>CM042689.1:407497911-408122911 GCA_023614405.1 Avena insularis
TCCCTCTCCGCTGGCGTCTCCCAGCGTATATATAATAGCTCGGATCCTAAAGCCGTACACGGATAGATTATATATTTATGATTATAACTCCAACACAATGTCAGTTTCTATTTCTTTATTCAACTAAACCAAGACTTATGCCGAGTGCTTCCTAGGCTTGCTTCTTGAATCTTCATGGACCGTGAGCCTTTATGCAATTAGGATAAAAAAACATGAGTACCCAGGTAATCATACCCATGTCAATAGCCCCCGAGATTCTACCTGAATCACAGATTCAGGATGAATCTCAAAGATTTTTCTTGGTATTTTAGAAGATATTGGTTTTGTAGGGATTTGGTACAATAGGCCTGAAGCATCAGACGGACCGGGAATCAGTTAATTGCTCCTGGGCAAAAACACTTTAGACCTACATAAAATTCAAGTCCCCAGGCTTGAACTCGGGATTTTACTGGCATAATTTAGTTTGAGCCGTTGAGATCTTATCAAATACTGAATTCTAGTTCTATTTTATCGGGTACCCAACGCGTCCATCGAGATTTTTTATCGTATCATTGATATGGATATTTTACTTTTTTTTGAGATAACAACTGATGGAATTTCAGCAATAGCGAAACCGATTACAAACGACTCTAGAAAAAAAGGAAAATACAACATGGACCCAGAAGATCACACACCGTACTTCCAAATCGCGATCAAGCCCATCGTCCTCATCGTCACCATCCAAGTACCGGGATCGGAACCAGAAGCAGCACATCTTCCGCCACCATCGAATCACCGCCACGACCTTCGCCACATTGGGATTTGAACACCGCGGAAGTGCCCACCCCGAGGGGTGAGAGCTAAGAGACTTTGGTGAAGACCAGGCAGTACTTCCAATCCAAGATCCCCGAGCAGAAGGTCCCAACCATCGAAGCCACGTCGAGTCGCCTCCTCCCCTCGCCACCATGGCCGGCCAGAAGAAGATTCAAGACACGACAGTCGTATCTCAAAAAAAGACCATACAAAACCCTAACAAGGAAGGCGATTGTACCATCCCCATCCACTCCCTCGCCACCATGGTCGGCCGAGGGGAAGACAACAACAACAACAACCCTCCGACTCTCGAAGCTCCACGGCAGAGTCGAAAAACGACCGTGCGTGGAGAGACCACCCATCCCAGATCCGTAGATCTGAGAGGAAACCAGGCCAGCAGCTCGCCGGCGCTGCCACAAGTGGCCTTGCCGAGATAGGGACCGAGCTCCGGCACCCTTATTCTGACGCGACGTCGCCTCCGCCATCCCGACGACATCTCCCAACACCATAGCAGAGCTGAGGCCGTCACCACCGCCGTCGGGGGCAACCGCCGTCCACACGCCGGCGCAAGGTCTCCGCGCAGCAGGAGCCGCGCCGGCGTGCCCCTCACAGAGCAGGCCACCCCCATGGCCACCCGGCCCGTGCCATCGCCTCCATGAGCGGGGGAAGGGGCCCCCCCGCCGCCAGCGCCCAGGCTTTGCCTGGCGACGCCATCAGCGGCGACGGGGAGGAGGAGGGAGAGGGGTTGGGGCTGGCCGGTGGCGGCGATTGGAGGTCGTCCCGGTCGCCCGCGCGGGGGGCGACACGGGACGAGGGCGGCGGCGGCTAGGTTTTTTGTGCGATTACTCGACCATACAGGACGAACCCCGGGGTATTACCTTCTTGTCATGGACACGGCATTCGCAGTTTTTATCACGTTGGAAGCAATCCGAGATTTTTATATATTTTTTATCGACTGTCTTGTTTGTCTGTTGGAACTGCTGAATTTTATCAACTTCTTACTTCTATCGGATGGTTTTACAGAATCTCCTAATGGGAGTAACCTTACGAGGATACATTAAAGTAAAACTCATATCTTATATGCATAATATTTTTCTATCGGGTGTGCGCCAGCGCCCCCGATGGGAGTAGCCCCTGAGGCTATTTTCGGATACCTGTATCTAGGCATAGGCTCACAATTTTTGTTAATTTCATCGTATTCAATGCTTGCAAATTTTAGAAAGATTGTTATAAAAATATCTGTTTTGTAGATCAAGAAAATAAGAAAAAGGAAATCAAAGTATGAAAAATTTATCTTTTATTTATAATCTATAGCCGAAGATACATGATTCAGCGGATACACCTGGCTGTTTGCCATACACGATTGTGGCTTATAAGCCAGGCGGTAGGACTTATTGTAATGTAAATTGCAAGGAAAATATAAATTTTAAGCGTAAAAACACCGTAGCTGTGAGCGTTCCATGGATTTGAGTACTTGACTCCTATCTTTTTGTCTTGCAGCCGATATGATTCTCAGGGGATAACTTCTATGACGATGTAAGGCCCTTCCCAAGGTGAATTTAATTTACGGTGACCATCCTGCTTTAGGCGAAGGACTAGGTCTCCGACAACGAAGGACCTAGGACGCAATCGTCGACCGTGGTAATTGCGTAGATTCTGCTGATATATAATGCCCCTTTGTAAGGCAACATCCTGAGCTTCATCAAGTGCATCAACGTCATCTTCAAGCGCTTCATTGGATATTTTCTTGCCGTGTTCAGCGACCCGTGGAGATTCGTGAGTTACTTCGACTAGTAGGACAACTTCGGCGTCGTGAACCAGAAATAAAGGTGTTTCTTGCGTCGAACTATTTGGAGTAGTTCACAGGCTACATAAAACAGATGGTACCTCATCAACCCAAGCTCCTTTTGCTCCGTAGAAAGGTGCTAGAAATCTTTTCTTGAGTCCTGCAGTTATGACTTTGCAGTATTCTTTGAACTCATCGAAAGTAAAATTAATTCCATTGTTAGTGATGATGCTGTTTGGTACGCCAAATCAAAATACTATTGAATTTATGAAATTCATAGCCGAAGTTCCATCCTGGGTGATAACAGGCATTGCCTCAATCCATTTGGTGAATTTGTCAACTGCTACTAGCAGAAAGATGTGTCCTCCTAGCGATGATTTATGAAGTTTACCCATCATATCAAGCCCCCATTGAGAAAAAGGCCAAGCGAGAGGTATGAGATTTAATTTGGCAACAGGTGCTCCAGGTTTTGTTGCAAACCGCTGACATGCCTCACATGTTCTGATAATATCCTTGGCATCATGTACTGATGTGAACCAGTAGAATCCTGCCCTAAATGCTTTGGTAGCAATTGCCCAACTGCTAGCATGATGACCATATAATCCTTCATGTATGTCTTTAAGTATAATCTTTCCTTCGTCGGGTTTGACGCATCGTTGTAGCACACCGAAATACTCCTTTTATATAATTCTCCTTTGATAATTCTAAAGGCTTTTGATCTCTGAGTGATTCGTCGAGCTTTTGTCACGTCTTCAGGGAGTTCTCCCCGAGTCATATATGCTATGTATGGCTGCATCCATGTGAGTTCTATTATCATGACTTCATCGACTTCTAGATCTTCTTCAAGTATTTCCTCTACATCTTTGCTTGTAAGTGCAGCCCCCGAGTCCTTTAGTGGTTTGATATTTTTTCCTGTCTTGGGTGATGTAACCTCAGAAACCCTCTTGGCCTTGATGGCACGCTCCATTATCTTTTCTCAAAAAACACCGGGTGGAACTGGTAAACATAAGGACCCGATGTTTGCCAGATTTTTGGCTTCCTCATCACTTGCTCTTCCTATGTGCAGGACTTCACATCCATCGAATTGGGCTTCCATAACACTGTACAGATCGCGGTATGTGACCATGTTTTTACTGATAGCATCACACTTGTTCATTGCTTATTGTGCCATGAGGTTGGAATCACCAAATATCCTGAGACGAGTTGCACCGCAAGCTTTAGCCATACGCATACCGTGTAGCAAGGCCTCGTACTCGGCTTCATTATTAGACGTGTTCGCGAAGCTCATCCAAAGTACATATCACATTTTATCGCCTTGTGGTGATACCAATATGACTCCTGCTCCTGCTCCTTATGTTCTTTTTTATCCGTCGAAATACATTGTCCACGCGCTAGAAAGGTCTAGTGGATCCATGCATTGTAACTCACTACACTCAGTAATGAAGTCAGGCAAAACCTATGATTTAATTGCTTTGCGCTTCTCATATGTGATATCTCTAGGGGACAGCTTAATACCCCATAAAGAGACTCGTTTGGTTGCTTCTAGATTATTGAGGATATTGGATAGAGGCGCTTCATTGACTACTATGATCGGGTGCTCCAAAAAATAGTGACGCAACTTTCGTACTGTCATGAACACTCCATATGCTAGTTTTTGATAGTGCGGATGCCATTGCTTGGATGGCAAGAGGACCTCACTCAGAAAATAGATGGTCTCTGAACATCGTGGGTTTTCCCTTCTTCAGGTCGTTCTACGACCAACACGGTGCTGACCACCTGATTAGTGGCAGCAATATAGAGAAGTAGTGGCTCTTTTTCTCGTGAGACACGACGACAGGGGGTGTTGAAAGTGTTTTCTTGAGGTCTTCAAAGGCACGCTGAGCTTCTTATGTCCACTTGAATTTATCTGATTTCCTCATAAGGGCGTAGAATGGCAGTGCTTTTTATCCTAGACGAGCGATGAAACGACTGAGTGTTGCAACTCGCCCAGCCAACTACTGCACACCTCGAAGAATTGTTGGTTTTTTCAAGGTTAGGATCGCCTGTATTTTCTCAGGATTGGCTTCTATTCCTCTTGCTGATATAAGGTATCCAGGGAGTTGTCCTGCAGGGACTCCAAAGGAACACTTTGTTGGGTTGAGCTTGATGCAAAACTTGTCGAGGTTCTCGAATGTTTCTCGGAGGTCGTTGATAAGAGAGGACCATTGCTTTGTTGTGAAAATAACATCATCAATATAAACTTGTACATTTGTGCCAATTTGGCTTTCGAGGCAGTTCTGCATCATCCGCTGATATGTTGCCCTAGCATTTTTTAGGTCAAAGGGCATTGTTGTGTAGTAGAATACGCCATAAGGCATGATAAATCCTGTTTTATCCTTATCTTCCTCCTTCATCCGAATTTGATGGTATCCTGAATATGCATCTAAAAAGGAAAGACGTTCGCACCCCATAGTTGCATCGATTATCTGATCGATTCATGGGAAGTGATCCTTTAGACAGTGCTTATTCAACGCGGTGAAGTCGATGCACATGTGTAACTCTTTTGTATTTTTCTTTGGGATGCATACTGGATTTGCAACCCACTCTGCTTTCTTCAATTCCTTGATAAATTTAGCGTCAGTTAGGCGATGGAGCTCCTTTCCAATGGCCTTCGTTTTGGTTCCGCGAAACAGCTGTTTTACTGGCTTCGCCTTTGGATCCAAGTTTAGTGCGTGCTCAGCGAGTTCCCTGGAAATTCCTGGCATGTCAGAAGGTAACCATGCGAAAATCTCCTAGTTTTCATGGAGGAACTCGATGAGCGCGCTTTCTGATACATTGTAAACGTATCTATAATTTTTTATGTTCCATGCTTGTTTTATATCTACTTTTTTATGTTTTGTCCACACTTTGGAGTATTTTTACACATTTTTTGGAACTAACCTGTTAACAAGATGCCACCGTGCTAGTTGCCTGTTTTCTGCTATTTTTGGTTTCAGAAAAGCTAGAAAAGACATATTCTCGGAATTGGACGAAACAAAAGCCAAACTTCCTATTTTTCTCGACACGAAGACGCAGTCCAAAGCAGAGACGGTGGAGGGCCAGGGGCTGGCCACACCACCCGGTGCACGGGCCAGGCCAGACCGCACCAGGGGTGGTGTGGGCCCCTCAGGCCTCCACCGACCTTTTCCCTTCACCTATAAAATCCCACCGGGATGAAAACCCTAAGTACAAGATCAGAATTCCACGAAAAGTTCCGCAGCGCCGCCGCCACCGAAGAGGAGATTCGGGGGATAGAAGTCTCTGTTCCGACACCCTGCCGGGATGGGGAAGTGTCCATGGATCCATCTCCATCAACTCCACCGCCATCTCCATCGCCGTTGCTGACTCCCATGATGAGGAGGGAGTAGTTCTCTCTCGAGGCTAAGGGCTCTACCGGTAGCTATGTTTTCATCTCTCTCTCTCTCTATGCGTGATCTTATGAGATCATGAGCTTTGTAATCTATAGATCTATTCTGCTACTCAAGTGCTTTAATGAATCTCTGCATATCCCTACGTGTGTGAAGTTGATAGTGTGCATACCATGTGGCACTTTGGCTAAGGTTACATAAATACTTATCATGAGTATAATTTGAGTTGGATGTCTCTATGAGATTGTGGTGTTTGTTGGAACCATCTAGCGCTCAAGGTGACAGTGAGGGGTTATCTAGATGGGGAATGCAAACTTTCAGGTATGATGTTATAACCCTACATCGTCCAACCGGAGAGTAGTTCAGGGTAGCATCATGAAGAGAAGATATTTATATGAGAGTGTCCACTAGTGAAAGTATGATCCCTAGGCCTTGTTTCTAAGGATTAAAACACCATTTACAATCAGTTATGTTACATGTTTGCTTGCTGCCACTTTTATTTCAGATTACAATTACCACTTATAATCATCCATATTACTTGTATTTCACTATCTCTTCGCCAAATTAGTGCACCTATACACCTAACAAGTGTATTGGGTGTGTTGAGGATACAAGAGACTTCTTATATCTTGATTGCAGGGTTGCTTGAGAGGGATACCTTTGACCACTTCCTCCCTGAGTTTGATAAACCTTGGGTGATCCACTTAAGGGAAACTTGTTGTTGTTCTACAAACCTCTGCACTTGGAGGTCCAACACTGTCTACAAGAATAGAAGCGTGCGTAGACATCAAGCTATTTTCTGGCGTCGTTGCCAGGGAGGTAAGGTAAAAGGTACTCACATCCGCTACTAAGCTATCTTCTAGTACTGTTGCTGGTGTGTGAGTGCTCGAAGTTATTTCCTTTAGATTCTGCAATTATATCTTTTTGTTTCTTGTTTTTATTTTCACTAGTTAGGCTTAATGGAAAACAACAAAAAATTAGAGAGCTTTATAGTATCTTGAGTTAGGTCATGAAGTGTTTGAAGAGAAAATTAAAAAAACCTATGGAACTTTATTTGCATGCTAATAGCAATGTTATTAGTATGAATCCTTTGAACACCATTATTGCTAATGCTATGGAAAAGTATAAGCTTGGGGAAGCTGGTTTTGATGAGTATGATATTTTTAGTCCCCTAAGCACGAAGGAGAAATTTTACTTTGATGATACTATGCCTCCGATATATGATGGTTACAATGATGAGTATGATATTTAAAGTCCACCTACTATTGAGGAGAAAATTGATTATGATTACAATATGCCTCCTATATTTGATGTTTATGGTGTTGAGAATAATAATGATAGCTATTTTGTTGAATTTGCTCTCACTATGATTAATAAGAATGACTATGCTTATAGGGAGAGTAATAATTCTTTTATGCATGTGGCTCATGATAAGAATGTTTTATGTGATAGTTATATTGTTAATTTTATTCATGATGCTACTGAAAGTTATTATGAGAGAGAGAAACAGGGTTTTATGTGTCTCAATAATATTAAGTTTTCCCTCTTTATGTTAAATTTTTTGAAGTTGCACTTGTTTTGCTTTCCTATGCTTGTTGCTTCGTGCTTTCATGACTTGTTTCTTTACAAGATTATTTTTCATAGGAAGTGGGTTAGACTTAAATTTGTTCCATATTTGCTTCTTGATGCTCTCTTTTACTTCAATTCATATTTCTAATGTAAGCATTATCGAAATTATCATGCCTATCTTAATGACTATAAAGAAAGAGCTTTTGGGAGACAACCCATTATATTTTTACTTTCAGTTTATTTTTCTTTTGTTGAGTCTTGGAAGTTATTGCCTCTGTAATAACCTCTCCTTATCCTTTTTGTGTGGTTTTTGTGCCAAGAATAACCTCTAATGAGAGAGAAGTAATACTAGGGAAAGTTGCTGTCCCGAAACAGAATTTTGTGCTTCACTGTAATAATTCTTGAAAATTCTATGTAAGTCGGATTGAGCTGTAATTTTTTGTCCTTCTTCCCCAGATTATTATCTAACTTTTGTTAGTTTAACACTTTTCTATTTGAGCAACAGAAGGTCTTCGGAAAAATTGGTTTTTACCTGCTGGTCTGTTTTGACAGATTTCTACCATTATTTGCATTTGCCTCTTAATCTCTTTCTCTTTGAGTTATCTTTGATCACTTGAGCTTTTAGAATGAATTTCTACAGTAGCTTGTGTTTTAATGGAAGTTTTTCTTGTATTGAAACTGAACTTAAAGACTTATTATCTTGAATACACTAATGTTGCTAATGAAGATTGTGTGAAATTTTGTATGAAGGAAATTTTAAAGTATAGGGAAGAACAATGTGATGAGATGAAGTATGAACAAAAGCTCAAGCTTGGGGATGCCACCCGTATCACCCCAAGAAATATTCAAGAAGCACAAGCGTCAAAGCTTGGGGATGCCTTGGCATCCCCTTCTTCATCAATAAAAATCTCAGATTTTCTTCCAAACACTTCATTTTTATTGTTTCATGCACAATTGTGTTGCTCTTGGAGCGTCTTCATTTTGTTTTTAGTTTTATTTTGTTTGGTTTGCTTAAATAAGTTGGTTGGATCCCAACACACTTCTTTTGGAGAGAGACACACCTCGTTATTCATTGCCTAGAACATTCTAGTTTTCACTATTATTGTTCTGCGAGTGTTCTCCTTTGCTAGCACTGCGTTTAGCTTTAGTTTTTGATTGGTGTTGGAAAAGAGTAGGAAGTTTCATGCTTATAAGGGTACAAAAGGAATCTTGTTTCGACTATGGCTTAAACTTTATCATGTCATGTTTGATATTGCTTTAACTTTATGCTTAGTGATTATTTCTGTAGCATGACTTGTTCCAAACAATTGAGATTGCTTAATGTGCCTTGAAAGAATCATGCGTTGTTTTAGCATATAAACGCATAATATTGTGGTATTCTCCTTTAATGCTTTATTTGGGTTGACTTTGCGCATGCTCACACCATGTTAAGACTATACCAAGTCACCAAAGCCTCTATGATCATTTAGTTTTCGACTTGTAATATCACTTTATGCTTTAATTAATAATGTTTTATCTCTTTGCATGATTATGGACATTATTGCTCTCTTAGTTGGTCACTCCCAGTCTTTTGCTAGCCTCCACATGTACCAAGTATGAGTTCCACTCATGCATCCAACTCCAAATAAAACCAAGTTATTCCAAAGAGTCCACCATACCTACCTATTAGCATTATTGCTATTCCAAGTATATTCATGTTTTTATCTACCTTACGAATTAAACTTGTTATGTGAAAATTAGTGATTAGAGCTCTCACGAACTTGATGACACACTTTACTTTCTTGCACTTAATAAACTTGAACCATTGTGCCCATCTATGTTGCGTATATGCTTGCGTTTTGTAAGTTGTGAATTAGCAGAACCATGTTACCATGGGGAATGCTTTCAACATTGCACTTTATTTAGTTGATATCATGTTATTTTGCTTATGGATCCCGATGGTGTGAAATGAAAGGGGAGCTTGTAAGGCTCATGGAGTTCGTATATGTATTAGAGAAATGCCTGGGCGGCTGGTCTAAGCCATGCCTAATCATGGTGGAAACCTGCAGCATAACCATAGTGAGCAATCTGTGAAGCATCCTCAATAAAAAAAACCTATGCAAATAGGAAAGAAATACTGGAGGGGGTTCAGATGATAACCTGAAGGTGGATTATTAGTCATAGATGCAGTTGGATGGCGGTCTATGTATAATGTTGTAATGCCCAATCAAGTCTCAAAGGAGTCAAGATGATTAGTATATGCATGTATTGCTTTCTCGATGTTTGTCAATTGCCCCGCTGTAATTTGTTCACACAGCATGTTATCTATCTTAAGGAGAGCCACCTCTAGTGAACTATGGATCCCGGTCCTTTTCTTTTACATACAATCTGCAAACTGTTACTTCTTTGTGTTTACTTTCTGCAAACTTTTACTTTCTTCCATTCGATACGTTTAATCCTGTGTTTTCAGCAAAACACGGTGAGATTGATAACCTCATCGCAAGTTGGGGACAAAGTTCTGTGGTTCTGTTGTGCAGGTCTCCACGTTGCTACTAGCACCGGTAGTGCGCCCTGCCAAGGCTCAGCTAGCAACACCTTTGGGGTGTTTCCTTGCTCCTACTGGTTCGATTAAACCTTGGTTTCATAACTGAGGGAAACTTGGTGCTATGATCATCATACCTTCCTCTTGGGGTTCCCAACAAGCTCTACATCAACACCGCACCAGCACTTTTCTGGCGCCATATACTAAGCCATCAAGCATTTTTCTGGCACCGTTGTCGGGGACTGAAGAACAAGAAGAAGCTCCCACGTTAACCAGGCGCCATCAAAAACATTTTTCTGGCGCCGTTGCCGGGGAGTCAAGGCTTCTTCACAAGGGGGGTCCCTCATAACCAATCTCTTTACTTTGTTATTTTTGTTTTGCTTAGTTTCTTTTTGCTTTGTTTGCTTGTTTCTTTATCAAAAACACACAAAAAATTAGTTTTACTAGTTTGCTTTCTTATTTGAAAACACAAAAAAAAATTAGTTTCTTTCTCAAGTTGCCACTATGTCTAGCCTTGCTCCAATCACTATGTCACCCGAGGAAATGATTTTCACTTTTAAACAAGGAATTGAGGAAAGTTTTAAGGAAGCTTGGTCTAGAATCTCTGATCTACATGAAAAATTGATCCTAAAATGACTCAAAGCTTGTTCCTTAGTAGTTTTTACCTTGGAATTGCTCTTTGATATAGATATGCTTTAGATGCTGTTGTGGGAGGAGATTTCCTCCAATGTAATGAGGATGATGCTATAAATGCTATAAAGAAATTGATCCTCACTTACAACTTGCCTAGCTAAACTGATATTTCTTTCGCAAAAATATTTGCTAGATTGAACACTCTTGAGACTAGCACTACTAGCTTAAAAGATTGCTATAATACGCTTAGGGAGCATCAAAATTATGTTCCAATAAATTCTGAACCATCAAAGTGGCTCCCTACAGTAAAGATTGAGATAAACACTGAAACTTTTCAAGCTCGCTATGATATCATGTCTGAATTTTGTCTTATGCCCAAAGATATTTATGAATCTTTGAATCTTTCGGGGCTTACTGAAGGAGGAAAAGAAATATCTCTTGCTAATAATTTTACCATATCACCTATTGGAATAGCTGAAGGAGTGTTTACAAAGATCCTTGGGAAAATGATTTCTACTGATTATCTTGTTATTGAATGTGCAGGAAAAGGACAAATTACACTTGGAAGGTCCCTATTAGAACTCCTTGGAGCAATAATAGATGTGGGAAAGGGGACCATGCACCTTTCTTCTCCACCAAACAATCATATTTTCCCCAAGGTTAAGAATAAAAGTAAGTGGTAAGGGCAAGAAATTTGGTTTTAATGCTTCTTCATTTGAGAACACTTGATTCTTTCTTGCTTCTTATGCCTAACTTAAAGGCGTTAAAGAAAAGTACTTATTGGAAGATAACCCAAAAGTTTTAGATGAGTCTTGGAAGTTATTACTTCAGTAATAACCGCTCCTTATCCTTTTTTTATTTGCTTTTTGTGCCAACAGTAACCTCTAATGAGAGAGAAGTAATGATTGGGAAAGTTGCTGTCCTGAAACAGATTTCTGTGCTTCACCGTAAAAATTCGTGTAAAATCTCTGAACGTCTTTTTGAGGCGTGAATTTGTGTGCTTCTGACCTAGGTTGTTATCTAACTTTCGTTAGTTCAACACTTTTTGATTTGAGCAACAGAAAGTCTTCGAAAAAATTCATCTTTACCTGCTGGTCTGTTTTGACAGATTTCTGCCATTTTCTGCATTTGCTTCTTGTTGGTTCCTTTTTGAGTATTTTGGGGAATTGAGCTTTTTGAGGGAAGTGCTATAGTATCTAGTGTTCTAATGGAAGTTTATTTGGTGTTAGAACTGAACCTTAAGACTTATTTATCTTGAGTGCACTAATGTTGCTAATAAAGATTGTGTGAAGTTTTGTATGAAGGAAAAATTCCAGGTGTATGGAAGGAATGAGTAATGAGATGAAGGATGGACTAAAGCTCAAGCTTGGGGATGCCACGCGTGTCACCCCAAGAAATATCCAAGAAGTATAAGAGTCAAAGCTTGGGGATGCCCAAGGTATCCCCTTCTTTATCAATAAAAATCCCAGGTTTCTTCCAAACGCTTCATTTTTATTGTTTCATGCATAGTTGTGTTGTTCTTGGAGCGTCTTCTTTTTCATTTTCATTTTGGTTTCATTTGATTTTGTTTGCTTAGTTTTCTGAATAAATTGGTTGAACCCCCTCTTTCATACATTGGTTTGCAAATAGTTTGGTTTGGTTTGGAAAAGAGTAGGAAAGTTCATGCTTATGTGGTAAAAAGAGCTTGTTTTTGACTGTGGCCTATGCTTTGTCATGCCATGCTTGATATTGTTTTGGCTTTATGATTAGTATTATTTGCTGTAGCATGGCTTGTTATAAACAATTGAGATTGCTTAATGTGCCTTGGATGAATCATGCGTTGTTTTAGCATAGTATAGTGGTATTCTCCTTTGATGCTTTATTTGGCTTGACTTGGCACATGCTCACACCATGTTATGACTATCTCAAGTCACCATAAGCCTTTATGATCCTTTAGTTTTCAACTTGTAGTATCACTTTATGCTTTGATCAATGATGTTTTGTCGATGGCCATTATTGCTCTCTTAGTTTGTCGCTCCCAGTCTTTTGCTAGCTTCCACAACCAAGTATGAGTTCCACTCATGCATCCAACTCCCTAAACCAAGTTATTCCAAAGAGTCCACCATACCTACCTACTAGCTTATGCTATTCCAAGTATATTCATGCTTTTGTTTACCTTCCAAATTAAACTTGTTATGAGAAAACTAGTGATTAAAGCTCTCACGAACTTGATGGCACACTTTAATTTTTTGCATCTAATAAACTTGAACCATTGAGTCCTTCTTTGTTGTGTATATGCTTGCGCTTTATAAGTTCAAATTAGCAGAACCATGTTTCATGGGGAACACTTTCAACATTGCACTTGTACTTTGTACCCCGTTGATATCATGTTCTTTTGCTTACGAATCCTGGTAGTGTGAAATAAAAGTGGAACTTGTAAGATCATGGAGTTTGTATGTGTGTTAGAGAAACGCCTGGGCCGCTAGCCTACGCCATGCCTAATCATGGTGGAAACTTGCAGCATCACCATAATGAGCACTCTATGAAGCATCCTCAATAAAAACCTATGCAAATAGCAAATAAAAAGATCGCTGAGATGCTCATTGTCTGCTTGCCTTGTCATTTTGATTATGGGAAAGCTCCCATATCATCTGCAAGGGGTACCCCGTTGGCGGTTCTTTATGATACATATGTACTTACAATGACAAGAGCTTACTTGTGACTAAAGTTGAGTAGCATGAGGATCGGTCTTCGTAAGTAAGGGGCATGAGATTTCGGTTTATAACTTGTCAAGCATATCCTCTTAGTTGTGTCACTTTAACCTTAATCACCTTCAAGATGCTTATGATAGGGGCAATGAGAGCTGAAAGCTATAAGTACCATAATTTTTGGAGCTCTTTATGAGACTTGAATCCCTACTTCTTTTTATAAAGGCCTTTCTTCCACCATTATATTGAGTCTCCACCTTCTACCTTTATGCACCTACTTTGAGAGCATAGTGGCCATTCTTAGTTCTATGTGCATTGTCCCAAGACTAGTTGATTGATGCATAACTTGATATTGCTTGTTTTCAACTATTTGTATCTAGTCACTCTTATGAACTTTGAAGGTGTCCTATGCATTTATGTTTTGCTACTCTATGAGGGACAAGCTGAATACTATTATGCTATGTTTTCTTTATGTGAAACAAACAAACGTCTTGCAAAGCATTGTTATTCATGAATCTTTTGTTTGTACCTTTTCATGTTGCATCATAGTTTCTTTGTCTTATTGCTAGAACTTTGTCTTTCATGTAATGATTTAATTACTATGATCCTAGCTTTGAATATTTTACAAATACTTTGATCAAGTCTTTGATGGTGCATGTCACCTCAAAAATTATTCTTTATTTTTATCACTTACCTACTCGAGGACGAGCAGGAGTTAAGCTTGGGGATGTTGATACATTGCAAATGTATCTATAATTTTTGATGTTCCATGCTTGGTTTTACCCACTTTCTTGTGTTTTGTCCACACTTTGGAGTACTTTTCATATGATTTCTTGGACTAACCTATTAACAAGAGCCACAGTGCCAGCTGCCTGTTTTCTGCTGTTTTTGGTTCCAGGAAAGTCAGAAAATGAATATTTTCGGAATTGGACGGGACAAAAGCCAAAGTGCCTATTTTTCCGAAAGTCATCAGATGCCAAAATACGAGACGGAGAGGGGCCAGAGGGCGGCCACACCACCTGGCCACGCGACCAGGCTTATCTCGCGCCAGGGGGTGGTGTGGCCAGCCCAGGCACCCCCTCGGCCTCCCCTTCCGCCTATAAGATGCCCTCGGGACGAAAACCCTAAGTACCCGATCAAAAATCTATGAAAGAGTCTGTAGCCGCCGTCATCTCCATCCCTAGATCGGGAGGGATCTAAAGCTCTTCCCGGCACCCTACCGGAGAGGGGAATTCATCCTGGAGCCTTCCTCATCACCATGCAAGCCTCCGGTGTGATGCATGAGTAGTTCATCCTTGGACTACGGATCCATGTAGTAGCTAGATGGCTGGTTCTCCTCCTTTGTGCTTTCATGTTTAGATCTTGTGAGTCTGCTCATGATCAAGATCATCTATTTGTAATCCATACATGTTGTGTTTATGGGATCCGATGGATATTGAGATGCTATTTCAGATTGATTATTGATTCTATCATGTCTTTGTTATTTGTGATCTTGCATGCTTTCCGTTGTTAGTAGCTATCTTGGCCAAGTAGATGCTAGCAACTCCAAGAGTTAGTATTTATGCTCGATAGTGGGTTCATGCCTCCGTAACTGGGAAGTGATGTAAATCTCTAAGGTACTAGATGTGATGTTGCTACTAGGGAGAAAACAACAATCCTTTGTTCATAGAACAATCGTATTGTTTACTTTACACTAATTGTAAAAGCAATAATCTGTTGCTTGCAACTTAATACTGGAGGGGGTTCGGATGATAACCTGTAGGTGGATTATTAGTCATAGATGAAGTTGGATGGCGGTCTATGTATAATGTTGTAATGCCCAATCAAGTCTCAAAGGAGTCAAGATGATTAGTATATGCATGTATTGCTTTCTCGATGTTTGTCAATTGCCCCGCTGTAATTTGTTCACCCAGCATGTTATCTATCTTAAGGAGAGCCACCTCTAGTGAACTATGGATCCTGGTCGTTTTCTTTTACATACAATCTGTAAACTGTTACTTCTTTGTGTTTACTTTCTGCAAACTTTTACTTTCTTCCATTCGATACGTTTAATCCTTTGTTTTCAGCAAAACACTGTGAGATTGACAACCTCATCGCAAGTTGGGGACAAAGTTCTGTGGTTGTGTTGTGCAGGTCTCCATGTTGCTACTATCACCGGTAGTGCGCCTTGCCAAGGCTCAGCTAGCAACACCTTTGGGGTGTTTCCTTGCTCCTACTGGTTCGATTAAACCTTGGTTTCATAACTAAGGGAAACTTGCTGTTGTGCTCATCATACCTTCCTCTTGGGGTTCCCAACGAGTTCTACATCAACACCGCACCAACACTTTTCTGGCGCCATACACTGAGCCATCAGTGGCGTGCCAGTGGCTAACGTGCTAGGCATAGTGGTGTATCCTCGGCTCACTGCTTCAGTTGCCTTTGCGTTGCATAACTCTTGCATTTTTAGAAACATTCGGCAGTCCTTCATGAGATGGTTAGATCGTCTTTTGCCCGTTGAGTCGATGTAAAAATGCATGTTACAGGGCCCCTCCAGCATTTGCATTGCGGACATTGGAGGGTCTCGGATTCTTGTCTGATATCGCAGTGTTGGTTGGCTTCTTCTGACATCGTCTCTGTTGTTGTGGTGCCTGCCGCTGTAATTGTTGTTTCTTTGGTTCTCTTCTCCCGAGAAACTGGTTACAACATGACTTGGACCAGTGCATCTGTCGTTGCTTCGTCGCCTCCTGTCACTATTGCATCTGTCCCTATCTTCTTCGGGTGATCATGCTCGCTTGTTATGCAATGCGTCTTCTCCGTCAGCCCAACGGTTTGCCATGTCCATTAGCTATGATATTGTTTTGGGCTTCACTTGCCCCATTTCATCTATGAATTCTCGCCAATGAAGCCCGTCGTTGAAGGCGTCGATTTCCCTTTCGCCAGATATGGCTTCAGCCGAGTTTTTGATGATGTTCCACCGCTGGATGAAAGCTCGTATTGATTCTCCAGATTTCTGCTTGCATGCCCGCAGCTGCTCCAGAGATGCGGGTCACTTGAATGTGGAATGAAAATATCGAATGAACTTATCTTCAAGGTCATTCCAGCTGCTGATGGAATCTTCGGGTAGCTGTCTGAGCCATGACCATGCGGTGTCGGTTAGGTGCAGCTGCAGGCTCTACATTGCGGTGGCCGTGGAGCCACCCTATAACTTGACGGTGGCTAAATAATCTGCTAACCATCCTTCGGGTTCTTGTAGGCCATCGTACTTCTGGCGGTCATGAGGAAGTTTGAAATCTTTGGGTACTGGGGCCTTGCAAACCCGTTGAGTAAAGAAGATGTCTCCGCATAATTCGTAGTCGTCTTTGTTGTCACCATTGTAGTATCTTTGGCTACGTCCTTCATCCCTTGACCCGTCGTTTATGTGCGGTGTGAGGTCGTTTCTTGCGGTATTTCGCGGCTCGGAGCCGGAGAAGTGTGCCCGACGCGGCGATCGATATTGCCGGGTGCGTCCCACCTGTAGAGGGCTGTTATGACGGTGTGGGGATCTGTTGGGTTGTCGTGTGACTCCTTGCTCTTCTTGCGCAAGGGATGCACCCACCATGCCGAGGTTCATGAGAGCAGAACGGTGGAGAGCCACATGAGGATCGACGGGTGTGGGTTGTCTTGTGATCGGGTACGTTTGTGCGGCTACAATTGCGGCTTGGGCTGTTTTTGCTTTGATGTATCCCGTTGGATCTACGAACATGAACGATAGATCGAGGTCTCGGGTCAGTTTGTTTCTCTCAACTTCAGGGATGTTTTGGAGTCATGAGGTTCCCCTCCTTGGTGGTGCTCCCCCGGTTATGCTTCCTGATCCTCGGGTGGATCTTAGTTGAGCCCGACGGAGGCTAGATTCGTCAGCTATCTTTTTCCTTTCGTCGAGTTGCCTTTTCATCTTCAGTAGATCCCTCTTCTTGTGATGAAGCAAGTATTGGTAGGCCATCAGGTCCTGGCGTGTTGCCTCTGCTGTCATCGGGACTACACCCGAGATTGCGTCCCTTGCTCTTTGCCATGCTTCGGCTGATAGCCGAAGAGTTTGCCTCTCGCCTCTTCGTGGTTCTCCTCCTCCCCGGACTATGCGGTTGTTCGTCATGTCTCCTTCGTTCCCTTGATCTCCCCCATTTCCATGATTTCCTGCATTGTCATCCGATAAAATATCAATGGGGTCAACGAGGGGGTTACCATTGGAGTCGTGCGGGGCCGAGGTTTCCTCGATGATCATGCACACTTGGTGGTGAGTTATGTATGAAATGGTGACGTCATCATCTATCCCTAGGGAGACACTGTTTGGGGGATCAGTGAGGTCCTGTGATTTTTGATCTGGGTAGATTTCGACCATCCTGATTCCAAAGTCGATGCTTTTGCCGCTTTCCTCGGGTTCTTTGTTTGCTGGGATCGATCCACGCGGTGGAGTTGCCGGAGAGTCTGATCTGAGGGAGAGATCGTCGTAAAGGCCATCAAGATCCCCCAGATCTGCTATGTTTTAGAGTTTTCTTTGCTTGTTGCTTATGCGGATGATCCGACATAAGATGCGGGTATTGCCGTAGGCGTAGTTTTTTGACCGATGGTCCCGATGAGATCAGAGCCGAGATGCGCGGTTCTTCAGGTTTCTCCACCCGAAAGTGGAAACTTCCGATGATCAGATCTGACCCGCCGTTGAATTCAGCAGGGACTGAAACAGGGGTGGGCAGACGTGGTTCCGCTTCTGCCGAATTGTTGCTTGATGAAAAGGGATCCGCCGAATCCATGGCTCCAGCGTTCAGATTTTCCACAGACGACACCAATTGACGAGGGGTAACCTCGGCAATGTCCATGGTTATGGACATAGGGTTTTGCGAAAAAGAGAACGCTGGGGATTTCGTCGGACGTCAGACAAACAAGGGAGTCAAAGTCGTCCGATTTCGATGGACAAAGCTATTACAGATTGCATAGGAGTTTTTTGGTCCCTCTCCGCTGGCGTCTCCTAGCCTATATATAATTGACTGGGTCCTAAAGCCATACACGGATAGATTACATATTTATGATTACAACTCCAACACAATGTCGGTTTCTATTTCTTTATTCAACTAAACCAAGACTTCTGTCGAGTGCTTCCTGGGCTTGCTTCTTGAATCTTCATGGGTCGTGAGCATTTATGCGACTAGGGTAACAAAACATGAGTACCCGGGTAATCATACCCATGTCAAGTGTCCTTCTAGGTTTTGGCTGGTTGAGCAGAGTTTAGCGCATTGGACTCCAAATCCTTGTTGCGCTTGATGTGGTTCGAATCCACCTCAGAACGAACAATGAATGAATGTGGGCAGTCAACTAGGTAATCCCGTGCCCAGGAAAGTAAGGACTAGGGAGGGATTGAGAGAAGCTTTCACAATGGGAAATGAAAAAAGAAAATATCGCTCTCAAAAGGATCATCTGATATATTCAAAGAGCCAGTGTACTCTTTGGAGAGAGCAATAATTTTTTGTTTCTGCAAATAGGACATCCGGTGATCTTATAATCATCTAATTACCTTTCACATGTATGGATTTGACTAATTGCCACTGTACTTTTCAGAGAGAACAATAAATTTCGAGCATAATATATTATACTATGCATGCAAACAATAATATATTTGATTATTCACAAGCATTATCAATCATTCTTGTGAATGTACTTCGGGTCTTTGATCCTTATCATAAAATTGACTATGACAATGATGATGATACAATGTTGACTCTTAATAAATCAGCCCAGTATGGTCCAAACAATAGTAAATCAGGCGCATCATGGTCATGTGGTGAAACAAGAAATGGCTAAATCCCTTTTTAATCTGAATGATCATCGAATCAGTGTATTTGTATGTGCTGTTTTCATGTTTTCATTTTCAGGTTTCGAGGAACAACCCATGCCCAAATGCAATTTTGTTTTTCACCTCTTTGAATGTTCATCCACATGTCTAAATTTGATTACTTCGATTGTTCATATGTGTTTGAATTCATCATAGTGGTTGCATTTGTTATTTTCCTTTTTGCCGGTTGAAACACCTTGATCATAGTTGTTCTTTTTTCTTTCTTTAAGGTACTGTATGGAATCTCTTTTTATCTTTGAGGACTTTGAGGATAACGGTACTCGTCACATCTAGTTCTGCACATCAATCGTACTACCTTCTTGGGACGACAACACAAATAATATGAAGAATCATCTCTACAGGTAATATAATGTTTCTATTGTGTATTTATTTTCCCTTCCTTCCGATCATTGGTATCATGAATTATTTAACATCCATATGCTTCTTCGGTATTAGTAGCGAAGTAACTTTCTTTTGGGAAGATGGGTTTCTGAACTTTTCTTTTCATATGAAGATGTGTAGTTTTTTCATTATGAAGACGTAGTACACCATCAAAGGTTTATGCTATTATGTATTTATTATCTCACATGATTTAAGAACTTGGGGCGTTGTGTTTCTTTCTTCCCTATATCTTATATTATCTGTAATTTCCTCTATGTGAGCCTTTGAGCTGCCTCCTGAATCCAGTTTATTTCCGCACACTTTGATGCAATTTTGTTTTGATAAATAAGGCTACTGTTATTTTAGTTTATTTCCACGCGCTGGCAATGCCGCTCCAGAAATTCCTCGCGACATGCTGGAGGCTGATCAAGACGCAACAGAGCATGAAGCACAGGGCGTCTCCGCATTCAGCAGGGTGCTACCTAATGAGATTGAAACAGCTCATCTATCTATTCTGGCATTTTCAGAAGAACTGAATTGAAATCTCTGACAGTACAAATGCATTTCCTTTTATTCTTTGCTTCAGACTTAGGATTTTCACCCATAATGGGAGAATTGAGTCATGTAGCTGCATTTACAGTACATAATTTTTTAAGCAACTAATTCAGATGTGCAACCTTAGCAGTCTTTATCAAAGGTATTTCAAATGCAGCACTAATTCAATTTCAAAATGCTGGTAACAGAGTATCAAGATACAGACAAAAAAGGTAACAACACATACGTCACGCTAGACTGGCCAGCAATACAAACTGACTCTCCGTTTCAAAAGCTTCTTGCTAGGGAGTGTATTACATGCATTTGTTTAGCCACCGCCAGGTAATTAGCCAGCCACCAAGTTCTTCCTCTAATTGTATTATTTTCCGATCCAAATTAGTTGACTTGGTTTTGTCTAGATTCGGACGTATCTAACACTAAAACAAGTCTAGATACGTTCGAATCTGGCAAGTCAACTAATTTGGATCGGAGGGAGTATGTTATTCTGAATTTCGAAGTTGCACTAGCAAGCGCTCAAAGAAGAATGCATGTAGAGCTACCCCGACTCCCTATAATAACTACGTCCGAGCTACTCTTGGTTGCTTTCTTAACTTTCAAGTGTTTGTACCGTTGGTATGCAAATTTTGTGACCCTTGCAGCTCACTCTCTTGTCGTGGGTGACAATGATCCCCTCTTGGTGATATCTCTAATGTTGATGAAAATTTCCAAAGTAGTCCATGGTAAAATTGGTCCATGTGTTCCATGGTGTATTTATATGGGAGATAAACATGTTTGTATCTTAATAATTCTGTAAGGTATTTGATGGGAACCCTTCTTGGATAAACAACTACTTCATGTACTTCATTTGTAATATTAGAGAAATCATAGAGTATGTAAAAATATCATACTTTCTTTTTCTCTATAAATTGTTTTGATGTGAATGGGTAACATATATGGCATGAATGTGACAAGTTATGTGAGCTATGTATGGCAAACTCATGGTGGTGGACGAGCTCCATGCAACTCCTTTTTTCAAAATTCAGAAACAATATTTTCAAGATTCAAAAAATCTGAAAAACAATCCTAGATGTAGGCAATGTTTTACTTCACCAACATGCAAAATCTAAACTCAAAGTACCCTATATTCGGGCCTACACAAAAATGGAAAAATCTGACTCTAATCTGTGAGGTGCACTATTTAGTACTTTAGATGTCAGATTCTGTCATTTCCGTGTTCGAGTCTTTAAAATTCTGTTTTTTAATTTTTCAAAAAAAGAGCTCCATGTAGCCCGAGCTCCATTTTTCCATGACCGTCCACACTCAGACATTTTTCAGAGCTGTTTGCAACTCCAGAAACCAAGAAACCGATTGGTTATATTATTTCTACCTGTTAGAATGTGCTATTTTGTTTGCCTTCTATGCTATTCTTTCTTATCCTGTTGCAACTCAGGGACATGTTTCCTAGTCTCTTAAAAAATGGTATTTTCTTCTTAATTAATGGATGAGGCAACTTTTGCCTCCGTTTCAAAAAAAGAAACATATAATTCTAACTTCCAAAAAAGCATACAAGGGGCTATTTTTGCTCGAGCATGATTAAGCTGTTTTATTTGAGTAGTACAAAATCAGATCATCTTTTGTTGTTCGATAACATCCTGCAATATCATTATTTCCTCATCCTGATGCATCATGCATCTGCTAGGAGAAACCCAAGTCTGAACTAGAATTCAGGAGAGAAGCTGAGAAGGGACACTGAAGTACTGAACCATGAGTGCTCCCGGAAACTGATCACAGACGGTAAACCAGCCCACAAGCTGTACTCCAGCCCAGCTACAGCCTACAATTTGTGGCCCATCCATTTTCCCTTACTCTAGCCCACGGCTTTAGCTTCGCTCCCGCAGTGGCGACAACACCAACATTCCCCATTCCTGCTCAGCCACTCGGCGGCGGCGGCGGCAGCGGCAGCTCGAACCACTCCCATCTGTTCTCAAAGCTCGATCTAAGTTTCGTTCAATATGGCTCATCGATAGCACAATACCTGACTCTGTCTGTTTCAAAGAACAGCACAAATGCACAACACCTAACTGTGTAAATATTAAAATAAAGTTTGATTGTGACTTTCGTTTGCATAGAACAATCATATACTCTGCAGCAGGTTGGCTCGAAACTAATTTCCAGGTGTTATTCTTTAGTAAATTTGTTAAGAGAAATATCTTACATGTTCAGTCAGTCTCGAAATTTCCAGTTGCACCACTCTTATGCTATGACATTCAATCATATGGTTTAATCTAATTACATTGCTATGCACCTTCTTTCAGGCACAAACTGCGTGCTCATCAGGTTGTGTTTGTGATCAGCCACCTAACTGGAAAACCGAGGAACTCGGGCTGAATTGCCTCAAAGAAATAGAAGTTATTAACTTGAGAGGAACTGACGATGAAGCTGCTCTTGTGAAACGACTATTCGATTGGGCTATAGTGCTAGAAACCATGATAGTAACTTTCGATCGCTCAGTCACTGGAGGCAAGGCCAAGGAGTTCTACCAGATGCTACAAAGCTTCTCAGGCCAGAAATATGCATGAAAGGGCCACACCTTGCCCATCGTTACACTTAGCGCCACTTGTTCAAGAAGACTGCATGTCCCAGACGCTGGTGTTCATTTTGTAGTTCTAATGTATCGTTTGAGTATCAACCGTGATTCGTATAAACTTCAGAATCTGGTATACCTTTCCGATATGTTAGAGGATGTATCAGGTGCACCTTTTGGCACTATCTTATTCTTATGTACGTTTCAGGATGTACTAGACTGTTAAAACGTGGTTGATGCTTTTTTACCGTTGAAGTTCATCTTTATGTGTAATCCTGAAACTGAAGTTAATCAATATTCTGTTGCCTGTACCTATAGATCAATCGTGGGAAGAGAGAGAAGCAACAGTTTGTTTCTGCTCATTCATTTCTTACTGTTGTCTGAATAAAGCTGGGGCTCTTGTAGCTAACACACTCATATGGCGCATTTATCTTCTATGCTTTGCACTATCAGGATGGCGCCAGTGATAAAATGAGCTGTTTTGAACATTTCTATATGGTGTCTGCCTCCGTGCAAGATGGGCATTTTCTGTAGGACATTGCATTTTGATTTTCTGTAGGACATTGCATTTTGTATTGTGGATGGAGCACTGATGATCCCCTAAGAGTTTTAGTTGCCATCCATCGGTTTGTTGGCCTCTCCTTGAACAGATTCAGTGTTAGCATTGAGCATGTACCACTTTTTGGGTCATAACTAAGCAGTTCGCTGAACTCCATCTCCCTCTTACTCCAAACGTATAATTCTAACTTCCGAAAAAGCATACCAGGACCCATTTTTGCTCAAGCATGATTAAGCTGTTTTATTTGAGTAGTACAAAATCATGTGATGTTTTGTTGTTCGGTAACATCCTGCAATATCATTATTTCCTCATCCTGATGCATCATGCATCTGCTAGGAGAAACCCAAGTCTGAACTAGAATTCAGGAGAGAAGCTGAGAAGGGACACTGAAGTACTGAACCATGAGTGCTCCCGGAAACTGATCACAGACGGTAAACCAGCCCACAAGCTGTACTCCAGCCCAGCTACAGCCTACAATTTGTGGCCCATCCATTTTCCCTTACTCTAGCCCACGGCTTTAGCTTCGCTCCCGCAGTGGCGACAACACCAACATTCCCCATTCCTGCTCAGCCACTCGGCGGCGGCAGCGGCAGCGGCAGCTCGAACCCTCCCCTAACTCCGGCCAGCGAGCGAGTGTGAGCCCGACCTGAGACGCGCCAACTCCCTCTTCCTCCATGGAGCACTGCGACAGGGAGGTCCCTGCCAAGCGACCCAAGCTCTCCGATGGCGGCGACGGCTGCAGAGAGGACCGCCTCAGCGCGCTTCCCGACGACGTTCTGATCCACATCCTTCTCAAGCTCCGCAGCGCCTTCGTCGCCGCGCGGACCGGCGTCCTCTCCAGGCGCTGGCGCCGCCTTTGGAGGCTGCTCCCGGAGCTTAACTTCCCCTCCCCCAGTGATCCCCAGCACATACGCCTCGCCCTCACCGCCCATGAAGCGCCGGTCCTCCACCGCCTCTCCGTTGACGTCATCGACGCCACCACCGAGTCCGTGGCGGCCTGGCTTCCCATCGCCGCGCGCTGCCTCTCTGGCAAGCTACTCCTCATCAACACGGCGCCGCATAATGAGACAGAGGACGAGGCTGCGGAAGGTGGCGGCCTTGAGCTGCCCTGCTTCGAGAAGGCCACCTCGATCCACCTCGAACTAGGATATCTTGGCCTTGCCGTGCCACCATTGGGTGAATTCGCTGGGCTCACCGATCTCGTACTATCTTGCATCAAGCTACATGGTCCGTGCAAGCTCGGTGAAGCTGTCTCCTCGCTGCGGTGCCCATCTTGGGTATGGGCAACTTCACCATTCATTCAGAGACTCTCAAGCAATTGAAACTGATAAAGCTGCATGACTTGCAGCAGCTCACTGTTATGGCACTGGCACTCATACAGTTGGATGTGAGATCCTGCTTTTCTTTGAGTCATAATCAACCTGTTGCAAACATCTCCGCCCCTCAGTTGGTGTCCCTCGAGTGGGCAGATCATTATGATCCAAGATTCACGCAGCTTGGCCAGATGGAAAATCTACTGTCACTGCGCACATTCCCTTTTCTTGTATATGGACAAGGTGACTTTGCACATGGATTGTTTAGCTCTTGTGTGAGGCTTCTACGGCGCTTTGAGCTCATCCGGAGTTTGGGGTTGGTACTTTCCTACATGCCGGTGAGTTCATTTTTATGTAAAGTTATTCCATTATTGTGTAAACTTGAAGTCCAAAATGAAGGAATCAGCCATATGCATACAATGAAATTCTCGCTTGTTTTTCTTTGCTGAAGTCTCTGAAACATGGCTTGGCATACCCAGCCATTTGTCTTCCATAGTAGCCTTTTATCCTATGGAATGGTTTTCTGTGTTTCAGTAGCTCCGTTCGAGCCCAACGGCCCGAACGAGCTCCTTATCCGCGTCCTGATCGGGGGCGCCCAATCTTATCATGGTTGGTGGGCCCCTATCGCCTCGCTATATAAAGTGGTGAGGGACCGGCAGGACGGGTTACGAGGAACGCCGCTGCTCTAGTCACCCCACCTACACCCCTACCGATCTAGGGTTTTAGCGTGAGACGACGGGAAGCGCCGCCACCACCGCACACCCACGCCGTCGACCCTTTTCCCATGGCTAATGATGGCGGCTCCAGCTCCGGAACTAGCTCCGGCATCCCCTCTGGCTCGTGCTTGTCGAGCCAGGGTGCAGGTGACTCTCTCTCTCTCTCTCTCTCTCTCTCTCTCTCTCTCTCTCAGATACAACAGTGCTAGGCAGATGCTACCGGAAAGATCTAGACTAGTATATGTAAAGCACAAATCTAACATTGGTATCAGAGCCACTAGTTCTAGTTTTTTCGATGCAAAAGAAAGAGAATACCAAGGCATACCCTAAAAGGGCAAAGTACCACGGGCCGCTGCGCCGTTCCACTCGATCCCGACGCATCGGCAAGCCGAGGTCGGGAAGAAGAACAAACCCCTAACGGGGCAAAGAAAAACAAAGCCCCTGGTCCCTTCTACCCCAACAGAGAAAGAAATCCCCGTATTCTCCTTTCCCCAAGCCCCAGATCGAAAGAAAAATCCGAAAAGCAAATCAAAGTCTAGATCTAAAAGTTTGTGCCGGAACCCTAGTTTCTCCCAGATCCCGCATGCAAATCCCCATCCCAAATCGAACAGAGAATGAAATCCCCTCTTTTGCCCCGTTATAGTCACCGGTCGCCGCCGTGCGCCGGCATAGGGCACCACCGCCACTGGAGGCGTCCCTTCACTGCCTCACCTTGGTAATCGTGGGGTTTTGGGGTGGAACGATGCAGGAAAGGGAGGGCTGCTGTCGGTGTCAGGGAGGCGCTGCCGCTAATGCTTGTAGCAGGAGGAAGGGAGGAGGAGGGAGCCACGGCGCTAAGCGCTGGGCGGAGCCACCTCGCCACCCGAGAGTGGGAGTGGAGACTGAAGGGGCGTGGGAGGAGGCTCGCCGCCGCTAACGCTGTTTGGCGCAGCCACCATTATTCACAGTGCCGCCAGAGAGAGCGAGCGCGGTGGCTCGTGGGGTGGGCGGGGGCGAATGGGGCTAGGGTTAGACAGGGGCGGCGCGCGGGGGGTTTTGTTCGTCCGATCGGTGCGGACACCGCACGATCGGAACCCTAGCGCGTGAACGGCGATGCAGTCAATGGCTGGCGGGTCATGGGCGAAGGCTGGGCTCTGGCTGCATGTGAGAAGCCCTCATGAGGCTTAGGCAAAGACGCAGGCGGCTGCTAGGCGGGCTGCTGGGGCCCGCTGGGTCATTGCTAGGCGCTGCACACAAGAATGTTCTTTGCCGCAAAGCAGCCCCCTTTTTGGCAAAATTTTTTACAGAGCTTTTTTCTAGCTGTTTTTTTAATTGTTTTTGCTTAATTTTTTAAGCAAATTTTTAATATAGCTTTCTCTAGTCATTTTATTTCAGTAAATATTTGTCTAGAGAATGCAATAGAGGCAGATTTTTTTTTAAAGTTTAAAGTTTTATGAAAGTTGTAATATTGTTTCCGCTGCAAATAGTTGTTTTAAATTGCTAGAATGCAATAAAGTGCATTAAATTTTGTTTTAAAAGATGTGATTAAATGTTTTAAAGTTGATTATGCTTCATGTTATTAATTGACCAACGTTATTAATAAACATGATCGTGATCCCTTTTATTATGTATTAAAGGTGCATTTAATTTTATCTTTACCCAACGATAATATAATTTTAAATGGCACAAACAATTGCATGCTTAATTTATACCAACGTTGGATTAATGCATACAGTTGTTTCTGGTTATCTCACATCTTTTGTGGTTTTCAGGAGGTCTCAACCTCATGAGCTGCCTGAAGGATATCCCACTGCTCAGAGGGGATAACTATTCAGAATGGAGGAAAAATGTTGACTTGGCTTTTGTCTGCACAGAAGTGGACTGGGTTGTTGATACTAAACAGCCAGTCAAGCCTGAGGACCCAGTGAGGGGTGATGCTATGGAAAGTGCTACATGGGAAAAGAGAAAGAGAGACCATGCTCCTTTGGAGCTGGCCTACTCAATAGACAACCAAAAGTGGGTCAATGCAAATAAGAAGTGCTTGGCTTTTGTCAAGAACACGATTGAGAACGCAATAGTGGGCTCAATTGAAGATTGTGCCTCGGTTGGTGAGTATCTAGCAAAGATAAAGAGCCGCCATCGGCTCTTCAAAGATGTATGACCCAGTGCTAAAAAACATTTGGTGATGTAAAAGTATACGGGAGGGCCACATGGCATTAGAGAGCACATCTTGAGGATGTCCAACATGGCGGCTAAGTTAAAGCCCATGGATGCGGACCTCGAGCTCAAGCCTGCTCTACTGGTGCACCTTGTCATGGTCTCTCTTCCCCAAAAGTTCGAGAATTTCGTCATCAACTATAACATGTCCCCTGAAAAGTGGGACATTGAAAAGACCATAGGGATGTGTTCTCAAGAGGAAGAAAGGCTTAAGTCCATTCACGGTGGTTCCTTGAACTACGTGAAGGACAACAGGAAGAGGAACTTCACCAACAGCAACCATGGTGGCTCCCCTTCCAAGCCACATGGCAAGGGCCCCCTACAGCACCAGCATCAGCATCAACGGTCTCTCCCTGGGAACAAGGACCTTTGTCACCATTGCAAAAAGCCTGGTCACTTCAAGAAGGATTTCCATTTATGGTTTAAGTCCATAATGGCAAAGAAAGGTAAAGACATAGTATCTTTTGTATGAAAAGTTTTCTAAATCTACTTGGTGGATTGACTCTGGTGCAACCGTTCATGTTGCCAACTCTTTACAGGGGTTCCGTTCGACAAGGACTTTGCCAAGAAGAGAAAGACATATTGAGGTGGCTAATGGAGTTCAAGCAGAAGTGGAGGCTGTTGGCGACATTCCTCTGCAGCTAGCTGATGGCTCTACTATTTTGCTTAAGGATGTTTTATTTGTTCCTTCCATCCATAGAAACTTAATAAGTGTATCGTGCCTGGACAAAGACATGTATGAGTGTTATTTTGGACATGGCAAATGTGACATTTGGTTGAAAGATACTTGTGTGTGTGTTGCTTCACTACATGACAAGCTTTATTTATTATCCTCGCATGAGAAAGTGTTTTATATGTGTGATGTGAACGAACAAGTTCCCTTGTCGAACAAAGAACAAAAGAAAAGAAAGAGAACTCTTGACTCATCGAAGTTGTGGCACTGTAGATTAGGCCATATTTCGAGGGGAAGAATAGAAAACCTTGTTAAAAATGACATTCTTCCTCCATTAGAGTTCTCAGACCTCGAGCAATGCATAGATTGCATCAAAGGAAAGTATGTAAAGAATATTAAAAAGGGTGCAAACCGAAGTATAGCTACACTAGAAATAATCCACACCGATATTTGTGGACCGTTTCCGGTGAAAAGTGTGGATGGTTATGATTTATTCATAACATTCACAGACGATCACTCCCGGTATGGTTACATTTATCCAATCAAAGAAAGATCCGAGGCATTGGATAAGTTTAAAATTTTCAAAGCTGAAGTTGAAAATCAGCATGATAAAAGAATTAAGATAGTCCGGTCTGACCGTGGGGGGGGGAGTACTACGGTCGGCATACTCCATATGGTCAAGTACCAGGACCTTTTGCAAGGTTCCTACAAGAAAATGGAATAGTCGCCAAAGATTCTATGTCTAAGTAACCTCAAAGAAATGGAGTATGAAAGGCGCAAACTGCACTTATGGATATGGTGCAAAGATGATGAGCTATTCCACCTCCCATTGGGATTGTGGATGGAGGCGCTTAAAACCGCCATTCACATTCTCAACAGAGTACCAAGTAAGTCGGTGCCCAAAACACTGTGACGACCAGGGATGCAGAGTCCCCTCTCTGCACCACTTGAGGGTCTGGGGGAGCCCAGCTGAGGCAAAAGTTTTCAATCCAAACATTGCAAAGTTAGACCCCAAAACAGTGTCTTGCCACTTCATTGGCTATCCAGATAGATCAAAAGGTTGTCGTTTCTACTGTCCTGACATATACACAAAGTTTATAGAAACGAGACATGCAGTCTTCTTGGAGGACAAATTGATGAGGGGGAGCACGGTAGCTCGGGAAATTGACCTTGAGGAGAAGAGGGTGCATGCACCTAATCCGATGACTCAGGAGCCATTTTTCTCGCTACCTGTTGTGCCACCATCTACAACCCCTGAGGTTGTGAATTGCGCACTGTGAGACTCCACACGTGACAACAATGGGAGAAGCTTCGGAACCTGTCCACCAGGAGCCACCTGAACCCACTATTGAGCACGAAACGGAGCCAGAACAGCCACATATTGACAATGTGCCAGAACCCGAGGCAAGAAATGAGCAAGAGTCTGATGAACTCAGAAGGTCTAAAAGAGAACGAAGACCAGCCATTTCCAAAGAAATTTACAAAGTCTACAACACAGAAACAGTTCATATGGAGGGCGACCCTACCTCATATGAAGAAGCCATGAGAAGCCCTTACTCAGCCAAGTGGGTGGAGGCAATGGAAGATGAAATGAAATCGATGAGTTCTAACAATGTTTGGGACTTAGAGGAAATTCCTAAAGGAGCCAAAACAGTAGGATGTAAATGGGTCTACAAGACAAAGTATGACTCCAATGAGAATGTAGAAAAGTACAAAGCAAGACTTGTGGCAAAAGGTTTTACGCAGAGAGAAGGGGTAGATTACAATGAGACTTTTTCTCCGGTCTCATGTAAAGATTCCTTCAGAATCATAATGGCACTAGTTGCACATTTTGATCTAGAGTTACATCAAATGGATGTTAAGACGACATTTCTAAATGGAGATTTAGAAGAAAATGTTTACATGAAACAACCCAAGGGTTTTTTCATGGAGGGAAAGGAACATATGGGATGCCGCCTAAAGAAATCCATTTACGGGTTAAAGCAAGCCTCTAGGCAGTGGTATTTAAAGTTCAATGATACAATTAAAAGATTTGGATTCAAAGAGAATGTTGAGGACAACTGCATTTATGCAAAGTTTAAAAGTGGAAAATATATTTTCCTAATTCTGTATGTGGATGACATCTTGCTTGCTAGCAGTGATGTCAGTCTACTAATAGAAACAAAGAAGTTCTTGTCTTCAAATTTTGACATGAAAGACCTTGGTGAAGCTTCTTATGTTTTGGGCATAGAAATTCACCGAGATAGAAAGAATGGAGTGTTAGGATCATGAGAAAGCATATTGTGAAAAGATTCTAAAGAAATACAATATGCATGCGAGTAATGCAACACCTGCTCCCATAGTCAAGGGCGATAGTTTTGAGAAATCCCAATGTCCAAAGAACCAGTATGAGATCGATCAAATGAAGTCAGTACCATATGCTTCGGCTGTTGGAAGCTTACAGTATGCACAAGTGTGCACTCGCCCTGACTTAGCTTTTATCACCGGGGTACTCGGCAGATATCAAGAGAATCCAGGCATAGAGCACTGGAAGATGGTAAAGAAAGCTTTGCGTTATGTGCAAGGCACAAAAGGCCTCATGCTAACATATAAAAGATCTGATTCCCTGGAGATAAAAGGGTACTCAGATGCGGATTTTGCGGGAGATAAAGACGACAGAAAGTCCACGACAGGATATGTCTTTACTCTCGCAGGAGGTGCTATTTCATGGAGAAGCGCCAAGCAGTCGATAGTTGCATCATCTACGATGTATGCAGAATTCATAGCATGTTATGAGGCCATGGGACAGGCCTTATGGTTAAAGAAATTTCTACCCGACTTGAGAGTGGTAGATCGCATCATGAGCCACTAAAGATGTACTGTGACAATGAGCCCGCAGTATTCTATGCTCACAACAACAAGTCGAGTAATGCTACAAAGTCAATAGATATAAAGTATTATGTTGTGAAGGACAAAGTCCAGGATCAAACTATAAGACTCGAGCATATAAGGACAAAGGATATGCTTGCGGATCCGCTAACGAAAGGCTTACCACCCAATGTGTTCAAGGAACACATAGCCGGTATGGGATTAATGGAAAGCCTATGATTCCTGGACTACAGAGGCCTAAAATAAAAGGATTTGTTTCAAAATAGAAAGTATGTAGTGGCTGTCTGATTCTATCGGCAATTGAGCTGAGACGATGAAACATGCTCTATGTATCGATCTGTGATAAACCAAGTAAAGTACAAAGTTAAAAGTAAAGTCGAGATCAAGGGGGAGAATGTTAGTTTGATCTCTCCCGTTCGAGCCCAACGGCCCGAACGAGCTCCTTATCCGCGCTCGATCGGGGCGCCAACCTTATCATGGTTGGTGGGCCCCTGTCGCCGCGCTATATAAAGTGGTGGGGGACCGGCAACACGGGTTACGAGGAACGCCGCTGCTCTAGTCACCCCACCTACACCCCTACTGATCTAGGGTTTTAGCGTGAGCCGATGGGAAGCGCCGCCACCACCGCACACCCACGCCGTCGACCCTTTTCCCATGGCTAATGACCGCGGCTCCAGCTCCGGAACTAGCTCCGGCATCCCCTCTGGCTCGTGCTTGTCGAGCCAGGGTGCCGGTGAATCTCTCTCTCTCTCTCTCTCTCTCCCAGATACAACAGTTAGTGCTAGGCAGATGCTACCGGAAAGATCTAGACTAGTAGATGTAAAGCACAAATCTAACAGCTACAAACCACTACACTGCACTAGTACATCGATTATTCAAGGGAGCACATGATCTCGGACTTGTTAGCATAGAAGAATCATTTGTTGTGTGTTATTGACTTTTTAAAGAAGATCCGCATTTCCTTTTTATTTGTTATAACTTATCCCTTTTTGTGACTTCCCATGGATTTACACCTTGAAACTACTAACCATCAGAACTGATCCATTTTTGTGTCTTCGCATGAATCTGCACCAGGACATTACTAACACGCAGTACTTGATGGAAGACATTACAAGGCTCTCGTACCTGACACATTTGGCCCTGCATATATGTCCACAAGGACATTCATTTGGAGCCAGTGTGTTCCATTTGCTCAGGATGTGTACTGGTGTGAGAACCTAGTACTCACATTTGTTGGCGCAACTCACCTCCCCGAGGTAATACCATCCTTGCTCTGTTTGTCTGGTACATGGTATGCATTCATATTTCTTGGCACGCCTAGGAGGCTCTGAGCTGCTAGTAGCCCTACAATAGGTGTTGGTTTGATACTGGATGCTTGGTACCAAATTATATCTGTGGCAAACATATGGCCCTACAATCGAAAGAAATATCTCCTTCCGTTCTCCAGAGGGTGGTGTGTTGCTTTGACTAGGTTGGTCGGAGTGGGGCGGCTGGCTAGGAGGTGGTGGCATTGCAAGGTATAGAGGTCGACGGCAGCCAGCACTGAGGGAGGTGGTGGTGGCGGTGCAGGAGTGTTGAAGAGAAACCGACTGCCACAGGGAAGCTGTAGAACTGTCAGAGTTAGAGGAGGTGACCCTCTGGGAACAATCCTGACAGGATTCTGCTGTGTTGGAAGCTCCCATTACAAATATACAACAGTTATGTGAATTTGATTGAGTAATTGCGTGGCCGACTCAATCTTGACAAAGTAGGATTTATGAGATAATATTAATATACTATTATTCTTTGCTATTTTTTAAGAGTGCATCAATAAGACAATAACAGTGGCCTAAGGCCAATTTAAGATTCTTGTTCAATATGCTTAATCAATTGCACAATACCTCAACTGTGTAAGTATTAAAATGCTAGTTGTTTCACATTCATATCTATTATATTACTATGATGATAGAAGATGAATGGTGGAGATTCATCAATAGAAAGACGAGCTTCTAAAGTGGGGGATTTTGTAGCCATATTTTTCCTTTAGTCTTCCCAGGATGCATCAGCGCACCAACTATTTAGGTTCAGATTCCTAAAATATACTATATGTACGCTAGGTAGCAATTGTATGAAAAAATTAATCACACGCTAAGCTAACTATGAACATCTAACCTAATATCTTAAGTGACTTAACATATAATTAATTAAAGAATATGAATTTTCTTCAGATTTTGTAGGGGATATGACTTATTATGTGGATAAATATATAGCACAAGTGTATTATATGTGAAATAAACAAAAGGAAACAAGTAAATGTGTTTCCATAACTCAAGACGAAGTCCATCAAAAGCTAAATAGTGGAGTAAACTTTGTATGGAATTTAACATTTTAGTTTATAAAACTTAAACGTGTAATACAAATAGACATAAGTTAGAATTTTTATCTCAGTTTAAATAGCACGCGGTATGTAGTAGACCAATATATCTCAAAGTATGGCTCAAATGTTTCATGTATGCTAATATGCACTACCTCCGTTTCACAAAATAAGGCATAAAGTCAAACAGTTCCAAGATTTACCAAGTTTATACAAAAAACTATAAAATATTATAATACAATGTAGACACAATATGAAAATATATTTCATAATGTATCTAATGATATAGATTTGACACTGTAAATGTTAATACCCTTTTCAGTAAACTTGGTCAAACTTGACAGTGTTTGGCTTTTCAGAAGATTTATACACGCCTTACTTTGCGGAGTCGGAGGTAGTAACAGCTTGAATAGTTTCTTCATACATGTAAATAATTCGTCACGATTAGAAAGTGAATAGTAACGGCACACATGAATTGCTAGTCATGATGCCTAAATGTCAGAGGAGTGTAGAACTAAAGGGAATATGCATTTGCATGGCATGTGGTAGCTAGGAAAAATCGGTGGAAGGATGCCACTGAGCTACGTACAAGCAAGGGTATGCACGTGGAAGCAAAGGACATTTTGGATACAGCACTAAAGTTCACAAGAGAAAACAAGTAGTTTCAGTTGTAGTAAAATAAATGTCAGATCAAACAAAAAAATGCACATAGTTTAAAAAAGTTACAGGAGTGAAAAAAATAATGTCTTCATCTTTACTAATTTGCGTCAATATTAGGTTGTTTTAGACAGGCAATGACTAATACAATTTTGTTAGATGATTATGTTTTGGTAGCAACTAGAGGCTTGTTACACTGATAAAAAGAAGTAACTGATATAGAGCCAGTGGTGACACCATCAAGTAACACAAGGTTTAGGTATGAGATGACAATGTTTGGACATGCTATTTGATGAAATGCTGCTATTAACAAATTATTGGTTCAGTTATAAACAACAGGGATGGGGGGCGTTAAATACGATTATGAATAAAGAGAGGCAATTTTCTATATATGCAGGGTGGTAGCTACACACCCTTACATTTTCATTGATATATGTAATCAATCAATTTTATTGCCAGATAAGAAGTAACAAAAAAGTGGGCGGATGGGCTCTCGCGACGCTGGAGGCGACGCGGGCGCCCTGCCGGCAAGCCCCCCCCCCCTCCGCCGGACGCCCCTCAGCCCTAGCTGCCTCCGCCCCAGACACCTCCCACCACCCCGATGCCCCGCCCACCACACCCCCCCGCCGGACCGCGCGCCGCCGCCTCCGCCGCTGCTCGCGGCTCAGATCGTGGGAGAACAAGGATTTCGACAGCCCCCCCGGTGAGAAGTTCCAGTCCCACATCCTCTTCCTCTTCCACCCCTATGTCGCGTTCTCCGATCGCGACCCCCTCTGTCCTCCTCGCCCGGCGAGCTTTGGCTCACGCCGCCTTTCCTGTCGCCGTGTTTCTCGGTCCCCTGCGTCCAAAAAATCCTCAACCATTTCCTCTGTGCGTACCCTGACTCACTGTCTGTTACCCTAGCAGCTCCTAACATTTTCAAAACCAGTTTTGCTAGTGGTGATGTTGCGCGTTACGTTGCCATTTGGGGGTCTTGGCAGATTGCTGGTTTTAATTTTGGTTTCCACCTTGAGCTTGAGTCTGCCATGGCTACTGCTTCACCGGTCACGGTCAGAGACCCGTTACCAGTCAGAGGCTTCAACGCGGGGCGCCTGCCTCCACCAACTAAGACAGCTGCAACTAAATGGAAAGTTCCCGCAATAAATCTGTCAGCTGGCATGCTTCCGCTCCCTGCCGTCGACTCAATTGTCCCCTCGCCTGGGCAGGACATGGGCATGGCCTCTACTGCGCCTTCAAGCCCCCCCCGCAGAAGACGCGGAACCTGGGTGCAACGGCGGCGCGGGGCGCGAGGAGACGCCTGCCCAGACCGAATTCATTGCTGCTCCTGCTACCACCCACCGCTCGTACCTTCGAGCCCTCCTCTCTCCAGGGAAACCCTCACCCCCTTCCCCATCAAAACCATCTCCCCAGCGCTCCCTGGACGGACATTGTTTCCGCTGCCTCGCTCTCCTCAAGCATCACTCGGTTGCAAAGTGTCGGGACCCTGTTGCTTGCCGGGGCTGCGGCAGATCAGGTCACCGCGTCTGTGACTGTACCAGGCCCCTCCCCTCCCCCACCCGCCGCCCCCCGCCACCGCGCTCGCCCGCCTCCGCCCCAGTTTCACCTCGCCCCACCACCCCCTTCCCCTCCGCCCGCCAGCGCCCCTCCACCGCCCCGCTCCCCTTAAGGCCTATGTCGCCCATCCTCGCCCGCCGCGGCTCCGGCTCGTCCTCCACCCAGCTCGTTGCAGCCACGGAGGATCTGCCGCTGGAAACGTCCTTTGTGCCGCTGTTCCGTGACATTGAAGCGTACCCTTCGCCACCTGCTACTGCGCGGCGCAATCGCGACGCCTCCGTCACCTCTTCTGGCCCGCGGCCGGCTTCTCCGGGCGCCCCCTCTGCCTTCTCTGGGAGCGAGCGCTCGGACAGTGAGGGAGTGGGCTCGCCGCGCAGCTACCCGTCCCTCCCCGCCTCGTCCGATCGCCCAGACTACTTCGAAGTGTTCATGCCGCCTGGCGACCTGGATGCGGCACGCCGCCTTGCGGTGGTCTGGCTCGAGCCCCACAACGGGTTTGCAAACCCTAGCCAGTCCATCACAGAGGCTCTGTTCCGCCATGTCCCCCACCTGCAGTTCGAGCTGGTCCCATCTGGAATCGGGGCCACCTACGTGCGCTTCCGCTCGCACGCGACGAGGGAGATGGCTATGGCCCTGCCTGATATCATGCACGAGGAGGTGAGGATCAGGCTGCAGAGGGAGGAAGAAGCACAGCGTACCCCGTTCCATGCCAACACCTGCGCCCTGCTGTGGGCCTCGCCTCTGGCGGCGGAGCACTTCACCCCCCATGGGATTACTGCTTTCTTCGCCAGATTCGGGGACGTGCTCGAGATCGACCCCATATGCCTGTCCGACAGGGACATGTCTTCCATCAAGGCTGTGGTGCGTGTGGAAAGAGCCCGCGAGATCCCCAATGATGTGTGGCCGAAGCGGGGCCCCTGGGGATCCAGGGTGGTCCGTGTGGAGGTGGTCCAGCTGTGGCCCTACGAGAACTCCTTCATCAACGGGGAGTACCGCAAGTATTTCGGGCCGCCACCACCGCTTCCGTTCAGCCACGGCAGGCGCATGGCGCTCTACAGAGGGCGTGCCCCTCGCAACGCTAGGGCTGGCAACCCCCCGCCCGCTGGTGGTGGTGGGGGCGCAGTGCCAGGCCAGGGAGGGAGGGCTCTTGCCCTTCTGCTGGACGCGGCGTCTCACTCTGCTGCGGTGCCCACCAGGTTCCTGCACGGCCCTGCCCGTGCCAGTTTCGTCGCCCCTCTACCGTCACCGCTCTCGTCTGCCCGCTCCTCATGCCAGTCTGACCGCTCGCTGTTCTGGAGCGAATCTGAGAACTCCTCCACCTTCTCGCCAGGGTCGCCCGGCAGGCGCGGCGGGGGAGTCACAATCATTGAGCTGCATGATGGGCCAGAAGGTCCTGTTTCTCTGTCGCTGGAACAAGCTGCTGCTGCTGTGGCCAGCCCTGTGGAACTGTTCCATGCTAACCCTGGGCATGCCTCCCCAGCTGAACCTGACGGACTGCTCTAGGCTGCTGAAGCGGAGCCCGATGAGCAGTGGACTGCCGTGCTGGGATCTGCTCACCACAGGCGCAAGGCGCGTGGGAAAGAGAAGCGTGCTAAGGATGCTGCAACGAGGAAGAGCGTGCGCATTGCTGAGATGGAGCCGGAGCACCGCGTAGACATGACCACCAAAGCGGTCATGGCTCGCGAGCTCAAAGACACCCTCCGTGGATGCTCCGCCCGTCTGCAGGCCCACGTTCGCAAGAACAAGCTGATCGACAAGCTCTCGCCAATGGGAATGAAGACTGTGTCCGCGATCAAGACCGCGGCCTTTGGCTTCTCAGCCCAGGTGCCTGGTGGTGCTGATGATTAGGAAGGCCAAGACCCCCATTAGTGGCGCTACGTGCATGTTTAGCTGGATGATGCGTGTTTTCCTTCGTCCTTTCTCTGTCTTCCCGCCTGTTAACCAAAACGGAGGGCGTTGTACGCCCCCTGTCCACCGCCGTGTCTCTGTGTTAGGTGTCTCCGCTGGCTATGGATAGTGCGTCTTTTAGGTCTCTCTTGATCGCCTCCTGGAACCTCAGGGGGCTAGGAGATGAAGATAAGTGCTCGGTTGCTCGTGACGCTATCGCAGCTGCATGTCCCTCTGTGATCTGTATTCAGGAAACTAAGCTGGCCTGCCTAGACGCCCGCAAGCTTCGCTCCTTCCTCTCGAAACAGGCTTTCGCCCAGCTTTATAAATAAAGCACACAGGTGAGACCGCTGCTGGGCCAGACAGCACAACGCCCAAAGACAGACACAACACGATACACAATGCTGGGGCAACAGCACACACACGCCCGAAAGAAAGCAAGGAACAAAGCAAAAAGGAAGGAAACGGAGAGGGATCAACTAGACGAGAAAGACCCGCAACCGCTGCGCCCTCCGAAGAATATCCACCATGCTCCTAGCCCCGACTCGCCACGCACCAAGCAGCACCCTCAAGAGGGAAAGCGACCGCTGCTGCCCGGACCAAAGACTGGCCCTAGGGTTTCCCCCGGCACACAGAGGGGAATGGATGAAGGGAAGCCACGACGCCCTCCAGGAAGGAAGGTGCCACCCTCAGGCGGCACCGCGTCAGTGTCGGTCGAGCCGACAAGGATTTCTCTCGAGGACCCTATCCATAACCCCCGAACGCGCCGAAGCACAGGAGACCTGCGAGGGCGAGGCCTCGCCACTACCAAAACTTGCCGCCCACGAGCATGCGCCACTCCGGTTCCGACTTCGTCATCATTGTCTCACCAAGCGAGCCGGTGCGAGGTCTACAACATCGCGGCACAGGTAGAAATGAACCGGGACTCTCAGTACCATGGTCGCGCGGGAGGGAACTTCCTCCACCGCCGGAGACGGTAGTCGACCGGACGCGGCAGCAGACAAACCAGTCCCCCATAGGTCCGGTCGGGCCCAAGAGCGTTAAGCCTCATGGAGGCAAACCAGTCCCATGGCGGTCCGGCCGGGGCCCGAGCCCGTAGAGTCCGCCACCGCGCTGCAACAGGCCGACCAAGGACACCGAGGATCCCATCCATCCTAACCCGCCAAGATTTGTAGCCCAGCCAAAGCAAGGCCGACCCGACCAACCCAGATCGGGGTCAATGAGTCCGATCCGAGCCGCCATGGCCGCGCCCGACCCGAGCTCTGCCTGCCATGGACGCGCCACTTGCCCGCCGCCCAAAGACCATGCCGCCAAGACTGCCCACCCTCGGACGCAGGCCCTCCCAGGAGGCGGGCCGAGGCAGTACAGGTCCAGATCGGGCCTGAATGGGCCCAGATCTGGGCCACGCCACCCTGTCCACCATCACCGCCGCCGGCCACCACCAGGACCCGACCGCCGGCCGAGACGCGCCCCGCCACCGTAGTCCACCACGCCACCACGAGCGGCCGACGCTACTTAGCAGCCCAAGGCCGCCCAGCCGCCTCAGGTGAGGAGAACAGCCCGCCGCAGCCGGCCTTCGACGACGCTCTGGGCGGCGAGGGGAGGGAGGTGGAGGAGGAGGGGAGGCGGCGGAGGCAGGGGCCCTCCCGTCGCCCACGGGAGCGACGAGGAGGGGACGGGTCTCAGGAGGATGTCACTTCTGTGACTTCCTTTGCTTCCTGCCCGCCCACCTCTGTGACTTCGTTGTGGTTAACGCGGATGGCTCCCGAGGAGGGATCATGACTGCTTGGGATGCGCGCCTCTTCTCGCTTAGCTCGTCCACCCACAATCGTTTTAGCCTCACCACCACCCTTTGCTCCACCACCTCCGACCTCTCGGTCACCATCACCAACGTCTACGCGCCTTCTGACCATAGCCTCACTAGAGAGTTCGTTGATGAGATGGTCTGCCTATCCACCTCTATTCGCGGCCCGTGGCTTGCTATTGGCGATTTAATCTCCTCCGCTATCCTTCTGACAAAAATAACGATAATTTTGACCGTGGGTTAGCTGCTGCCTTTAATGCCATGATTCGGGACCTTGCCTGGTTCGAGCTCATCCTCTCTGATCGGCGATACACCTGGACCAATGGCCAGGTTGAGCCGGTTCTGGCAAAGCTTGATCGAGCCTTCTTCAACTCTGACTGGAATGATGCCTTCCCGAACTCCGCCCTGGCCTTCCTTCCCCGCCCCACCTCTGACCACCACCCCATTGTTGTCTCGGCTGCAACTTCCATCCCCAACCCCTCGCACTTCCGCTTCGAAAACTCCTGGCTCCTTGATCCCACCTTCCTTCCCTCCACCCTAACCTCCTGGACTGCCCCGGGGACTGCTCGTAATGCTGCTCTTGATCTAGCCACAAGCATCAAGCGTTTTCGGTCGGCCGCGAAGGTTTGGAAAAAGGGCATCGCTTTACCCCCCACCTTGATAATAACTGCCAGGGTTTGGAAAAAAGGGCCGCGAAGGTTTTGTCATCCAACTGCTAGAATCCTGTGAAGAATTTCGTGATCTTTCAGGACCTGAACAAGCCCTTCGGTGTGAGGCTCGGGCATAGCTTGAGCGCTCGATCCTCCGGGCGGCGGCGCGATGGAAGCAGAGAGGGAAAAGCAAAGCGATCAAAGAGGGAGATGAGAACACCAGGTACTTCCACGCCAGGGCTTCTCAGCGCTACCGCCGAAACCTGATTCAGGAGCTGGAGGTGGACGGGGAATCCATCATCGCGCACGACGCCAAGGCAGCTGCTCTGCATGGCTTCTACTACGACATGCTGGGCCACGCACGGCCGGTGTCCTGGGCTTTCGACCTAGCCAGTCTCTACCAGGGGGCCAGAACGGTCGATGGCCCGGAGCTCACGGCCCATTTTGAGCTGAAGGATATCAAGGCCGCGATCAATGGTATGGACCGCTCGAGTGCTCCTGGGCCAGATGGGCTTGGGCCGTCTTTCTACCGTGCGGCTTGGCCTACGGTCCAGAACGCCATGTTGCGGCTGTTCTCTGCGGTGCACGCGCGCAACGCGCAGCTGGGGGCAATAAACAGAGCACACATCGTGCTCCTGCCAAGGCGGATGGGGTACTCCCTCCCAGCTCTTTTCGTCCGGTCTCCCTCCAGAACTGCTCTATGAAGACTGTGTGCAAAGCCCTCACTACCCGGTTGCAGAGTCAGATTGGATCGCTTGTGGATGAAAACCAATCTGGCTTCCTCTCTGGGCGTAGCATCTCGGAGAATTTTGTCTTCGCAACGGAGTTGGTTCAGTGCTGCTTCAAGAGGAAAACTCCAACTTTGGTCCTGAAACTCGACTTCTCGAAAGCTTTTGACTCTATCAACTAGGAGAGCCTGCGTGCCATCATGCTTGTCCGAGGTTTCCCGCCTCTTTGGTGCGATTGGATGGACCATATACTCAACTCCTCCAAGTCTGTTGTTCTGCTGAACGGGATCCCAGGGTCGTGGATTGACTGCAAACGCGGGCTTTGCCAGGGCGACCCACTGTCGCCTTACCTCTTCCTATTGGTAGCTGACGTCCTGCAGCAGCTGATAAGAAGGGATCCTCTTTTGTGCCACCCGCTGCTTGACGGTGAGCCTTGTCATGTGCTTCAATACGCTGACGATACTTTGATCATTCTGCGTGCTGGGGAAGCCGCGGCGTCTCGCCTCAAGCAGCTGCTGGATTAGTTTGCTGCTGCGACAGGCTTGGCAATCAACTTCCACAAGAGCACTCTAGTCCCTATGTCTGTTGATGACGCTGAGCTGGACCGCATCAAGGCTGCGCTCGGCTGTCGTGTCGAGGGGTTCCCACAAACGTACCTTGGCCTGCCACTCTCGGCGGAGAAGCTCACCCTAGCGCATTTTGCCCCATTGATCGCCAAAGTGGACAAGTACCTGTCTGGGTGGGCGGCAATCCTGCTCTCCTCGGGGGGCGCATCACCCTGCTAAATGCTGTCCTGGACACCCTCCCCACCTATGCCATGGGTGCCCTGGCTCTCCCCCCGGCTTTGCTGCGCGCCATTGAAGGGCTGAGGCGAGCCTTCCTCTGGGACGTCAAAGACCGGGCGTGTGGAGCCAAGTGCCTTGTTGCCTGGGACGCTGTCTGCAGACCCAAGCGGGAGGGTGGCCTGGGGATTAAACGCCTTGCTGCCAAGAACGAGAGCCTGCAGATGAAGCTTGTCCATAAGCTGCACTCGGAACGTGACGCTCCCTGGCCTCGTTGGGCCTGGAGGTCGGGAAATGGGCGCTCTCCGGTTGGTCTGCACTGGAAGCACCTGGAAAACCTGGTCCCCCTTTACCGCGACATCTCTTGCTCGGCGGTTGGAAATGGCCTCAGCACTGCTTTCTGGTTGGACACCTGGATCGGCGATCGCCCGCTGAGCGACAAGCTTCCGGCTCTGTTTTCCCATGCCAGGGATCCCACCGTCTCCGTCCACGACGTCCTCAGCGGGGGGATTGATCAGACCCTGGCCCCTAGACTGAATACTGCGGGTGCTCATCAACTGCAGCTCCTGTCTCCCCACCTGGTGGGTGTATCCCTTTCCAATGCCGACGACGTGAGATCCCTCACCAGGTGTAGGAAGAAGGATGGCACCTTGGATGCCTCTGCCTTCTTCCGGCTGCAAAACTGGGGCGGTGTGGATGCTCCTTTCCATGCCTTCGTCTGGACGAATCACGCCCTGTCGAAAGTTCAGTTCTTTGGCTGGCTGTTGTCGCGGGGTCGCATTCAGTCGAGAGCGGCGCTGTTGCATAAGAAGATACTTACGGAACCAGAAGCGGTCTGCCCCGTCTGTGGCCATACGTCCGAGACTGCTGACCACATTATCTTCGGCTGCAGCTTCACCGCAGGCTTCTGGGCAAGTCTGGGCTACGCCTTCCCGGCTGCCGCTGACACACGCCAGCTCCACTCTTACAAAGATGCCACGCCTGCCACGGTCCCGGTGGAGACGGCTAACACCTTCACCCTGCTATGCTGCTGGAACCTGTGGAAGCACCGCAACGTTGTTGCCTTCCGTGAACAATGCCCCAGCCTCCCCCTCCTGGTCCGTATGTGCCGCGAGGACGCTCGCTTATGGAAGACCAGTCTCCCTACGGCGCATGCGTCAGATGCCGATGCTTGGCTAACCTGTCTGGGTGGCCGCTAATCCTCTCCTCTGTATCTCTCTCGGCTCTTCTCAGTTGCATGTTCCCCCCCTCTGTAAAATGATACGACCCATGGGTCTTCTATAAAATGAAAAAGATTCAGGTGGAGGGTCTTCTCCCTCCCCCGGTGACCATTCAAAAAAATATATGTAATCAAGAATGCCACATATAGTTGAACAAATGCTTGGTAAAGATAAATCTTCAAAGACGTGTAATCCACAATTCAGCACATATAGTTGAATACATGTCAAGATTGTCGGCACATTTTCAGATGGAGAGGGTATGAACAGTGGGCTGCGGATCTCAAATGACATTGGTCTTCCGATGTCGCGAATAAGTCTCTTTAACCAACAACATAATAAACTTAATGAGAAGATTTCTACCAAAAGGTATCCCAGGACCTATATTTCGGTCATAATACTTTTCTATATTTTGCATATGTTTCAATGAGGATGTAGCAACGAATTCAACTGAATGGGAATTAATTGCTGATAGATTAAATAAATAATTTAAAATATAACAATATATAGTAAACCTAGCCACACAAATGCTCAGACCATCTAACTAATTCTCTGCAATAGGTCGGCTTCAAACAATTTTCCATGTGTATTCTTTTTAAAATTTGTTAAGGACATGTTATATAGAGTAATACGGTGGAGCTCCCGGGTGCTATGCATGTTATATATCCCTACAGTCTTAGAATTCTAGGTCCATCATTCTTATTTTGTGGCATTAAATCATATCGTCTGATCTATTAAGCTGGCATGTGCCTTGTTTCAGGCACAAACTCCATGCCCATCAGGTTGTGTTTGTGATCAGCCACCAAACTGGAAAACCGAGGAACTTGCACTGAATGGCCTCCGAGAAGTAGAAATATGTGGCTTGAGAGGAACTGAACATGAAGCTGCTCTTGTGAAGCGGTTATTCGAGTGGGCAACAGTGCTAGAAAAGATGACAGTAACTTTCGACTGCTCACTCACTAAAATCACTGCCAAGAAGTTCCTGCGGGTGCTACGAAGCTTCTCTAGGCCAGGAATATGTATGAAGGGGAGGCTTTGGCTAAGCTAGTCTTTCCATAGCCATGAAGCGAAACTATGCTGGAAATTCCTTTCCAGTTGTACGTACCAAGACCAGTTGTATGTACAAAACATACTCCATGTTTGTTGTACGTTTTTTTACATTTCTGTTGTACGTTACATATCGATGGATGTCTAGCGTGATATTGTCATGATTTCTACCGATGGAACATCAGTATTTACGTGCAAAAGATACTTCTTGTACCTGGAACTTTTACTTGATCATCAGTATGTGATACTGTACAAGCTAGTCGGTGGGTTGGGTGAATTCAGATGGGCTGTCTTGTTTACTGCCCAGCTAGGAAACCGTACGCTGTTTGTGATTATAACTGGGAGCAAAAGTTGAAGATGCATTTCTTCAACAAGTTCTGAAGAACCGTTGGACAAATTGAACAGGCAAGGATAGGGTGTCCTATATCTCAGTTTGATTTGTGGGAAATGAATAAGATAGTTTCTTGCTGAATTTATAAGGATGGTATTTTCTTAAAGCGGACCTTGTATATATTAATTAATCACGAATACGTACACATGTGATTTTTCTAGGGAAACGTTACAATCATTTTCATCAACTCCAGCTCTCATGGTAGGAGTCACCAAATAAGCAATTGAGGGTACAATTACAATCTGTCCCTCTTTGCAAAGTTGCCACAAATGTTGATATCTGACCAGAGATTGCTCCCAGGTCCTAACCAGGCTTCCAAGTCTGAAAAAAAATCATCCAAAATTCTATAAAAAATATCCCAAATCGCAAGCTGAACCAATTTTCAATAAATTCCAAATTGCAAGTTCAACAGGTAATTTCGTGCGTTCTCAGATTTTGGTACCAATAGAATGTATGATTATAACTGGGCTGTCCGCTGTTGTAGTGTTCTGCAGCCCACAAACAAACAAAGTCTGTTATTCAGATTTAGCTACCAACTCACTACCCTATTTAGGGTTTCCCTACTCGGCGGCGACTCTCTAGGCGATCGCGAGTTCTACTCTCTGGCCCCGGCCGGAGACCGAGGGGTTGTCGATGATGTCGAGGAAAACACCCGGTGGTGGCGTTTGGCGAGTCGACCTGATGCGTGAGAGTGTGTCGGCTTTTTCGTTCTTCCACCGATTGATCCATTCGACGGAGTTGCCAGCGAAGTAGCCACCCATTTGGTCCACTACTTGGCGGTATGCTATCATGTTGGGGGCGACGACATCGCAGGTGCTAGCAACTTTCCCAGTGACGAGGTCGGAGTCCCCGTACAACTTGAGGCGATTGACGTTCATCTCCTTAGTGGCTCGCATGTCATGGAGGAGGGCCTCGTATTCGGCCATATTGTTGGTGCAGGGGGTGAAGTTTATCTGCAGCATGTTGCGGAGCTTGTCGCCTTTGGGATGGCGGTGGCGCAAGCTCTACCCAGGAGATGGGGAAGGGCCTCGCAGGAGATTGCTACCTACAACAAGGAGAACGACTCATCGCCATTAGGACACGGACGAGAACGTGGATGGCCTCGCATATTTTTCATCGAGCAACTAGACGGGCGATAGCTTGGGATCCATTGTGGGGAGATGCGCAAGGCACCGACGGGGAGAGAAGGTCCAGTGTATCGGCCGGTACCATCACGGGGAGAGCTGCATGGAAGCGGAGGTGCAAGATGAGGGAGATTGGGCGACGGGCATGGCCATGCGTGTGCGAAGAAAATCATGTGGAGAAGAAGGATACGAAAGAGGTAAGACAACATGGTGGGTCCACCATAGAGAAAGCGTGTCGCCAGAAGAAGGCGGATGACGCGCATCGGTGCTGTTCCCCGGATAAACATACTACCTTTGACCTAAGGTTTAAGTCCTATATTTTTTTTGAAGTCAAGTTTTTAGAAAACTGAGCGAATGGCCTAGATTGATGGTTCGTGGTGCGTCCCATCCAATCAGAACACGCGAACCACATCACTCACCAGACAGACCGGACCCGACCCGAAAAAGGGCTAGGAGCGTGCATAGATAATCTGGGGCGCACATGGCACGAGAGATAACATACTACCTTCGTCCCAAGGTTTAAGTCTTATATTTTTGGAAAATGATGTTGATCCCCCAGACGATGATCGTCCGGGTCGTTACCGTGTTACCGCACTAGTCACATGTCCCACGTTGGGCCCACCTCTCCCGATCCCCACCTCTCGTTCCCAGGCTGGCGTCTGCCTTATCTCTTCGCCCAAATCGCCCAGGCCGAGGATGTCAACTTCTCTCACGCACGGTGCGCCGCCGTTGCCCCCACAAACCTACCTTGCCGTCTGCCCAAGCACCTGCGCCACCGGTTGAGGAGCCGCCTCCGCCCCGCACCTCCTTTTTTCCGTGCGCCCCCATGACGATGGTACGGTGGCCGAGCTTGCTTCCATGGGCAGCTGGCCTTGCTGCCACGGGCGGCCGTGGTTGCTGCCAGCGGCGACCGAACTTGCTTCCAGCATGGCCGAGCTTGCTTCCATGGGTAGCCTTGGTCGCTGCCATGGGCGGCCGTGGTTGCTGCCAGCGGCGGCCAGCCTGGCTTCCTTCTATAATGGCGACAATGTTTTGCTGCCTACGGCGGCCGGCCTAGTTGCCTGCGCTGGCCGACCTTGCTGCAAAGGCACATCGAGGCTGCTACTAGCTGCTGCAATGGCGACACAGCGACTGCTCTCCGGCGATGCCGCGATGAGGTTCTCTGGTGGTGGCTGGTTTGCTACAAGGGGCGTCGAGGATGCTAATAGTTGCTGCATCGCGAGGCACTCCGACGACGCCGCGGTGGGGCTCTCCGGCGACCATGGTGTAAAGGTACGACCGTGCTGCTACAGACGGCCAGCGTCACTGCTACCGACGGCCGTCGTCATTGTTAACGATGGTCTGGTGTCTTTTGCTGCAAAGGTACGACCGGCGGCCTTCGCCGCTGCTATCGACGACCAGTGGATTTGCTGCAAGGTTTTTCAGGGCGCTACTACCAACGGTGTCGCCGATGATGCTCCGACAGTGCAGGTCCATACCGCATGGCGACGGGGCAGGGATGTGCATGTGGAGACGAGGGATGCAGAGGTGGTTGCTGGCTTTTTTTTCAGGAGTTGTTTCCATGTACGACCGGGTCCTGGGACATGTATCGTTCGCTCGACAAGGACGATGGGAGGTTTTAATTGTCCCGGGGAAGTGTAGTTTTAAAAGTCAAGTTTTTAGAAAACTGAGCCCTAGATTGATGGTTCATGGTGCGCCCGCGCGAACCACGTCAAGCACTAGGCAGACCGGACCCTACCCGGAAAGGAGCTAGGAGCGTGCATAGATAATCTTGAGCGCACACGGCACGGGAGACAGCATACTATCTTCATCCCAAGGTTTAAGTCCTATATTTTTTAAAAAAATCAAGTATTTGGAAAACTGAGCAAACGGTCTAGATTGATAGTTCGTGGCGCACCCCGTCCAATCAGAATGCGCAAACCATGTCACGCACCGAACAGACTAGACCCGACCCAAAAAGGGGCTAGGAGCGTGCATAGATAATCTGGGACACGCACGGCACGGGAGACAGCATACTACCTTCGTCACGAGGTTTAAGTCCTATTTTTTAAAAAAAATCAAGTTTCTGGAAAACTGAACAAGATGGTTTGTGGCGCGCCCTATCCAATCAGAACGTGCGAACCACGTCACCCAACGGACATGCCGGACCCGACCCGGAAAGGGGCTAGGAGCATGCATAATACGGGGCGCGCACGGCTCAAATAACCCTCCTGCCCTCAGGTTGCTTCAAGATTTACAAGTGATACCCAGCGGGTTCGTGGCGGGTGGCGGGCCGAGTGGATAAGCGCGGGGAGGGCGCGGAGGTAATTTCGCGGTGGGCCGTGAGCCCGCGCAGCGGCTTGGTACAAGAACCGTGGACGCCTAAACTTTTCTAGACGCGAGGAAGGAAGGAAACAGCACACTCTGATTTACGGCAACCTTTTTTTTTCGCGAGAACGCAAAAGCCTTGCGTTCTGATTCATTGATAGAAAAAGAGAGAGAGAGCACTGTACAACATATACAAAGGCTCGCGGGGAGCCAGCACCCCAAACAACTCTACCCACTAGCACTACAGGGCCGTGGGGATCAAGGCACGCAGGCCAGACGCCCCAGCAGCCACCCAGGCCCTAGCCTCAGACCGAATTGTATCCAGAAGACCACCTAGGCTGGGTGCCGCATTGTCGAAAACTACCGCATTTCTTAGCTTCCAAATCCACCACGCCGTCAGCATGATGAGTGAGGAAGTGCCCTTGCGAAGAGCGTGGGGGGTAGATCTCGACACCTGCAGCCACCAGTCCACGAAGTCGTCTTCCCCATCCGGGGGGAGGGCCGTGGACCGGGTCCATGAGAGCACCTCATGCCAGGTCGCCTTGGAGAAGGGACATCCGACGAGGAGATGGGTCATGGTTTCAGCCGATTGGTCACACAGGGGACAACGCGGGGGGTGGGCGAGGCCCCGTCTCGCTAGCCGCTCAGCTGTCCAACAACGGTCCTGGCATGCCAACTAGATGAAGAACTTCACCCGCGGGGGCGCCCAGGCTTTCCAGTTCAGCTTCCAGGAACGTGAGGCAATAGATCCCTGGAAGAGAAACTCGTAGCAAGATTTGGCCGAGTATTGGGCATCGCTGGTCCATCTCCACAGCAAGGAGTCCGGCTCGTCTACCAGCGCGTGATAACGCAGCTGGGTCTAAGAATGATCCTAAAACGCATCAAGATGCCACCAGATCTGAATCCTCAACGACAAGGACATGAATTTAGCCTAGGCAATCTAACGGGAAAACAAAAGGAGAGCCTCCGTTCTCTCCGAACGGACAAGGTGGGGATCCAACACCGGTCTGCTAGGAGAAAAGATGAGATAGGGAGGAGGATTGCGCGTACCTGATGAATTCGCCCTCTCGGAAGGAGAGCCTCCGTTCTCTCCGAACGGACAAGGTGGGGATCCAACACCGGTCTGCTAGGAGAAAAGATGAGATAGGGAGGAGGATTGCGCGTACCTGACGAGAGCAAGGATCCGAGAGGGCGAATTCATCATGTACGCGCAATCCTCCTCCCTATCTCATCTTTTCTCCTAGCAGACCGGTGTTGGATCCCCACCTTGTCCGTTCGGAGAGAACGGAGGCTCTCCTTTTGTTTTCCCGTTAGATTGCCTAGGCTGAATTCATGTCCTTGTCGTTGAGGATTCAGATCTGGTGGCATCTTGATGCGTTTTAGGATCATTCTTAGATGTTTGATCTGCATGGGGGCTGTGTGAAATTTTAGCGTTGATTCCGACCATGTCTGTTCGTCCGTAGATTCTGATTTCTGAGTTGGGTTGTTCAGTCGGAGAAATCTTTCTCCTGATCCTTGCCGCCCGTTTGTATACGATTAGAATAGATCTTTACTTAATCGCCTTTTGATTGAAAAGTGCAATTTGAGAATTGAGAGGCAAAGAGACCGAAGCGTCCCTGCAGCTGCCTTGTTGTTGAATAAAATCGAACATGGGAAGTTATATTGTGTCTTCTTTTCGCATACAGGCATCTCTAGGATCAGTTCTTCGATCCCAGGTTTGATGATAAATTCTAACCATCTAGAACAGAGGAATAGTTCAAGTTTAAGCACCTTCACCCCTACGCCTGAATGATTTCTAAGTACATGGTCAATTTTGCTGACAACGTAGCTATCCCAGACTCATGGATTTCTACGTTCCTGGAGATGCTATCCCAGACTCATATTCATTTGCACAATCTGACAACCGAAGGACGTGTCGTCTGTGCCCAATTCCGTTTTACTAATCAAGGGCAGTTTTCTCCTTTCATGTTCGGTTATCTTTGGAAGGGCTGAGTGTAAATTTTTATTTGTTTTCAAGTCCCTGATGGGTATTTTACCAATGGCGAATCAACTTTGGGTACATAATCTAAGGATGTTGAACTTTTGGGTAAATAACCAATTTTCCCTTGATTGAATTCAGGACGCCCTTATGATCTGCCTGTGTAACATCTTATCTGTTAATCATTGCGTGTAAGATTGTGTTCAGCACATTCAGCTTCATGGTTGTTTTTAAAACAGTTTCACTTAGGCAGATATCAAGGCAGGGCTGATTGGCCATGCCCCTCAGCACAATTCTTTTGATTACAATTTTGTGGGTGGCTGTCAATTTGGCTCTTGGCACTGATGAATTTATCTTCAACTTACTACAGTCCATTGTAGAATCTAGGTATGAACATTGGCAAGTACGCCCTCGGTCCCAAATTAATTGACTTCACTTTGTCTAGATACACATGTATCTAAGTGCTAAAATGTGTCTAGATACATCCATATCTAGACAAAGTGAACTCAGTTATTTTAGGACAGAGGGAGTATTACTGTATGGTGTGGCATAAGCAGCACATATGGTAGCTTTTAATGGTTTTGCAATGAAATGTGTAACTGTGAAAACTTCGCCTGTAATACTACTTTTGGGACCCTGCCTTTTGGTTACATGACATTTGTTCATTGAAACACTGTTTTTTTTGGTCCTTTATGATACACTATATAGTGCTACAAGCCTTCTGATCGAAAATCCCTACTAAAATGCAGGGAGATTAAACAAGATGGTGGCCAATGGTGATGCACCAGCAAGGGGGAGTGCAGCAGCTGCTGCAAGCTTACGCAGGCGTCGACCTGCCGGCAGTGCTGGAGGTGGTGCTGGCGCCAGTACAATGCTTCAGTTCTACACCGATGAGACTGCTGGGCGCAAGATGTCTCCGAACGCTGTTCTGATCATGAGCATTGGGTTTATTGCTGTTGTTGCCGTGCTGCATGTTTTCGGCAAGCTGTACCGCACCCCCAACTAGGTTCCATGTGCAAGCAAGAGTCTATGAACAGAGGAACCCGTAGAGTGATCTAAATGCATAGCAAATGACTGTCAGATCCTGAAAAGATTTTGTTATTATCATAGAATTTTATACACCTTATAATATCGAGATGGTATGGTAAATCCTTGCAAGTATAGTTCGGTCACTGCTTGCAGTTGATCTACATATTGTTAGTCTCTGTCATTGTGCTGTGCTTATTTTCGGTTGTCCTTGACTATCTTTGGCTTATTGCTTATTCTTGGCTGGTTTTTTCTCGCTTGCATTAAAGCTAGGAACGAGACTTCGTTTGTCCAACTACAAGTAAGAATTATGTATTTGACTAGTAAAATGCCCGTGCGTTGCTACAGGCCTATAATTTGCACATTGTACAATATTAATATTGTGTTTTAAGTCTAATTGTTTATAAACACTATCCGTTCATTCAGTGATACTCTGTCACTTCCATCAGAAATAGGTGTTTTTTCTTACGTAAATGCTTGAATGCACACTGAAATGTGGGGCTAAGTAAACCGTATGCACAACATTTAACCTTAGGAACTAACCTAGTCAAATCAAAATATATTCTACCCTGAAATGTGGGGCTAAGTAAATCGTATGCTCAACATTTAGCCCTAGGAACTAACCGAGTCAAACCAAAATATATTCTGAAACTCAAGCAGCATGTAAATTTGAGTTGATTGACATCTCCCAAATTCTGACCTATCGGAGCATGCAAGTCTCTCCAAATGCTAGAAACGAGAATGCAAGTAACACGATCCTTCTCATAGAAAATAGTAACTCGGGAGGAGGGCTTACCTCTCTTTCTGAATTCCTACATGCCTCTCATCCAGCTCGAATGGTACTTTTAAGGGACATGCCTGGACAAGCTAGCCATGGCAGAGTATAGGAGTTACTGAACACCAAGAAGGTGGGGAACAAGGCAAAGATAGCATTTGATCTTGGGCTAGAAATATAGTACTGCTTTCTAGAAATCTACATCAAAGTATAATTTCTGAACTTACAAGCATTTGCAATTGGCGTTCAATCATCAAATTGCATTGCACAAACTTTGCAACCTTCGATGTGTAATGTCTTGAACAGAATATTACACTACTCAGAACAACATTTATCAGCATTACTGGATTTCTCGTAACAGCAAGGAGACAAATACTTAGAGGTCGTTTGGCAACCAGGTATTCATTTCATTTAGTAGAAATGAAATGAATACATGGATTCATTTCATTTATATTATGATTCCAAAAACACCCACATATTTGGTTGTCACTGGAATTTGCAAATGACGGGTCTGAGATAGGAATTGGGTTTACACATGAGGATATTTCGATGGATTTGCTAAATGAAATGACAGCCTAATTTCGTGCCAACCAAACATCATAGGGATGAAATTACAAAATGAATTCCAGGATTCCAGGCCCAAATGATGGATACAAAATGACCTCTTAGGGTATTTCTTCATACACTCGATGTGTATCTACCAAAAAAAGAGGTGATAATACATAGGCCTTATCCGATTTTTTTTGAACAACCAAGACAACGTACAAAAAAAATAAAAATTACACTCATATGTGGGTATATATGGTAGTTCTCTGAACAGAATTGCAAAAAAAAAGTTAAGGATTTGAGAGTAGTAGATTACCACTAATCTGAAACTCGGTTAATTAATAAATACCACCAATTTGTAACTTACTTTGGCTTTTCAGCGAGCCAGCACATGTCCATTATTTGCTCACCAAGTCTTGCATAGAACTAAGAATAACTTTGTTATGCGAAAAACTTTACTATAAGTTGATCTTCACCACTTCACACCTTATAATTTATCTGGGAAAAGGGTTATGAATACATAAACAAAAGAAAAGTAAATCATCTAAAACTTGCACAATAGCACTTATTCCACATTCTCATCATTCAGCTGTCCACTTATTCCATGACCTCCTTGCAAACAAGAATTAGGCCAGTTTTACATGTGTATAGTAGCCAGTGTCTACTGTCTAGAGTTCCATCCAGATTCAACTTAGGAGCTAAAACCATGGTGAATTTGTCAGTAGTAATCATTGGGTAGAAATCAGTAACAACATCTAAAACACCCAAGTGCTCATTTTTAGCCTCAGTACAATTAACATGCACCTATAGCCATGACGTGAACATTACCATATCTTTGAGGTGCGAGATACGTTACCCTCTCGTTTAGGGTTTTGTGCTCCGGCGGCGGCTCTGTCGCCTCCGTGAGATCTGATTGTTTCCCCACCATAATTAATTCTAGTCCGAGCTTGTCTCCGACTCCACCTATCGTTGATTTACTTTGGTCGTAACGGGATCTGCCGTGTCCTCGAGGAGGTTTTGGTCTCTCTGCGCCTAGGTCTCTCTCGGAACCATGGTGATGAAGCTAACAACAGAAACGGATCCCTACGGTTCCGCGGATGGGAAGGATGCGGAGATCGACGACATGTTCAGCCATCTGGAACTGAATGATGATGATCTAGATGATGTGGTGATCGGGGCGGAAGCGGCAAAGGAGTACCAGAAGTCGGCTAGATGGCTTGCGATTGCTAAGGTACATACGACCAGATCTTTTAGTGCGGAAGCCCTTTTTGAGAAGATGAAGTCCATCTGGAACCTATGACGTGATCCAATCTTCCGTGAAGCTGGTGAGAATTTGTTCATCTTTCAATTCCACTGCCTAGGCGATTGGAAAAAGGCAGTTCAACATGGTCCTTGGACCTTTCGTGGTTGGGGGTTGTTGATTGAAGATTATGATGGCTTCGGTGAACCTGAGGATTTTCAGTTTAGTGGCTTATATGTCTGGGCTCAGATCCATGGTATCCCTGAATTGTATCACAAGGTGTAAGTGGTAGATGATCTTGCACGCCGTGTTGGTAAAGTGAAGGAAGTACAGATGGCACCGAAGCTGTACTTTGAGGGTAACTATGTACGCGTTTCAGGTCAGAATTGAGATTGCAAAACCACTGATGTGCTTTGTATCTCTTACACTACCGGAGGGGAAGAGAAGGCTGCCAGTCAAATATGAGAAGGTGCCTTTCTTCTATAAACACTGTGGTCTAATTGGTCACGATCATGAGGAATGTGGAGATGGTGATTGGGAGGATAAGAAACTACAATATGGTACCTGGATGCTGGCTACTCGCCGTGCTAATCAACCTGCGCCACCCCCTCGCCGCTTTGCACCATCGAGGGGAGGTTGGTCTGGTAGAGGTGGGACACGCACAGGTGCGACTAACAAAAGGTCATCGGAGGATGCCTCTCTCGATGATGATGTTGACCTGAAGGACACAGCTACTAGCCCTGTTAAGCCTATTCTTGCCGATAAGTCTAATGAGGAGTTAGACCAGGATGCTTTAGCAAGGAAGCACCTGAATATGGATGTTGATCTGAGAGAGGGGAGGATGAGATTCCTCCGCTCCCTAATAAATATGTGAAGTCAAAGAACGTGTCAAAATCTAGGCGACTCTCAGAGAAGTTGCCTGAAGCTATGACAGAGCCATTGGCGGCATCCCTCGAGGACGACCACCGGGCCCAATGAATTGATGTGGCCTGAACTGTCGGGGTATCGGAAACTCCGCGACAGTTCGAGAGGTTTGTGTCCTTCAACGGATGCATCGTTTCCAGCTGATTTTCTTGTGTGATACTCGGCCGCGGGGTGATCGAGTTCGTCGCCTTCGGAGTCATCTAGGCCTCCATGGGTTCTCTAGTGTGGATGCTGACGGTATGAGTGGAGGTTTAGCTTTATTTTGGCATGAAAGTTACTATGTGGAGATAAAGGAGGCCACAGATAGATATATTGATGCGTACATCAGGACATCTCCAAATGAACCTTTATTTCATGCAACCTTTGTCTACGGTGAACCAAGAGTGGAGCATCGTTACCGCATGTGGGAATCCTTGTCGGCTCTTAAGGCAGCCTCATCTCTTCCATGGGTTGTCTTGGGAGATTTTAATGAAGCATTATGGCAGCATGAGCACCTCTCTGCGAGGCTACGTCCGGAACCGCAAATGGCTGCATTCAGGGATTGTCTGCGGTCGTGTGAACTCAAGGATATTGGTTTTTCAGGGCTGCCGTTTACTTATGATAACAAACGGTCTGGGATACATAATGTCCCTGTCCGCCTAGACCGCGTTGTAGCAAATGATGAATGGCGGGACATTTTCAGCTGCTACCGTGACCCACCTTGTGACTCCTTGCTCAGACCATGTCCCGATCCTTCTGTCCCTGGACAGAAGTGAGGGAACGCCCTGCTAGGAGAAGCATGCAATATGAGATCTTTTGGGAGACTAATCCAGCACTGAAGGAGATTATTGATCGTGAATGGAGGGGATTAGGGAATATGCAGGATCTCGGGGAGATTAATTGTGGTCTCGAAACGCTCATGCACAAGCTACATTCCTGGGGGCAGGATAAGTTCGGAAGTGTCACACGCGAGCTAGCTCGTTTGAGGACGAAGCTAGAACAGCTACATGCTGATGGGGCTTCGAAGGAAGAAATCAGTGCTACCACGGATCTTATGAACGAGATCTTATATAGGGAAGAGATGATCTGGTTGCAAAGGTCAAGGATTGATTGGCTTAAGGAGGAAGATCGTAACACCGAGATCTTCCACCGGCGGGCCGTTTGGAGAGCACGGAGAAACAAAATCACCAAGCTTCGTGATGATAATGGTATTGTACAAACCGTTCCTACCGATATGCAGCGAATGGCTGTTTCTTATTTCAAATCCCTATATACTCGTGATCCCAACTTGAACTCAGCACCACTCATTAACCTGACACCGGTTCAAATTAATGAGGAAGTGAATGAGCAGCTCTGTAAGGAGTTTTCGGTGGAGGAAATCTCCAATGTTGTTTTCTAGATTGGTCCAATTAAAGCGCCGGGACCTGACGGTTTTCATGCAAAAGGTTTTATCAGCGCAACTGGGACCTATTAAGGGATGATATTGTCCAGACGGTGCTCAGGTTCTTTACTACAGGTCTCATGGCCGATGGGGTCAATGATACTTCGATCGTTCTTATTCCAAAGATTGACAACCCAGAGGCGCTAAAGGACTACAGACCTATTGGACTATGTAACGTTCTTTATAAGGTGGTGTCTAAATGCCTGGTTAATAGGCTGCGGCCGTTACTAGGTGATATTATCTCGGAGAATCAGAGCGTCTTCATTCCTGGTCGGATGATTACTGATAATGCACTCCTAGCTTTCGAGTGTATGCACTATACGGAGCATGGTACGTCTAGTGATTCTCCTTTCTGCTCGTATAAGTTGGATCTGTTTAAGGCGTATGACAGAGTGGACTGGCACTTTTTGGAGAATACATTGCAAAAAATGGGGTTCTCTCACCGGTGGGTACAGTGGATAATGACGTGTGTTACCACGGTGAAATATTCCGTCAAATTTAACGGAACCTTGTTGGAAGCTTTCTCTCCGACTCGTGGCTTAAGGCAGGGAGACCCCTATCTCCCTTCCTCTTCCTGTTTGTGGCTGATGGTTTATCCAACCTCCTACGAAATGAGGTGAACCAACATAGAATTACTCCTATCAAGGTGTGTCGACGAGCCCCTGTGATCTCTCGGTTGGATAGATCTCTCCCACGTTCGGGCCCAACGGCCCGAACGGAGTCCCTCATCGCGCCCTAATCGGGGGCGCCCAACCCTATCCATGGTTGTGGGCCCCTGTCGCCAGTGCGTATATAAAGAGGTGGGGGGACGCTGCAGTACGAGGTTCACCGTGCGCCGCAGCCCCCCACCAACACACCCACCGATTAGGGTTCGCACTAGGCCGACGGGAAGCTCTGCCGCCACCGCTCTCAACCACCCACACTCACGCCGTCGCCCCTTTTCCCATGGCCAACGACGGCGGGTCCAGCTCCGGCTCTGGCTCCGGAATCCCCTCCGGCTCCTGCTTGTCAAGCCAGGGCGCAGGTACTCTCTCTCTCACTCTAAGATCTCCTAGATCTAATCCCATAGTGCATCTACCGAGAATGGTCTAGCCCTAACAATGGTATCAGAGCATATTAGATGCTAGTTTTCTTTCGGTAGAAAAGAAAAGAACAAAAGTAAAACCCTAGATCTAAAGTGCGCTGCTTCTCCGGCGCGCCGTTCCTCTCTATCTCGACGCGCATCGGCATGCCGAGGCGTCGGAAGAAGAACACACCTTCTTCGGAGGGCAAAGAAAATTAAAGCAGATTGAAAAGTAAACCCCAGTTTTCTTTCCCAGATCCCGCATGCAAAAGCTACAAAGAAAAGCCCCAAAATCAAATCCTCCCCAGATCCGATAGAACAGCCCCAAATCCCCAAAAGAAAAACCCAAAAGGACTGGCGCCGTGCGCCGGTAGAGGGCGCCTCCGCTGCGCCGTTTGACGGTGGTGTGCCCACCCTAGGGTGGACACACCGCTGCCAAAGGAGGCAGGAGGACGCCAACAGTGAAGGAAAGGAGAAGAGGGGAGCTCGCGAGAGGGAGGGGCCCGCCGGGCAGCGCCGCCTCACCTCGACGAGCTGCGAGAGCCACTAGAGGGAGGGGCCCGCCGGAGCGCCGGCCACCTCGCCTCCTGCCGCCACAGAGAGGGAGAGGGGCGCGACCGCCCGCCGCCTCCTCACGGGCTCGCGCCACGGCAAGCGAGAGGGAGAGGGAGGCCATGGGTACGCCGCCTCACATCCGGCGTGCACGCGGCAGAGCCGCCGTCAAAGGAGCGGGGGGCACGCGGGGCTGGCCGCGGGATCCACGCGCCGCCATGAGAACCGCCACCCAGCTGTGTCCACAGCTGGGCAGCGCCGAGGTGACGCGGCGCCATGTGGCACGCGGGGTACACGGGGGCGGGTGAAAGGGGAGGGTGTTTTAGGGTTTTGGGGGGTCTGCGGCTGGGGGGTCTTTTATACCTCCGAAGAGGGCGGCTGGCCGTCCGATCTAGGTTGCGCGCGATGGACGGCCAGGATCGACGCGGGCGGCGGCCGGTCGCTGGCGGGCCAAGGCAGGCCAGGCGGGCCCTTGCTGGGCTGCTGATTGGGCGGCGGACAGGCAGGGTCCACAGCGCGCGGGCGGCGGCTAGCGCGCGAGCGAGTGGCCGCGGGCTTAGCGGGCCTAGTGGGCCAAGTGGCCAGGTCATGGCGGCGCTGCTGGGCGCTATTGCTGCATGAAGCGACCCAGTCTTTGAGCCTTGATGGGCAGCATGTAGAACTGTCCAGTTTTTCTGTTTTTTTATTTTACAGAGTTGTTTTTAATGGTTTTTTGCTTAGTTTTAAGCATTTTTTCAACATAGTTGTTTCTAGTCTTTTATTTCAGAGAATATTTGACTAGAGAATATGAAAGAGGCAGATTTTTTCTGTAAAGTTTAAAGTTATGAAAGTTATTTTTTTAATGTTTCCGCTGCAAATAGATGGTTTAAATTGCAACAATGCAATAAAAGTTGTTCAAATTTTGACACAAAGATGTGATTAAAGTGATTATGTCTCATGCTATTAATTGACCAACGTTATTAATAAACATGACCATAATCTTTTCCATTAAGTATTAAAGGTGCATTTAAATTTATTTCTGCCCAACGGTGATGTAATTTTAAATAGCACGAAACGATTGCATGCTTAATTTATACCAACGTTGAATTAACGCATACAGTTGTTTTACTTGGTGATCTCACATCTTTTGTGATTTTCAGGAGGTCTCAACCTCATGGCATGTTTGAAGGACATCCGCTCCTAAGGGGGGACAACTACTCCGAATGGAGGAAGAAAGTTGACTTGGCGTTCGTATGCGCCGAAGTGGATTGGGTGGTTGACACCAAGCAACCAGTCAAGCCCGATGACCCGGTCAGGGGGGCTGCTGAGGAAAGTGCTGACTTTGAGAAAAGGAAGAGGGACCATGCTCCATTGGAGCTGGCCTACTCTATTGATAACCAGAAATGGGTGAACGCCAACAAGAAGACTCTGGCCTTCATAAAGAACACAATTGAGAACGCAATAGTGGGCTCAATTGGAGAGTGTCTTGTGGGCAGTATCTCACAAGATAAAGAGCCGCCATCGGCTCTTCAAAGATGTATGCGACCCAGCTGTTAAAGCAGCTGGTTACTGAAAAGTACACGGGAGGACCCCACGGAATAAGAGAGCACATCTTGAGGATGTCAAACATGGCAGCGAAGCTCAAGCCCATGGATGAGGACCTCGAGCTAAAGCCAGCACTCTTGGTGCACCTTGTGATGGCCTCACTTCCACAGCCTTTTGAAAACTTTGTAATAAACTATAATATGTCCCCTGAAAAGTGGGACATAGAAAAGACCATTGGGATGTGCTCCCAGGAAGAAGAAAGGCTGAAAGCCCTTCACGGCGGTTCTCTGAACTTCGTGAAGGACAACAGGAAGAGAGGCTTCACAGGTGGCAACCATGGTGGCTCACCCTCCAAGCCCCATGGCAAGGGTCCAATGCAGACCAGACAAAGATCACCACCCACCTGGGAGAAGGATCAGTGCCATCACTGCAAAAAGACTGGGCACTACAAGAAGGACTGTCCAGTTTGGCTGAAGTACATCATGGCCAAAAATGGTAAAAGTATTGTTTCTTTTGTTAATGAATCTCTGTATGAAAAGTTTACTAGATCTACTTGGTGGATTGATTCTGGTGCAACTGTTCACGTTGCCAACTCTTTACAGGGGTTCCATTTGACAAGGACCACGCCAAGAAGAGAAAGACACATTGAAGTGGCGAATGGAATAGAAGCAGAAGTGGAGGCCATTGGTGACGTCCCTCTGGAGCTGGCTGATGGCTCTTTGCTTTTGCTCAAAGATGTGCTTTTCGTTCCCTCATTACATAGGAATTTAATAAGTGTTTCCTGTTTGGACAAAGATTCTTACGAATGTTATTTTGGAAATGGCAAGTGTGCCATTTTGGTTGAAAGACAAATGTGTGGGTGTTGCTACATTATTTGATAAGTTATATTTGTTATCCCTGCATGAGAAAGTTTTTTCTGTGTGTGATGTGAATGAAAAAGTTTCCTTATCGAACAAAGAACAAAATAAAAGAAAGCGAACTCTTGACTCATCGAAACTATGGCACTGTAGACTAGGCCATATTTCGAGGGGAAGAATAGAAATCCTCGTTAAAAATGAAATTCTTCCTCCGTTAGAGTTCTCCGACATAGAACAATGCATAGATTGCATTAAAGGAAAGTATGTCAAACAAATTAAAAAGGGTGCAAACCGAAGCATAGCTACACTAGAAATAATCCACACGGATATTTGTGGACCGTTTCCGATGAAAAGTGTGGATGGCTATGATTCATTCATAACATTCACGGATGACCACTCCCGGTATGGTTATATTTATCCAATTAAAGAAAGATCGGAAGCATTGGATAAATTTAAAATTTTCAAAGCTGAAGTAGAAAATCAGCACGATAAAAGAATCAAAATAGTTCGGTCCGATCGTGGGGGGGAGTACTACGGTCGGCATACTCCATATGGTCAAGTACCAGGACCCTTTGCACGGTTCCTGCAAGAAAATGGAATAGTTGCCCAGTATTCTATGCCGGGCGAACCTCAGCAAAACGGAGTAGCTGAAAGGCGCAACCGTACCCTTATGGATATGGTGCGCAGCATGATGAGCCATTCCACCCTCCCGTTGGGATTGTGGATGGAAGCGCTTAAAACCGCTATTCACATTCTCAACAGAGTACCAAGTAAGTCGGTGCCCAAAACACCGTATGAATTGTGGACAGGCAGAGTCCCCTCTCTGCATCACTTGAGGGTCTGGGGGAGCCATCTGAGGCAAAAGTTTTCAATCCAAACATTGCAAAGTTAGAACCCAAAACAATATCTTGCCATTTTATTGGCTATCCAGATAAGTCCAAAGGCTATCGTTTCTACTGCCCCGACAGATACACAAAGTTTGTAGAAACGAGACATGCAGTCTTCTTGGAGGACGAATTGATGAGGGGGAGCACGGTAGCTAGGAAAATTGATCTTGAGGAGAAGAGGGTGCATGCACCTAATCCGATGACTCAGGAGCCATTTTTCTCGCTACCTCTTGTGCCACCATTTACAACCCCTGAGGTTGTGGTGCCGGCACCTGTTGTGACTCCACACGTGACAACAATGGGCGAAAGTTCGGAACCTGTCCATCAGGAGCCACCTGAACCCACTGTTGAGCACGAAAGGGAGCCAGAACAGCCACCCACCATAAATGTGCCTGAACCCGAGGCAAGGAATGAGCAAGAGTCTGATGAACTCAGACGGTCTAAAAGAGAACGAAGACCAGCCATTTCCAAAGAAATCTACAAAGTTTACAATGTAGTTCATATGGAGGGCGATCCTACCTCATATGAAAAAGCCATGAGTAGCCCTCACTCAGCCAAGTGGGTAGAGGCAATGTAAGATGAAATGATATCGATGAGTTCCAACAATGTTTGGAACTTAGAGGAAATTCCCAAAGGAGCCAAAACAGTAGGATGCAAGTGGGTCTACAAAACAAAGTATGACTCCAATGGGAATGTAGAAAAGTACAAAGCTAGACTCGTGGCAAAAGGATTTACGCAAAGAGAAGGCGTAGATTACAATGAGACCTTTTCTCCGGTCTCATGTAAGGACTCCTTCAGAATCATCATGGCACTAGTTGCACATTTTGATTTAGAGTTACATCAAATGGATGTCAAGACGGCATTTCTAAATGGAGATTTAGAAGAAAATGTTTACATAAAACAACCCAAGGGTTTTTTCATGGAAGGGAAGGAACATATGGGATGCCGCCTAAAGAAATCCATTTATGGGTTAAGGCAAGCCTCTAGGCAGTGGTATTTAAAGTTTAATGATACCATTAAAAGATTTGGATTCAAAGAAAATGTTGAGGACAATTGCATTTATGCAAAGTTCAAAAGTGGGAAATATATTTTCCTAATTCTATATGTGGATGATATTCTGCTTGCTAGCAGTGATGTTAGTCTACTACTAGAAACAAAGAAGTTCTTGTCATCAAACTTTGACATGAAAGACCTTGGTGAAGCATCTTATGTTTTGGGCATAGAAATTCACCGAGACAGAAAGAATGGAGTGTTAGGACTGTCGCAGAAAGCGTATTGTGAAAAGATTTTAAAGAAATACAATATGCATGCGAGTAATTCAACACCTGCTCCCATAGTCAAGGGCGACAGTTTTGGGAAATCCCAATGTCCAAAGAATCAATATGAGATCGATCAAATGAAGTCAGTACCATATGCTTCGGCTGTTGGAAGCTTACAGTATGCACAAGTGTGCACTCGCCCTGACTTAGCATTTATCACCGGGGTACTCGGTAGATATCAAGAGAATCCAGGCATAGAGCACTGGAAGATGGTAAAGAAAGCTTTGCGTTATGTGCAAGGCACAAAAGGCCTCATGCTAACATATAGACGATCTGATTCCCTAGAGATAAAAGGGTATTCAGATGCAGATTTTGCGGGAGATAAAGACGACCGAAAGTCCACGACAGGGTATGTCTTTACTCTCGCAGGAGGTGCTATTTCGTGGAGAAGCGCCAAACAGTCAATAGTTGCATCATCTATGATGTATGCAGAATTTATAGCATGTTATGAGGCCATGGGACAGGCGTTATGGTTAAAGAAATTCTTACCCGACTTGGAAGTGGTTGACTGCATCAGCAGGCCACTAAAGATGTACTGTGACAGCGAGCCCGCAGTATTCTATGCTCACAACAACAAGTCGAATAATGCTTCAAAGTCTATAGATATAAAGTATTATGTTGTGAAGGACAAAGTCCAGGATCAAACTATAAGTCTCGAGCATATAAGGACAAAGGATATGCTTGCGGATCCGCTAACGAAAGGCTTACCACCCAATGTGTTCAAGGAACACATAGCCGGCATGGGTTTAACGGCAAGCCTATGATTCCTGGACTATAGAGGCCCAAAAGTAACAGAATTTGTTTCAGAACATGAAGGTATATAGTAGCTGTCTGATTCTATCGGCAATTGAGCTGGGACGATGAAACATGCTCTATGTGTCATTCTGTGATGAAATAAGTAAAGAACAAAGTTAAAAGTAAAGTCGAGATCCGGCCCGAACGGAGTCCCTCATCGCGCCCTAATCGGGGGCGCCCAACCCTATCCATGGTTGTGGGCCCCTGTCGCCAGTGCGTATATAAAGAGGTGGGGGGGCCGGACGCACACGGTACGAGGTTCACCGTGCGCCGCAGCCCCCCACCAACACACCCACCGATTAGGGTTCGCACTAGGCCGACGGGAAGCTCCGCCGCCACCGCTCTCAACCACCCACACTCACGTCGTCGCCCCTTTTCCCATGGCCAACGACGGCGGGTCCAGCTCCGGCTCTGGCTCCGGAATCCCCTCCGGCTCCTGCTTGTCAAGCCAGGGCGCAGGTACTCTCTCTCTCACTCTAAGATCTCCTAGATCTAATCCCATAGTGCATCTACCGAGAATGGTCTAGCCCTAACACTCTCATTTATTATTTGCTGATGACACTTTATTGTTTTTCAAAGCTTCTGAAGAACAGGCCTTATGCGTGAAGGAAACTCTAGATACATACGCAGCATGTACAGGGCAGCTAATCAACCCGGGAAAATGCTCCATCATGTTTAGCACTTCATGTCCTACTCAGGTGCAAACGGATATTAGGAACATTCTGCATGTGGAGCAGCATGCGTTTGAAGCCAAGTACCTAGGCCTCCCCACACCTGAAGGCAGCATGCATCGTGGCAAGTTTGATAACCTACAGGCACGACTCAGTAAGAGGTTGGTTGAGCCTGGCCTGGAGACTGCTGGTTTTTCCTAACAGCTTGTGCGCCCGTGTTTTAAAGGCTCGTTATTTTCCTAACGGACATCTATATGATACTGTCTTTACCGGGAATCCGTCCTCCACATGGACGGCCATTACCCATGGTTTGGAACTCTTGAAGCAGGGGCTAATTTGGAGGATCGGTAATGGTAGGAGTGTGAGAATCTGGCGAGACCCTTGGATACCTCGTGAGTAGTATTGTAAAACTCTCACCTCTCGGGGTACCATGCGGCTACGGCGTGTTTCAGAACTGATTAATGTGGATGGTACATGGAAAACTGATCTAATCCGCCAACACTTTTACCCCATTGATGCTGATGCTATCTTGAAAATTGTCCCCTCTCGGAGATTGGCTGAGGATGTTTTAGCTTGGCAACCGGAGAAGTCTGGTGTTTTTTCAGTACGAAGTGCTTATCGCATAGCCCTGCAAGCTCATCGTAATCAATGCGACATTGCCGATTCAAGTGTATCCCCAGCTGGCCGGAGCCTATGCTGGGCCAAAATTTGGAGGTCTTCTGTACCGCCAAGGTTGAAAATGTTCGCCTGGAAGGCGTCATCTGGTGCCCTATCAACAGAGAAGAATAAACTGTCCCACCATCTGCCTGTCACCAGTACGTGTCGGATTTGTGGATCAGGTACTGAAGACGAACGTCATGCCTTGTATAGTTGCCCTCATGCTAAAAGGTTATGGAGCGATATGAGGAGGATTTGGTGCTTACCGTCTGAGGTGGATTTGCTTGACCCATCTCCTAATTGGTTTCAGTCTCTCCTACTGAAAACCCCTACGGAAATGATAGATGCCACACTGTTGATAACATGGCGAGCGTGGTTCTGCAGAAACGAAATTACCCATGAGAAGCCTCTCCCACCGATTGTGAGCTCCAGGATTTTTGTGTGTGGATATTTGAAGATGCTCCAGGACATCAATAAGGAATCCACATCAAGCCTATTGAAAGGGAAGCAACCATCTGCTGCCACTGGTCCTACACGCCAAAAGAGGAAGGAGCGTAAGCCCCCTGTTAAAATCTGGTCCAAACCAGGGAATGGGTGGGTGAAGCTCACGATCGACGGATATTTCTCTGCGAAAGATGGTACAGCAGGGGCAGGCATGGCCTTAAGTGACGCGACCGGCGCCCCTATCTTCATGGCCTGCAGATCGCTGCCGAACTGCACTGAGCCTCTTGAAGCTGAACTCCATGCATGCCTGGAAGGTTTGCAAAAGGCGATGCAATACTCTCCGTTGCCAATCATCATAGAATCAGACTGCGCTCCTGGTTAAAGCTGTCAACTCATCTTCTGTGGACAGGTCGTCGCTTCTCCATTACATTAATGAGATCAAGCACCTAGCTGTGTTGGATAGAGTGTGTGTTTTTCTCAAGGTGGATCATGATCAGGTTAGGGTGAGTGACTCTCTTGCAAATTTTGCGAGACTGCAAAACCATACTATGACATGGTTAGGTTCTGGACCGGAGTGTGCTCTCCGGTTTGTGGAACTTGACAACTGTGTAATCCTGCCTGATTAATAAAGATCTTGTCTTACCCGCAAAAGAAAAACATTACCATATCTTTTAAAGAGAGGGGGCGCAACGAAACCAACGATGTATAAGCCGATGACCGAAACCGACCTGTCTTTTTGAAACAGTACAGGGGCATATAAAAAGTAAAGAAATATTATGTGTACACCATACAAAAATCCACATATCTTTTATTCGAAATTTCTTGATAATAAAATATACATATTCTAAAATCAAATTTTCTCATTCACACATAACGACAAAATACACGGGCACAAATGTTTGGTGCTTCCAGAAAAGTGACAGTTAGCAACAGCTAACAACACCTCAGCCATTATCTCTATGGGGAGAAGAGATGTTCGTTCTAGAATACAGGTTCATCTTTATGTTTATATAACGACTGTTTACAAGATTGAGCCATTTTAACAGCAGTGGCCGCGGCAACACCAGGTAACCCATATGAGCAGAACCACCATGACAAACAATCATGTCATCATAAAGAGGAGCAACCAGTTGAAGGAGGTGGTCTTGGCGGGCCAGCGAGTAGACCTCAGAGGCTCGCGCTGTTGCGCACGTGCGCTCGGATCGCCAAGCTATGCTCCACAGCTCTCCTAGTGCTATCAAGGATCTGCATCAAGAGTGAATCTCAGTAAAGATATAGCACGAAGGATCTGCATCAAGAGTGATAACTTTCACTTTGTTAACAACAAAACCAGGGAGACCAGTCAAAAAATTGACTGGTAAAGTGATTCCTCGTGTAGATAAGAACAACGAGAACATTCAGCTAGACTAAGGACCAAAAGAAACTTTACAAACAAAGGGGGCTTCTAAATGTGATCTTGAGCTTCTGCATTCAATTTAATCGATGCACCAGTGTCCCTTTATTTTCTCTCACGACTGCTTGGTCCAACCTCCACTTGAGCCCTACTAAATTGCAATCATCTAACTGTATGATTGAAAAGTAACCAGTGATCTCCTTCGCATAATAAACTTCCAAGTTCTTATCTTTCATAAGAGCTTTCTTCTCTGCTCTTACCAACACTCTTTTCATTTTCTAGCTACATCAATTAAGATAGTACTTTAAGTTCAAAAAAATTGAACTTACATTGATCTCCTTCATAATCCTGATGATAAGGATATTGGACTTCCAACCTTTTCTCTTCCATAAGAGCTTTTTTCTCTGCTCTCATCAACACTCTTCATTTTCTGGCTGCATCAATTAAAAGCTTCAGGTTCAATCTTATGCAACGAAGTACTTTAGAATAAGTGCTACTGGAGTAAAATAAGTGATTTAGAATCAGTGTTATGGAAGCAAAGAAATATAAACCCAGGTAATTTCTTTAGCTAGCCAATCACCATCTCTTCAAAAAATCGATAAGCAAAATGCACATGTGGGTTCAATTGCATCTAAGTATATGTCTTCATAAACGTTTATGTACTCTCTGCATTCTGTGAACACCACATATTCTGTATTTTCTAAAACAGCTTTTGGTTTTACTTAGGAAGTAGGAGCTTTCCTGGATCTAACCGTCAGCCATGTATTCAGGAGTCTATTAAATAAAACGAAAAATACATGATATATATGCATCTATCCTATTGGGCTTTGCTTATGTGCATGTGCTATGCTAATCTGATATGGACCACCATCCACAACTGCACCCTATTTTTCATAAGCACCATGTAGTACAACCAACACCAAGCAAATGTATGAAACAAAATTAGTACATTCGTTCGATTTGAAAATTACAAAATATCTCTCTCAGTTAGATCAAATATCTATTGGAGTATGAAGACCAACCATAAAGATTAAAACAACAAAGCTGAGAACATTTACTGAATTGGAGAGCTAGCATGTATTATGAGAGAAGTGCACAAGATGCTAGCTATCTAACCGTCATCTTAGATCCGCAGCTACAGAAATAGATGCACATAATTTAAATATGTGAAGTTGCGGCAAATTTGGTAGTGGAAAAAACATGAGAGCAATAAAGCATTTATAATAAATTCAGGACTCATTAGCACCTTGTTCTTTAATAGTCTCTCTTTGTGTATGATCCTCTTGCATAATCAGTTAATCTCTGTAACAATATAATTTTGAAGAGTAAGCACCTTAGGTCCTTCACAAGAGGAAATTAATTGCACGGGGGATGATAATGTAGAACTTGATACATACACCTGCATATGGTACAAACATAGCTTCTCGGTAAGTTTTCATGAGGCTAGATACAGAAACAACAAAGAAGTCCAACATATGACATAGGAACATGTCAGAACCTTTGCATTGAAAAATACACTCAACCCTGAATACTGTTCCTGAGAACCATTTAAAGTTTCACACAACATGTGATTTTGAGCAAGGAATCCTACTCAACTTGCTTTATATTCCCTACATCATGAAGCAAGGTCCCGAATCTAGTTTATGAGTCAATCACCATGAACGAATAAAACAAAATAAATCAACCCTTGAACCAAGAATAATTTTCTCTGCTAGTTTAAGTTAGACAAGACATGATAACCCATTTAGTCATTTCTTTTCCCCAATCGTTGTCTCTAACTCTCTATACAATTGCGCCTATGTTTCAGTAAATATAATATTTGTGCAATGTTACATTTGATAGATAGTTATGGATATATCAAGTAGTATCATAGAAGGATTAATCAAAGACGTGGGAGCTTCTATCAAAGACAGAGATCTACGCAACACAGTCATCCCTGGCGTAGTTGAATTTCATGGTGCAGCTGCAGCAGACATGGCGATCATGGCCTTATGGGAAGGCGGTGTTGAGTCAACTCGTTCCCTCCCCTCCTACAAGCACACTGCTGTCATCCCAAGCACACTCGCCTATAAGCACACTGCTGTCATCCCAAGAACACTCGCCTACAAGCACACTACTGGCACCAACATCTCCCCCTCCCCCTTGCCATCGGCCGCGCCCTTGTAATTGTAACTCCAGCCACCCCCTCCGACCTAGAGAGGACTCCTAGGAACGTAGTAATATAGGATCAACTGTAAACATAAGTTTCATTATAACAGAGACTACATTTCTGTTACAGACCTTGACATAGGTACGGTTCCTCGGATCCCCATGATTTGCTACCTAGGGCCTGCGGAAAAGCCTACGACCCATAAAGAGTCAAGATGAAGATCCAAAAGAGTAACCGACAAAGATTATAGTTGTATTAAGAAAGATGAACAAAGACCGACATGGAATTGGTGTTGTAATCATGTAACCTATCCGTATACAACTTTGAGATCCGACCTATTATATATAGAATGGGAGAAGCCTAGGATAGGCACCGAACAATCTCCAAGCGATTTGTAACAAAGCAATCTCTCGTAATATTCAGGCGACTTTGATCCCATTGTTTCCTGACTTCCGACGAAATCCTCAGCGTTCTCTTTTTCGCAAAACCCTAAGTCCTTCTTTATGGATATTGCCGAGATTTCCTCTCGTCAATTGGCGCCATCTGTGGGAAACTTGAGCGCTGGAGCCATGGATTCGGCGGAATTCCTTTCGCCAAACAGCAACCCCACAAAAGCAGATCCACGCCCGCCCATCCCTGTGACAGTACCTGTCGATTTCAACGGCGGATCTGATCTGATCATCGGAAGCTTCCACTTCCAAGTTGAAGACCCTCAAGAACCACGCCCTTCGACCCTGATTGCATCAGAACCATTAGCGAAGCAAACTACGCTTACAGCGATTCCAACATCATCTGTGGATCCTCCATGAATGTCACGGCGGAAATCGAAGCACCTGACAAAAATAAGAAAGATGAGACGGATCTGGGGGACCTTGATGGTCTTTTCGACAATCTCTCCTTCAGATCAGATTCCCCACTAACCCCACCACGCGGAACAAGTCCAGCAAACTCCGAACCCGAAGAAAGCAGCGAAAGCATCGATTTTGGAATAAGGATAGTAGAAATATACCCAGAGCAGAAATTTATGGACTTTACTGATCCACCAGCAGTGTCTCCTCCAGCCCAGATAACGATGCCACAACTCCATATATGACACGCCACCAAGTGTGCATGATCAATGGATCCACCTCGACACCACGTGACTCTAACGGTAACTGTTGGGGATATACTTTTCGGGTATCCTCACAGCTCCTCACTGACCAGGGTGGTCCACTTCGGTTTAGAGTATTGCTTCACGGGTGGCCCAGTCAGGGAAAGAAGACGGAGTCCAAACCTGCTACGAGAAGGCCCAGAAGACTTACCGACTTAGGCCATGATGTTACTTGTAGTTCAAGATATACTCTGTAATAGACTCTTAGTCGTAGCCGGATAGATCTCTCCTGTAAACCCTAGGCCGGATATCTATATAAGCCGTCCTAGGGAGAGCCTTTAGGGCATAACCTCAATAGTCTACAATCTCAACTCGCACAGACGAAACCCTTGTAACCCATATTCAGCTCGCCAGACATTGGATTGCTAGCAGGAGTAGGATCCGTCCAAAGCCGGCGGATTCGAACCTAGGTAAACTTGTGTGCTCACCGTCCCGGAATATCGTACGTCTCACCCCTCCTCTCTTCCGCACGCCTCGAGGACCCCCTCATGGCGTACTTGTCATCAATCCGACGACAGTAACCCTATCCTCGGTCCTAATGATATTTTATCGGATGACAACACAGGAAATCGCGATAATGAAGGAAATCGCGACAACGAAGGAAATCGCGGTAATGAAGGAGATCACGGAAACAGAGGAGAAACAGCGGACAACCGCATAGTCCCAGGAGGAAGAGCAGAACCAAATGGGGAAGAGAGACGGACCCTTTGGCTACCAGCAACGGCATGGCAAAAGGCCAGAGAAGCACTCGGGTGCGGTCCCAATGACAGTTGACGCCTCACATGAAGATTTATTAGCATATCAATGCCTTCTTCAACACAAAAAGAGAGACCTACTAAGAATGCCGAGGCAACTAGGCAAAAGAAAAAGGCTAGCCAACGAATCCAGCCTACGATGGGCACAACTCAGCTCGACCTGAAGGTCTGGAAGCGTGAAGGGGAACATCTTAGCTGCAGAACATCCCTAAAGAAGAAAGAAATGAATTGATTCAAAACCTTGATCTATCATTCATGTTAGTAGATCAAGCGGGAAATATCAAAGCAAAAACAGCCCAAGCAACAATTGTGGCCACACAAATATACCTGATCACAACCCAACCTACATCCGACGATCCTCGTGCAGCTCTTCACCGCTCTGCCCTAATGAACCTCTGCATGGTGGGAGCAGCTCTCGCACAAGCAGAACAAGGACTTACGCATCAACCCAATAGATCACCACGCTGTCGCAGCAGCCCTGGACACACGATCCACACTAGGCGATCACAATCACCACATCAGGAGCGTCTTTTGGGACTAGAGCCACAAAGCAATACAAGAGACAAAAACCGCAGCCGAAGAGGGCACGACGATGACAATAAAGACGACTACGAGTTATGCGGAGCCAGCTGTTTCACTCAGCGAATTCGGAAAGCCGCAGTACCCAAGGATTTTAACTTCCACATGACCATCAAAAATACGATGGACTCCAAAAACCCAAAGCTTGCTAGCAGATTAGCTGGCCACTGTCAAGCTACAGGGCGGCTCAACAGCCACAACAATGCAAAGCCTACAACTGCACCTCACTGGCGCCGCAAGTTCATGGCTCAGACAGCTACCTAAAGATTCTATTCGTAGCTGGAACAACCTTAAAGATAAGTTCATCTGACACTTTCATTCCACATTCAAACGACCCACGTCTTTAGAGAAATTGCGGGCATGCAAACAGAAGCCCGAAGAGTCAATAAGAGCATTCATCCAGCGATAGAACATCATCAAAAGTACAGCTGAATCCATATCCGAGGAAAGAGCAATTGACGCCTTCAATGACGGCCTCCATCGCCGAGAATTCATAGAAGAACTAGGTCGAGTCAAACCCAAAACAATCTCACAATTAATGGACATAGCAAATAGATGGGCTGATGGAGAAGATGCAATGCATAACAAACAAGCGCGATCACCCGAAGAAGATAGGGATAAACACGGCAATGACAGGAGGCGACGAAACAATGATGGAAACACGGGACCAAGATACGTCACGGCTAGTTTTTCGGGTGAATGCAACAACAGGGATAATGACTATAATAGCGGGTACCGCCGCAACAGGGACGAAAGCGGAGGAGGTCAATCAGCATAGTGATACCAGCTAAGAACTCAGGACCCACCCATGTCTGCAATACAAATACTAGAAGGGTCCTGTAATATGCATTTTTTTATCGATTCAGTAGGAAGAAGACAATCCAACCACCTCATGAAATATTGGTGTACGTTCCTAAAGATGCAAGAGCCATGCAATGCAAAAGCAACCGAAGCAACAAGAAGAGGATACACATCCATGCCTGGCATGCCAGCCATTGGTGCACCGCCTGTAACATCCCAGCATTAGGTTCCAACGAAGGGTAGAAATAGGAATATAAGTTTGTGCATGCATGCATCTGAAAAGTCTGGATAAATTTTTCGCCAAACAAAATACTAAAGGGATTAGAGTTTCTTTCACTAACTAGAGGTAGGTATAGCTCTTGTTAGGGATTGCTAGGAATTTTAACATGATCATTAGGCAGTATTAAGGAATTGGGGGAATTACTTGGAATTTGAATTTGAAATTTCAAATCAATTTGAAATTATTTAATATTAGAAGTTATTATTATTTAAGGGTTCCAAAAAGGAAAACCTTATAAACATTGTTTGATATTAATAAAGAAATAGCAATCAATAATAAGAATTAATGACTAGGAGAATTAAATAAGAAATAATTCTTATTTTTCTATCTTATAATAAGATCACAATTGATGACAAATACATCAAAGGTATAAGATTACATAGAACAAAAAAACTTAACTTTATTAAACTTGTAATAACATCTTTACAAGATCCTTTACAAAAAGATTACATAGTAGGTTACAAGAAGAACCTATATTAACTATCTATCCTACACTAATCTTGTAAGTCCAGATCTTGTTCCTGCAATTAAGAAAAACAACTAAAAAGAAAAATTAGAGATTAGTAAGGTAATTTTACTATCAGTGTTGAATAGTGAAGTGCACTATTCATGATACATTATTGAGTACACAGCAAGGTAAGTTTCACCAATAGTGAAGTATCTGTTCTTCTCAGTTAATAACAAGTTTACAGTAAAAGCCAAGGGGATAAATAATAGGTTTCACCAGGCTGACAATCAGTAAACAAGTAATAGTAACAGTCAAGTTACTTAAGCTGATCCACATGCACAGCACACACACTCAACTTAGTCGACTAACTGCTTGGGTGTGCTGTCAAGCTACTAGCAGCAGTACAAGCTACCATATAGAGTAACCAGTTTCAAGTATGTTGCAACATGTAAATCATTTGGCTAGAGTTTCAAAACCTAGACACAATTAGCTGGGTTTTGAAAATTAAGAATTTGCACTTGCAGACTAGGGTGCAATTGGTAATTCATAGAAAAAATGGATTCTTCAAATAACCATTTTCAGATAGTTTTCAACATGTAAACCATTTTCACTATAGTTTCAAACTGGTATGCTACTTTTAAAATCCTAACTATAATTAGCTGGTTCTTGAAAAAAACAGAATCTACAGTTGCGAGTAGGTTGCAATTGGTAATTCTGAAGAAAAAAAGATACATCAATAAGAAAACTAAGCAGTTTTAAGTAGACTGCAACATGTAAATCATTTGGCTAGAGTTTGAAAACTGGTATGCTACTTACAAAAACCTAGCTACAATTAGGTGGCTCTCTTAGAAAATCAGAATCTGCACTTGCGACTAGGTTGCAATTGATAAATTCAGAAAAAAAATAGATTCCTTAATAAGAAAAAATAACTAGTTTCAACTAGGTTGCAACAAATATTGAGTTTCAAAACTGGTATGTCACTTACAAACCCTGACTACAATTAGTTGGTTTTTGAAAATTAGAATATGCAGTTGCAACTAGATTGAAATTAGTAATGGATTCCTCAAATAACCTAGTTGCAATTAACTTGCAATTAGGTATGCCAATTGCAACTTGGTTGCAAAATAGGTGTTTCTTTCAAATGAGAAATAAGCCTAGTTGCAACTGGTTTGCACATGCACCTTAATTGCAAAAAAAGCTAGTTGTATTTACCGAATTGAAAGTTAAATATGAAATTCAGCAGTTGCAACCTAGTTGTAACTAGTATTGCAGAGTGTACCACACATGCAAAACAACAACACACAAAAAGTTACAGAAGGATTCGTGGGAAAAACAAAATGATGATGAATTGGTTGCAACTCTAGGATATAGAAAATATGAATCTGCATTTGCATTTGTAACTTAGTATTCCATATTATGCTATACACAACTAATCTATATGAATGTTCAACTGCTAGAAAATAATTTGTTGCTTGCAAAAATTGTTAGTTCTTGATCAACACTCCTAACATTCAACTAATCTCTATGAATGTGTCACGAAAACTAATAAGGTAGCAAAAAGTGAAAAATCATGCTAAGTTATGTGATTAGTGGCAAATGTACTCCTTGCTCCACAACAAGGATAACTAGTCCTTTCTACTCAAAATAAGTAGTGGTGTTCTATGTGCTATAATACACCAGTATATTAATCCTTGCTCCACAACAAGGATAACTAGTCCTTGTTTAAATCAACGGAACACTGTGCTTAAATCTAGTACTCCCTCTGACCAAATTAGTTGACTTAAATTGTCCAGATTCGATTGTATCTAGACATGATATAGTATTAGATACATCTGTATCTTGACAAATTTTAGTCAACTAATTTTAATAGGAGGGAGTAGTACATTCAACTTTCTATAACTAGCGTACTCCTATCAATACAGAAAGTTCAATAGAGCACTAGCTGGGCAATAATCTAGGGGCCTATACCAATAGCAAGTGGAATGTTGGAAAAAAGGTACTTACAGAAGGTGAGTTCGTTCGAAAATCCAAGTTCTCAAGCAAGGGGCGCATCAACTGACGTCAGAAATATTTCCTTCCTGCAAGCAACAAATAAAAAACGACAAAAGGCATGAGCAAAAACACAGATTATTCAGCCAAAAGTTATATGATCCTCTAGAAACTAATGGCTAACAAAGTCTACATCTCTTAATCAATGGGCAAAACATGGACTACTGAAAGGAATTCGTTCAGACTTGGGACGCATGAGGGTGAATCCACCGATGGGACGACGTCCTGAGCATGGTTTAGGAAAACAAAATCATCCCGACCTCACCATGGTCCGTGTGGTTTTGCGATGCGTGTCCGCGGCGATAGCGATTTGACCCAGCTCATGGAGTTTCCCAGCAGGCGGCGCGGGTACTACAGGTGCCTAAAAGCCATGGACGCTCATCCGTGCGACTCAAAACCAGATGAGGGAAGCTCGTTGGTGCTGTATCTCAAAGGAAAAACCATGAGCTTCAAGGGGGTTTACCTAGGAGCAACGCGGTGAAGCCGATGCAAGAAATTCGACGACGACTTCAGATCTGAGAAGGTCAAGATGGTGTTGCGACTTCCGGTACGCAAGGTAATCGCTCTATAATTCAACGCGCCCTGACAAAAAGAGTGAATCCTCCCGACGCGCCGGCGGTGACGAGCGAATCCTCGTCGCACCGGAAGAGGGGATTTGGGAAGGGGAAATGTTTGCAGGCTCTCTGTCCTTAGCGCTTCTCCCGAGATTTGAAAAGACAAGACAATAAGAGTCACTGCAGAGTGGGCCTAGAAATCATGTAGCTGTCGGTACAAGAGACCAGAAGCGAGACGCAACTTGTTTTGCACAATCATGCTTATCCATTTTTACAGAAGAGTTAGATCCACAAACTGACAGCGCATGTCCTAATAAAAAAATTAAAAACAAACAATAGCAAAAATTAACCGCCAGTTGATATGAAAAAAAAAGATATTATGTTATTAAACCCATAATTATTTTTCTTGAAAAACATCATTCGAAAATAGAAAAATACACACACAAAATACAGCCCAACAAAAAACCCAAAACAGTCTGCAAGAAGATAACAAACACAAAAAGAACACAACCCTGCCGGAGAAAACCATGGCCCACCTGAAAACACACGGGCTCCACCAGCCCGCACACATCTTGGCGCACCAAGCATCGCGCACCAAGCATCGCTCACACGCGCGACCGAGCGCTAGCGACGATCTCGGTCAGCCGAGCGCTAGCAAAACCGTTAGTAGTATGCCACGACACACTTACAATAGCGAAAACAGATGAGGACTGGGACGACACAATCTACGCCATGCAAAGCTTCCCCACCGCGGCCGCGAATCGCTCCATGGCCGGCCGTGGAAGCACGAGCGGCACCGCCACCGCATCCTGCCCGTCGTGGTCCTTCACCGTGACCAAGAAGCCCACGCCGAAGATAGTGTCGGCCGGGCCGCCGTACACCGGCTCGCCCCACCCGAAGTCCACGCGGTTGAACCCGGCGTGCCGGTTGTCTGACACCACGAACATGTTGTTCTGCAGAGCCAAGCACGGCCGCCCGCGCAGCACCAGCACGTCGAGCGTGGAGCGCACGTACTCGGCCGTGACGGCGGCCTTGGCCTGCCGCACCAGCACCACAGCGTCACCGATGGAGCGGTCGCGCAGCGCTGCGGCGTTGGCCAGTGCCGTCACGGGCACGCACGCGTTGCCGTAGTACCCCGCGGGGAGGGTCAGCTCGGGGAAGCCCCTGAAGTTGGCGATGAAGACCAGCAGCGCGTCCTCGCTCGGAGCTATCTCGAGCGCGGTGGCACGGGCGCGCCAGAGGAAAGCTGTGAGCGCGTCGAAGGTGGTGGTGGTGTCGCGGAGGAGTGGGGGGAGGTGTTTCTTGATCGCGGCGATGTGAGCGGCGCCGAAGGTGAAAGAACGCATTACCATGTCGTCGGCCGGCAGCGGTGGCGGTGGGCCTTGTGGCGGAAGCAGGTCGAACTCGCGATGCCGGAAGGATGGCGTAGGCGGATTGCGCGCCTCGAGGAGATTGCGGGACCAAGTGGGCGTAATGGTCGGCATCGGGAGGCCGCGGGCAAGCTCCCCGACGGCGTTGAGGAACTGGGCGATGCCGATGGCGTCGCAGATGGTGTGGTTGAGGCGGAGCATGAGGACGAGGCCACCGCAGAGCAGCCGAGTCAGCTGGCGACCATGATAGAACAGCGGCATATGTTATTGTTTAGCTTGACTGAAAAAATTACAAGATACTACCTCCATTTCCTATAGCTTGCTAAAAGGTCTTCTATTGTGGTGATGGTAGCAGTATACTAAACACCATTAGTACGTATACCTGGATTAGGAGCAACGGGCAGTCGAGCACGCCGCTGGAGCCCTCCACGTCGAAGAGCAGCTGGTCCATGCACGGGAACGGCGGCCTGAGCCCGGCGCCGCGCTCCAGCTCCGCAAGGCTCACGTCGGCGTCGGCCTCCACGAACAGCACCCCCTCGCCGGTGCAGTCCACCACCAGCTTCCGCCCCTCCACCTCCCTCAGCCGTCCGGCCAGCGCGTAGTAGTGCACCAGCGCCTCGCCGAGCGCCCGTCGGATGGTAACCACCGGGTCGCCCGCCGCGACGTCGACGTCGTCCGGCACGCGGCCGGGGTAGACGAGGGCGAACGAAACGTGCCTACGCAGCGCGCCCTGGTCGTCGATGTCGGAGAGACGCTTGGTGTCACCAGGCGTCGGCGCGGCCGGGCTGACGAGCTCCGGGTCGCGCCGCCGCACCGCGAACGCCAGCGGCGAAGTCGCCATGCCCATGGTCGGGTGGGCGTGCTCTTTCGACACGGGCGCAGGGTGATCCTGAAACAAGTCGGACGCGAGAAAGCGGGAGTTGTTCCCATCAGGAATACTACCGTGGAAATGGAATGCGAATGGTTCGTGGCCGGAAAGTTCAGGAGCTGACGCCGCCATGCTTGACATTTTGGAGAATGTTTGGAAATGTCTGAGTGGTTGGTTATTACAGCTTAAATGGGGAAGAGACGAGATGCCTTGCTGAGAGCCTTTTTCTTTGAATAGCAAAAAAAAGAGAGCCTTTTTCTTTGTAACGTGATGCTGCATTTGTCTGACTTACCTAGGACAAAATGGAGCAGCTTGGACGACATCACGACAGAGAATGGTTCTAGTGTTCGAAGATCGCCATCGGCTCTCTCCAAGATCGGCACCTGTTTCCAAGCCGTGCTTCCACATCTGCGACTTTGTAGCCTTGCTGCGAGGAGATATTGTAACTCCAAGAAGGGGGATTTAACCGCGCAAGTTTTTGACTCTTTCGCCGTGTTCAGAGGACGGCAAAGGGAATCTCATAATAAAAGATAAAAGGGATAAGACTCCGGAGAGTATACAAAACAAAAACAAAAAGGATATCAGAAACGGTTCGCCCACGACTCTCCGGAGATCTCATATGCTCCCAAAACTACAGCCGCCGCCTGTCCCTGCCTCCTCGTCGGCCGTTCCAGCGACGGGAGGGGGTGGGGACCCTGAGCTCCAGCCTATAGTTAGGGTTGGCCCCTTCTTTCTTGAGGCGTGACTTTCATGGAGGAGACTACATCGGTCCAACCGGTGATGTCGAGGGACAGGTGGCCCGGTCTCTCGTCGGTTTCTGGATTCAGTGAGATCTGTGTCTGGTGGTCGACGTTCGGCACTCCCACGAGTGATGGTCTTATCGTCTGCTGCAGTAGTGTTTGACGTTTTGCAGTTGTGCGCGTGGAAGACGGCAAGCGACAACTTCTCTCTTCTTCGCCGGTGAAACGGTACAACCCACAAGGATTGCACCTCTATGTATCACGCCAATCCCTGGATCGGTTTATTGGCATACATAGTATCGATAGACATCAAAGAATTAACAGTGCATCATTATTACAGCGGTATGATCCAGAATATTGCATTTATTACAAGGTTTGCAAAGCATAATGCTCGCACAAATAAGCAAGTAGCAAATAGATAGCATAAATAAAGTAGCTCCAGTCTCCATTAGACGCCACAGGCGAACAAAATGTTGAGTGGAGGGTCGCAACCAACACTACTACTCAGAGTAACCGGAAAAGTAACCTGCAACATGAAACGTAACAGCCCGGAAGGGTCAGCACTTGGAATGCACTGGCAAGTGGAACAATGAGAGAAACAACAAGGCTAATAACTATATGCATATCTTGCTTGTAGGGTTCAGGCTTAGTTGCAGCAGCAAAATACTTTATCCTAACCTTTGTAAATCATTTGTAAAACATTTAATCTTCAACAAACAACCCAATTAAGTTTCAATCACAAGTTTTAGCAATTACAAGTTAGAATGAAGGAGAACATGTCATAGCACCCACAATTCAGCAACTCAATCGTCCATTACCGGGGATACGGCTAAGCACTTAGTTTTACACCCTGCATGGGTTGCACACTTTACCCATATGACTTGGTCGACCCGCTCGTACCATGACACGCATTTTGAGTCGTGATAGGGAGAAGTTCAAGAAGAGACAATTCGGGAAGTAGCTCCCCAAGCCCATCCACGCACCGTACCAACCTATCACATTCACTACATCTCTGGATACGAATAGCTCGGGTCGCCACAACCTACTAAGTCCATCCAGTCACCCATAACTCACTGGCATATGGTTGCACACGGAAGCTACCAAATCAAGACACTAATCATTTCTCAGAAACCTGGGTGGCCATCCACAAGTGAGCTACTCGGATAAACCATAGACATGGGCCTGGCATTCACGGACCAAGCAATTACCAATCCACCCAGATAGTTCATTAATTAAGTTGTTTTCACTTTCCAAACACGTTCTTTCAAAACAAGCTTTGCCATGGTGTATCCCACCCTCGTCTACATAAGCACAGCTAAGCACAGCTACTTACGACGGCTCGCCTAACAAAACAGACTACGGCATAATAGGATATAGCATAACAATAGATAAAACTTGTAAAACAAAACAAGTTACAATGCATATAGAAAGTAAATAGGACATTTATGAAGCTCCACTTGCCTTGGTAGTTGCCGGAGTCAAAAGCACAGTCCGGACAGTCACACGGGTTACAATCCTCACAATCTACACGAAATCAATTCAAACAATAAACAAACCACACATAGAGATCAACAGATGCAACACAGTGCATGCATGGTACTTTAACAAAGCTTCAGTAGCTTGCTCAAGTTCTCTGATCAATTCTACTACTGGATGATGCATGAGAAAACATTTAATGCAAAGAAAACAATTTATGCATAAAAGAGGTCTAGTTAATAGGTCTTTAGCCAAACATTGCACCAAAGATGTAAATAGTGCAGTAAAAGTTTGACAAAAATACTACTGGATAGATAACTCCAATTAGAGCCTAGACCAAAAGGAATTACGCCAAAAAGGTTTACAGAACTTTTTCTGTGAAATAAATACTACTTTAAGCCTTTCTATAATCTCAGGAAAATACATACAGAAACCTGGGATATTATTGCAGAATAAAATTCTACACAATTTTGCGAATCCAACTGTACCTTATTTGCAATTTTTGGCTAAGTAGATCTTTTCCTATAAATTTTTGAAGTTAGACAAATTTTCTGGAAAATAAAATAAACTCTGAAAATCGACGGGGAATATTCCGGGGAATATTCCAGACATCTGACGGGCGGCCCATCAACGGTTGACCAGCAGTGACCGAACCTTGACCGGTCAGCGGTTGGCCGAGATCAACGGCGATCTGAGCCTTTGGCTGAGGATGCTGTTCGGGAATCACCGTCTGGACGGCGGCGATGGAGGCGGCGCTCGGCGGGATCGGCGGCGTGAGTGGTGCACGGGGTGTGGCAAGATGCGGCGGGTGCAGGGGCGGGGTCGGGGTGGTCGACGGTGACCTCGGGCGGCGGCGAATCCCGGCTGGAGCGGCGGCGGCGGGCGGCGTACTCCGGCGAGCTCGCGGGCGGCCCTGCGTGCGGTGGCGCGAACGAAAAGGGTCAGAAAAGGTGCAGCGCGGCGCGACGGTGTTCCTGCGGCAGGAAGGGGCGCGGGGGTCGACCGAGAGCTTCTTACCGGCGTCAATGGCGGCGGCGGCTCCGAGAACTCCGGCGAGCAATCGGCGTGAGGTGGCGGCGCGATAGATAGGTCTAGGAGGGGGAAAAAGACGGCGGTAGCGAGCACTATATGGAAGAGCTGAGAGGCGTGAGGATCGAGCCGAATTCCCAGAAAAATCGGACGAGGATGGTGGCGGCAGTTCATCTCTAGAACGAACTGGCGTCGGTGGTGTCCCGGTCGAGCACGAGCGGCTGGCAGGCGGGGCCCGCCTGTCGGGCGGAAAAAAAAAGAAAAGAAGAAAAGCGAAAGGAGAAAAAAAAGAAAGAAGGGAAGAGGGGAAAAGGGCCGGCGGCGGGGAGGCTGTTTGGCGGCCGGCTTGGGCCCCGGGTGGGCCTCTCGGCTGGGCCGGTTTGGCTGCCGCGGCCGAAACGTTTTTTTTTTGCTGACTGTTAACTGAACTGCTAACTGTCTGACTGCAAATCTGAATTTTTCTGAACTAAAAATTCAGTCCACACAAGATCTAACATAACTTGTGATCTACAGCTCCGAATTGAGTGAAACAAAATCCTACGGGTTCGTATTGACAAACTCTACGCATCTATGCAACTGTAATGCCTAAAAGGGGTCTCTCTTGCAGATGCAAGGCAAAAATCCTAGTAGGCTTGCAAATAGGATGAACTAGCAAAAAGGGAGGTGTTTTGGCAAAAAATTTAAAACTGAAACTTTTTGCAAAGATGCTCAAGATGCGATGACATATATGTATGCAGTACCAAATCTAAAATTTGGGATGTGACAGACGGCGTCGGATGAAGACGACGGCGTCGGGAACTAGTGACTATGGGGAAGATCCCGGCCGACGTGCCACAAAGTCACGGGCTTGTCGTTTGTGACGACTCGGTTCATCGGCTCAAAAAGCATCCTTGTATGCGATGGTGCTCGCTCAGATCTAGGTATGGTGGTTGTTAGCCTCTTTTTCCAATGTTACCCTGGTGGCGGCGGAGGACGATGGACGACGATTCAGTGAGGCACAAGTTTCTCCAAGGGTGAAATAATAGTTTCACTTGCGGAGTTCTTTGTGCAAAGTTGCTTGATAAGTATGTTTGTGTTAGGTGTTTACCATATATAATCTCTCGATTGTCTAATGAAATATATGGTTTACTTTAAAAAAAGGATATCAGATAGAAGCATCCCTCCTTTTCACAGCAGTAAGTGCTTGAATGCACATGAAATCTAATTTGGCTCTATGATGCATATGAACCTATTATTAAAATATCAAAAAATTCAAAAACAAAATGTGCTGTGGGTCCTATTCATTTGGCCTAATATTACATAGGTAATAAAAACCTAAACTTGATACAGGAAAAAGTTCATATAATCTTCCACACTGCTACTGTTTAGAGTTTTCCCGTATTTAAAGACTATTTCCATATCAGTTGATCAATTCTAGCAAAGATATTTTATGGTTCATCACTTGCCATGACATTTTGGAACTCTCACTATATTCCCACGAATTAAGAGAAATCCAGCCCATATGAGAACACATTTTTCCTTAGCAGGCTATCTATGCATGATATAGCTTTTATCCAGAAAAGTTAGTACCAATAATTGTTTTAGCACTCCTCTCAATTATTCAGCCATAGACTCTCTAGGAATCTATCTAGCCATCTAGGTCTGGCAAAATAATCCATCCAAATGGTTTTTCATTTTCTTCGGGCGTTTGTGATCTGCAGTACTTGAAGTTGTAGTTTGTTGCACAAAGTAGTTAGTTCATGTTATTAGGGAAAATTAAGCAAGCTATCTATGTCCAGGATCCCTAACCTTGACAAGCATATCAAATGAAGTCAATATCTTTTTTCTGATGCCTCCTAGTGATGTGTAAAACTTATGAACATGATGTTTCTTAGTTAGGTGCACATGTTTTTTTAAGGAAATAGGTAACACATGTTAATCAGTGATTAGTGTTCGTTGACAGACTCAAGCCAACAGATGTAAGATTGTCCATATGAGTGCCTTTTCTGCCAAATAAACAAGGGTAACCATGATTAGATTAATGTAACCACAAGATACTATGAACATGATTTCAAAATTATTTGTATGATAATATTGTGCGACGAACAAATTCTTCTTTTGAATTACACCTATGTCATGTTAGTTTTGGGCTCAACATGATGTACCTAGATTCCAATTGAATTCTTAGTTGGTATTGAATTTTTTTATTCAATTCTTACAAAGTATTTATGTCATATGATGTGGTAAGTCTTGATGTGATTTTTAGGTAACATGAGTCATGTTTGTTCTTTTTCTTCTCATCTTAATATTGCCTACAATTGTTTTCTTGGCTATCATTTACTTTAATTATTTATATCAGTTCTTACTTGTTTGCATTCTATTGTACAAGACTTTTCAACCAAATCACTACTCTTTTGTATGTATGAATGCTTGCTAATATTTAGCCCTCTCATGCAATCACTCAAATAAATTAAATTTTCTTGATAAACGTCTGTGTAAATCCATCAGGTGGCTTTGTTTCTCTCCAAATGAACCCTTTGTACTGCAGATTGTTGTAAGAATATATATTTTTCTTTCGCCCTGACTTCTATTTATTATGGTGTCTTTCTATTTGGGATGGTGTAATATCCATAACAATAAATTTATCTTAGCATATTGCATTTCTTCTTCGCCCTCGACTTCTACTTTTCACAATGTCATCCTATTCAATCCGGTGTAATATCCATGAGACTGGATATGTCTTATCACTGTACTAATTACAATAGTTCTGCTATAGTTTTTATGACTGCTATTCTTTGTGTCTTTTGATGCTTTGAGATCTCCCACTCTGTGTGCCTACGATTCCATGCTAAAAAGTTTTAGCTGTATACAAGAATTGGTTCAAGGTTTGGTATTTATTTTTACTGGAAAGTTTGGTACTTTTATTTAGCCTCATCTCCTAAAAATTAATGTTATGTTCCTCCTGTATTGGTATGTGTCAGGTTTTACAAGGTCACTGGTGGTTGAAACAAGAGGATGCCTGGTCAGGAACCAACATTTGCTTTCTTTTGATAAACTCTGTATTCTAGCTTAAATGTTCTCGAAAATGAAGACATTAGGTGGGGGAGCTAATTATATATTCTGAAACTTACACAGAGATTTCATCTTAACTATGAAATGGCATCTTGCTTCATTTTGCAATCGAAGATAGTGCATATTGTCTCCATATTTTGTATTATTGACCGCGAGAGGATATCATTTGAAACAGATCCTAAAAACCATATATTGCATTCAAAGAGACCATCCAATAGTTACAGGTTTGATTCAAACCCCACTTTTCCACACTCAAATATTATTGTATTCACCTTCTAGCTTTATAGTGCAAGCACATAAGAAATGTTTTTTATATCACAATGCCATTAAATGGAGATTATTTGCCTTTGTGGGGGTTTCACAGAAAAACTACCAAAAAGCTTTGATCTGAGCAACCTTGATTGATCGAAACAGATCAATGGCTGATTTCTCATCATTTCATCATCTAGCTCATTTTCAAGGTCCTATCAACTTGAGAATAGTCTTTGTGCAAGAGTTGTATTTGCTCATAGAAGACTTCGGCAAAACATGTGTACAACTAAGGATGATTATTACTTCATATGCTTGTAATGCTTGCTAGAAATATCATGAAATGAGAAATTCCTATAGCAATTAACAGTTTACTTTACCATGTCTACTGATTTTGCATATTGTTCTCTTTGGTCATACCATATACATCATATTTGAATAGGAAGCAAAGAACTAGGTAGGGATTTTAATCCATCCACATGATCATGCAATATATTTCCATATTACTTTGTTTTTCTTTTGCGGGGAAATGTACATTCATGTTTAAGTGTAAGAAACAGACATCCAAGACTTCGTACGACCATATATAACCTGGTTTCGTACAATTTTACTTGTTAGTTGTCATCATGTGTATAACTTTGATATAGTCAGTTTTAGAATTCTTGTACACTTTGTGTAAACATTTTAATAAATTACCCACCCATTTCTAGACAGACGTGGGACTTGGATGAAAGATCTGCTTCATGTGTGGCATGGAAAGTTCTTATTACACCGGTAAAGCATGATAGCATTTTTAAGGTTGAGACATTTACATGTCCAATTTTTTTCTTTATCCCAGATAAGTTCGTTTCCATTTCAAATGTGTATTGTTGTGGATCGCAACTAAAATAATTTCGTTTTCCTTGAAACTTTATATTTGTGGTAAGGGGCGCACGTGCATACAGTTTGTCTCCCGATACACTAGACTTGCACATGATTTCCATTTGGAGGTGCTAATTCATCTGCTATGTATAAATGAGAAGCATATTTAGCCTCCGATCATAATAAGTGTCAGGCCTTTAGTACAAATTTGGACTAAAATGACCTAAAGCTCGACACTTATTATGGATCGGAGGGAGTAGTAATATCCAAGGTGGTATATTTTTTGAGAAAGATGTAGTTTAAGTTTGGACAAAAATAAACTAAAGCCCGATACTTAAAATGGATCAGAGTGAGTAGTAATATCCATCGTGGTGTGTTTTTTGAGAAAGGTGAATGATAATGAGTGTGGCTATTTGTAGATAGTTTGTTTCATGTTTTCAACAGGTGTCTCTATCTGATTGATGTTATTATGCCCACCGATTGATTTAATTCATTTTGTGCAAAATGATTATGCGACAAAAGATAAATATGTAGTACAATAGAGTGATAGAGCCAAACGCAAGAGTCAAGAGAAGCACCTGCCAAAGATAAAAGGTAAAAATTATACACATTCGTCATCGAAAAGATAATAAGACGAGATAAATACATCATACATAAAAATTCATAACGATATCACACCCACTATAAACATTTACTAAACATGAAATTTTGGCATCTATCGACTCTCTAGCCCGTAGCAACGCACGGGTACTTTACTAGTTTATTAATAAAGAATTATAAGTGCTAAAATTGAGCTTTCTTTTATTATACAAGGGCCATTCATAATTGACTAATCGTCCATTACTTAGCAATATGTATTGAATTTGTGATTTTCGAGTTCCAAATGATAATCAAACTATTTTGTTTAGTTGGTCAGTAGGCTAGTACATATGTACTTTTGTGGTCATTTTATATTACTAATCTGCAAGAAATTATATAATAAAAATAATATTGTCACCATACCCCATATATATGAAAAATTTCAGGTTAAAGTTTTCTCTCTCTGTCGGTGAATATTCAAAACAATATCCTATGTCGTCACTAAATTTGTATCTAGGAATGTAAGTTTTTTGGAAAATTATGATTCAAACTTTTAGGGGCCCCGAATTTTTGTTTTGCCCCGGGACCCTGAAATCTGAGGACTGGCACTGGATGCGCATGTCGTGGCTAAATCCTTGGACCATGGGTGTAATTCGGAGAGGATTTGTAGCAGATGGATGGGATTCCCCAATGTCCCACGGTATTTTTGGCATCCACGATGGGTGTCGTAATACAAGAGGTGGACCTGGCATACAAAAGGGTGGATATGCGGAGATGCGGAGAAGTGCTTGATCGGCTTGAGTCTTATACCGGGCCCCACACCAAGAAAGTGTGGACAAGCTCATGCCTTAGATGTGCAATATGGATAAGGATCTCTCATGGGTAAAGCAACATACCTCCATAGGGTGTAAAAAAGTGTGACATGTTACTCCCTATTCCGGGAAGGAGCTGTGGATGCTGCAGGAAAAGAACTCCACGAAGTTCTAATCAACATGTGAAGGTTGATAGACATAGTTTTTAAATAAAGGCAATCTTTAAAGAAATGTTTACAAAAACCTGCATATCCTATGACCTATGGTCTATGTCTGTAGATAGTGCATCAAATGCTCCTCTTTAATGAACTTGCTGAGTATGTTCGTACTTAACCGTTACTTCTTAACCCTTACTAGATTCTAAAGTCATTGAAGACGTCATCAATCTCAAATGATGCTCGGAAGGATCGCCACAAGAAGCTAAAGTTCTTCATTGAAGCCAATGGAGTCAACATCTACATCAGCTGAAGTGGAGAAGAAGTTACAGACTAGATACGAAATCTAATCTCTAGCTCATAGAACTTATTTCTATAGAGCAGTAGAAGCAATCGCAAACCAAATAGTATTAAAGATAGGTTTATCCATAGAATAGTTTTCGAGTTGTTATTTTTGGTTTTCTTCTATATAAATTTTCTTCACACTGTATCGAGGAGGTTCTCCGGATCTTTTGTAAGATTTTGTAATCTATAGTCATACCTTGGATGTTTCTGTTGTATCACTCTGAGGGATGTAGTACTGGTCGAATGGTGTTTCATTGGTGTTATGTCAACTACTTGATGAGTCACCACAAGCTACAAAAGTGATGTCGTCGGATTTGAGTACCTTCTCATCCTAGTGCGTCGGCGCGACGCCAGCCGATCATTGCATGTACTCACCGTTGTGCTTCCAAGGAGGGAGACGACGGATTTGGTATTGATAGTGAGCCCCTTCCTAATAAGCGATGTTGATTCTACCGTCTCGCGCATGGTAGCCTTCCCTCCCTTGCTTCTCCTTTTGGCCGTCCCCGGCGACGAGGGAGAGGAAGGTAGGTTTAGGGCTGCTTCTGCCGCATGAAGTTGGCACTAGAGATCTTCGGAGATAGCAACCTCTGCAGTAGTACCCTGATGGCTCAAAATATACCGAGCTCGTTGGGAACCCCAAGAGGAAGGTAAGATGAGCACAGTAGCAAGTTTCCCTCGGTTATGAAACCAAGGTTATTGAACCAGTAGGAGCAAGGAAATAAATCCAAGGTGTTGTTTCCAACTTGGAATCCTGCACAACACAACCACAAAACTTTGCCCCAACTTATAGTGAGGTTGTCAATCTCACTGGTTTTGCTGAAAACAAAGGATTAAATGTATTGTGTGGAAGATAGTAATTGCTTGCAAAAAGTAAACAGTAAATAGTAGATGGTTTATCAATGGTAAAAGAATGGACCGGGGTCCATAGTTCACTAGATAAATAACATGTTGGGTGAACAAATTACAGCGGTGCAATTGATAGACTCGAGAAAGCATACCATGCATATACTAATCATCTTGACTCCTATGAGATTTAATTGGGCATTACAACATTATACATAGACCGTAATCCAACTGCATCTATGACTAATAATCTACCTTCAGGTTATCATCCAAACCCCCTCCAGTATTAAGTTGCAAGCAACATAATTGCATTAAGCAAAGTGTGTAAAGTAAACAATACAATAGTCCCATGGATAAAGGATTACTGTTTTCTCCCTAGTAGCAACATCACATCTAGTACCTTAGACATTCCTGTCACTTCTCCGGATACGTTTACGGCATATCAACATCCCCAAGCTTAACTCCTGGTCGTCCTCGAGTAGGTAAGTGATAAAAAATAATAATTTTTGAGGTGACATGTGATAACCCACAAGTATAGGGGATCGTGTGTAGCTTTTTCGATAAGTAAGAGTGTCAAACCCAACGAGGAGCTAAAGGTAGGATAAATATTCTCTCAAGTTCTATCAACCACTGATACAACTCTACGCACACTAAATGTTTGCATTATCTAGGAAATAAAACTAGAGCAATAATACGAGTAATAGAGATAGCTTTGCATGATAATAAATAACAAGAAACTAAAGCTAGTTGCTGCAGGAATAAAATACACTAAACTAACAGAACCATGAGTGTGAAATAGTGGTGGTAATTGTGGTGGCTTTGTCCAAGTTTAAATAGAGAATAGATCAGGTTCATTGTCTTCGATGCAGTTTTCTATGTGGGAGAGGCTAAATATATATGCGCTTCACTACTTGGAATTACATGTACTATATGATTAGATTGTTAGCAAACATCCATAAATACTAACAATGCATTAAGGTTTCCCCAACCATAGCCTTAAGTTTAATGGTCCACTTACTCTCATACGTGCAATGTTCCGGTTCGCGTCCTCAGGTTTCTGTCACTCCGGCAGAACTCCGGAAAAACCTGAGATTTTTATTGATGAAGAAGGGGATGCCTTGGCATCCCCAAGCTTTGACGTTTGTACTTCTTGGATATTTCTTGGGGTGATACGGGTGGCATCCCCAAGCTTGAACTTTAGTCCATTCTTCATCTCATTACATCATTCTTTCCTTACACCTAAATTTTTTTCCTTCATACAAAACTTCACACAATCTTTATTAGCAACATTAGTGTACTCAAGATAATAAGTATTTGGGTTTAGTTACAACACAAGTAAAACTTTCATTAAAACACAAGCTACTGTAGTACTTCCCTCAAAAATCTCAATTCCCCAAAGAGAACCCACAAAGGAATCAACAAGAAGTAAATGCAAATAATGGCAGAAATCTGTCAAAACAGACCACAGATAGAAACCGCTTTTTCAAAGACCTTATGTTGCTCAAATCAAAAAGTGTTGAACTAACGAAAGTTGCATAACAACCTGGGGCAGAAGCACAAAACATTACATCTCAAACCGACATACAGAGATTTTACACAAATTTTTACAGCGAAGCACAAAAATCTGTTTTGGGACAGCAACTTTCCCAAGCATTACTTCTCTCTCTCATTAGAGGTTACTCTTGGCACAAAAAGAAAATAAAAAGGATAAGGAGAGATTATTACTGAAGCAATAACTTCTAAGACTCATCTAAAACTTTTGGGTTATCTCTCAATAAGTACTTTCTTTAATGCCTTTAAGTTAGGCATTCTCCCAGTAGCGTTTTTCTTTAACGCCTTTCAGCTAGGCATAGGAGCAAGATTCAAGTATTTTTCGAATGAATAAGCATTAAGATCAATACCAAAAATATCTTTATTTTCCAAGTCTTCATGCATTCCTACAAGTTTTTAACTAAAAAGCTTCCATGGGAAGATTTGTTTGGGTTTCATAGGCATGAACACAAGTGTTCAAGGTCGACCCCCACTTAACCATTACTCATCGTTCAATCACTTTCCTTTTTGAAAATGTTTTTAGGTAACAAGTAAAACTAATTTTTTTGTAATTCGCATTCCCTATCCATACTAAGATAGAGAACAACTTAAAACTGAAAGTAAAAACTACTTAGAGATAAAGCAAACAAGTGCACACAAGAATATTCACCCACAAGCTATTGCTCCCCGGCAACGACGCCAGAAAAGGTCTTGATAACCCACAAGTATAGGGGATCATGTGTAGCCTTTTCGATAAGAGTGTCGAACCCAACGAGAAGCTAAAGGTAGGATAAATATTCTCTCAAGTTCTATCAACCACTAATACAACTCTACGCACACTAAACGTTTGCATTATCTAGGAAATAAAACTAGAGCAACAATACGAGTAATAGAGATAGCTTTACATGATAATAAATAACAAGAAAGTAAAGTTAGTTGCTGCAGCAATAAAATACACTAAACTAACAGAACCATGAGTGTGGAATAGTGGTGGTAATTGTGGTGGATTTGTCCAAGTTTAAATAGAGAATAGATCAGGTTCATTGTCTTCGATGCAGTTTTCTATGTGAGAGAGGCTAAATATATATGTGCTTCACTACTTGGAATTACATGTACTATATGATTGGATTGTTAGCAAACATCCGTAAGTACTAACAATGCATTAAGGTTTCCCCAACCATAGCCTTAAGTTTAATGGTCCTCTTACTCCCATACGTGCAACGTTCCGGTTCGCGTCCTCAGGTTTCTGTCACTCTGGCAGAACTTCCCCCTTCCTTTTACACATACTACAAACCTTATGATGTTTAATCCATGCACGCACAAATATAATGGACACCAAAGGACTGCACCTATCAACATACAACTCTAATTAACCAAAGACGTTCAACCATTCAATCTAAGAACAAAGAAACTACGCAAAGATGACATAGATCATAGGATTATAACTTATAGCATCAAACACCATGTTTACATAGGACGGTATAGAGGTGTGTGGAAGGATGAACCACTGCATACTAGGAGGATTAGGTGATGGAGATGGTAGTGAAGATGGTGAAGAGGTCGGCGGCGCCGGCGGTAGTGCGGGGGACTCCTTCCCCGCCGCCGATATCATGGGGGAGCACCGCCCCTTAGCCCCCTTCCTTCATGGCTTATTGGGAGCCCTCCCCCATGGAGATGGGATCCATAGGGGAGGAAAAAACGTGGCTTTGGCGGCTGCAAATTCGTGGGTGGAGGTGTTCTAGGCGAATTAGGTTTCCTCGCTTTATATAGCTTCTCGGATTCCCGTCGCCCCATCTTGGGCTGCACTAAATCGGGTCTAGCGGGCTCGTCCGGACTCGGAATCGGCTAAATTTTATGTCTAGAATGTTTGCCGTGAAATTTCCAACAATTTGTAGTTGAAGAGTTTTACGTTTGACGCCGTCTTGGACTCTAAAAGTGACCAGCTTCAAAAAGAATTCTGAGACAGATTTCTGGAAAAATCCCAATTTGACTCCAACAAGGTTTCCACTTGTATTCTTGGTAATTCCTACACATCAAAGTGTAAAACAAGAGCATTGTGCACTTTTGCAACTATTAGTAGGTTAGTCCAAATAAATCATAAACTTTATACAAAAAGGAGTGTCAAAAGCATATTATTAACATAAAACCATTAAAAATTATAGATACGTTATGGACATATCAACATGCACCATCACAATCTTGATCAAGGTATTTGTAAAACATTGATAGCTGGGATCATAGTACTCTAACATAGACATGAAAGATATAGTTTTAACAATAAGACATAGCAACTATGTTGTAATATGAAAAGGTACAAAGAAAAGATTAATGAATATCAATGCTTTGAAAGACGTTTGTTTGTTTCACATATAGAAAACATAATGAGAATGGTATTCAGCTTGTCCCTCATGGTATAGCAAAACATAAATGCATAGGACACCTTCAAAGTTCATAAGGGTGACTAGATACAAATAGTTTAAGAACAAGCAATATCAAAGTTATGAATCAATCAACAAGTTTTGGGACGATGCACATTAAACTAAGAATGACCACTATGCTCTCTCAATAGGTGCATAAAGATAGAAGATGGAGACTCAACATAAAAGTAAAAGAAAGGCCCTTCATAGAAGGAAGCAGGGATTCAAGTCTCATAAAGAGCTTCCAAAAATTATGGTAGTTATTAGCTTTCAGCTCTCATTACCCCTATCATAAGCATCTTTAGGTGATTAAGGTTAAAGTGAACAAATATGAGGATATGCCTGACAAGTTATAAGCTGAAAATATCATGCCCCTTGCTACGAGTACTAAACCTCATGCTACTCAACTTTAGTCACAAGTAAGTTCTTGTCATTGTAAGTACATGTGTATCATAAAGAATCGCCAACGGGGTACCCCTTTCCCCATGATACAGGAGCTTTCCCATATCAAAATGACAAGGCAACAGACAATGAGCATCTCAGCGATCTTTTTTATTTGCTATTTGCATAGGCTTTGCCTTTTTTTCCCTTTTTTCAAGATGCTTCACAGATTGCTCACTATGGTTATGCTGCAAGTTTCCACCATGATTAGGCATGTCTTAGGCTAGCCGCCTAGGCGTTTCTCTAACACATATACAAACTCCATGAGCATTACAAGATCCCCTTTTATTTCACACCGCCAGGATCCATAAGCAAAAGAACATGATATCAACTAAATAAAGTGCAATGTTAAAAGCGTTCCCCATGATACATGGTTCTGCTAATTCACAACTTACAGAGCGCAAGCATATACGCAACATAGGTGGGCACAATGGTTCAAGTTTATTAAGTGCAAGAAAGTAAAGTATGCCATCAAGTTCGTGAGAGCTTTAATCACTAATTTTCACATAACAAGTTTAATTCAGAAGGTAGATAAAAATATGAATATACTTGGAATAGCAATAATGCTAATAGGTAGGTATGGTGGACTCTTTGGAATAACTTGGTTTTATTTGGAGTTGGATGCATGAGTGGAACTCATACTTGATACATGTGGAGGCTAGCAAAATACTAGGAGCGACCAACTAAGAGAGCAATAATGGTCATAATCATGCAAAGCGACAAAACATTATTAATTAAAGCATAAGGTGATATTACAAGTCAAAAACTAAATGATCATAGAGGCTGTGGAGACTTGGTATAGTATTAACATGGTGTGAGCATGCGCCAAGTCAACCCAAATAAAGCATCAAATGAGAATACCACAATATTATGCTTTTATATGCTAAAACAATGCATGATTCTTTCAAGGCACATTAAGAAATCTCAATTGTTTGTAACAAGTCATGCTACAACAATAATAATTAAGAATAAAGTCATAGCAATATCAAACATGACATGATAAAGTCTAGGCCACAGTCAAATCAAGCTCCTTTGTACCACTTATAAGCATGAACTTTCCTACTCTTTTCCAATCCAAATCAACTTATTTGAAACTATGTATGAATGTGGGGGTACAACCAATTTATTTAAGCAAACTAAGAAAAATAAAACTAAAAACAAAAACGAAGACGCTCCAAGAACAACACAATTGTGCATGAAACAATAAAAATGAAATGTTTGGAAGAAAACCTGAGATTTTTATTGATGAAGAAGGGGATGCCTTGGGCATCCCCAAGATTTGACGCTTGTACTTCTTGAATATTTCTTGGGGTGACACGAGTGGCATCCCCAAGCTTTATCTTTTGTCCATACTTCATCTTATCACATTGTTCTTCCCTACACTTTAAAATTTCCTTCATACAAAACTTCACACAATCTTCATTACAACATTAGTGTTCTTAAGATAATAAGTCTTTAGGTTCAGTTTCAACACAAGTAAACCTTCCATTAAAGCACAAGCTACTGTATCAATTCCTTTTAAAAGTTCAAATGATCAAAGAGAACTCAAAGAGAAAGAGATTAAGAGGCAAATGGAAATAATGGCAGAAATCTGTCAAAACAGAACAGCAGGTAAAAACCAATTTTTTTGAAGACCTTCTGTTGTTCAAATCGAAAAGTGTTAAAATAACAAAAGTTAGATAACAACCTGGGGTAGAAGCATAAACAATTACAGCTCAATCTGACACACAGAGATTTTTCACGAATTTTTACAGCAAAGCACAAAAAATCTGTTTCAGGACAGCAACTTTCCCAAGCATTATTTCTCTCTTATTAGAGGTTATTCTTGGCACAAAAACCACACAAAAAGGATAAGGACAGGTTATTACTGAGGCAATAACTTCCAAGACTCAACAAAAGCAAAATTTATTGACTAGAGATTTGGGTTATCTCCCAATAAGTGCTTTTCTTTAACGCCTTTGAGCTAGGCATAAGAAGCAAGAATCAAGTATTTTCGAATGAAGAAGTATTAAGATAAATACCAGAAATATCTTAAACAAGGCAAGGTATCTCATCCAAGTAAGTTCTAGAGGATCCTCTCTCACTACTCTCAAATGAAGAAGCATTAAGAACAAATTTCTTGCCCCTACCTTTCTTACCTTTATTCTTATCTTTAGGGAACATATGCTTGTTTGGTAGAGAAGAAAAATGCATGATGCCATTTTCCACATCTATTATTGCTCCAAGGAGTTTTAGTAGGGATCTTCCAAGTGTAATTTGTCCTTTTCCTACACATTCAATAACAAGATAATCAGTAGACACCACTTTCCCTAGGATCTTTGTAAACACTCCTTTAGCTATTCCAATGGGTAATATTGTGGCATTATTAGTAAGAGATATTTCTTCTCCTCCTTCAGAAAGTCCCCAAAGATTTAAAGATTCATAGATGTCTTTAGGCATAAGACATAATTCAGACATGATATCACAACGAGCATAAAAAATTCATTATTTATAACAACTTTTACTATAGGAAGCCATTTTGAAGATTCGGAATTTATTGGAACATATTCATGATGCTCTTTAAGCATGTTATAGCATTCTTTTAAACTAGATATGTTGGTCTCAAGAGTGTTCAATCTAGCAATAATGCTAGTAATGGAGGAATCGGATTTGCTAGGCAAGTCATATGTTGTAACCAACTTTTTATGGCATTAAAAGCTTCACCCTCATTGCACTGGAGGAGATCTCCTCCTACTACAACATCCAAAGCATATCTATAGCAAAGAGCAGTTCCAAAGTAGAAAATGCTAAGAAACAAACTTAGAGTCATTTTAGGTTCAGTTTTTTCATGTAAATCAGAGATTCTAGACCAAGCTTATTTGAAACTCTCTTCAATTTCTTGTTTGAAAGTAAAAATCATTTCCTTAGGCGACATAGTGATTGGAGCAATGCTAGACATAATAGCAACTTGAGATAGAAACTAATTTTTTTTGTGTTTTTGATATAAAGAAATAAAGTAGTACAACTAATTTTTTTGTGTTTTTGATAAAAGAAACAAGCAAACAAAGAAAAAATAAACTAAGCAAAACAAAAAAAACAAAGTAAAGAGATTGGTTATGAGGGACTCCCATTGTGAAGATTTCCTTGACTCTCCGGCAACGGCGCCAGAAAAAAGGGCTTGATGGCTCAAAATATATCGAGCTTGTTGGGAACCCCAAGAGGAAGGTATGATGAGCATAGCAGCAAGTTTTCCCTCAGTTATGAAACCAAGGTTATCGAACCAGTAGGATCAAGGAAACAACTCCAAGGTGTTGTTTCCAACTTGGAATCCTGCACAACACAACCACATAACTTTGCCCCAACGTATTGTGTGGAAGATTTTAATTGCTTGTAGAAAGTAAACAGTACAAAATAAATAGTAGATGGTTTATCAATGGTAAAAGAATGGACTGGGGTCCATAGTTCACTAGAGGTGATTCTCCTTAAGATAAATAACATGTTGGGTGAAAAAATTACAACGGGGCAATTGACAGACTCGAGAAAGCATACCATGCATATACTAATCATCTTGACTCCTATGATATTTGATTGGGCATTACAACATTATACATAGACCATAATCCAACTGCATCTATGAATAATAATCCACCTTCAGGTTATCATCCGAACCCCCTCTAGTATTAAGTTGCAAGCAACAGATAATTTCATTAAGCAAAGTGTGTAAAGTAAACAATACGATTGTCCCATGGACAAAGGATTGATGTTGTCTCCCTAGTAGCAACATCACATCTAGTACCTTAGAGATTCCTATCACTTCCCCAGATTACTAGAGGCATGAACCCACTATCGAGCATAAATATTCCCTCTTGGAGTTGCTAGCATCTACTTGTCCAAGATAGCTACTAACAACGGAAAGCATGCAAGATCACAAATAACATAGACATGATAGAATCAATAATAAATCTGAAATAGCATCTCAATATCCATCGGATCCCCGCAAACACAACATGTAAGATTACAAATAGATGATCTTGATCATGAACAGAGCTCACAAGATCTAAACATGATAGCACAAAGGAGAAGAATCAACCATCTAGATACTACATGGACCCGTAGTCCAGGGATGAACTACTCACGCATCACACCGGAGGCAATCATGGTGATGAAGAAGGCCTCCAAGGTGATCTATCCCCTCCGGCAGGGTGCCGGGAAGAGCTTCGGATCCCCCCGATTTGGGGATCAAGATGGCGGCGGTTACAGACTCTTCCGTAGATTTCTGTGGGATTTTGATCGGGGTCTTAGGGTTTTCGTCCCGGGAGGCTTTTATAGGCAGAAGGGCAAGGTCGGTGGAGCACCAGGGGGCCCACACCCCCTGGTGGCGCCCCTAGACCGCGCCGCCACTAGGTGTGGCCGCCCTGGTGCACCACTTCGTCTCCCCTCCGGACTCCGTGTTGCTTCAGGTAAAATATTGACTTTTGCTTTTATCCAGTCCAATTCCAAGAATATTTCCTTACTAGCTTTTCTAAAACCAAAAACAGCAGAAAACAGGCAACTGGCACTGTGGCATCTTGTTAATAGGTTAGTTCCAAAAAATGTATAAAAATACCTCAAAGTATGAACAAATCATAAGAAAGTAGATACTAAACAAGCATGAAACATCAAAAATTATAGATACGTTTATGACGTATCATACCCAAGCGGCAACGAGATTTTGCCATCGCTATCCTTGGTCACAAGAGTGTCCCTACTGCGCTTGAGCTTGGTTGCTCAGGCCTCTCCTTCCTCATTCGCTGGAGGATCATCGTCGATCTCAACGCAGCGGTGCACGCGAATGCCTTCCCAAGTAGTGTTGTCCCCAGTGGATATATGGGAGGCTACGTCTAGAGGTCTCCTCTTGTTGACAGTGATCTTGTCCTTGATCGTGTTTTCGTGAATCTTTCTAGGGTGCTTATTGTAAAAGTGAAGGATTCAGCTGTAATTCCTTTTCATTTGGGATCCCTTTTGTATACCTCAACCGCCAAACTAATTTAGTCTTCTGGTCCTTCGGAGAAAATGACAAAGAACTACCACATTAGCGGCGGTGTTGTTAGAAAACTGTTGACTCTGCTCGTTTTGACAAAACCCACTGCGCACTAGGGCACAAAGTTGACACATAGCACTAATCGCTCGATTTAGTCGCGGTACACCATTTTCTAACCGTTTGGATCCACATGTCAGTTCTATGTGGCCACGTGAAATGTCTTTTTTCTTTTTCCTTTTCCTACACACTTCCCGCTGACCCACATTTGTTCTCCACCGCACACTGGGTCAATGACGCCAGCGCTCAGATACGTCCATTTTGCATCACTATTCTATGTCATAATTCACTATTATTCATTGATATATTTCATATTAAGATATGATACTTATGTAATTTCATCTGTTTTTGCATGGTTGATGACTTTTGGAGCATGGACCGCTGCAGTCAGGATTCTGATGGAAAAGGGTGCTGTTTGGAGGCAAAATTCGCGAAGATCAGAAAATCCGGGAAAATATACGGAAAATCCTATTTTTCCAGAAGACGAAGGAAGCCAGAAGGAGGAGTGGAGATGGGCCACAGGGGGCCCACACCACCCCCTGGCGCGGGCCAGCCTAGGCCGCGCCACCAGGTGGTGTGGCCGCCCTGGTCCACCCCTAGCTCTCCCTTCTGGCGTATATAATCCTTCTGAAACCCTAATACTCGGGGAGCAACCACAGAAAGATTCCGCCGCCTCTGCGGGGCAGAAAACACCGAGAGAGAAAGATCTCTCCGGCAGACAGATTTCTATCGGGGGAATTCCTTCCCGGAGAGGGGAGATCGTCGCCATCAACACCACCATCAAGCTGGACTTCATCGGGATCATCATCACCATCATCATCACCATCAGCACCATCAGCACCCTCATCACCATCTCCATATTGCTGTAACAATTGGGTTGAATCTTGCATAGTTCTTAGGGGAAACTTTCCCGATGTTGATTACTCTTTGGAGTTGATGCTATTGAGTGAACCGTTGAATTATTGCTTATGTTCAGATTTTTATACATCATTATTCCCTCTCTGATCATGATCCATATGATGTCTTGTGAGTAGTTCGTTTTGTTCTTGAGGACATGGGAGAAGTCATGTTGTTAGTAGTGGAGTTGCGTTGAGAAAGATTCAATAGTTTGATATTTAAGTTATGGTGTACTTCTTCTAGTGGTGTCATGTGAACGTCGACTACATGACACTTCACCTATATGGGCCTAGGGGAATGCATTGTGTATTTGGCTACTAATCATAGGGGTTGCCGGAGTGACAGAAACCTGAACCCCCGTTAGGAAACCATTGAACAAGGGACGTCAGGGTCTTAGAGTTTAAAGTTGTGGTTAGGTTTCTACCTTAATTACTTTCTTGTACTTACGGATGTTTGTAAGGGGTATAATCATAAGTATGTATTAGTCCTAGGAAGGTCGGTACATTAGCACAGGTTCACCCACACAACACTTAGCAAGCGAAAGAACATTAATTAACTATATGAAGCGAAAGCTCTTGACAGAACTCCCGTGTGTCCTCAAGAACATTTGGTCATCTTAAGTAATACAACCGGCTTGTCCTTTGCTGAATAAAGGATTGGGCCACTTGCTTCATTTATTCTTATTGTCTTTTGTTTACTCGTACTTTATTTTACTTGCATTGTCAAAAACCCCTAAATATCCATTTGCTAAGTATTTGCAGAGAATTCCTGATCCATACCACTAGCCAGCACCTTCTGCTCCTTGTTGGGTTCGACACTCTTACTTATCGAAAATACTGCGATACACCCGCTATAATTGTGGGTCATCAAGACTATTTTCTGGCGCCGTTGCCGAGGAGTGAAGCGCTATTGGAGAGTGGAATTGGTAAAGGAAACTTCTACTGTGAGTATTGTCTACATCTGTTAGTTGTTTTATTTTTGTTATGAATAATTCGCTAAGTTTCTTGTTTCGTAATGCTACTACCACTGCTAAGGTAGTAGATGAGCCACCACCTGCTGAGAATGATGCTTTTAAAATACCTACGAGAATTATTGACCGTGTTATGGATAACTACTATGTTGGGGATGGAACTGTCCATCCCGATGATCATTTGCTCTTTATACACGAATTATGCGGGTTGTTCAAGTGTGCAGGTATTACTACAGATCAAGTTAAGAAGAAGTTATTCTCATTGTCACTGAAAGGAAGAGATGAGGAATGGTATAAGCTGCTGAAGAATGGTCAAGCTCTTGAATGGGAGGAAATAGTACCTCTCTTTTATTCAAAGTTTTATCCTCCTAGTGAGATTCATAAAGATCGGAATCAAATATACATCTTTTGGCCTCTTGATGGAGAGAGTACAACTCAAGCTTGGGGGAGATTGAAGTTACTAATGCTCAAATGTCCCATTCATGAGCTCTCCAACAATATTATTATCAATAACTTTTATGCAAGGCTTTCTCTTCATGATAAGGATTTATTGGATGCTTCTTGTGCTGGATCATTCACTCGCATGGAAGAAGAAGTTAAATGGGATCTTTTGGACCGTATTCAAGATAATGCTGAAGATTGGGAGAATGACAAAGGTAGAAAGTCAGGTATAAATTATGATTATGAATGCATTGAATCTTTTATGGGAACTGATGACTTTCAAAATATTTGTAAGGCTTATGGTCTTGATTTACAAGTTATTACAAATTGTTTTAAGGCTTTTGCTTCTTATATTGAAATCCCAAAAAAGGGATGGAGCAAGTACCATGCACCTTATAAAGATATTGTTGACTGTGTTCCTGCTGGGAGTACTGAGTATTGAACTATTGATCACATCTTACCTGAACCTTATATTGGGAAGATACCCTTCCCAGATAAGGTAAAGGATCATCCTATGATAACTAGTGTAATCACTAAAAGTGAAAAGAGAACTATAAAACCTGATGAACAGATAAACATTGAACCTGTTGTAGCAATTGTTAAAGATCTTGTCACCAAAAGTGTAGAAGAAGGACACATAGTCTTTTGTGAGGACGCTTCTAATATTGTCTCACATCCCAATAGAACTAAAAAGGCTAGTGTCCCTGTGCTTTATTTTTAGAATTGGTGATCATTGGTATTATGGTTTGTGTGATATTGGTGCAAGTTCAAGTGCTATTCCTTATGAGCTTTATAAAGAAATTATGCATGAAATCAGTCCCTGCGAGGTGGAAGAGATTGATGTAGTTATTCACCTTGCTAATAGAGAAACCATCTCTCCAATTGGTATTGCGTGGGATGTAGAAGTCCTTTGTGGTAAGATTAAGTATCCTGCTGATTTTCTAGTACTTGGTTCAGCTGCTAGTAAAACTTATCCCATCATTTTTGGTAGACCTTTCTTGAGTACTTGTGGAGCTATTATAGATTGCAAGAGGGAGAAAATGTTGACTAAGTTTGATGGGGAATCTTATGAGTTTAATTTTTCGAAATTTACTAAAGAACCTTGTGAAAATGAAACCCATAATGAGGATTTTCGAGTTGAACAACTTGCGTCTATTTCTCTTGCTCCTAACAATGCTTTGCAGCAATTTATGGAAGACCACGAAAGTGAGATCTTCATGGAAGAAAGGAATGAGATTGACGAGATTCTCCGTCGTCAACCCAAGATGCTTAAGCATAACTTGCCTGTAGAAGACTTGGGTACCACGTTGCCACCTAAAAAGGATCTGGTCTTCGATCTAAAACCTCTCCTTGACGATATTAAATATGCCTACATTGTTGATAAAAGATATATCATGTTATTATTAGCTCTAAACTTTCAGGGAAGGAAGAGGAACGATTATTGGAGGTTTTAAAGAAACACCGAGGGGCTATGGGCTATACTCTGGATGATTTAAAAGGGATTTCTCCTACTATATGTCAGCATGCTATCAATATAGAACCAGATGCAAAGCCAGTAGTCGAGCACCAATGGCGTCTAAATCCTAAGATGAAAGAAGTGGTAAGAAATGAGGTATTAAAACTCCTTGATGCTGGAATTATTTACCTATTGCTGATAGTGAATGGGTTAGTCCTGTTCATTGTGTTCCTAAAAAAAGAGGAATTACCGTAGTTCCTAATGATAATGATGAGCTTATCCCCCAAAGAATAGTAGTGGGCTATAGGATGTGCATTGATTTTAGGAAAGTTAACAAAGTTACTAAGAAAGATCATTACCCGCTTCCTTTTATTGATCAAATGTTAGAAAGGTTGTCTAAAAAGACCCATTTTTGTTTTCTTGATGGATATTCTGGTTTCTCTCAAATTGTTGTTAAACAACAAGATCAAGAAAAAACTACTTTTACATGCCCTTACGGAACCTATGCTTATAGATGTATGCCTTTTGGTTTATGTAATGCTCCTGCTACTTTTCAAAGATGGATGTCTACTATATTTCATGGTTTTTGTGAGGAAATTGTGGAAGTGTTCATGGATGACTTCTCCGTCTATGGAACTTCTTTTGATAATTGTTTGCACAACCTTGATAAAGTTTTGTAGAGGTGTGAAGAAACTAATCTTGTTCTTAATTGGGAGAAATGCCACTTCATGGTTAATGAAGGGATTGTCCTTGGGCATAAGGTGTCCGAAAGAGGCATAGAGGTGGATAGAGCTAAAGTTGAGGCAATTGAGAAAATGCCTTGCCCAAGATACATCAAAGGTATCTGTAGTATCCTTGGTCATGATGGTTTATATAGAAGGTTTATTAAAGATTTCTCTAAGATATCAAAACCCCTCACTAATCTTCTTCAAAAAGATGTACCCTTTGTTTTTGATGATGATTGTAAGGAAGCTTTTGAAACTCTTAAGAAGGCTTTAACTACAGCCCCTACCGTTTAACCACCCGATTGGAGTTTACCCTTTGAAATAATGTGTGATTCTAGTGATTTTGCTGTAGGTGTTGTTCTTGGGTAATGATTTGATAAAAAGTTAAACGTTATTCATTATGCTAGTAAGACTCTTGATGCTGCTCAAAGGAATTATGCTACTACTAAAAAAGAATTCCTAGCTGTCGTTTTTTGCTTGTGATAAGTTTAGACTTTATATTGTAGACTCAAAAGTCACCATTCATAATGATCATGCTACTATTAAGTACCTTATGACGAAGAAGGATGCTAAGCCGAGGCTTATTAGATGGGTGGTGCTTTTATAAGAGTTTGATCTACATATTGTAGATAGGAAAGGTGCTGAAAATCCGGTAGCTGATAATTTATCTCGATTGGAAAACATCTCTTTTGATCCTATGCATGTTAATGATAGCTTCCCAAATGAACAATTGGATGCAGTAGGGGTGAGCTCGCGAGGGAGCCCTTGGTATGTTGATTATGCTAACTTTATTGTCTCCAAGTATTTGCCTCCAACTTTCACAGCTCAGCGAAGAAGGAAGTTCTTTTACGATTTGAGGCATTATTTTTGGGATGACCCACACTTATATAAAGAAGGAGTGGATGGTATTATGCGAAGATGTGTTCCAGAATATGAACAAAAGGAGATATTGCGTAAATGTCATGGTAGTGCTTATGGAGGACATCATGCAGGAGATAGAACTGCGCAAAAGGTGCTATAATCAGGTTTCTACTGGCCTACCCTTTTTAAAGATGCAAGAAAATTTGTTTTAGCTTGTGATGAGTGTCAGCGTGTTGGTAATATTTCTAGACGCAATGAAATTCCTATGAACTACTTTCTAGTTATTGAACCCTTTGATTGCTGGGGATTTGACTTTATGGGTCCTTTTCCTCCCTCGAAAGGTTATACTCATATTCTTGTTGTCGTTGATTATGTTACTAAGTGGGTAGAAGCCATCCCTACAAAGAGTGTTAATGGGGAGACCTCTCTAAAAATGCTTAAGGATGTTATCTTTCCTAGGTTTGGAGTGCCTAGGTATCTCATGACTGATGGAGATTCTCATTTCATTCATGGTGGTTTTAGAAAGACCCTTGCTAAATATGATGTTAATCATAGAATTGCTTTAGCTTATCACCCCCAAACTAGTGGGCAAGTAGAGTTATCAAATAGAGAAATTAAATCCATCTTGCAAAAGACTGTTAATAGATCTAAAAAAACTGGGCTAAAAAGTTGAATGATGCTTTATGGGCTTATAGGACTGCCTATAAAAACCCTATGGGGATGTCTCCTTATAAAATGGTTTATGGGAAACCTTGTCACCTACCTTTAGAATTAGAACAAAAAGCTTATTGGGCAGTTAAAGAGCTTAATAGAGATTGTAAGCTTGCAGGTGAAAAAAGATTATTTGACTTAGGTTCTTTAGATGAATGGAGGAGTGAAGCATATGAGAATGCTAGGCTCTTTAAGGAAAAAGTTAAAAGATGGCATGACAAGCGAATACTTAAGAGAGAATTCCATGTTGGTGAGAAAGTTCTATTGTATAGGTCTCGTCTCAGATTTTTTGCAGGAAAACTACTGTCAAAATGGGAAGGACCTTTCATTATTGAAGAAGTGTACCGCTTAGGAGCAATAAAGATTTCTTCTTTAAAAGATAACACTACACAAGTGGTGAATGGGCAGCGACTTAAGCATTACATTACTAGGGATTCTTATAATGAAGATGTTGATGCTTTTCAAGTTATAACTCCAGAAAAATTTATCAAAGACCAAATTTAGAGACCTGCAGAGTCTATTTTCGAATAGGTAACAGTTCTGGTAAGAAAAGTTCCGCGAAAATACTATCCAATTATATTTTTGCAGTTTTTATCCAACAAGGAAAGCAATGAAGCGAAAGAGGAACAGAAATGGAGCCAGGGTGGCTCACACCACCCTATGGCGCGGGCCCACCTGGCGCCACCGTGTGGTGTGGCCACCTGACTCAATCTCGACCATTTTCTCCTAGTACCTTCCTTTTGTTATGAAACTCCATAATATATAATCCCTCGGATACCCCAGGTTTGTATATCATGTTCTCGTCGTGTTTCTATTTCGATCTATTTCTGACAGGTAGAGTCCCAAAATTGGAGCCACAATGTCGTCCTTCGGGTCAGACAAGGAAGACTCATCTGCGGATATCATCAACCCCTACATGAGAGAGTTGAAGATTCATCCCAAGGAATTGTTGCTTGAAGATGGAGAGGTACGGATAAATGAGGTTCAAGGCCCTAAAGGTGAAGGAATTCTGGAAGACAGGATGGAAGCACTGGAGCAAGAAGTCTTTAGGTACAAGAAGATGGCAGAACACAAAGTGGATATCATCCATAAGATTTGTTCCAAACTCATTGTCGAGCACCAAAAGGAGACTGCTGAGCTCAAGAATGAAGTCCTTTCACTCCGCCAAACAACAGATGAACTGCAATCACAGCTCTACGATGTTCAAAATCAAAACTGTGAGTACGAGGTTAGGATTAAACGCATAAGTGCTGCTGCAAGTTTCAGGATGCTGGAGACCATGATGTCCTTTGTTGATGGGGAGCCCTTAACTTGGAAGTCAGGCGATGACGAGAGGGTACCACCACCACCGAAGGAGTAATTCGTTATCAGGTTTGACATCCCCTTGTTTTGTTCCAAGCTTGGGGGAGTGCCGCGGTATCACATCAGTATCTTCTACCTTTTTACCTTTTTAGTAGAGTCATATCATGATTAGAGAAGTTATTATGTAGGATGGTTTGCATTATGTAAGTGTCCCCTCTCTCGTTAGATATGTATCCCTTGGTGTGAGTTGTCGTTATGGAATATTAATGAGAAGTTCTATCATTTACTCTTTTGCATATCTTATATTAGTTTTCAATTCATGGTTATATGATTGATCTTGTTGTTAGTATTGGTATCACTTTGGGATCATTGAGTTAATTTAGTTGGTTTTGGCAAACCTGGCTCGGTCAGTAGCAACACTATTTTTGAGAGTTGAATGAAAAGATAAAAGTACTCTAAAGAAAAAAGAAATAATTTCATCACCTTTATTTCTTGATTTGCTCATAAGTTTAGTATTCTCTAGTTAACATCTTTTGTGCTTCCAAGGAAGATTGCATGTTTGTTTTTATCACTTGTATGTTTGTTTGTTTCCTTCAAATCTTATACTTGCTACCCAGACTTCCTAGCCAAAAACCTGTACTGAGAGGGAATTCTTCTCGTGCATCCAATCCTTAAACCAAACCTATGCCATTTGTGTCCACCATACCTACCTATTAGCATTATTGCTATTCCAAGTAAATTCTTGCTTTTATCTACCTTTCAAATTAAACTTGTTATGAGAAAATTAGTGATTAAAGCTCTCATGAACTTGATGGCACACCTTACTTTCTTGCAATTAATAAACTTGAACCATTGTGTCCATCTTTGTTGCGTATATGCTTGCGCTTTATAAGTTGAAGTTAGCAGAACCATGTATCATGGGGAACGCTTTCAACATTGCACTGGTACTTTGTACCTCGTTGATATCATGATTCTTTTGCCTATGGATCCCGGCGGTGTGAAATAAAAGGGGAACTTGTAAGATCATGGAGTTTATATGTGTGTTAGAGAAACGTCTGGGCCGCTAGCCTAAGCCATGCCTAATCATGGTGGAAACTTGCAGCATAACTATAGTGATAATTCTATGAAGCATCCTCAATAAAAACCTATGAAAATAGCAAATAAAAAGATCGCTGAGATGCTCATTGTCTGCTTGCCTTATCATTTTGATTATGGGATAGCTCTTGTATCATGTGCAAGGGGTACCCCGTTGGCGGTTCTTTATGATACATATGTATTTACAATGACAAGAGCTTATTTGTGACTGAAGTTGAGTAGCATGAGGTTCGGTACTCATAAGTAAGGGGCATGAGATTTCAACTTATAACTTGTCAAGCATATCCTCTTAGTTGTGTCACTTTAACCTTAATCACCTAAAGATGCCTATGATAGGGGCAATGAGAGCTGAAAGCTAATAAGTACCATAATTTTTGGGAGGTCTTTATGAAACTTGAAATCCCTGCTTCCCTCTGCGAAGGGCCTTTCTTTTACTTTTTTTAGTTGAGTCAGTAAAACTATTCCTTTCTATCTCAGCAAGTATTTTGAGTTGTTGTGTTTCATTCATTCATATGGTGATTTATTCAATCGTGTTTCTTATGTTCCTTGTTTTGCACTTTGCTCTTATGTTAGTGTCTACTACTTTGAAAACTATCATTGAAAATCAGTTATTTGTGAACTCCAGCAATTCATCAACTATTCTTCGACCAGGAGCTAAGTTTGCCATTACCAATTATGATTTATTTTATGTATCTTTATTGTGTTTCCTTTACTTATTGCAAGATAAGGTATGTAATAGTGAGTTGTCTTCTATTATGATCTATGTATTGATGAATGTGATGCTTCTTATCCGTATTCTTTTATCGACTCTTCACTCCATAAACCTGAGGCCATGTTTATTTAGCTCAGTTTTGCTTGGGGACAAGCGAAGTCTAAGCTTGGGGGGAGTTGATACGTACATTTTGCATCACTATTCTATGTCATAATTCACTGTTATTCATTGATATATTTCATATTAAGATATGATACTTATGTAATTTCATCTGTTTTTGCATGGTTGATGACTTTTGGATCATGGACCGCTACAGTCAGGATTCTGATGGAAAAGGGTGCTGTTTGGTGGCAAAATTCGTGAAGATCAGAAAATTCAGGAAAATATACGGAAAATCCTATTTTTCCAGAAGACGAAGGAAGCCAGAAGGAGGAGTGGAGATGGGCCACAGGGGGCCCACACCACCCCCTGGCGCGGGCCAGCCTAGGTCGCGCCACCAGGTGGTGTGGCCGCCCTGGTCCACCCCTGACTCTCCCTTCTGGCGTATATAATCCTCCCGAAACCCTAATACTCGGGGAGCAACCACGGAAAGATTTCGCCGCCTCTACAGGGCGGAAAACACCGAGAGAGAAAGATCTCTCCGGTAGACAGATTTCTACCGGGGGAATTCCTTCCTAGAGAGGGGAGATCGTCGCCATCAACACCACCATCAAGCTGGACTTCATCGGGATCATCATCACCATCAGCACCCTCATCACCATCTCCATATTGCTGTAACAATTGGGTTGAATCTTGCATAGTTCTTAGGGGAAACTTTCCCGGTGTTGATTACTCTTCGTAGTTGATGCTATTGAGTGAACTATTGAATTATTGCTTATGTTCAGATTGTTATACATCATTATTCCATCTCTGATCATGATCCATATGATGTCTTGTGAGTAGTTCCTTTTGTTCTTGAGGACATGGGAGAAGTCATGTTGTTAGTAGTGGAGTTGCGTTGAGAAAGATTCAATAGTTTGATATTTAAGTTGTGGTGTACTTCTTCTAGTGGTGTCATGTGAACGTCGACTACATGACACTTCACCTATATGGGCCTAGGAGAATGCATTGTGTATTTGGCTACTAATCGTAGGTGTTGCCGGAGTGACAGAAACCTAAACCCCCGTTAGGAAACCATTGCACAAGGGACATGAGGGTCTTAGAGTTTAAAGCTATGGTTAGGTTTTGTAGCACCCCGGTAAAACCACTACTAGAAAATCACGTGTTGTTTTTGTTTTGTGCATCATCATGATAGCATGCTCATGTCATCATGCCACATTGCATTTGAGCATCATCATCATGCATCTGTTTGTCTAAAACTATTTTCCAAAAGCCCTATTTTGTTTTCTAATTATTCCCCTCCTTCGTTTCAAATTCAACCCCGGTCTGTCTTGATCTTTTATTTGCCTAAAAAGTATTTTAAAAATAAAATATATAACAAAATGTTTTGTCCGAGGGAGGCAGCCCAGCCCGTAGGCTAGGCCACCTACTATCCCGGCTGGCCCAACCCATTTTAGAGCAAACCCTAAACCTAGACCGAACCAAACCCTAACCTATCTAACCTCACACCACACCCTAGACCCTACCAGCCGCCGCCACCTGAACACACACGCATCGCACTCACACGACAGCGCGCGCCGCACATCCGACCTAACCGACCACCTCGGGTCAAGCGCCCAGACGCAACCGCCAGCCACCGCCTTCTCACCGGTGTCCGGTCTTCGCCGCATCGTCCTCCCCCGCGTGTGCGTGCCAAGCATGACCATGAGGGCCCCACACGCCTACACCTACCAGAAATGTCCCCCCGTTGGTGCAGATTATGTGCGGCTCCAACTATCGCAGTAACTGATGCGTGCTGTTGAAGATTTTTGTCGATGCTGCTTACAAGCCAGAGACCGCAACTTCTCGAGGGTTTTTACCGACAAGATATTCGTCGCCACGGATAACGTGATGTCGCCCTGTGAACCATGTTGTCGTCAAGATTGTCTACAATCAAGACTGATGCCGAACCAAGTTCTCCGCGGAAACCCAAGATCTCCTTCTCGGATCCGAAGGCCACGAGCTCTCCTTCCCAGACCCGAAGACCGATCCCGGATCCGAAGACACAACATGAACCCTCAGAACCCCAAGATCGCCGATACCCCAATGTATGACCCCTACCTAACCTGACCCTATTTTATAAATTATCATATATCTTGTTGCATATGAATTGAACATGCTTGCATTCATATTGCGGTTTGGGGGTATTTTGTCGACTCATCTAATAATTAAATATGGAGACTATATGCGGGCTATTCTAGTCTATATTGCCTCCATTCAAATTTGTGTAGTGAACTGATGCCATGTTTTGCCTTGTTAATGCAAAATTTAAATTGCGGGGTACCTAAACAACATGAACCACTTAATTAATTGTCGGGACCCTGGTTTCGCTTAATTTTGCCTAGTTGCATCGCATCTTTCCCATGGCATGCATCATAGATACATCATGCCGGATCTTTTGCCGTAGTATTAAATAGTGCATCCGGTGTTTCTTTTAGTGTTTGCTTCTTCACGGATTAGGGCCGTTGAGTGGATGCGAGTATCGGCAAGTTCTTCGGATAATGTCTCTTCGGCTATGTTTTCCCAGGCGAGCATTCTCCCCCTTTCTACCTATTTTGCGTTTATAGTCTTTACTTCCTTCATGTTGATCTACTGCTATCCGTGTTGCGATGCTTTAGTTTCCGTACCATTTATATTCCTTGCAGCCTCTATATTGCCATGGACACATCCTATTTGCATGTTGTTTGATAGATAGTAGACCTTGCGAGTCGTAGTTGCTTGCTCAGGTGTTGCTTCGCGTCGTTGTTGTTCCATCATTGTTGGAAGGTCGGCACATGCTTGATGATGGAGATGATCATGACATTAATTACATGTTGATAATCAAAATGCTGGAAATAGATATAACTAATGCAGAGGCATCGGTGGGCAATAGCTAATATTTAGTTTTTAACCGCTCACTTGTGTCCCGTAGGCCCCGAGTACTTGATACATCTTCCTTGACTATCGCACTATCCGCATGTGGGACCATGAATCCCCTTAGCCAGATCTTGATTCATTTCTTATTTCTTGGGGCCACAAAGTAGTTTGGGGCTTTATTACTATTCTGTACTTATGCCATGCTTTACTGCTTTATTTATGATTGTGCGTGGAGCACCTGTACTATTTTGGAATGCGGAATGTTTTCACGGTATCGACAAGCCTAGTCACACTTACGGGTTCCCAGTCATTTACAACCATTGACGCAAACCCTGGGTCCATCTCGGAGCCGGCCAATTTCATTGCGGGTAGCTTAGTAGGGTGCCCCCCTGAAATGATTTATGAATCCAATGAATGCTTTGTTGTGAGGGCTCGTTGCATTTTATTTGGTTCTTCCTGAGGTTGATCGTGCGTGTGTTGCTATTTGTGCACCCCTGCAGGGTAAATCTTTCTGAAAACCGTGTCTGCGGTTATGGACGACTTGGAGCACAGTATCTCGATCATAGACAAGCATAACTAAAGTAGTGCTATAAATTTGACTTTGACATGTCTAGTAATCAGATTCACTACAATGGAATGAGTAAATAAAAGTGCCAACAACTATTGAGTTTGGGATATCTCTGGCTAATTGTATCTGACTAATAAGTATTACAACTATAATGGAATGGATAACTAAAACTGCACACTGCTTATGATATCAGGATGACTCATGATAGCTATATCTGACTAGTAAGTGCTACAACTATAATGGAATGAATAAAACTATCAATTGTGTGAGTTTCCTCGATTTGACTTCCTCGTTTGGTCTCGAGGGGGAATACCAGGATGGGTATGATTGGTGTTAGTATCAGGTTGGTTACGAATAGGTCTCTCTTATCCCTCTCTAATAGCCGACAGTTGCATCGAGTCTCTATAGGTTGTTTAGTGCATGCTGCGCTGCCGCTTTAGTCCACCATACCTATGTAGGAAAGAGCCGCCGAATTCTAGCCTCGCCATGTACTGGCCTCAGTAGTGACCGCTCCCCTTTTCCTTTGCCCTTTGTCGGCACCCCTTTTGTTTAACAGGTATAAGTTCGACGTCATTAGCAGGGTTACTCTTCCGGCTTGGCCTGGGCAGGGTTATGGACGCCATTGGTTATTCTTTAGGGCTCTTAGCCCCATTTGCATCTTGTCTGTACTCGGATGTTGTATCGTTTTCAAGGTGATTTAGATCTTTGTATTGTATATCTGTATTTTTGACTCATGGAGTCGTTGTTGTATATATATGTTCTGTGGGTTCCATCGTGGACTATTGTGTAATGATATTACTTTGTTTTCCACCCGCACGCAAGTGCCTGGTGGGCATCTTTGAATCGTTTCTATGCGGGTTTGGCGGGAATCGCTAAAACTTGCATAGGGCCGATTTGAGGGTGTTACAAAGTGGTATCAGAGCTCAGCAGTTGCGATACCCCACTGGTCCAGCCTGTAGGATAACCTAGCTAACGGACGATGTAGAGTGTTAAAACTATTTTTGAAAATCGGTTGGATAGATCTGGTTAGGTCTGCTTTTACTCCTTGCCCCTTTGCTATTCTCCTCTTACGTCTGCGTGTTTTGAATCTACTCGCTTATCTTTTCTTCGAGTTCAGGAATTCTCGAGGTTGGGTTTCCGTCGTACCTTTAGGGTTTTTCACTTCCTCTCTTTTATAACGGTGGAGCTACGATCATCAAACCTGCATCTTGTTTGTTGTACCTTTCATCCAATCCTTTTGGTCTCTGAACTCTTTACCTATATCTGCACCTTGACGGATATCCGTAGCGTTGAAAAACATATGAGAAGGATGAGCATTGGTAAAGTTGGAGTATACCTTGAACATGTGTTGTTCATGCCAATGGAACCATCACGAAACCTAATCATTGTGTCTTTTCATACGATTTTCTTTGTATCTTCCGGCGTTTCCAACACAACGACGTCATCTGCGACAAGTCCAACGAAGAGCCTACATCACTCCTTTGTTCTCCCCGCATCGCTTCTCGAGATCTTTAGTCTAATTTTCGAGAGTTGGGTTGCACGATTTTCCTATTCATGTACGGAGTTAATAGTTTGGGTACGGGATGGACTGATCACCCTACCCGACTCTTACTATTCACTCTTGTACATTGAACCGGTGGATCAATGTGACTTTTACTCCTTCCATGGAAGTTAGAGGTGGTCTTACCTTTCGATACCTTTATCTTTGTCTTTGTTTCTCCGGAGTGTTCTCTCGACAGACGTGAGCAACAACCTCTTGTTGGTGGTGTCGCCGATTTCAAGATGGAGTGAGAATCCTTGTTAGTGGTGTCGAGAGGATCTACATAAAGCGAGAAGATTCAGATCATCGGCCTTCTTCCCCGTACCATGAGGCGGATCTCGAGGGCGAGATCCATTGTTAGTGGTGTCGAATTGTAGCACCCCGGTAAAACCACTACTAGAAAATCGCGTGTTATTTTTGTTTTGTGCATCATCATGATAGCATGCTCATGTCATCATGTCACATTGCATTTGAGAATCATCATCATCATCATGCATCTGTTAGTCTAAAACTATTTTCCAAAATCCCTATTTTGTTTTCTAATTATTCCCCTCCTTCGTTTCAAATTCAACCCCGGTCTATCTAGATCTTTTATTTTCCTAAAAAGTATTTTAAAAATAAAACATATAACAAAATGTTTTGTCCGAGGGAGGCAGCCTAGCCTGTAGGCCAGGCCACCTACTACCCCGGCTAGCCCAGCCCATTTTAGATCAAACCCTAAACCTAGACCGAACCAAACCCTAACCTATCTAACCTCACATCACACCCTAGACCCTACCAGCCGCCACACGAACACACGCCAGATCGCACTCACGAGGCGTGCTGCTAAACCGACCAAATCGCTGCCGTGACCAAGCAGCGCCTGCTTGCTGCATGCGCACTTAGCCAATCGCCTTCTCACCGGTCTTCACCGCCTCGTCCTCCCCTGCATGTGCATGCCAAGCATGACCATGAGGGCCCCGCACGCCTACACCTGCCAGAAAGGTCCCCCCATTGGTGCAGATTATGTGCGGCTCCAACTATCGCAGTAACTGATGCGTGCTATTGAAGATTGTTGTCGATGCTGCTTACAAGCCAGAGACCGCAACTTCTTGAGGGTTTTACCGACAAGATCTTTGTCGCCACGGATAACGTGATATCGCCCGGTGAACCATGTTGTCGCCAAGATCGTCTACAATCAAGACTGATGCCGAACCAAGTTCTCCGCGGAAACCCAAGATCTCCTTCTCGGATCCGAAGGACACGAGCTCTCCTTCCCGGACCCGAAGACCGATCCCGGATCCGAAGATCCAACATGAACCCTCAGAACCCCAAGATCGCTGATACCCCAATGTGTGACCCTGTAACACCGGTGCTGGACACATCGCCTGAAGAAACAACGGGCAAGACATAGACTAGTACGCCTTCGACATAGAGAGGTGTATTTGTGCGTTAAGTTAATGTGGGCTCACAGGCTGGTGCGTGTGGTGCTGGAGACTGGTGTTATATGAGATGTAAGGACAAACGATAAGGGAAGAAAATGAATGACTGAATATTCAGAGTCCTCTCCTACTCTTCCGTGTTCTACTTTACCTCCTCTAGATCTTGATTTCTCCTTGTATCGTTGTGTGCTCACGCCCTGATCTTCACCAGCGGCAAGGGGTGTGACAGACCCCTACCTAACCTGACCCTATTTCATAAATTATCATATATCTTGTTGCATATGAACTGAACATGCTTGCATTCATATTGCGTGTTGGGGGTATTTTGTCGACTCATCTAATAATTAAATATGGAGACTGGTCGATGAAAACTGAGGTCATGGCATGGAATGAAAACTGAGGTCGATGACTTTGTCAAACAGTGTTCCACTTGCCAGCAAGCAAAACATATGCATAGCAAACCGGCTGGTCTCCTTAAACCCCTTCCAATACCTACTGGAATTTGGAGGGAGTTGACAATGGACTTTATCGAGGGTCTGCCGCTATCAGGAGGTTCCAATGTCATCATGGTGGTGGTCGATAGGCTTACCAAGTATGCACATTTTGTACCTCTCAAACACCCTTTCAATGCATCTTCAATATCACAAGCATTCCTGGACTCAGTGGTCAAGCTGCATGGGGTTCCCTTGTCCATTGTATCGGCAGAGATCGGATTTTCATCGCCGCTTGTGGAAGGAGTTGTTCTCCTCGGTACTAAGTTGCGATTTACTGCATACCATCCCAGACCAGACGGTCCAAAGCGGCGAGTGAACCAAGGTGTGGAAATGTTTCTTCGTTGTTTTGTCCATGACACACCGAAGCGATGGCGCTGGTTGTCATTTGGCGGAATTCTGGTATAACTCATCATACCACTCGCCATTGGCACATCTCCATTCAAGGCGTTATGCACGTGAGCCAAATCTTGGTGCCATGCCTAGGATGGAGGAAGACAATTTGTGCGAGGCTAAGTTGATATTGCGGGATCGCCAAGGCCAGGTGGATCGCCTCAAGTTGCACCTAGCGAAATGCAAAACAGGATGAAGATGCGGTGACCGCGCGCTCGGAAAAAGGAGTTGATGTCGGCGACAAGGTTTTCTTGAAGCTGCAGCCATATGCCCAATATTCTATGGTCAATAGACCTTGCCCCAAGCTGGCGTTCAAGTTCTTGGGCCCTATAAGATCTGGAGCGCGCGTTGGCGTTGGCATATCGATTAGAGCCCGACCTCAAGTGAAATTCACCTGTTTTTCATGTTTCACAGCTCAAGGAGTTCGTGCGATCATACTCGGTGTTCCACGAGTTACCCAAGATAGCGAGTTGGACATTGTGGATGTTGTGCGAGGCTATCATCGATCGGCGCTTGGTGAAGAAAGGAGCACGGCTATTCCCGAGGACTAATCAAATGGAAGAACATTGATCCTGAGGCGGCCACATGGGAAGACATCACGGTGCTAAAGGCTCGCTTCCCTGACTTCAGTGCTTGAGGGCAAGCACCTGCTTCAGAGGGGGGCAGTGTAACACCGGTGCTGGACACATCGCCTGAAGAAACAACGGGCAAGGCATAGACTAGTACGCCTTCGATATAGAGAGGTGTATTTGTGCGTTAAGTTAATGTGGGCTCACAGGCTGGTGCGTGTGGTGCTGGAGACTGGTGTTATATGAGCTGTAAGGACAAACGATAAGGGAAGAAAATGAATGACTGAATATTCAGAGTCCTCTCCTACTCTTCCGTGTTCTACTTTACCTCCTCTAGATCTTGATTTCTCCTTGTATCGTTGTGTGCTCACGCCCTGATCTTCACCAGCGGCAAGGGGTGTGACAGGTGGTATCAGAGGTACGTCCGATCGCTGGGTGTGTCGATCTTCAGCTGTAAAATCCCGTCAGATGGTTGGTGAATTCAGTGTTGGATTTTGATTTCGATTGATTTCCTCCGCTGAAGTACCGTAATACCGGACGTCGGTTTCCTGGATCAAACAATCGCCCACGACGGCACCTCCCAAGCCCTTCCCGCAGACCCAATTTGTGCTCACGGCGATGGGGGAAGCGATGGAGCGGACCGAGGGGTCGCTGGCGGCGATTCGCGAGAGCCTTGACCTCGTGCATGCGCAGATGGGCTCCATGGATGCACGGATGGGCCTGCTCGACACGGCATACCAGCAGGTGGCAGCGCAGCTGGATCTCCACTCCCGTGCCGTGTCGGACCATACACGGGTCATGGATGCCATGGAGCGGCGCCAGGAAACATTGGCCCAGCATATGGCAGCCACGGCGGAGGCGGTGGCGCGGCTGTGCAGCTCCAAGGTTTCCTCGGCTACAGAGATGGAGGAGGAACCGGGATCCACGCGTCTCGTGGGCACGGGAATTCTGCATCAGGTCCCGGTGAGCGGCTGTCGAGGAGCACCGCTGGGAGGGGTATTTTTTCCTGGCTCTTCTTCATCGACTCGCCCACCAGACCCAGGTCGTGGCACGGAGCGCTCCCTGGTTGATCTCACTGTCCGTACTCATGGAGCGGGAGGGGAGCAGCAGCACGGAGGCGTTGGTTCGGGTGGTGGCGAGGCTGGGCGAGGCTGTGAGCACACTGGTGGTGGTCGTGTTCCAATTAAGTTGTCGTTTCCACGTTTTAATGGTGAGTTCCCCAGAATCTGGCGAGACCAATGTCTGGATTACTTCCGCGTGTGCAATATTCATCCATCGATGTGGCTTACCGCGGCAACACTGCATCTGGAGGGCAATGCAGCACACTGGTTCCAGGCCTTCAAGCTGAAGCATACAGTGCAGGGTTGGCCGGATTTCATCACTGCAGTGGAAGCCAAATTTGGAGTGCATGATCACCGACAGTTTATGGATGAATTACTGGCACTTAAACAAAGGAGTACCGTGGATGAGTACTGCTCCAAGTTTCAAGAATCGGTTTACAAGATCTCTGGGCATAATCCCTATTATGACGAAACATTTTTTGTGTCCCAATTTCTCAAAGGCTTGAAGTCTGAGATTCGTCTTCCTGTGGCCTCGCAAATTCCTGAGACGCTAGATCGTGCAATGCTCTTGGCACATGTACAGCAAGACCTGCAGGCACATCCTAAACCTTGGGCTGGGAGACAGTTTGCTCTACAGCGAGCTGAACCTGCACCTGTGCGCCATGAAATTGCTCGCCCAGCTCTGAAATTGGGTCAAGGGGATATGTGGAAAGATCGGCAGCTACGTGACTATCGACGAGCTAACGGCCTCTGTTTCCGTTGTGGAGAGAAGTACGACCCACAACATCAATGCACAAAGAAAGCCGAACTGAATGTCCTCTCAGTAGATAATCATCAAGCAGAAATCTCAGAGGAGGTACTTGAACTGTTGGAACTGTAGGACATGGCCAATGCTCAGGAGTTGTCCTTGTCCATTAATGCAATCTCGGGGTCACAAGCTGAGGGCACAATTCGTATTCGGGCACTAGTACAGAATCAAGTAATGCTTATTCTGGTGGATTCAGGCAGTAGCAATACTTTCATCAATGTGGACTTTGTGAAACGCCTGAACTGTCCGACAGTTTCCATACCGGCTGTCTCGGTTAAAGTTGCAAATGGACAAACTCTGTCATGCGATCAGATGGTGCCTCAACTGTCTTGGTGGGCACAAGGGCACACCTTTGCAACTGACATGAGATTCTTACCATTGGGTGCTTATGATGCCATCTTGGGTGTCGATTGGCTTCAACAGTGTGGAGAGATGCGCTGCAGCTGGGTCACTAAAACACTGAAATTTGATCATAATGGACAATCTGTTACACTAAAAGGCATCCAACCCAAAGAACAAGATCACTTGACAGAATTGCCAGTTGAACAATTCCTGAAATGGACAAAGGGCAATGATGTGTGGGCTGTGGCAGTACTAGAGCAGACTGATACAGGGACATCACACCAAGATGTACCCCCACAAATTCAGACTGTTCTCGAGCAGTTTGCACCAATTTTTGCAGAGCCACAAGGGTTGCCGCCACACCGTGAATACGATCATGCCATTGCTCTCCAGCCCAATTCCACACCTGTTAATTCACGACCGTATCGATATTCTCCGTTGCACAAAGACGAAATAGAACGGCAAATCACGGCCATGTTGAAGTCTGGTGTCATTGTACCTAGTATGAGCCCGTTCGCGTCTCCGGTGCTTTTAGTCCAAAAGAAAGATGGGGAATGGAGGTTCTACATTGATTACCGCCGGCTGAATGAACTTACTATCAAGAATACATTTCCCATGCCCGTGATCGATGAGCTTCTGGATGAACTCGCGGGGGCTCGCTTATTCTCAAAGCTAGACTTGCGATCCGGGTATCACCAGATACGGATGCGCATTGAGGATGAGGAGAAGACAGCTTTTAAAACACATCAAGGCCACTATCAATTCCGGGTGATGCCGTTTGGGCTGTCCAATGCCTCGGCAACATTCCAGTGTGTGATGAACTCTGTTCTCAGCACGTGTCTTCGGAAATTCGCACTTGTTTTCATGGATGACATACTGATATATAGTGGGTCCTTGGAGGAACATGCAGTACACTTGGCGACTGTCCTGCAACTTCTCAGTGACAATCAGTTCTATGTGAAGCCGTCCAAGTGCTCGTTTGCGCAGATTGAGCTCGAGTACTTAGGACATATTGTGTCAGCCACAGGTGTGTCCACGGATCCTTGCAAGACAAAAGCGATGCAAGACTGGCCCAGGCCAACTACTGTCACTGAATTACGTGGTTTCCTTGGCTTGACGGGTTACTACCGTAAATTCGTCAGAGGATATGGGGTCATGGCAAAGCCACTTACGAACTTGCTGAAGAAAAAAGGCTTTGAATGGACACAAGAAGCTGAAGTTGCTTTTCTGCAACTGAAATCTGCCATGGTGACCACTCCGGTGCTAGCATTACCGGATTTCCAAAAACAGTTTGTGGTGGAAACAGACGCATGTGACACGGGAATTGGCGCCGTGCTCATGCAGGACGGTCACCCATTGGCATTTCTTAGTAAATCCTTGAGTGTACAGTATAGGGCTTTGTCCATATATGAAAAGGAGTTTCTGGCACTGATTATGGCAATCGAGAGGTGGCGCCCATACTTGCAGAGAGGAGAATTCTTGATCAAAACTGATCATCACAGCCTCACTTATCTAGACGAACAAACTTTACAGTCTCCAATGCAGCGAAAAGCCATGGCTCGGCTGATGGGACTGCAGTTCAGGATTCTGTACAAGAAAGGAGCGGATAACTCTGCTGCTGATGCATTGTCCCGTGTAGGGCAGGTTTTTCAGCTCCAAGCTATGTCAGAGGTGCGTCCTATGTGGCTATAGGAAGTAATCAACTCTTATGTCACTGATTCATCTGCCCAGGACAAGTTGAGAGCCTTGGCCATTCACAGCCCAGATGAACAAGGATTTGAACTCCATGACGGCTTGATAAAGGTACATGGGAAGGTTTGGGTGGGTGCAAACTCAGCATTGCACACCAAACTGATCAATGCTTTTCACAATAGTGCAATTGGGGGCCATTCCGGGGTCCTGGCCACGTACAAACGCCTAAAAAGACTATTCTCATGGCATGGAATGAAAACTGAGGTCGATGACTTTGTCAAACAGTGTTCCACTTGCCAGCAAGCAAAACATATGCATAGCAAACCGGCTGGTCTCCTTAAACCCCTTCCAATACCTACTGGAATTTGGAGGGAGTTGACAATGGACTTTATCGAGGGTCTGCCGCTATCAGGAGGTTCCAATGTCATCATGGTGGTGGTCGATAGGCTTACCAAGTATGCACATTTTGTACCTCTCAAACACCCTTTCAATGCATCTTCAGTATCACAAGCATTCCTGGACTCAGTGGTCAAGCTGCATGGGGTTCCCTTGTCCATTGTATCTGACAGAGATCGGATTTTCATCAGTCGCTTGTGGAAGGAGTTGTTCTCCTCCCTGGGTACTAAGTTGCAGTTTACCACTGCATACCATCCCCAGACGGACGGTCAAAGCGAGCGAGTGAACCAGTGTGTGGAAATGTTTCTTCGTTGTTTTGTCCATGACACACCGAAGCAGTGGCGGCGCTGGTTGTCGCTGGCGGAATTCTGGTATAACTCATCATACCACTCTGCCATTGGCACATCTCCATTCAAGACGTTGTACGGCTGTGAGCCAAATCTTGGTGCCATGCCTAGGATGGAGGAAGACAATTTGTCTGAGGCTAAGTTGATATTGCGGGATCGCCAAGGCCAGCTGGATCGCCTCAAGTTGCACCTAGCGAATGCGCAAAACAGGATGAAGATGCAGGCGGACCGTCACCGCTCGGAAAAGGAGTTCAGTGTCGGCGACAAGGTTTTCTTGAAGCTGCAGCCATATGCCCAATATTCTATGGTCAATAGACCTTGCCCCAAGCTGGCGTTCAAGTTCTTCGGGCCCTATAAGATACTGGAGCGCGTTGGCACGTTGGCATATCGATTAGAGCTGCCAGCCTCAAGTGAAATTCACCCTGTTTTTCATGTTTCACAGCTCAAGGAGTTCGTGCCAGATCATACTCCGGTGTTCCACGAGTTACCCAAGATAGCAGAGTTGGACATTGTGGATGTTGTGCCAGAGGCTATCATCGATTGGCGCTTGGTGAAGAAAGGGAGCACGGCTATTCCCCAGGGACTAATCAAATGGAAGAACATTGATCCTGAGGCGGCCACATGGGAAGACATCACGGTGCTAAAGGCTCGCTTCCCTGACTTCAGTGCTTGAGGGCAAGCACCTGCTTCAGAGGGGGGCAGTGTAACACCGGTGCTGGACACATCGCCTGAAGAAACAACGGGCAAGGCATAGACTAGTACGCCTTCGACATAGAGAGGTGTATTTGTGCGTTAAGTTAATGTGGGCTCACAGGCTGGTGCGTGTGGTGCTGGAGACTGGTGTTATATGAGCTGTAAGGACAAACGATAAGGGAAGAAAATGAATGACTGAATATTCAGAGTCCTCTCCTACTCTTCCGTGTTCTACTTTACCTCCTCTAGATCTTGATTTCTCCTTGTATCGTTGTGTGCTCACGCCCTGATCTTCACCAGCGGCAAGGGGTGTGACAGACCCCTACCTAACCTGACCCTATTTTATAAATTATCATATATCTTGTTGCATATGAACTGAACATGCTTGCATTCATATTGCGGGTTGGGGGTATTTTGTCGACTCATCTAATAATTAAATATGGAGACTATATGCGGGTATTCTAGTCTTATATTGCCTCCATTCAAATTTGTGTAGCGAACTGATGCCATGTTTTACCTTGTTAATGCAATATTTCAATTGCGGGGTACCTAAACAACATGAACCACTTAATTAATTGTATAGTGCATCCGGTGTTTCTTTTAGTGTTTGCTTCTTCACGGATTAGGCCGTTGAGTGGATGCGAGTATCGGCAAGTTCTTCGGATAATGTCTCTTTGGCTATGTTTTCCCAGGCGAGCATTCTCCCTCTTTCTACCTATTTTGCGTTTATAGTCTTTACTTCCTTCATATTGATCTATTTCTATCTGTGTTGCGATGCTTTAGTTTCCATACCATTTATATTCCTTGTAGCCTCTATATTGTCGTGGACACATCCTATTTTCCTATTGTTTGATAGATAGTAGACCTTGCGAGTCGTAGTTGCTTGCTCAGGTGTTGCTTCGCGTCGTTGTTGTTCCACCGTTGTTGGAAGGTCGGCACATGCTTGATGATGGAGATGATCATGGCATTAATTACACGTTGATAATCAAAATGCTAGAAATAGATATAACTAATGCAGAGGCATCGGTGGACAATAGCTAATATTTGATCTTTAACCGCTCACTTGTGTCCCGTAGGCCCCGAGTACTTGATACCTGTTCCTTGACTATCGCACTATCCGCATGTGGGACCATGAATCCTCTTAGCCAGAGATTGATTTATTTCTTATTTCTTGGGGCGACAAAATAGTTTGGGGCTTTATTACTATTCCGTACTTATGCCATGCTTTACTGCTTTATTTACGATTGTGCGTGGAGCACCTGTACTATTTTGGAATGCGGAATGTTTTCACGGTATCGACAAGCCCAGTCACACTTTCGGGTTCCCGGTCGTTTACAGCCATTGACGCAAACCCTAGGTCCGTCTCGGAGCCGGCCAACTTCGTTGCAGGTAGCTTAGTAGGGTGGCCCCCTGAAATGATTTATGAATTCTGTGAATGCTTTGTCGTGAGGCCTCGTTGCGTTTTATTTGGTTCTTCCCGAGGTTGATCGTGCGTGTGTTGCTATTTGTGCACCCCTGCAGGGTAAATCTTTCTGAAAACCGTGTTTGCGGTTATGGACGACTTGGAGCACAGTATCTTGATCATAGACAAGCATAACTAAAATAGTGCTATAAATTTGACTTTGACGTGTATAGTAATCAGATTCACTACAATGGAATGAGTAAATAAAACTGCCAACAACTATTGAGTTTGGGATATCTCTGGCTAATTGTATCTGACTAATAAGTATTACAACTATAACGGAATGGATAACTAAAACTGCACACTGCTTATGATAGCAAGATAACTCATGCTAGCTATATCTGACTAGTAAGTGCTGCAACTATAATGGAATGAATAAAACTGTCAACTGTGTGAGTTCCTCGGTTTGACTTTCTCGTTTGGTCTCGAGGGGAAATACCAGGATGGGTATGATTGGTGTTAGTATCAGGTTGGTCATGAATAGGTCTCTCTTATCCCTCTCTAATAGCCGACAGTTGTATCGAGTCTCTATAGGTTGTTTAGTGCATGATGCGCTGCCGCTTCAGTCCACCATACCTATGTAGGCGAGAGCCGCCGAATTCTAGCATCGCCATGTACTGGCCTCAGTACTGACCGCTCCCTTTTTCCTTTGCCTTTTGTCGGCACCCCTTTTGTTTAACAGGTATAAGTTCAACGTCGTTAGCAGGGTTACCCTTCCGGCTTGGCCTGGACAGGGTTATGGACGCCATTGGTTATTCTTCAGGGCTCTTAGCCCTATTTGCATCTTATCCATACTCGGATGTTGTATCGTTTTCAAGGTGATTTAGATCTTTGTATTGTATATCTGTATTTTTGACTCATGGAGTCGTTGTTGTATATATATGTTCTGTGGGTCCCATCATACTGTAATGATATTACTTCGTTTTCCACCCGCACGCAAGTGCCTGGTGGGCATCTTTGAATCGTTTCTATGCGGGTTTGGCGGGAATCGCTAAAACTTGTATATGGCCGATTTGAGGGTGTTACAAGTTTCTACCTTAATTACTTTCTTGTACATATGGATGTTTGCAAGGGGTATAATCACAAGTATGTATTAGTCCTAGGAAGGTCGGTACATTAGCACAATTTCACCCATACAACACTTAGCAAGGTAAAAAAGATTAATTAACTATATGAAGCGAAAGCACTTGACAGAACTCCCGTGTGTCCTCGAGAACATTTGGTCATCTTAAGTAATACAACCGGCTTGTCCTTTGCTGAATAAAGGATTGGGCCACTTGCTGCATTTATTCTTATTGTCTTTTGTTTACTCGTACTTTATTTTACTTGCATTATCAAAAACCCCTAAAAATCCGTTTGCTAAGTATTTGCAGAGAATTCCTGATCCATACCACTAGCCAACACCTTCTGCTCCTCGTTGGGTTCGACACTCTTACTTATCAAAAATACTACGATACACCCCCTATACTTGTGGGTCATCACGCTCCGCCACCGAAGCTCACTGGTGCCTATGTCGGAGCTGGCCGTGCCCGTGCCGCTGCTGGCCGGAGCTCGCCCGCGCCGCTACTGGCTGGAGCTAGGCGCGTCCTTGCTGGCCGTGCTCGTGCCCCTAAAGCTCTCCGTCGTCCGCCCCTGCACCCCTGCAACCCATGCCGGAGCTCGCTCGTGCCCGTGCACGCACCAGCACCCTGCAGCTCGCCCATGCTGGAGCTGGCCCGCATCGAAGCCCACCCGCTCCCGCGACGAAGCTCGCCCCTACAATTTGCCCGCGCCCGTGCTGCAGCTCATCCACGCCTGCGTCCCTGCAGATCTCCGCCACATTCCCGGTGACGGAGATGGTGGGAGGGACGGGACGAATGTGTTGGTGGGTGGGGTAGGCGAAGGTGGTGGTGGGAGGGGCGACACTGGCAGCCAGCATAGGAGAGCACCGACGACTAGAACCGGGCGGCACAGAGGTCCACTTCGACTCTCGCGTGCGAGAGTTGGGGATGAAGGCCCAAACGTGGTCAACACTAAGGAATCTTTTCCCTTAGGTCCCGCTTGTCAACCCTATTCTTTTCCAGAAGCTCCAGAAAAAAGAATTTGTTTAAATTTTTTCCACATGGACCTGACTATGGGGCCGTCCTATCAAAAAGGTGGTTAAACCGACTAAAACATACAATCAATGCTACTCCCTCCGTCCACAAATAAGTATATGTTTGGCTTCAAAATTTATCTACAAAAGAGTGTACTTCGAATCTTTCCAATGCCTCTAAAGTAGAAAAAAATTGCTTCACGTAAATCAAACTCAATAACATTTAGCAAATGGTCTCTTCATTTTATACATGGACTTACCTTATTGGAGGTGAGAGAATTAAAGAAGAGAGAACATGGCTAATACATTCAAATGCACTTTCTACTTCATCCCATAATTTGTCCTAAAACTACGGAGGGAGTACGTGTCAACACTGTGCCTAATGCGCGTATAGTTTTTGTAATCCGAGTCCGTAGTTTTCTGACGACACCATTAACGTAGTAGTTTTTTCTCATTTTATCGGTGCTTCTAGGTGTTAAAAAAAGGGAGTGTCTACTGAGCAGTTAGCTGTTTTATAATTCATAAACAGAGACACATTTCATGGCTAATAAGAAAATGACAGATGTAAGATTAAAAACGAGTCAAAAAGAACAAAGAAAAGGTGTATGTTTTCAGTTGGACCAAACAGACATATTTATCTTAGCCCAACATTGAGTTGCAACGGCTTATTCTTTGAACAATGATATGCTACACCTACGGACTAAATCTTACTGAACGCACTTACGGACAGAGGTGGAGAGATTCATTTGGATTACAGTCCGTAAATCACGGGAGGAAAAAAGATTACCACCAACTAACTGCTTACATGTAATCTCATAAGTTTATTTTCGTAAGGTTTAGTCCGTACGTTTAGCATTATTGTTCTGTGAGTCTAAAGTTGAGGTTTCTTCATGGCATGAGTTGAGGCCACATCCTATAGGCCCACTCACCAACACCACCTTGAACACCACAACCGTCCAACACCCCTATCGAAATGCACACCACGCCCCGGTTCATTTGTTTGTCTAGTTTACTCACCGTCCCTCTTCTTGACCATAATTCTTGCAAAGAGCAAGATGACCAGAAACCCAGAGCAAAGGCTCCACCCAGCACGATGGCTACTGTCTTTGATATCTGTTGCCCTGAAATCCACAAGGAGAAGAGCCAAATCGACAAGATCAAACTAGGAATGATACCACATCTAATCATGGGAACAATCATACATGTATACCATATCTCCAGTAAATCCAGAAAGAAAAGGTAAAAGGTGCTAGTGGAAAACAAGTTTTCCAAGACTGGATGGACATAAGCATAAGCAACTGCGCGGGGCAGAAGCTGCACTAATCTTTGCCAACTTGCCATATAATTCAAGAGTAAAGCATGAACAATATGATAAGAGTAAACTCAAGAGTAGACATAAAAAGTAGAATAAAGTGGGAGATGCTGCCATCACAAACAATATCCATCCGTGGCACTTAGTTCAGCTGACCAACAAAGTTAGGAACAAGATCACGACATTGTCTCCATCAGAATTCCACTTTGACATGGAAAAGATACGCTCATAAATCCTACTTACTACCGTACCAAACACTGGACCTTTTAACGCTTAACCTAAAGGAATAATTAGACATGGGAGGGCGCTAATTATACATATTTCTCCAAATTAACGGTTTTCAACATCAAGCTTTTTTTATTCTTCCTCTCCAAAGAAATGAAGAGTAAAGACTAAGACGAAAAATGGGAAATTCATAGATGAATAAATGACTATATAAAATGAAGTTCGAGAAACAAAAAATGAAATACTGAAATTAACTGAAATTATTTACTGAAAAAATGATGAATAACAATTGATCATCAAACTGCTGATTTTGACTGATTGAAAACTGAAGAAAAATAATAAACTAAAGAAAGAAATCAATTGAGAAAACAAGGACTGATGAAAGATAATGATGACTCCAACAAAATGAAGTGTAATGACTCCAGCAAAATAAATGTTATCTAGGAGACAGAATGAACACTAAAAAATTAGTAACTAAAGACTAAAAAAACATGGGACTGATGACTGAATAAAGATGGATTAAAGAAAGAAAACATGAAAAAATATAATTACAAGACAAGGCTGGGGAAAGGAACTTGCAAAAGAGAAACTTAAAACTAAGGTAGACACCTGGCGAAACCGAAAATATAATGGAAGCCAATCGACACTTGACAAAACTGACTTAAGAATAGAAACCAAGACTACTAAAATGGAGTTACTATAAGAAATAACATACTAAGAATAAAAGAAACTGAATCAAAAGACAAAACCTGACATAATGATAAATAGAAGAATAGATGAAAACTTAAAAATAAAACTCAAAACTTAAGAATGAAGAACAAATGATTGAGAAAGATAAATGAGAAATGATAACTAAAAAAGAAATGAGAAACTGAAAAGCTGATAGAATATGGAACAAATAGAAGAAATGAAGTATGCAAAAAGAAATGAAGATAAGAGAAAAAAGGAAAAAAGACTAGCTGATAGATTGAAGAAATAATGAGACTGCAAAAAAGAAAAAATAAGACTGGGTACTAAGAGCAAAAGGTAAACTAATGCACTAATATAGTGAGATGCTAAAAACTGAAGAAAGAATAACTGATGATCTGAAGAAATGACATACATGAATGAGAAAATAGAGCATTAATCATGAGTGAAGAAAGAAAAGATGAGGAACTGAAAACAAATTAAATAGTAGAGATTGAAAAGGGAATTACACATACTTAAGAAACCGAGAAGCGGACAACGAATAAGACTAAATAGGGAATATTAAGTAACTAGTATATAATTACATGGCTCTCTTCCTTGTCTTTTTGCAGTTAAGAGTACAAATGAAGTATGCATGACCGGGATAGCACCGAGTTGATTTATAAAATTATGCAATGTGTACAGAGTGTAAGAAGGTTATCGAAATTTGGCATATAATCATAGAACACAAAATTTAGACTCGGCTCTTTTCTTCTCTTTAGAAGATACCAGAGCGAACCTTTCGGCATGAAACTTCACGTATTGCTCGTCGATAGTACTTTTATCTTGGTATAACTCTGAATTTTATCAAGGGGAGGCTCAATAAGTAATTCTAGCTGGAGAACATCAAGCACACAAACTAAAATAAACATTAGTTGAATTTCAAAATTAGAGTCATGTTGAGGTCCTCATACCAAAGCCCTGCCCCATATAGTCTCGGATAATAAAGAAAGGCATTATGACTCGAGTCATTGTCTAGATTACCAACCACTACTGTGAGAACTGATGTTTACATAAGGGGATATATAACACTACTCCAGTCTGTTAGCGCAATAGGTGCAGAAATATGAAGTGTGCAAGATATACCTAACACCAAATCATTTAACATTTTGGTCAACCTGCTTTACAAATTTCAAAAAAAAAGTGGCCAAACGGGAGGGACGATGATGCCTTATATTCTGACATAGAATAGCGGAAGTCCAGATGAAAAGTTATATAGTAAAACGTGTATTTACTTAGCTTACACATGGGATAAAAACATATAGGGAGGAATATGTACCAGAAGAGCATTAGCACAAAGACAACATTCCCGCAGAAGTTTTAGAGAATCATGTATGCCACATGCTGATAATTCTTGTGCCCGTGCTCAAGCAACAATCTTTCAAAAAAAGAGGAACTTCCCCATAGCAAAATTAGAAGCCATCACCGCTTGAAAACCTTCTTGACCACATATTCCAACACCAACATCAGCCATCTGTACCATTCAAACATCATTTTCCCCTGTATAAATAAAACAAGATCACAGAAAAGCAGACTATCAATACTTTCTAGATCATTAAATAGTGGAAAAAACAGTTAGTATTGTCTTCACAATGAAAGGTAAAAAAATGACAATTTCGATATACATCGAACACTGAAATTGGCCTCACTCTACTCATCCTAGAGTAAAGTATAATGTGATCTCCAATTTCCATGCAAAGAAATGATTTGTGGCTTTGTGCTAATTGTTGGATTCAGTAGATAGGTATTATTGTATAAACTCCTACCAATATACTACTGAATTGTACTCTCACATAAATGCAATGCACGAGATGATGGCCAGGATACAACAAAATAAACATTCCTGACTATCATTCATCATGTTATGCAATAAATGAGAATACTTATAATGTTGTCGAACCATAGCAGAAAACTCAAAGTTTGGAAAATCATAGAGAGATGAGTGGGTCTGGCAAGGCAAAGCACGAGAGCGTCATGCACTACACCGGGCACGCATGGGGAGCACCCACGGGTGACATGACTGGGCGGGTGAATCGCGGGGGCCTAACAAATCAAACAAAAATGTTCCCAGGGACATGAAGACATGATGTTTAGTAATTGTGTTAGTGAAGCACAATACCCGTGTTTTTAGCCACCTTACAACATCAGAGAAAATCTCAGAATCCAAGTTACATGCTTAGTGAGAGAAGGAACATATGCACTACCGTGTTCCCAGATACATGAGAACATGAAGTTCGGTGATTGTATCAGTGATTCACTGGTTCTCATCGTTCCTACACAAAATGAACCGGAGTTGTCAATTCGAATCAAAAATATATGGGATGCTTATTCAGATGATAACCATCTACACAAAGGATGAAATATGATTTGGGAAGCCGGCTGCTGAAAATACCCATCGAGATGACAACATAAAGAAATCTAATTCAGTGAAACATAGCATCACATGACACAAACTTTCTCACCAGACTCAAACTCATACTGTTTCTTCTTCAGAATTTGAGCAGACGGGGAGAAACCCCCTTCTGCTCACACAACAGCACCAAACTAAGGATGCGCTGACACAACATCACCAAGACTGAACCTGAATGAGGACTCCCTAACGCCACGTCCGAGCTCTCCACCTAAACCCCCCGTGCTCCATCCAAAACATACGAGCTACCCCCACCACATCCATGCACAGGCGTTGACTGATTTCTCAGATCTCGCGGCGACAAGGTTACGGAGATTCATCCCCACCGAAACACGACATATACGAGCTCGAAATTGAACTGAATAAGAGAACAAATCGGCTTAGGTGAATACCCATCTCCCTAGAGGCGCGCATGCCTTCCACGCTCTTGAATCGCCGATTTTGTCACCGCCGTAGGTCGAGGAGGAACGCAAGCTGTAGCTTCCCTCCGCCACTGGCCTAGCAAGCTGTGCCACAGACATCTGCCATGGCTCGGCCACCTCTCCCCGAGCCAAGAAGAACGGAAATACTCAGGCCATGCGCGAAACAGAGAGGAAGAGACGAGGAAAAAAGAGACAACGTGACATGCTGAGATTCGGAAACGAGGACAAAGAATGGACGGTCTAAAAAGTGACTGTACGCTAGCTGTTTATTAGAAAAACTGTAAAAAAATCTCTGCAACATGACCAATACGTGGTTCTCTCAGCGCCCAACCATGGGCCCCACCCACGCCATTGATGACGTATACAACCAACCCGGTGGCCCAAACTCTCACGCACGCATAACGGAAAAAGGCATTCTCTTCTTCCCAGGACACAAAACGGCCCCGCTGCCATCGATTTCCGCGTCTGCTCGCACAATGCTCTAAATTAGCGCCTCCACTAGCGGCGGCTACGCAGCGCAGCGCCGTGCCGTGCCGCTACGCTACCGTAGAAGAAGATCAGGCGTCGACGCCGGGCCGCCGTCTGCCGTAGTCCCTGCTCCGGAGCGTGCGGCAGCGGGAAAACAGAGGACCTTCCGGGTCTGCATACTGCAGGTGCGCCCCTGCCTTCCCCAGATCCCGGCCTATTTCCGTCGCGCCCTGCTCCTGCTCTGCCCTACCCCTGTCCATGTTCCCCGGCCACCGCCTATCGCCCCTCACCGTGACCCCTGCCAACTTTGCCCCCAGACCGCTCCCCCGTCAGCCCCGCTGCGCCCCCAGACCGCGCCCCCGTCCTGCCCCGCTCCGCCCCATTGTCCTACCCCCGCCCTTGTCCTCCACCTACTGCCAAATCCACCGCCGAGTTCAATCACTGCAGGTTCACATCTAATCTTGTACTGTAGCTTTTTGTTCCTCTGGGCACAGTAGTGGGGCTAGTTCTCATCAAACGGACATGAAGTTTCTACTTAAAATATGTATCTCCTGGGTTGTAATAAGTTAGAAGGATGAGTTTCAGTGGACGCCCTGATGCCCATATAAATAAATTTTACATTAAGGCTAACTATTGTTCTATGCATGTGTAATGTTGACCGTTCTACCAATTGTATTCACTCAAAGTGGCTTGCTGAAATTCACCGATATACTATGAACAGATTCTAACATCAGGGGTCGCTTGGTACAAAAGCACTTAAAAGTAACTTTGTTCAGTACGTTCGGGCCAAAATAATTTATGTTCATGGATTGATTCATTCAGCCTGAAATATAGCCTGATGCTAATGTATTGATGCTTTTTATATGAACACCGTTAAAATTTAAAATTCACATACCATCCTTGTGTATGTGTGAAAAAAACATGAATTGGGTTAATAGGCTACAATGTTGAAATGCAAGTATAATCCAGAAACCAGTTAAATGAGAGCTCACAACGCTTAAGAAACAATGTATTGGGGGTAGTTGTATCTAAATTTCTACCATGTCCTTTTTTCGAGAAAACGCAAAAGCTTTGCATTTCATTCATTGTTAGGAGTTTTCGCATTGATACAGTGTCCTAGAAAACCGCACTAATAGGTGATTGTTCGCATTGATGTTCTGTATCCTATTGGATCGTGTCTCGCCATTTTCGCTTTCTCTACTCTGATTTTCTAGTGTAACACATGATCTTTTGTTATTAGATTTTCTTAGATTTAGTGCTTTATCATATGCACCTGTGGTGAGATGTGAACAATTATAGTAACAGAGGAAGTACTATGCATCCAGTGTTTGCTAACCACCTTGTTTCTTCTTTTGGTAATACCTCAGGTTGGCTGGACATGGATCTAATTATTCCATTTAAAATTGGAGATTTCGCAGAATCGAAGTCCTTTGTTGCAGGTTTCAGAGGTGCATGGTTTCGCTCCAAGGTGGGACGTCTAGTTCGTATTACTACTTGTATGGTTTGAGTTCAGTAATTTAGGAAGCAAATGACTACTCTCTCCACATCGATTTTCGTGCCAAAACGGTCTCTAAAGCTGAAAGTTGGCCAATACTTTTCATTGCTATATATTTACCCAGCTAAACAAATTGTAATACCATAAGTACTTGGTGGGACAAAGGTGTCATAATATTTACGAATCCTATGCAAATATTTAGAGGAGAATGTATTTCCCTAGTGGTAGCAGAGTACACATGCCGCTTATTCTTTGTGCACCTGTAGTACTTGAGCCAATCCCTCACACCATTTCCCTTCACTTGTTATAGTAAAATGAATGACAAGTAGGTATGTACGCTAGCCTTGGAAAAGGTCGTTGTACATGAATGGAAATAGTGACTGTACAAACTCTGTTACCCTAGGATTGGATCCAAACGACATAGGGTTGAGAGGGTCAAGATCCTAGGGGTATAAGCTCCGTGTAACTACGTCATGCTCTTTATAGAAACTTCTGCATGAACAAGGTCAAGGTCATAGTATTCACCACGCTTACAGAGGTGTGGGTCATAAGCAGATACCTCTACAGTGGAGCCTCCTTAGTTCTTGATCAGGTGGTACCTCCCTCTTGGGACACATCGCCTATATCCAGTCCTCCTCGAGCCGGTAAAACTTCCATAGTTTGTCGTTGAACTAAACTTTATTTAGTAATAGCTGAAGTGACCACTGAAAGATGACCCAGTAACATAAGTTGTTCTCTTGAAGGCTGATTGCATCGTTATTGAGGCTTAATAGAAGTACACAGTTTTTGTTTTGCTATGTTGTTTCCGGACAGAGTCCATTGTTTAATGTATTGACTTAAGGCTCACAACTAGCACGCTGACGGGTATTCTGTGAGAATCGGGCTCTAACCATTTGCCTCTATAGGACAAAGGTCTATGGTACACGTCTGGGTTGTTTTACTGTTGGGCACAAGTACAGGCACTAGAAAAGTTTGGTGGAATCTTGCGCACCAGAATACATTTGCAAATATAGAGGATGAAGCTTGTTCTTCCCAATATACCATGTTAATATGTTACTACTTTATATATAGTAAATAAAAACATAAGCTCTTTTAGCTTGACCAAAGTAAGGTATGGGACTTTACTAACACCTATTGAATTAACTACTTTTCAGATAAATGATATGCGTGTCACAGAATGTGGGCACCTTGAGTATTACTTGGAGTATACTGACTATACTGAAGAAGGTAAGCATACCTTTATGCTACCCCTATTATCACTTGTGCAATTTTTTCTTTTGCATATAACTTTTTTCAGTTTGAAGAGAGATTGTAAAGGAACTACATGCAATAAATCAATTTGACAACTCATTCTCGAACTCTTAGCTTAAGGATATGGGTGGTGCCAGCACCTTGTTTTCCATTTTGGTAGACATAATTTGTGCTTCGAACTTTGGAATTATCCTTGTATACACCATGAGATCCTGGAGGCAGTTGCTATACTTTATGCTATGCGCCCAATTTTTGAAAGTGGACCTGCTAATTGTACACTTCTATATATATGTGTGGATACCCAAAATTTAAACAAGAACATGTAATGTATGGCAATAGTTTTCTTTAGCTTAACTTTTTGTCAACTCAGAAATATTTCCACTTGTTAAGATGATGGTTTACTTTTTTCTGTGTGTTTCCCCCAATTGAGCAGGAATCATACAATATATAATCAAGAAGCATCGGTGTTCTAAATATCTCTTACTATTTCCCCCCAAGCTTTTAGTGGATCATGTATGATGTCTAACCAATACTGTTGTACTTATCATGGGATGGATCATGCAGCGCTTGTAAAAACATGTGATCTCTCTATATATTGACGAGTTTGAGGAAATTGCGAAGGCTATATTCTAATCTACATAGCTAGTAAAAACATGGAAACATCTAATCTGATGATACCTTGCATTTGAATTTACCCGACAACTCATCAGTTAGTGCACCATTTGTCCAGTACCCTACAAAGCATGTGCTTTCTTGCCCAAATGTTTGTCTTGTCTGCAGGTGGTAGTGTGGGGTACAGTTGGTGTCTGTAACCTTTTATGTCAAAGATTCCTTGTCATGATTAATTTTACCCTTATACTGTTGGCTAGACACCAGCAAATCTTCGAACACCAAAATCTAAGGAAGACTGAACATTGATTATCTGTACAACTCATATAGTTAATACTCATGCCCTTCTTTTGCAGCCCATGAATGGATTGAAGTCTTTCAAAAGAACCCTTTCAACTCAGCAAGCCAAAAAAAGGAATCAAGTACGAGTAGTCAAATCATGTTGCGCCCTCCCTTTCCTAAGTGGTATAGGGGGGATCAAGTCCCCGAGCACTTGTCAAAGAGTGAGCTGATAGCAAGTGTTCGCCATACCTGGAAAGTAGGTGATTGTGTTGATTGGCATTGTTCAGATTGTTACTGGACTGGAAAAATTGTTAAGTTGATCAGTGATGATGTAGTTGAGGTAAACTCTTAATAATATGCTATTTAAGTCAGAAATTTGCTGCTTCCCATTATGAGGACTTTCTTGGTGTTCGTTGTTATCTTTGACCACTGTGTTTCATGGAACTGGCCTGTGGATACTTCCATTAAGTTCTTTTGCTTGTTATATGGTGGTCCAATGTTGTTATGGGACGCACAAACAAGTTTCTTGATTATGAAGATGACACGCACTGATAAAATCACATTATACAAACCTACAACTCTGGACAATGATTAAAATATGAAGTGGGGCAAATTGTGTTATCATTTAATCACCATGTTTCAAGCTGATTATATGTTTTCTGTCCAAGATTATAACAAAAGTTACCAGAGATAATTCACATCTTCCTGCTTGAAATTTTTCTGCAGGTGCTTCTGGTTGAACCTCCCATAGGTGAAGGTGGGCCCCCTCATCAGGTTAACCATAAGGACCTGAGGCCTGCGCTTGATTGGTCTATCATTGAAGGTTGGACTGTACCTCTTTCAGCAGTAAGTTTCTAAAGCCTTGGTTCTAGCTTCTGAATACATGTTAACTTATGTTTATGGTAGAGATAAATTTTGACAAGTTTTGGATTAGTTTATTTAATTGAGTTGATTTTTTTTATTCCACAGATAAAATTGGATTTATTATCTATTTTTGTGGACAACTTATAGTGTATTTATTTATGGTGTCAGGCAAATGGGAAACGCTGGTATGCTGCTCGTCTGATTCATCCTAAATCTGGTACTGTGATATTTTCTGGATATTGTATGGCTCTCATGCACATCAGGAAAATGTTGGCCTGGTGGTTTTCAATACTTAAAATAATACTAGAGAGCCAAGATCATAAGTTGGAAAGTAAAAAACAATAGGCCACAATAAAACATTAGATTCTTAATACTACAACAAGTACCTTGTCATGAGAAAATTACAGGAAAAACGAGGACAACTTTAGGCAAGTTGAAAATAGACAACTCGTTTAAAGGCAAAAATAGGTGAATATGCCATGTGGTCTTTGTACTTTCCTTTAGACGAGCTGACCTAATATTTTGACAACAAATTAGTAATCAGCCATATTATTAGCCACATTATCCAAAAAACTGTAAGCATAGTTCTTTGTTGCCTGAGCACGGCTGGGATATTTTGTCAATCTGATTCAGTGAAGTGTATTATTTTTCCTTGTAGTTTTTCATGTACTGAAATAAAGAACTTCCTGGGGATGTTAGTCCATGCAAACTTATCATATTCGCTATTCCCTGATGGCAGGTATAGAAGAGAGCAAAACAGGTGAAGATGATGCTCTGGAAAATATGAGGCTGACCTCGACACACAAATCACCGGGCCCTTGTAAACGAGGTGCCCATGGTTCCAGGAAGCGACAGATATCTCCGTCTGAGCTTGTTCAGCTGCAGCCTCATGACACTACCAAAGGTGTAACGGCAGAGCCGGAGAGGCCCTCTAACAGAACTGGAGCCCGCCGGTACCCCTTACGAGTCCGAGCTTGTGAAGAACGCATTGGTGCGGCAGAAATAAGCTGGTAACGGTGCGCACTTCATGACACCCCATGCGATCGTGCCATCACGGCCATTACGTTATACAAGTTGATACACATGGCTCTAGATAACGCGAGGAAATGTTCAATCAGTGTCTTTGCAAAAATTGCCACATTGGCGCCTTACCTGCCACATTGGCGGTTTTCACGACATTTCTGATGAGAGTGTCTAGGGCAACATTATGAATTACCCCACGTAAAAAAACATTATGAATTACCGGAGAGCGGGTGAGCGTTTCTGAGTTCCTGGGCTCTTGTGGTCAGGCTGGTTGTTGCTCCGGGCTTGTGATGTATCATGTGGTTCTGAACTTCCGTGCCAGGATCAGATGTGTTACACCAGGAAACCCGTGATGAAAAACAGAACCTTGTGGTTTCTTCAAACTGAACATAAGATTAGGAAGACAGGGGCAAAGTGAGAAAACATCATGTTGAATTGTTGATGCCTGAAATTTTGTTAGGGATTAGGTGTAAGGACTAGAGGCTTTGGGTCTTGTTGATACTTCTCTTTGCGGGGAGGGTCTTGTTGTTACCTGGTGCCAATAAATTATGTTTTGAATAGTTATTGATCTATGATAAGCCATATATCATATAGTATAACGGAGTGTTTCTACAGATGTGTTCTTTCTGATCCTTTGTTCTTCTCAATCTTTTGGGCATCAACTACCCAACTAAATTGAACAAATTTTGTTTTGAAAGCAACTATGTGGCACTAGATGGACATAAATACAACTTTTAATTGCAAAGGCAAATTGTCTCGATGAACATCAATCTCAGCCCATTGTCCGATTTATGTGGGACCCACTTGTCAGCAGCAACTTCTCTAGCTCCCTATATATATTGTTGGTAAGTGCTGATTGTTTTTCCGGCTATAAAAGATGGTATTGGCTAAGAATCTAAGAGACATGCTGGGCTGCTGGCAAGTGGGATGCTGTAAAAACTAGTCGAGCAATGAAAAGCTGGGCAAGATAATTTCATTAAATCGTTTGATAACTTTGACAATACAAGCATATTGTAACACAAAACATGCCAAAGCAGCACATGATAGATCCAACACAGCGGTTGCAATCGTCTGAAAATGGCAAGCCAGGCTTAAACAGTAAACACAACTCCATCCACCAAAGGAGGGAGTTAAAGATGCCATACAACTACTACGGTCACGAACCAGAAACTGCGACAAAGACAAATGCAGTCATCGAACTAGGATAAAAGGACAAATAAACAACCGGATCCCCAAAAATAAAAGACGATAGGTTTGCCTCAGGATTTGTTCAACTAAATTATATCCTTCTAAAAAACGAGACTTAAATTTCCTCAAATAGTTCTCCTCAGAGGGAAATCAGTATCAGAGCATCATAATTTGACATATACATCAGATTTTCTTTAGAAAGGAGGCAAATGTGTTTACTCAGGAGCCATGCCAAGCTTAGTTGAAACATGACTGGCCTGGCTACAAATAAGAAGTATCTAATCTCCCAGCGCTGCTCCAAGGGGGGTGGCTCGGGCGAAACCCTAGCCACCGCCCCGCCCTTCATCCTCTCCAACTTCTCGCCGCTGCCGGATGAAGCCGACGACAAAGCCACTCCCGGCAGGAGATCTCCGGCCTAGATCGCAACGAAGGACCTGGACATCGGGTGCATGCATCTGAGGCGGGGCATGGGTTCGCGACCGACCGCCATGAGGTGGTGGTGGCCTGGCTATCAGTGGCTGCAAGGGCAGCCTGCGATGGCTCAACGGAGGCACTGAGGTTGCGCCGGACTAGTTTCTTTAGGACTATGGGGCCTACAGGGCAGGATGTGGAGCGGCTTGTGGTGAGGAGGTGGTGACTACCGGAGGTTGTTGCTGTGTGGCAGTGTGGTAGCCGGCAGTCGGTCAAGTGGCGGGGGTTTGGCTGCAATCACCTCTCTGCATCACCATTGGCATCACGGGAGTTTGGCAATAGGGGCGACAACCCTGATTCGTCGACGATAGCGGCCTCTATGGTCGCGCGGACGACACGGTAGCTAGGTCTCGAGTTGGTGATGGCCTTAAGAGGCCAGGGCATATGGGACGCCCCTGCACCTCCATGCTAGGTTTGATTTGACTCATCGGGTGCTACGCGCGATGACTCCTGCGGATGCACCAATTCATGTCTGTCATTGGCAGGTGCTACGCATGACGACTCATGGAGGCACCAAGTCATGCTTGCTATCGGCAGGTGCTACGCACGACGACTCATAGAGGCGCCAAGTCATGCTTGTTGCCGGCAGGTGCTACACACGGTGGCTCTTATAGAGGCATCAGTTCTTGATGGAAGGTGGTGCAATAGGGACGAGGATCGAGGCAGTATGAGACACCTTCGTCTTTCGGCATATCCTCGAATGGTATTAGGCTTTCGAGGTGTCAGAGAGCCGAACAAGAGATGATACTATAGGCGGCTTAATAGACGGGTATGTGCACTCTGGTTGGAACACATGATCTCTGATCAGGCTATGTCGACGGGCACGTTGACGTGCCCTTGCCGAAGGTGGTGGAGTAAAGCTCGGCTTTGGGGTTGAAAATTCCGAGATAGGCCTATGGTTAGACTCGTCACCATCGGCTTACTTGCAACATTTTATTCTTGAAGGCCTAGCTCAGGAGCTGCATTTTTTGTCTGTTTGTGTTTTTCCATAGAGTTAGTGGCTTTCCGGTGGAGTTATTGCCACGAGGCATACGGGCTTGGGTTTTTTCCCGGGTCAAACAAGTTCGGCTATTCGATTTTTACGAGTAATAAAGGTTATGTGCATGCAGAGGTCAGGGCACCGATCTCATTTTCGAAAAAAAAATGTTAAATCATGAATAGGAGTTTGAAAACAATTTAGTAGTCACGGCAAGTTCATAATATATAAGTGTACGCCAAAGAACGATCGAACTTTTATCGGAAGGTGAGTAAATTAATTTATTTCAATGCATACTAAATAGTGGAAGACAAGATCGTAATGAGTATGAAAATGTTCACAAGAAAATAGTTATACGAGGTTACAAAGATCCCGTATTCAGTGGCTGAAAGAGGGGGATCGCAACACAAGCTATTTCCATCGCAAGGCAGTTTGGTGTTCGAGGAAAAATCTAATAAAAAAGCTGAGAAAGGATGATGGGACATGGAAGAGGGCACCAAGTGAGATGGAGCGTATGGCATCTTCCTATTTCAAGGAAAATTTCACGAAAGATCCATCTCTAGTGCCTGACGTGACTAACGATAATATACCCACAAAAGTCACTGAGGGGATGAATGAACAATTATGCAAGGGCTTCACCGATGATGAGATCTCCGATGCTCTATTCCAAATAGGGCCTTTGAAGGTGTCGGGCCTGGATGGGTTCCTGGCAAGGTTTTACCAACGTAACTGGGCGAAATTAAGAAAGAGATCATTGCTGCTGTGAAGATATTTTTCAGCTCGGGATCTATGCCGCGACATGTGAATGACACTTCGATTGTGTTAATACCCAAGATTCAGCATCCAGAAAATATCAAAGACTTTCGCCCCATTAGTCTTTGCAAAGTAATCTATAAGATTGTGTCAAAATGTCTTGTGAATCGTCTACGTCCAATACTCGATGATTTAATATCCGAGAACCAAAGCGCGTTCATTCCTGGAAGATTGATCACAGATAATATCGTGGTGGCATTTGAATGTATCCACTTCATCCAGAATATTAAGGCAAGTAATGCTTCTTACCGTGCTTATAAATTAGATCTCTCAAAGGCTTATGATCGCGTTGACTGGGGATTCTTGAAAAAAATCGCTGCTTAAATGGGGATTCTCGGCCACTTGGATTTCCTGGATTATGGAATGTGTTAAATCCGTGAAGTATTTTGTTAAGGTCAATGGCAAACTTTTGGAGCAATTTTCTCCAACTCGTGGAATTTAACAAGGTGACCTATTGTCCCCTTTTATTTTTCTATTTGTTGCTGATGCTCTCTCTAGCCTTTTGCATAAATCGGTCAATGAGAACATGCTGGAACGAGTTAAAATATGTCAGAGGGCACCTGGAGTTTCTCATCTGCTCTTCGCGGATGTATACCTTGCTTTTCTTCAAAGCTACTGGTGCTCAGGCTGTTGACACTACAAGGAATCCTTCATTACATGACACTTCAAAAACGTCACTGAATCGTCACCATAATCGGGTTGTGATGTTTTTGTGACGTTTTTCAGAACGTCGAAAGCTGGGCATCAGCAATGACCGCCAGTGACTTTTTCGCAGGAACGTCACAGACGTTTAGTGACTTTTTCGCAGGAACGTCACAGACGTTTACAACGTTCTAGAACCGTCAGAGACGCTTACAACGAGAACCGTCAGAGACGTTTACAACGTTTTAGAACCGTCATAGGTTGACGTTTTTAAAACATCATTATCGATCCGGCCATGCAACGTCAGGTCCAACGTGGCAATCCGATGTGGTAAAATTGTGACGAAATGAGATCATCGTAGTCTGGATTCAGCCCAGTCCATTCGGTCGTTTATGTGGGCCGAGCCCAATGATTAACTTTTCTAATTAATTCCGTTCAGCTACATGGGTCAAGCCCAGCATATTGGCCTTTTTTTATTTCTAGGCCCTGGCCTTTTTCTACAACTATTTTATTTTGCATTTTTTGAATTATTCACTGCTGCAATCTAATTTTGTTTGGGACACTGCCATTTTAAACCCCAAACATTATTTGGATCATTTCTTACGACCGAGCAGTCAAAAACCCAAATCAAATAAATTTTCACAAATGACATCGAAAATTATAATATATATTTCAATCAAGCCATATTACATAACCTGGAATACAAAACGGTTGGGGATATGTAGTATATTACAATCATTCATAGGCCAGACTACCCAAGTTCATGTATAACTAGCTAGAAAACAGGATTGTCTACTCTACACTTTGTTGAATATGCAATAAAATCTCCCCTTCTTCTAACTTCCGCCTTGAGCTCCTGTATACAGTATAAGAGAGAAAATAATGGCCATCGAGTCAGAATGAAATCATATCTTCTAATAATAACATAGAAATTTAGAAACACAATAAAGAATAGATTTACAAGAACCCAACTCCAAATCAATAGATTACATTACCATGGGACTAGAAGATCACAAACTAATCGCTACTAGTACACAAATATACACATATAGTTCATCAAATGCACGACATGGACACTACAAGTACTAGATAGAACAAATGTACTAGCACACATTAAGCTCCAGGAAATACTCCATGTACACGAAAAGAGCAGCAACAAGAAAATTAAGTTCTAGGAAATACTGCACAGGTTTACTCCACATGTTAAGCGGGCAACAAATCTTATACGCGAGTACCAAATTCCTAGCTCAAACACCATTGGATGCCCTGACATGCAAAACTACCAGGATCATCAAATAGAAAAAAGAGACAAGGAAAACTCGAGATTTGTAGCATCAATTAGTACCCAAATTCGTAGACAATACCATGAGGAATTAATGGGACCACGCGTGGCAGCAGATAGATCAATATGTACTAATATTGAAGTCAAATTGCCAGTTTATGTTGGATTATTCTACACAAAAACCCCTAAACGTGGTTAGAACAAAAAAAGCCATTTTCCATTTGTTGAACTATCTCAAAGCTAGCATAGCAGCAGTACAACTACACTGAAACTGTTGGAAATATGCCCTAGAGACAAATAATAATAAGGATTGTTATCATATTTCATAAAGTTTATGATTAAGTTTTATATCATGCTGTAACTGTATTAGGAGGAAACATCAATACACGTGTGATACATAAACAACCAAGGGTTCCTAGTGAAACTCTAGTCACTGGTTCATTGGTCAACAGATGATCAAGGTTTCCTGATCATGTGACATTTATGCCAGTTGGAAATTGAGTCAACTCATTCTAAGAATGAGATGATGAACCAATACCCAACCTAAACATTGTGACCCGATCATGTCACGAAGTTCAAGTTACGATGATTAGAAATGGATCCTTGTAGACTATTCCTTAGACCGTGAAGCTATATCAATCATTGTCTCCCGAGAATGCTTAGATAGCATCAAACGTCACTTGGTAATATAGTGACAATAAAGGTGTGTTCATGTATTCGGAGGAACCATAGAGGCAATATATGCCAAGAGCGGGATTTGGCCGTCCACGTGACGGAAAGATACTCAAGGACCCACTCGGAGAAGTTATATCCAATAGTTGCGCAACGTGTGATTTGATCACAGGGATATCACTTGTCGAACGAGTCAAGTAGCATTGTTCAGTAACGAGATCGAACACAACATGGCGATGTCATTGATTAGATCTCGGGAAATGTGAGTGTCGAGTGACAAAGAGAATAAGACACGACTATCCCAATTCAAACGATGAAAGATCTTCATGGAATGCACAGGGGTCACATGGCCATCCAGGTCCCTCTGTCGATCATTGGTCCGGGAGTGTCCCAACCATGTCTGGAGTGTTCCCGAACCGTGGGGTATCACGCTTAAGGGTTTGATTATGCTTAGAGAGTGTTTATAGGATCGGTAGAATCACCAAAGAATAGAAGAGAGAAAACCAGAAGGGTTTCGGTAAGTCTGGAGGATGTCTGGAGTGGAGGTGGAAGGTGTTTCATAGCCACGGAGATTGAATAATATGTGAATAAATGTTAAATATTGATTTAATCATTTATTCATAATTATTTAATAAAAGAGAAAATCAATTTAAAGGTCAAAATACTTAATGGGCCGATTCCGGAGGGAAGAGGGCCCATTAGGGAAAGGCAAGAGGGGAGAAGGGCCAAGGGGGTGGCTGGCGCCCTAGTGGGCCATCCCCCCGCACGAGGCCCATGGGGGTGGCCAGCGGCGCCTCCCTCTTCCCCTCTCCTCTCCTTTAGTCCCACCCCGGGACTTTGAGGGAGGTAGTACCTCCCCTTCCCCTATATATAGTGGGGGTATTTGGCTAGATAAATACATACAATATTCAATAAAGGTTTCCTCACTTTTTGGGAGACCTCCAATTGATATTCTCTCTCTCTCTCTCTCTCTCTCTCTCTCTCTCTCTCTCTCTCTCGTGAACGTGGTCCCAAGTTTGGACTGCACGAACGAGAGACATCTTCACCGCAGAGCGCCGTCGTGTTGCGGGATTCGGATCCAAGAGCTCTACTTCCGCAACTGCTGCTGGATCGGGGAAGCGGGAGTCATCGTTAGGCACCGAACGTGTGTAACTCCCCACGAGGTGTCACACTTGAGGCACTCAAGTCGTTGGAGCCGCAAGAGCGCAAGGACTTCATCACGACCTTGAGGTCAGCTTCGGCTCGTCTACATCAACCATGCTCTCCTGAGCGTTGACAACGCTTTTCGGTCTTCAAGGTAAGTTCGCGAAAAGACCCTCCCGTTACTGCATTACTAATAGATAGGTCCTGGCAACATCAGAGGTTCAAGGGCGTAGGATAAAATTTTATTGTTTTTATATGTGGAACCCCTACAGTGGTATCAGGGCTAGATCTATGCATAGTGATGCTAGTACGAGTAGAACACACGATATGTAGCGTGTGGGCGTTGATCTTTTAGTTGTTACCCTCCCACGTGTACTTGTGTATACCGCAGTAATGCTTGATAAAGTGGCCCCCAACCGACTTTACATGTTCATTTGTGAGACTAGTCCACACTTGACATACGGCTTGTACCGTATAAAGTGGTTTAGGGGGGGGGTGTCTCTCTCGCATTAGTTGGTATGCCATTTGCAACAGAGGGCCCCGAAAGGGGTGTAGTATAGACAACTACTTGATTAGCGTTGTGGTGAAAGTTCATATGTAAGAATGGTTCTTGTGCGAAATCCCATTCAGCCACGTAAGACATGCAAAGATAAAGTAGAGGTGTCTAACTTTATTTTGTAGGGGGGGGCATTGCTTTGTGATATGGTTGTGGCAAAGGTAAATTGATTACCTTATGTTACAAAGTAGTAGTAGATAGTCACGGAGGTGACGGACTACCACACTGGAAATACACCGGTACCCTGGTGTCTACGACGCCGGAACCCTGGCGCTAGAATCCGGTGACGACAGATGGAGATCACGGCGTGAAGGACCATATCACATCGTATTTACATTCAATGTTATTGTTTGTATATCTTATTGTGTGCTAGTATTAGATACTCAACGGTAGCCTAATAAGATGATCCCTGTTAAAATTACCAATGATTGTGTTCCCCCTTAGTGTGCACCACCAAGAAAGTTCTTCGGTATAAGGCAGGTCATGATGAGAGGGTGTCAGATATATCTACGTTTGCATATAGTGGATGTAAGCCATGTTGCACAAAAAATACACTAAGGTTGAGTTGGCGAGCCTAGCATGTTATAGAGACGTGGCCTCGAAACGCGGATGGTCGAAATATCAAGCACGAGTCGCATGAATGATGTGACCGACGTTTAGCGTCCACCCTAGAACCCACATTGATGGCCGTGATGATCAGGGGAGATATGGGGAAAAGGGGTCGTGTTATCACTAGAACCCTTCAGGTGATAGGTGTTTCTAAGTGGAGTTATTATTAACTCATTTAGTTATAAACTTAGTCTAAATTCCTTTTACAATTATAAATGTAGAAAATGGTTCTCCCCGATGCTACCATTCCTGTTGACGATTGGTCAAAAGGATAGAAGCTCAGGCTAGACGGATAAAACTTCTCTATATGGGTTGCGCGTATCCATGTTCTCCTTAGCGAAAATAATGTGGTGGACTATATACTCGACGAGATGAATTTGGAGTAGCCCTGTTTCTATGAGACCCCAAAGCAGCGGGAAGACCGCTATTACCATCATGAGATGTCCACCTTCATATCAGTTATAATGTGCTACGGGATTGAAGATGAGTTGTGGCCAGTCGTGGGTAATCTTGACCCTCGTGCGACTATGGTACAGCTTAGGACACATTTCGTGGAACAAGCACGCATATGGGAGCATGAGCTGATGGGAGACTTCCTCTCCATTAAGATGGAGAACTCATCGTTTGATGACCACTTGGAGCGCGTGCATGATGCGTACATGAGGCCTGCATACTTCCTGGATAGCTGGATGATGGGATCTTTTGCAAATGGCATTGTGCTGCGGTCGCTGCCACCAAGCTACCAAGCACAAGTCAGGACTCGCATTATGAGAGGCGACGCGGAAACACAAGATTTCCACAGGTTCATATCACATCTCAGAAATGTGATGGCTGAACCCGTTCTCGCTGAGGTCATCGATGACAAAGGTATATATTTGATATACAATTTTATAAATGTTATAATCTTGCAAACGCATTTGCAGTGTTAAGTATATTTGATACTTGTTCTGTTTTACTAAAAACAGGTCCTTCTGCATGAGAGGTGCTTGCTGGAAAGGAGGTGACGTTGCGTGTTGATGGTGAGCATAATGATGATGGCCAACGACACTCTCCCTCAACATTTATCACTTAGTTTATATTTTAGGATGATTATTGTAATCAAAAGATTGTGAACTTCTTTAGTGTGTCTCACACTTTGTGAGACAGTTATTCATATGAGCTTGTAACAAATAGTTGTTCCACTTTTATGAATGATTTCTATTTGTGTTCATATCTTGTTTGATTATATGTGAATTATCTTTGTTGTTTGAAACTAATTGATAATGCATGAACATTTGTATAATATTGAAATGCCTTAAAATACCCAACTTAATGATATGTTAATTAATGAATGAAACCATTGTTTAAATTCAAAGTTATGTGATAATATGTGAAAGTCATTTGATTTCTTATCACATATGAATCATGCCTATGTTCGGAAAAATAACTTGAACATAGTGTATTACTTGAATACAAAGTGTTTGATGAATTGTTGAAAGAAAATACGTAATCAATGTATTATGTTTTAACAAAATGGTATTTATCATTATATGATTGTTTAAATGTGTAAAGAAGTTTAGCAAAAGAAACATGAAGATGAAACTATTTGATATGATCAAAGTGTTTCATCAACAACGGGTATAAATATAAAAGATAATCTAATTACTACGATTTGATAAATAGTAATGAAATTCGACTTTATAAGAATGACATAAAAGAAATTGTGAAATGCAATGTGTTTGAAATGTCACAATGCAAAGCATCACAATGTGATATTAGATATCAGAGTGGGTGAATAGATGGCACCAAATAAATCCTTGTAGTGTAGATGTAGAGACCACTAGTTAGAAATAGTTAGCACTCAATTAGAATATATAGTGAACCATATGAATTTGTGTGATCGGCGCCATATCTAGTATGTATCGTCGTGAAAGTTTTGGGGTTATTCGATATAACCAAAACAATAGTGAATAATTACTTGTAGAGTATTCATTAGAAACTTTGAATACGAAATCCATAGTTGATACCAAAAGGAAGCAAAACTAGTATTGCTTGGATTTTGGTGCATTCTCGAGAAAGTTCACATTCAGTGATATTTCTCGAGTATAGAGCAAATGGAAGATAGTGAAAAACACGATGAGGATTCAAAACCCTACATCAGAGTGTTGAGAAGCGCAATAGAAAATGTTCCTGAACGAAACTCTTCACAAAGGAAAGAATCAATGATAATGATAATTGTGTTTTTCCCACTAGTGTTTTCACTACATGAAGTAGGATTCAGAATGTAACCCATATCTTGTATGGATAATTTTTTGAATTATTTGTGATGATTACCAGAATATGACATACCTACGAACTACTAAGGAAATAATGGTGAACTAGAATTATGAGAAATCCTAGAAGCAAAAATACCTTGATATTAGAAAGCAATTCGTTGCTGAATCTTACAAAGTAAAGGAGTTACTTGAATTTTTTCAAATGACTGCAAATCCATAGTGGAAAAGGGGGTGAATGACAAAAGCACAATTTGTCAAGTATTGGACAAGTTCAAATGAATTTGATTCAACTGTGCTGAATATCTAGTGGATTTAAAACTGGTAAAGTACTAGTATCTCATAGTAAATCTCCAAGTTTGATATTTGATCAAGGGATTTTGAAATCGTTCAAAATAGTGAGTGGATATACAATTTGCATGAAATTTAGTGGGATCTATAAAAGTCTTCCTAAAACAATATGTGAATGACATATTTTTGAGTGGGATCAATATAAGTCTCAAATTCAAATATGTAGGAACATAGTTTGAGTAAGAGTAGTGACTCATACCCAAATATGTTAGAAACATATTTTGAGTGGGAGCTTATAGGAGTGATTCTTAAGTGTGTTAAGAATAAAAGCGCAAGTACCAATAAATAACGATTTATAAGGTATAGAAGTTGATAATAAGTGTATTATGATATTATGTAGTATTCCTTAAAGGATTCTGAAAAGGATTTTAGAATAGAAGTTAATTAAGGAACTAGTCCTTAATAACTCAAATTAGGAATAGTATTAAGTTTAACATTAATGGTTGAAAGAAAGAAAAGGATGATCATCAACCACTATGTTGAGACATAGGTTCTATCTTAGAAAACCATGATGATAACTTAACATAATATATGATCCAATAAGGAGCGTTTAAAAAGTGATTAAGTTTGAATCACGAAACGTTGAGCTAAGTTTGTCTGCAGTGTCTAATAGAGAATTGTAGACATGTTTTCCAGATCCATAAAGGATGGCATATCTTAAAGCATAAAGAGTTATGTTATAGCGGAATATGTTGGAAACTCCCGTAATACCGACTAAAGTCAAGTAGGAAGCGAGGTGAACAAAACATCGAAAGTTGCATAGAGTACACTCATGTTTCAAGGAATACATTTATAATAATAGATAAGGGTACCATCTAAAGTGTTGTATAATGTTATGGCGGGGCTAGTTCTCTTTTAACGTAGAATGATGTGTCCCAGTGCACAATGCCCATGAGAAAGCCCTCGAGGTTGATCTAAAGTCACTATAGGCTCCTGGAATCCGGCATCATTCTGCTGCCATAGCGGCAATGCATACACAGAGATGTTATCATGTGATGATAAAGTATTAATGTCAATCAAGGTGACATTAGTAAGTTGCAAAGGATTTGGGACTATAAACTACAGATCAAGACTCAACCTCTTCCATTAGCAAGCATGTTCAGGGTACCGGATATATGGTGCCAATGATTAAGAACAAATGCAGCTAGTTTATTTGTACTCTAGTGCAAGTGGGAGACTGTTGGAAATATGCCCTAGAGACAAATAATAATAAGGATTGTTATCATATTTCATAAAGTTTATGATTAAGTTTTATATCATGCTATAAATGTATTGACAGGAAACATCATACATGTGTGATACATAAACAACCAGGGGTTCCCAGTGAAACTCTAGTCACTGGTTCATTGGTCAACAGATGATCAAGGTTTCCTGATCATGTGGCATTTATGCCAGTTGGAAGTGGAGTCAACTCATTATGTGAATGAGATGATGAACCAATACCCAACCTAAACATCGTGACCCGATCATGTCACAAAGTTCAAGTTACGATGATTAGAAATGGATCCTCGTAGACTATTCCTTAGACCGTGAAGCTATATCAATCAGTGTCTCCCGAGAATGCTTAGATAGCACGTCACTTGGTAATATAGTGACAATAAAGGTGTGTTCAGGTATTCGGAGGAACCGTAGAGGCAATATATGCCAAGAGTGGGATTTGTCCGTCCACGTGACAGAAAGATACTCAAGGGCCCACTCAGAGAAGTTATATCCAATAGCTGCGCAGCGTGTGATTTGATCACAGGGATATCACTTATCGAACGAGTCAAGTAGCATTGTTTAGTAACGAGATCAAACACGACATGGAGATGTCATTGATCAGACCTCGGGCAATGCGAGTGTCGAGAGACAAAGGGAATAAGACATGATTGTCCCGATTCAAACGACAAAAGATCTTCCTCGAATGCATAGGGGTTACATGGCCATCCAGGTCCCTCTGTCGATCATTGGTCCGGGAGTGTCCCGACCATGTCTGGAGTGTTCCCGAACTGTGGGGTATCACGCTTAAGGGTTTGATGATGCTTAGAGAGTGTTTATAGGATCGACAGAATCGCCAAAGAATAGAAGAGAGAAAACCGGAAGGGTTTCGGTAAGTCCGAAGGATGTCCAGAGTGGAGGTGGAAGGTGTTTCATAGCCACGCAGATTGAATAATATGTGAATGAATGTTAAATATTGATTTAATCATTTATTCATAATTATTTAATAAAAGAGAAAATCAATTTAAAGGTCAAAAGGCTTAATGGGACAATTCTGGAGGGAAGAGGGCCCATTAGGGAAAGGCAAGAGGGGAGAAGGGCCAAGGGGGTGGCCGGCGCCCTAGTGGGCTAGCCCCCCTCCCCCGCACGAGACTGATGGCTCAGTGTACGGCGCCAGAAAAGTGTTGGTGCGGTGTTGATGTAGAGCTCTTTGGGAACCCCAAGAGGAAGGTATGATGAGCACAGCAGCAAGTTTCCCTCAGTTATGAAACCAAGGTTAATCGAACCAGTAGGAGCAAGGAAACACCCCAAAGGTGTTGCTAGCTGAGCCTTGGCAGGGCGCACTACCGGTGCTAGTAGCAACGTGGAGACCTGCACAACACAACCACAGAACTTTGTCCCCAACTTGCGTTGAGGTTGTCAATCTCAACGTGTTTTGCATAAAACAAAGGATTAAACGTATCGAATGGAAAGAAGTAATAGTTTGTAGAAAGTAAACACAAAGAAGTAAAAGATTGTAGATTGTATGTAAAAGACAAGGACCGGGATCCATAGTTCACTAGAGGTGGCTCTCCTTAGATAGATAAAATGCTGGGTGAACAAATTAGAGCGGGGAAATTGACAAACATCGAGAAAGCAATACATGCATATACTAATCATCTTCACTCCTTTGAGACTTGATTGGGCATTACAACATTATACATAGACCGCCATCCAACTGCATCTATGACTAATAATCCACCTTTAGGTTATCATCCAACCTCCAAAGATTAAGTTGCAATCAATGATTATTGCTTTACTTAATCATGTAAAGTAAACAATACGATTGTTCTATGCACAAAGGATTGTTGTTTTCTCCTAGTAGCAACATCACATCTAGTACCTTAGAGATTTCATCACTTCCCAGATTACCAGAGGCATGAACCCACTATCAAGCATAAATACTAACTCTTGGAGTTGCTAGCATCTACTTGGCCAAGATAGCTACTAACAACGGAAAGCATGCAAGATCACAAATAACAAAGACATGATAGAATCAATAATCAATCTGAAATAGCATCTCAATATCCATCGGATCCCCGCAAACACAACATGCAGAATTACAATAGATGATCTTGATCATGAACGGAGCTCACAAGATCTAAACATGAAAGCACAAAGGAGGAGAACCAGCCATCTAGCTACTACATGGATCCGTAGTCCAAGGATGAACTACTCACGCATCAAACCAGAGGCTTGCATGGTGATGAAGAAGGCCTCCAGGGTGAATTCCCCTCTCCGGCAGGGAGCCGGGAAGAGCTTCAGATCCCTCCCGATCTAGGGATGGAGATGACGACGGCTACAGACTCTTTCGTGGATTTTTGATCGGGCACTTAGGGTTTTCGTCCCGAGGGCATCTTATAGGCGGAAGGAGGAGAAGGTGCCGGGCCACACCACCCTGGCGCTGGCCAGCCGGGCCAGGTGTGGGTGTGGTGGCCCCCTGGCCCCTCTCCGTCTCGTATTCTGGCATCTGATGACTTCCGGAAAAATAGGCACTTTGGCTTTTGTCCCATCCAATTCCGAGAATATTCATTTTCTGACTTTCCTGGAACCAAAAACAGGCAGCTGGAACTGTGGCTCTTGTTAATAGGTTAGTCCAAGAAATCATATGAAAAGTACTCCAAAGTGTGGACAAAACACAAGAAAGTGGATAAAACCAAGCATGGAACATCAAAAATTATAGATACATTTGCAATGTATCAACATACCCAAGCTTAACTCCTGCTCGTCCTCGAGTAGGTAAGTGATAAAAAGAAAGAATAATTTTTTAGGTGACATGCACCATCAAAGACTTGATCGAAGTATTTGTAAAACATTCAAAGCTAGGATCATAGTACTTCAATCATAACATGAAAGACAAAGTTCTAGCAATAAGACAAAGAAACTATGATGCAACATGAAAAGGCACAAACAAAAGATTCATAATAACAATGCTTTGCAAGACGTTTGTTTGTTTCACATAAAGGAAACATAGCATAATAGTATTCAGCTTGTCCCTCATAGAGTAGCAAATATAAATGCATAGGACACCTTCAAAGTTTATAAGAGTGACTAGATACAAATAGTTTAAAACAAGCAATATCAAGTATGCATCAATCAACTAGTCTTGGGACAATGCACATAGAACTAAGAATGGCCACTATGCTCTCAAAGTAGGTGCATAAAGGTAGAAGGTGGAGACTCAATATAATGGTGGAAGAAAGGCCTTCATAGAAGGAAGCAGGGATTCAAGTCTCTTAAAGAGCTTCCAAAAATTATGGTACTTATAGCTTTCAGCTCTCATTGCCCCTATCATAAGCATCTTGAAGTGATTAAGGTTAAAGTGAACAAACTATGGTGTACATGCTTGACTAAGTATAAGTTAGAAATCTCATGTCCCTTGTATACGAGGGCCGCTCCTCATGCTACTCAAGTTTAGTCACCTGTAAGTTCTTGTCATTGTAAGTACATGTGTATCATAGAGAACCGCCAATGGGGTACCCTTGCCCGATGATAAGGAAGAATCCCCATATCAAAATGACAAGGCAAGCAGACAACGAGCATCTCAGTAATCTTCTTATTTACCATGGGAATATGGTGCTTTTTTTTCTCTTTACTCTTTTCACAATCTCTTTTTTTCTCTTTTCTCTTTTTTTAAATATAGGACTCTTTTTTTTATAAGAAGAATGCTTCATAGACAGCTCATTATGGTTACGCTGCAGGTTTCCACCATGTCAGCATGGATTAGACCAGCGGCCTAGGCGTTTCTATAACACATATACATAACTCCATGGACTTACAAGCTCCCCTTTCATTGCACACCGACGACATCCATATACAAAAGAGCATGATATCAACTAGGTACAAGTACCAAGTGCAATGTTGAAAGCGTTCCCCATGAAAGCATGGTTCTGCTAATTCCCAACAAATAAGTGCAAGCATATACAACACAGACGACACAATGGTTCAAGTTTATTAAGGGCAAGAAAATTAAAGTGTGTCATCAAGTTTGTGAGAGCTTTATTCACTACGAACTACTAAGGGGAGAGCTAGGAGTGGACCAGGGTGGCCACACCACCTGCTGCCGCAGCCTAGGGTAGCCCGCATGAGGGGTTGGTGTGGTCCCCCTGTGGCTCATCTCCACTCCCCCTTCTGGCATCATTCGTCTTGTAGAAAAATAGGACTTTCCATGTATTTTCCCGAATTTTCTTATCTTCGCAAATTTCGCCTCCAAACAACGCCTTTTCCATCAGAATCCTGACTGTAGCGGTCCATACCTACGAACTACTAAGGAAATAATGGTGAACTAGAATTATGAGAAATCCTAGAAGCAAAAATACCTTGATATTAGAAAGCAATTCGTTGCCGAATCTTACAAAGTAAAGGAGTTACTTGAATTTTCCCAAATGACTGCAAATCCATAGTGGAAAAGGGGGTGAATGACAAAAGCACAATTTGTCAAGTATTGGACAAATTCAAATGAATTTGATTCAAGTGTGCTGAATTCTAGTGGATTTAAAACTGGTAAAGTACTAGTATCTCATAGTAAATCTCCAAGTTTGATATTTGATCAAAGGATTTTGAAATCGTTCAAAATAGTGAGTGGATATACAATTTGCATGAAATTTAGTGGGAGCTATAAAAGTCTTCCTAAAACAATATGTGAATGACATATTTTTGAGTGGGAGCAATATAAGTCTCAAATTCAAATATGTAGGAACATAGTTTGAGTAAGAGTAGTGACTCATACCCAAATATGTTAGAAACATATTTTGAGTGGCAGCTTATAGGAGTTATTCTTAAGTGTGTTAAGAATAAAAGTGCAAGTACTAATAAATAACGATTTATAAGGTATAGAAGTTGATAATAAGTGTATTATGATATTATGTAGTATTCCTTAAAGGATTCTGAAAAGGATTTTAGAATAGAAATTAATTAAGGAACTAGTCCTTAATAACTCAAATTAGGAATAGTATTAAGTTTAACATCAATGGTTGAAAGAAAGAAAAGCATGATCATCAACCACTATGTTGAGACATAGGTTCTATCTTAGAAAACCATGATGATAACTTAACATAATATATGATCCAATAAGGAACATTTAAAAAGTGATTAAGTTCGAATCACAGAATGTTGAGCTAAGTTGAAAACTAAAGGATCATCAAGGCTATAGTGACTTGGGATAGTCATAACATGGTGTGAGCATGCGCCAAGTCAACCCAAATAAAGCATCAAAGGAGAATACCATAATACTATGCTTTAATATGCTAAAACAACGCATGATTCATCCAAGGCACATTAAGCAATCTTAATTGTTTATAACAAGTCATGCTACAACAAAGAATACTAAGCATCAAGCCAAAACAATATCAAGCATGGCATGACAAAGCATAGGCCACAGTCAAAAACGAGCTCTTTTTACCACAAAAGTATGAACTTTCCTACTCTTTTCCAAACCAAACCAAACTATTTGCAAACCATAGTGTGAAAGAGGGGGTCCAACCAACTTATTAGAAAACTAAGCAAACCAAGCAAACTAAAAACCAAAACAAAAACGAAAAAGAAGACGCTCCAAGAAAAACACAATCCAATCAAGATTCTTTTCCATGGCATCATGTATTGCTACTAGTTTAAAGGGTATTGGTATATTAGGTTCCTCCCCATTAGGTTCGGTTTTGTTCATCTTTTCTCGTGTACCAACAACATCTACACATGAGCCTAGCATATTGAAATGTTCAAAGACTTTCCTAGCTTCCTTGGAAACATCATAGAACTCCTTAAACAAAGTTTCTAGAATAAAATCCCTCTTTTCAGGGTCCTCAATTTCTTTAAGCTTAAGAAACATTACTTGCATTAAGGGGTTGAGGTTAACAAACCTAGCTTCTAACATGTGAATTAAAGAAGCTGCAGCAATCTCATAGTTTGGAGCAAGTTCTGCAAGGGATCTATCCTCAGTATCTTCATGCTTACTAACATGATTAAAGAATTCTTCAATATTATCTTTCCCAATTATAGAACCACTACCAATTGAAAGTTCTTTCAAAGTGAATTTAGGGATCAACATGGTGAGCTAAGGAAGAGGTGACAACTAAAGGAGACTTAATTTTTTTGTGTTTTTGGTAAAGAAAGCAAACTAGTAAAACTAATTTTTTGTGTGTTTTTTATAACGAAACAAGCAAACAAAACAAAAATATACTAAGCAAAACAAAAATAACAAAGTAAAGAGATTGGTTATGAGGGACTCCCCTTTTGAAGATGTCCCTGACTCCCCGACAACGGCGCCAGAAAAATGCTTGATGGCTCGGTACGGCCGTAAAAGTGTCAAAAGTGTTGATGTAGAGCTCATTGGGAACCCCAAGAGGAAGGTATGATGAACACAACAGCAAGTTTCCCTCAGTTATGAGACCAAGGTTTAATCGAACCAGTAGGAGCAAGGAAACACCCCAAAGGTGTTGCTAGCTGAGCCTTGGCAGGGCGCACTACCGGTGCTAGTAGCAACGTGGAGACCTGCACAACACAACCACAGAACTTTGTCCCCAACTTGCGATGAGGTTGTCAATCTCACCGTGTTTTGCGGAAAATAAAGGATTAAACGTATCGAATGGAAAGAAGTAATAGTTTGCAGAAAGTAAACACAAAGCAGTAAAAGATTGTAGATTGTATGTAAAAGACAAGGACCGGGATCCATAGTTCACTAGAGGTGGCTCTCCTTAGATAGATAACATGCTGGGTGAACAAATTACAGCGGGGCAATTTACAAACATCGAGAAAGCAATACATGCATATACTAATCATCTTCACTCCTTTGAGACTTGATTGGGCATTACAACATTATACATAGACCGTCATCCAACTGCATCTATGACTAATAATCCACCTTCAGGTTATCATCCGAACCCCCTCCAGTATTAAGTTGCAAGTAACAGATTATTGCTTTACGAACTGCGTGTAAAGTAAATAATACGATTGTTCTATGAACAAAGGATTGTTGTTTTCTCCCTAGTAGCAACAGCACATCTAGTACCTTAGAGAGTTCTGTCACTTCCCCAGATTATCACAGGCATGAACCCACTATCGAGCATAAATACAAACTCTTGGAGTTGCTAGCATCTACTTGGCCAAGATAGCTACTAACAACGGAAAGCATGCAAGACCACAAATAACAAAGACATGATAGAATCAATAATCAATCTGAAATAGCATCTCAATATCCATCGGAGCCCCACAAACACAACATGCAGAATTACAAATAGATGATCTTGATCATGAACGGAGCTGACAAGATCTAAACATGAAAGCACAAAGGAGGAGAACCAGCCATCTAGCTACTACATGGATCCGTAGTCCAAGGATGAACTACTCACGCATCACACCGGAGGCTTGCATGGTGATGAAGAAGGCCTCCAGGGTGAATTCCCCTCTCCGGCAGGGAGCCGGGAAGAGCTTCAGATCCCTCCCAATCTAGGGATGGAGATGACGGCGGCTACAGACTCTTTCCTGCATTTTTGATCGGGCACTTAGGGTTTTCGTCCTGAGGGCATCTTATAGGCGGAAGGGGAGGCTGAGGGGGTGCCGGAGGTGGCCACACCACCCCTGGCGCGGGCCAGGCTAGGCCGCGCGGCCAGGTGGTGTGGTGGCCCCCTGGCCCCTCTCTGTCTCATATTCTGGCATTTGATGACTTCCGGAAAAATAGGCACTTTGGCTTTTGTCCCGTCCAATTCCGAGAATATTCATTTTCTGACTTTCCTGGAACCAAAAACAGCAGAAAACAGGCAGCTGGCACTATGGCTCTTGTTAATAGGTTAGTCCAAGAAATCATATGAAAAGTACTCCAAAGTGTGGACAAAACACAAGAAAGTGGATAAAACCAAGCATGTAACATCAAAAATTATAGATACATTTGCAATGTATCAGAGACCTATGGGGGTGGCCTACGGTGCCTCCCCCTTACCCTCTCCTCTCCTTTAGTCCCACCCCGGTACTTTGAGGGAGGTAGTACCTCCCCTTCCCCTATATATAGTGGGGGTATTTGGCCAGATAAATACACACAATATTCAATAAAGGTTACCTCACTTTTGGGGAGACCTCCAATTGATATTCTCTCTCTCCAATTGATATTTAATAAAGGTTTCCTCACTTTTGGGGAGCTCTACTTCCAAAACTGCTGCTGGATCAGGGAAGCGGGGGTCATCGTCAGGCACCGGACGTGTTTAACTCCCCGCGAGGTGTCACACTTGAGGCACTCAAGTCGTTTGAGCCGCAGGAGCGCAAGGACTTCATCACGACCTTGAGGTCGGCTTCGGCTCGTCCACATCAACCACGATCTCCTGAGCGTTGACAACGCTTTTCGGTCTTCAAGGGTAAGTTCGTGAAAAGTCCCTCCCGTTACTGCATTACTAATAGATAGCTCCTGGCAACATCAGGGGTTCAGGGGCGTAGGGTAAAATTTTATTGTTTTCATACGCGGAACCCCTACAGAAACCACCTCAAGTATCCTCGGACTAGAGTATTTGTACATTGCAATGATAGGTACCGATCCAGAACAAGGAAACTTAGTAATTGTGTCAAAGTCAAAGGCTTGTGAAGTACATACAACATACATATGAGTGCCACAACAATTAACAGCCACATATCACATCACAGGTAGTGAAAAGATATACAAGTCTGCAATCAGACACCTAGACTTTGTTATGTAATAAAACACTAAAACAAAAATTAATTGGTATATGTAGGCTCATTCTTTCAAATCTATCTAGACAGGTGTATACCAAGCAGCAGAAGTAGGTCAATCAACTGTATACCAAGCTAAACAGAGTCTGGTATTCTCTATAGAATCTTTTGAACCATGTTTTTGAAAACTACCAGAATGATCAATCAAGTATATACCAAACTACCGGAATGAGGCTTGCTCTACTATAGAAAACAAATGAATAATAGTAATGCTTGTGAACCATGTGTTGAAACAGATGGTTAAAATAATTACTGTTTCACCTTCTTTTCTTTTATTTTCTCTGTTAACTCACGCTGCAAGACTTAATGATTTAACTAGTCACAACATACTAGCTTATGAATAAAAGACTACATGAGCAACTCAAATAGCTATCAGTAGCATCTCATTTGCATATACTGAATAAAAGACACCAGTAAAATCGGCTAAGGGACGCCAAGCATCAATATGTCCAGACTAAGGGACACCAAGCACCAATAAAAAAATCGGCTCTGATGGAAACATAGTCCCTAGAAAGAAGATAAAGAGAAGGGGCGAGGGGCGAGGGGTTTTGGGGTGCGATTGGTGGGACAGACCTATGAGAGCTCTTGGTGTTGGTGGAGAACTCTAGGATGGAGAGGAACTCGTCCTCAGAGAAGAAGCCCTTGGCGTTGCGATCGAGCTAACAAACACGCTCGTACAATGACACGATCTCCTACTGTGGAACTTTCAACGATACGAGAAAAAACAACAGGAAAATTGTTCAGAACTCCAATCAGAAATCAATCACCGTCATGAAATAAATATGGAATTAGATATTTCGAGGTAGGGAAACCCTAGTCACGATCCCTGGCGACTGATGTGCAGCGGAAGCCAGCGCGAGGTGGGGAAACCCTAGTCGCCTCCTTCCCCTCCTGGCGGACTTGTACTCGTCCGGCAGGCGACCAACTGCAGGTCGGCACTGAGGAAGCCGCCGCAGATAGGGGCGGATCGAAGCCTGCCCACCAGCAAGGAGGGCAGCATGGCAGGGGCGCTCCCTTGATCTGGAGGCGGCACGTGGGGGTGGGTGAGAGGGGAGGAGGGGCAGCACGACAGCTCCCTCGGTCTGGAGGCGGTGCATGGGGGTGGGTGAGAGGCGAGGAGGGGAATCACGGCAGCTCCTTCGGTCTAGAGGTGGCGTGTGGGGGTGGCTGATAGGAGAGGAGGGAGTCTACGTGTGGGGTTGGGTGAGAGTGAGTGGATGGGGTCTAGGGTAGTTTTTTTTAGATTTTTAGGGTTTGTGGTCCAAATTTTGTTCTCCCGTGGTGGTGTGAGGGGTGGTTTCATGACTGTTAGATGGATCTATTGTGGACGGCTAAGATCCATTTTGTGGAGTGATCCGTGGGTGGTATCTTTCATGCATTCTGATTGGTTGCACAAGAGTGTCCACAGATTGATGGTTGAAAAGCTATATTTCCTTGTGTTATGGACAAAATCATGGTATAGTTTGTGGTAATGTGTCACAATTGTATACACATGTGTATATTGGGATGGAGAAAAATGTTGTAGGAGGAATTTTTCCTTTTCATCGTATGGAAAAGCCATTTTCCATTTTTGGAGTGCCAAAATCGGGGCGTTTTGTGAAGCAACACCAAACGGCGAATACAAAATGGTACCACCCCATTTTTAAAAAATATTAGACCCATCTTACATGAACAATGTCCCGACTGGGGTTTCACAAACCTTTCCATCCACCCTTGGTGAAAAAGACAAATGTCTACCGAATCGGTAGGAAGTGGGTCCGGTTTAAACTACAGGTACATGATCTGATCCTCATGATTTTTAAAAAATCATTTTTAGACTCACAATATGTGGTTTCTTCAGAGATCCAATGAAATTTAGCGAGCCGCATCCCCTATCTTCATGCCCGCCGTTTTGGCCATAGTTTGAAATAGGAAAATTTTGAAACGGGCATAAGAAATTCAAAAAGGTCCGAACAATGTTAATCCTTCGTGTGGTGTCATATTGTGTGACATAGTTTCAAAAAAAAATACCAAACTTGGTATATTGGTTGCATCTCTAAAAAACCTTCCCAAAAATGACCTATCATGTTCGAGGTTTCATGGCTTTCGGGTTAAACGACCAGTGTTATGTCTAGAATCGCAACATAGTTTGTAATAATGTCCCCATATTGGGCATGCATGTGCATATTGGGATGGAGAACAATATTATAGGAGGAAGTTTTCTTTTCGTCGCATGGAAAAACTATTTTCCATTTTTGGAGTGCCAAAATCGGGGGCGTTTTATGAAGCAACACCAAACGGCGAATACAAAGTGATACCACCCCATTTTTCAAAAATACTAGACCCACCTTACATGAACAATGTCCTAACCGGGGTTTCGCAAACCTTTCCGTCCACCCCTGGTGAAAAAGACAAATGTCTACCAAATCGGTAGGAAGTGGGTCCGGTTTGAACTACAGGTACATGATCTGATGCTCATGATTTTTTGAAGAAAACATTTTTAGACTCACAATATGTGGTTACTTCAGAGATCCAATGAAAGTTTTGCGAGCCTCATCCTCTATCTTCATGCCCGCTGTTTTGGTCATAGTATGAAATAGGAAAATTTTAAAACGGGCATAAGAAATTCAAAAACAGTCCGAACAATGTTAATCCTTCGTGTGGTGTCATATTATGTGACATAGTTGCAAATAAAAATACTAGACTTGGTATATTGGTTGCATCTCGAAAAAAACCTTCCTAGAAATGACCTATCATGTTCGAGGTTTCATGGCTTTCGGGTCAAACGACTAGTGTTATATCTAGAATCGCGGCATAGTTTGTGATAATATGCCTATATTGGACACGCATGTGTATATTGGGTTGGCGAACAATATTGCAGGAGGAAGTTTTTCTTTACGTCGCATGAAAAACCATTTTCCACTTTTGGAGTGCCAAAATAGGGGGTGCTTTGTGAAGCAACACCAAACGGCAAATACAAAATGCTATCAACCCATTTTTAAAAATACTAGACCCACCTTACATGAACAATGTCTCAACCGAGGTTTCGCAAACCTTTCTATCCACTCCTGGTGAAAAAGACAAATGTCTGCCGAATCGGTAGGAAGTGGGTCCGGTTTGAACTACACTTACATGATTTTATGCTCATGATTTTTTAAAAAAAAATCATTTTTAGACTCACAATATGTGGTTTCTTTAGAGATCCAACGAAATTTAGCGAGCCTCAAGCCTAATTTTGAATTTAAAACTCTAGTTTCAAAATTATATTTTGAATTATGATATTGTCCCTACTATGAACTAATATGAGACTAGTAAATCCACTATTTTTAAATAGTCAAAGTATTTATAATTAACACCTTAATATGATCTATTATAAAAAAATAGAGACACAAATTAATTCTTTTGGACTTCTTATGAAAAAGATAAAAAAAATCAAGAAAATAGAAAAAAACAAAAGAAAAAAACTACCCTAAATGGACCAGCCGAGCCGACTTAGACTACTCTACTGCATGCAGGGCCAAGGCCCGTCCAACTCAGCCCAGCCCAATAGACTTAAAATGCTTATTAGGCCGTGTTATAGTATTTGGACAAGAACTGTTGGCTAGCCTAGTGGTAATGCTCGTTGGTTTGCTGCGAGGGGTCACGGGTTTGAATCCCCGTCTGTATCCTTTTTGCGGAATACTTCTATAATTCTAGAACACTTGTCTATCCGGTCAAAGATACGTCCCACTCGTCGGTCTTTGTATGTCCGGTCAATGATGGGTCCCGCGCGTCAGCCTATGGTAAATATGTGTCTTGGTAGATTCAAATAGTGCCACATAAGCAAATATTAACACATAGGCGCAATTGATGATGTGGCCGACAACTTATTTCAAATTATTCTAATTTGGGTGCCATGACGATTTTAAATCGTCATATTGAGCTGCAAATAACGTCGTAATCCATCCGGGTAAGCTAATGATGTTTTGGTTTAAACAGGTAATGACGTTATTTCCACAGAACGTCATTATTTTTAAGGGTTGTGCCCTCCTTCGGCGGCTAATGACGATGTACCTCAAAAACGTCATAAAGTTACGGCGTTTTCCGGCCGAGTCACTATTAAAACGTCATAGTTGGAAGGATTCCTTGTAGTGTGAGGTGAAGAATTTGTTGAACACTTATGCAGAGGCGACCGGTCAACTTTTAAACCCGGGGAAGTGCTACATTCTTCTTTCAACGTCTTGTTACTGTTGCTGAAGTGAAACAAATTCTAGAGATTTCTCAAGAAGTTTTTGAACCAAAATATCTGGGATTACCTGTTCCCGATGGTCGGATGCACAAGGGAAGATTCGAATCACTACAAGCTAGCTTATGGAAACGCTTAATTGATTGGGCAGAAAAGTATATGTCAACCAGGGCTAAAGAAGTTTGGATCAAGGCTATAGCACAGGCTATTCCAAGATACATTATGAGTGTTCAAATTGCTAGCTTTGATTTGTGATAAGCTTACGAAAATGGTTCGCCAATATTGGTGGGGTGTGGAAAATGGGAAGAGGAAAATGGCCTGGCTAGCATGGGATAAAATGATACTACCAAAATCAAACGGTGGTATGGGGTTTAGAGACATGCATTTGTCCAACCAAGATTTATTAGTGGAGACTAATTGATAAACCAGGGAGTCTGTATGCAAGGCTGCTTCGTGCAAAATATTATCCTAATGGCAATCTTATTGACACAGTGTTCAATGGTAACACACCTGCCATATGGAAAGGTGTGAAATTTGGTTTAGATTTGCTGAAAAAAGGAATCATTTGGCGTGTAGGAAATGGAAGGATCATAAGAGCATGGAGGGATACATGGATCCCTAAAGGACCTACGTTCAGACCTATTTTAGAAAAGGGTGATTGTAGGCTAAACAGAGTCTCTGATTTTCTTGATGGCCATGGCGCGTGGAGAGTTGATCGGCTGCGGGAATTCTTTCGGCCTGTACATGTGGAAGCTATTGTGAAGATCAGAGCGTCTCCGAGGGCACATGAGGATATCCTTGCGTGGCAACCTGAGAAATCCGGCATATTTACTATTCGTAGTGCTTACCATCTTGCAGTGGCGGAACACATTGATCATATCGCTGGTGGTGCGACAAGCTCGAGCAAACGCCCAGTGTGGAACCTGATATGGAAATCAGCTATGCCCCAAAAGATGAAAATCTTTGCTTGGAAAGTGGTGAGTGGGAGTGGCGCTCTTCCCACATCAACAAATATGAGGAGTCAGCGCTTGGCGAAACTAGGAGTATGTCGTCTATGTGGTTTGGCGGATGAAGACACCCATCACACCCTTGTTGCATGCCCTGCTGCAGCTGTAATCTGAGAATGCATGCGTGATGTCTGGCCCCTTCCTTGCAGATCGGAGGTTTTTGTTAACAACCGGTACCAATTTTTTTTGAACATCATATATTAAGCATGCAAGCCGTCTCATTAAAACCTTTCAGTCCTCTTAGGTACCCTGGTAAGGAAAAAGAGTGTGTCTGAAACTTGCAGCCCATCAAACAATTATTGCATCGTTTACAAGAGGTTGCAGAATGAAGCTAGGGGGTTCATCGACCCAATTACAAGAAATCTTACTAGAAAAACATGACCTAGCCAGTTCATGTGCTACTTCGTTAGCTTCCCTCGGACAATGTTGAAACATAGCAGTCCCAATCATAGACGCTTCGTCGATACAGTCCGCCAACACTGCCGAGGATTCACCCCACCATGCCTCTTCTCCATTGCAAGCTTCAATGACCTCGATCGAATCAGATTCTGCTATTACATTATTACACCCAAGCCGATTCGCTAGGGCCAGCCCTTCACGCATAGCCATTGCTTCAGCTGAAGCTACTGAGTCTACATTTGGAAGGAAAAAGGTGGACGCCGCTATAAACCTTCCATCAGAGTCCCTTAGTACTGCTCCCACAGAACCTGTAAAAGAATCAGAATGAAAAGAAGCATCTACATTCACCTTTAACTGTTTTGGTTCTGGTTTCTTCCAGCGGTGTCGTGGAACACTCAGTTTAGACATAGTTTTGATAGTGTTTGCCGTAATACCAAGAACAGACATTTTGCATTGAGCAATAGGGGGGACAGATTCATTATGCGTGCGTTCCCTGCGTATCCACCAAAGGTACCAACATGCCACAACTATGATTTCCTTTTCACCAATATTGTCAAAGCCTGGGAGCATACCATTTTGGTTTCGAATCAAATGTTCCAGTACAGCTGAGCCATCCCGATCAGTCATCGACGCCTCCTCAATGGTAACTTCTAAGCCCAACGATCTCCACAACTCTCTAGCCGTGTCACACTGGAAGAGCAAATGAATAATATCTTCAGGAGCTTGTGAACATATAGGACATTGGCCACTGGTACCCACGTGTCTATTAACTAGAATTGATTTCAAGGGTAATATGCCATGTAGTGACAGCCAAATAAAAATTTTGATTTTGCTTGGTACTTTTAGCTGCCAAAGGGACTTCCAAACTGGGTTCGCTGCTGATGATCCAGGAAGCGACAACTGACCCACTGTAGCTCCAATCGTGTGCCTCCATTAAAGATGATAGCCTGATCGCACAGAATATCTACCATTTTTTGTAAAATGCCAGGCTATAAAATCATCAAATCCTTGATTATTTATAGGGATGCGCAGAATACGATTAACATCAACCGGACATAAGATATCTTTAAGTAGCTCCTCATCCCATGTGCCACTAATAGGACTGATGAGATCCGAGACTTTTGAGTACAAACCTCCTCCCCTTGGCGTAATGATTCGTCTATCTGGACTTGAGGGAATCCAAGGATCTGTATATATATTAATAGACTCACCTGTGCCGACTCTCCATATATATCCCCTTTTAAACGTTGACAAACCCGCCAAAATACTTTGCCAAGTAAAAGAAGATCCCGTTTTTGGCCCAGCTTTCAATATATCTCCATGAGGATAGTATTTTGCTCGGAGGACTTTCGCACACAAAGAATTATGGTCTGTAACTAGCCTCCACACTTGTTTAGCTAACATAGCCAAATTGAAGGAGTGAAAATCTCTAAATCCCATACCTCCTTCTATCTTGGGGCAACACAATTTCCACCAGACAAACCAGTGCATTTTCTTACCGTTCTCATCGTCACCCCACCAGAATTGTGAAATTGCATCCGACATTTTCTTACAGATTCCTTTTGGTATTTGGAAAACCGACATAGCATAGACCGGAATGGCTTGTGCCACCGCCTTCAACAAAATCTCCTTACCGCCAATGGACAATTGCTTTTCCTTCCATCCAATAATGCGCTGGATAATCCTCTCAACCAAGTGAACAAAACAGTCACTCCTATCTGCTCCCACAAGAGCTGGGAGACCAAGATATTTATCAGATAATGCTTCCGTGTCAATATGCAGAGCTTCACATATTTCTGTTCTTACTAAAACATTTGTATTGGGAGAAAAGAAAATGCTTGATTTAGCCAGACTCACCAACTATCCCGAGTTAGCACAATAAGTATCCAAAACCTGCTGCAAGGAAGTTGCATTATTCGTATCTGCCTTCATGAGAATAAGGGAGTCATCAGCAAAAAGTAGATGCGAGACTGACGGTGCATTCCTGCATACCCTTATCCCATCGATGCCACCAACTTCTTCTTCATGCAGCAAAAGACTGGAAAAACCCTCTGCACATAAAAGGAACAGATATGGAGATAGGGGATCCCCCTGGCGAAGACCTCTCGTAGGGGTAAACATCTCAGTTTCCTCCGAGTTGAACCTTACTTGATATCTTACCGAGCTAACACAAGCCATCATCAGCTCAATCCATCTTTCAGAAAAACCCAATCTTCTCATCATATTTTCCAGGAACACCCACTCAACTCGGTCATATGCCTTATGCATATCTAATTTAACCGCACATGCCCCCGTATTACCAGATCTCTTATTTTTGATGGTATGGATACTCTCATAGGCCACTAAAACATTGTCAGTGATCAGACGCCCTGGAACAAAGGCACTCTGTGTAGGACAAATAACATCAGGAAGGATCTCCTTCAACCGCAACGCCAACATTTTAGATATAATTTTGTATATAACATTGCATAAACTGATAGGCCGATACTGAGTGATCGACTCTGGATTGTCAATCTTTGGTATAAGGACCACTGTAGTATCATTCCATCCTTCTGGGATCACTCCTGTATTCATTGCTTGAAGAATTTCAGTAGTTATGTCCTCGCCACATATATGCCAGAATCTCTTATAAAATAAGGCATGGAGTCCGTCGGGCCCTGGGGCCTTCAAATCTCCAATACTAAACGCAGCTTTTTTAACATCCTCTGGAGAAAAGGGAGCCATCAAATTTTCATTCATTGACTGAGTTACTTTAGGTTGGATCTTCTCAAGGACAGCCGGGTCAGTAACCTGGACTTCGGAAGAGAAAAGATTAGAAAAATATTGGAGCACAAGAGGTTTAAGAGATGCAGTACCCTCAACCCAATCAGTTCCATTTTTTAATTTTTTAATGTAATTCTTTTTCCTCCTAGCCAAAGCAAATTGATGGAAAAAAGTTGTATTTCTATCTCCATACTGCAACCAATTCACCCGAGATCTTTGTGCCCAATGTACTTCTTCTTGTTCCAAAAGGAGTTCAATAAGAGCTGTCGTTTCTTTAGCAATCAGTTCATTTTCATCTGTCATAGGGCCGCGCATAGCACAATCCAGCTTACGTTGGGCCTTTCTGATGCGGCGCTTCGGGTCCCTTAGGACAGCCTTGTCCCAAGCATGCAGCGAATCATGCATATGTGCCAGTTTAGCTAGGACACCACCACAAGTCACGGTAGAGTTTGCCGTGTCCCAAGCTTTTTGAACCTCTTCTCTAAACGACTCCTCTCTAAGCCACTTTGCCTCAAATCTTCGCTGCTTGTTCTGGTTAACCTGAACATCTTGATAATCTGTATCTAACAGGATTGGACGATGGTCCGAACGAACATATTCCAGGTGTTGTAACCTTGCACCCGGGTGCATCATCTGCCATCCATTATTAGCCAGTGCTCGATCCAGTCGCTCCCTCAGACGACCTCTTTTACAGGTAAAAGGGTCGCCGTCATACCCAATATCAGTCAAATCACATTCAGATAACACATCGCGGAATGCCTGCATATAGGGTTGTGGTCGCAGATTACCTCCCTCCTTCTCATATGAAAATAAGATCTCGTTAAAATCACCGATCAAGACCCAGGGGAGATCATGTTGATTATTCAGATCTCTAATTTTGTCCCACGTCTTGTACTTATCTTCCCAACGTGGCTCACCATAGATCCCTGTGAGTCGCCAGATCTTATCAGAGGATTCTTGTATACGTACATCAATATATTTAGGATCTGAGAAAATTTGTTGGATATTAACTTCTCTTTTCCAAAACAAAATAACTCCACCACTGCGGGTAGTACTAGGATTAACAATCTTAAAATCCATCTTCAGTCTCCTCCTCAGACAATCTGCTGGATACGTATCTAGGTGTGTTTCCGACAAAAACAACACCTCGGGGTTAATTCGCCGTTGGACATCCAAAAGCTGGATACGTATCTAGGTGTGTTTCCGACAAAAACAACACCTCGGGGTTAATTCGCCGTTGGACATCCAAAAGCGATAGAACTGTCGAGGCGTTCCCCAAACCCTGACAGTTTAAGGATAATATTTTCATTGCGACTAGACGAGGTCCTCGCGAGACCCCGCCGATCCTAGAGAAGTGGAGTTAGCTCCTTCCTTCTTTGTTCTCTTCCTGTCACTTTCCTCTTGTTCTTGTAAAATCTCGTTGGTTATAACTCCATCTGTTAGCATAGCCATAGTCTTCTCAGCTTCATCATCATCCTTCCCAGAGTTAATATTCACCGTGTCCCCTACACTCATGTGCAAGTTTCTCTTTGCAAAAGGTACAATGGGATTACGATTATCCAAATCCATATCCTTGGGTTTACTCGGACTTGTAGCAGTATCTTTTAGCGCTTCCTCAACTGGAATCGTAGGGACAAAATTAGTATTATGCCTCCATGAGGTAGTCATGGCCCTTCCACGGCCATTGGGATCTCTTCCTCTGCCAGCAAAAGTGGACTCCCAAGCACGCCCAGAACGGCCAGCCCCACGTCCACCACCACGACCCATGCCAAAGCCTCGACCATACCAAGTCTCCCAATCAGCTTTCAAAAAATCACCCCACTTAAGATTATCCACATCGTGTTCACCTGAGCCACACTCAAGATGAGTATGTCCAAAAACACCACAAGCACCACAAAACCGAGGTATCTTTTCATACTTAAGCTGGTAAAATTCTCTCTGCCCTTCACGGGAAATAGTAACAAAGCGAGCAAGAGGTTTCCTAACATCCAATCTCACTCTAACTCGAACAAAGTTTCCAGCTCCATTCACGTCAGTTTCTACCTTGAGAACTTTCCCAACTTTCTTTTCTGTTAAATTCTTGATCAAGACAGAATTGTGATAACCAACCGGCAGCTTGTGGATTTGAATCCATGTTGCAAAAAAATTCAGGTCAACCGTATCCGGTGCAACCAATCCATCATACTTTTCGATGCAAACAGCGTTCTGTCGAAAGAGCCAAGGTCCTCCTTCCACCTTTATCCAATCTCCCAAACAGAAGCACTAAACTGTGAATAAATTGCCTTCTAGATGCTTAAAATCGATCCTCTTTGTCGGGCTCCAGGCATTCATCATATGTTGTTCAAAAGTTATCGAACTAAAAAAATTGGAAGTATGCACTTTCGCTAGGGCCATCCACTTAATACCTGCTTTAGGAGCTGCCTCTTCTTCTTCAAACACCAGGTCGTCAATCTCATCCTCTTCTATGCCCAGACGCAGCAACATGTCACCAATCGCTTCAGCCTTTGAAGCTCCCGATCCACTAGCCTGATTTGATGAGTTTGCAGGACTTGCCATGTCGCCGAGATCGGAAACCACGGCTGCACCTGTCAGGGATCAGAAAAACACAGCGAACACAGGAAACACGACCCCTACTCCAACCCGAGCAGGAACAGCAGAGATAGAGGGACTCCCCGCCGGAGTAAAAGCCGGCGGCTGGTATGCAAAACCCTAGTCGCTCTGGTAGACGCTAGAGCCCTAGGTCACGAAACGTTTTTTTCTCGCGACCCATACAACCGGTACCAATTGATAGTAGCTAGATAGGATTTGTAGCAATGTTTAGGAATTATTACAAGGTTGGATACACGAACTCAAGAGGACATCAAGAAAGGGGATTCGAGGAGAAGAGCTGGAGGTGGGAGAGAAGGCTGTCGTTCGCCGTCATCCTACCGGATACCGTCATCCTACTGGATACCTTCATCGATGACTCCTCCTGTATATTTGTATCGTGCAACTGTAGCTCTTGGGGTCACCAGACGGGCCCGGCCCAGCTGCTGGCCCAATGGACCAGCCCATGTAAGAGTATGGCAGGAGCGGTTCCTAACAATCCTCCCTCCTTAAAACTCGAAGTGTCCCCAAGCCGAACCCTTTGAAGGATGTTGAGGGCTAACTTGCCGGGATCCCATGGCACGTGGAATTCGTAGAGCTTGTTCGGGTTCATGTGGTAGCCTTCACGATAGTACCTCCCTCCTTGAAAAGGTGCTTGGTCGTAGCATGTAAAGAACCACCGACTCCATGTAAAACCACCAAGATTCCATGGCACCATCATGCGCCGCACCAGAATTCTATACTGCTTCCTTGCGACTATGTCATCTTCATCGGCAGAATGAGCAGATAACAGAGCTGCACGGCAATGGCATTTGGATAAACTGAAAAGTTCCTTAATACCAGGATCCCATGACCATATGAAACTGATAGTTTTGCCAGATTGACTCCAAAGTTTAGGGTAAATGATAACTGGAACCTCAGTCATGTACAGAACAACCTGATCTGGTGTGTATGCACTTCCAGGCACAAAACATGTATGTAAAACTCAAACACTGATATCTGCATTCTCAAGCATATTCCAACGCCCGGAAATTTGTTCTCACGAGCAATTTTTGCATCCCATATGAGCCTAGATATTCCAGTCTCCAAATCATGCAGGTATTAGAATGACTGAGGAACTTTTAAGGGTTTTCCAAGCTGTAGTGTGGGCATCTGGTGCACTTTTTTCAGCTGTGTCTTCAAAATCAGAAGCTGCAACCCCCTGGATAGAAGGTTTCAATGAACATGCAACACTAGAATGCAGGGGCGCCTTCACTGCCAGAGAAAATGACAATCGGACTAGAGCTTCAACGATGGCATTGTTTCCATACCACCTATAATGCCTTGCAATTCAGTAAAACAAACAGGAGCTGGGCCAGTCTTCCCATCCACAGGAACAAAGAACACCATGTTAGGAAGCCAACTTGACTTGAATTCAGTACTAGCAAGTTCAGAGCACTCCCATTGAAGTGAAAATTCAATCTGGCAATGGAGAAGCTCAAAACCACACTGTGTAATATGCCCATTATACCAGGAGAGAAGCCAATCTTGCAAGAGTGTGTTGTTCCACAACCCCATGTGATGATCCATAAGAAGACAACGAGTGGCGCTAGGCAGTCTGACTGGTGGTAGCGAGGAAGAAGAAATGTCCGACATAATGAAATCCCCACTTCCTTCAATGTATGTATGAGCACTAGATAACCCTACTAGAGACCATGCAATTTCCCATCGGATATAATCAGGACCATAATGAATAACACCTTCAGACATGATCTTGTTGCAACTGTCCTGATAAAAAGTTCCCAATAAACAACAAGCTCCAATATCAATATTTGTGTCAATTGCCACCTCTGCTAGAAGTTCTCCGGCTAAACCTTGAGCTCTCCTGGTACACGTCAACTGATCTGCACCCTCAAGTAACTGCAGCACATCTCCTTCCTCAGCTGCAGTGTCAACATGGGTCAGAACCGACAACCATGGAAGCTTTGGCAGAAGGAACAAAGGCAAAATCCCAGGTTGTGTAATTAATCGATACATCTCAGCTCTATCCAACTTCAGCAACTTATGATGTACATTTCTAGCTTGCTTGTTGCCAGGAGATTGTTCACATAGTTTTAGTCTGGCCGGTGGACGAAGCCAAGATTGAATCATACGTGAAACAAATGGTATTCCTTCTAGATTGCACTCAAACGATGACAGTGACCTGGGTCTGTATGTGTGCTATTTTTGTGTGATCCACATGCACCAAGGCGGAGGCCATGGTTGCCACTCGACTTCGCCATGCCGCTGCACCTCTGCAGACAACATGTACATGGTGACCTCCTCGCCGCCGTTGCACGGCCTCACCATCTTGCCTGCCGATTTCACTGTGATGCTCACCTCAGCTCGAGAGTGTGACCATGGACTTGGGGGCAAACTCCACTGATCTGGAGGATGCGGGGGTACACGCTCGCCGTTGTCCTTGTCGATGGAGACCATTGCGTTCATCTCCCAGAATGCCGGCCATGGCAGGATCCGTTGTACCGGGACCATGCTTGAGATACGCCAACTAGAACTCGGCCTGACTAGTTCACGGTTACTGTAGAGTTGCAGAAACAGAACCGTGGTGCGCGAACCTCCGGAAACAAGACTAGTAAGGTCGCGGGCACCACTGCCACACAGATGCTGCTGGTCTTGAGGTTGTACTCGGTCAGGGTCGATGAGGAGGACGCAGAGAGCAGCAAGGCAGCAGATTGTCGGGGTAGGCAATCCGTCGAACAGGTCATTGCTGATGAAGCCAGTAGGTGTCGATGGGTCCACTTCTAGGGTCTCCTGGCCGATGATTGTTGGTGTTGACGAGTCGTGGAGCTCCTGCTCGGGCGTCACGCACATAGCCGCGGCCACCTCCGCGAAGACGGCGGACGACGCGACACTGACGGGGACGGCGTTGATGGTGGCTGGGGGCGCCGTCTGCGCTGCTGCTGAGGAGACCGCATGCGTCGACTTGGTGGCGCCGGGACTTGCGCCTTCCGCCGAACACCTGGTGTGCGTCGTAGCCGAAGTGATGGTGGTGTTGGTGGCGACAAACCAGCCGGCGTCGGGGCTGGCCGAAGATGAGTCGTGCGTATCAGACGGTGCTGAGGTGATGATGGTCGCCTTAGGCACGCCGATCTGTACGGGCTGTGGCGCGGTCATGGCGCCGTTGGTGCTGCCATACGTCGAGCACCCTGCGGGCGCCGTGGGTGATGGCTTGATGACGGCGTCGAGCTTGGCGCTCATTGCACCGATCGAGCCACGGATGTCCTCAGCAAACTCGACCATGAGAGCCATCATGAACGCCTTGGCATCCTCATCCATGGTGGAGATGGTAGAGGATGGATGGGAAAAAAAATTGGTGGAACTTTTTGGAAAGGGTGATGGGATGGCTATGATACCAACTTGTTAGCAACCGGTACCAATTGATAGTAGCTAGATAGGATTTGTAGCAATGTTTAGGAATTACAAGCCTGGATACACGAACTCAAGAGAACAACAAGAAAGGGGATTCGAGGAGAAGAGCCGGAGGTGGGAGAGAAGGCCGCCCGTTCGCCGTGATCATCCTACTGGATACCTTCATCGATGCCTCCTATCATGCAACTGCAGCTCTTGGGGTCGCCAGACGCGCCCGGCCCAGCTGCTGGCCCAATAGACCAGCCCACGTAAGAGTATGGCAGGAGCGGTTCCTAACAGTTTTAAATTCTGGACATAATGGTTGTTTGATTTGCCGGATCGTGCCTCATCGAAAATATGGAATTTGATCATCATTATTCTTCATGGGAAGTGAGTACCGTCTGTGGAGGTTACTAGGAGGTACTTGTGCAGCTATTATGCATCTCTCTTCCAAATTCATAAACAAACAATCACGGAGGTCATTAAAAGGAAGAGTCCTTATGTTACCATGGCAATGCCGACGGGTAAATCATCAAAGGCCAGAAGTTTGCCATGGCAAAACCAGTGCTTGGCTGGGACGCTTTGTCAGTGGATGGATCATTTGCTGAAGATGGAAGCGCGGGGACGGGTATGATTTTACGGGATTCTAATGGTGCAGTAATTTTCTTTGCTCGTCGTTATTTGTTTAACTGCAATGATACGCTGGAGGCGGAGATTAGTGCGATGATGGAGGGGCTAGCGTTGGCACACCGGTGGTCGGAGAACCCGATTGTTATACAAACTGATTGTGCTCCGGTCCTGACAACTTTGAAGGAAACTACTTGCAACAGATCGATACATGGCCAGCTTATAAGAATTAAAACGTTTAGTTAATATCTGTGGTGTGAGTTTTGTAAAGATTACTCGTGAGCAAAATAGGTTGCTCATAGTCTAGCAGATTTGGGTAGAAGTGGAGTGAGTACCGCGTGTTGGGTACGAAATACTCCGGCTGCAATTACACACCTAGTGCTAGCTGATTGTAACCCTACAGTTTTGGAATAAAAGGCCGAGTGATCTTGCCACACACACAAAAAGAGTGGGTATGGCGATATAGAGCTCTTCCACATAGTGGAGATTTTTGGCTCCCAGAAATCGAGTGCTCTTGCTATTTAAAAAATAAAAATCATATTTATGATCTCTAAAAATATTTGGATGTAGCCCATGATTTATCAATTTTTAAATATTTTGTATTGTGAGCTGTACAAAAATGACAAGAGTGTACGGCAAGTATGTTTTCAAATCCTCAAATTTTATCAGATTTGTTATTTTTGTGTAGGCCATAATATAAAGAATTCCACGTCATGGTTTTGCATGCTTGTGGGATACAACATTGATTATGTTTTTTTAATCTGTAAAATATGTTTTTTTTACAAATAGGGCACTGGTGTTCGGGAGCCAAAGACACTTTCCATCTTCCACACTCAATTTTCTTCCTGTACAATCCTAAATAGGCTGATTTACAATAGTGACACTGGATGGGTGTGGAACAACATGGTTACTATGTACATTTGCCTGTTTCTTAGGCTGTTTGTTTGGGCTGGGCTAGAGCTTATACTGCTTTTGGGCCCTTAGAAGCACAAGTCTAGTCAAACACCTAAATTTTAGGGTCTACCTTTTAGAAGCTCTTCTTCTATTTATGTTGCAAGCCCAGAAGTACATCTGAGAGGCACTTCCCGTAGCTCTAACTTACAAATCGAATCGGCACCTGGCACCGGCACTGCCCCTACCGTCTGGATTATTTGTGGAAATGTCATCGCATAGATATTGCAAAACTTTGGGAGTAGGTCTCTAGATCTTGCCGGTGGGATCTAGAGCATCTCCATCTTAGAGCTTCTTGTTGTGCTTCTCCGGTGTGAGTGGGTGCAGGTGAGGAGGCAGAGATGGAGGATCTCCGCCAATAAACCGGTGCTTCCGGTTGGAAAATTAGCCACAATTTCCATGATTAATTTCAGAATATTAAACATGACAATACCAGCTACTAGCACATGAAACTCGAACATACTAGAAGTACTAAACAACAAGATGAACGGAGACAGGCAGTAGCTAAACATGTACTCGCAGAACATGATTAATAACCAGACAGCAGCACGTCGCATGTGCCGTTCGATAGCAGTAGTCGCAGTAGTAACCTTGGGGAAGATTGGTCGAAGCAGACGGCGACGAAGACGACGATAGGCAGCACCGCCCGACTTGGATGGAAGACGAGCCGTGATGCAGAACTCGAGCAGTCGCGTAGAGCGCTTTTCAAAAACCTTATTCCGCCTCTCCCGTACAGGATCACAAAGGCGAGTGGTTCCGGAGACCTGCTCTCCCGTTCGCCGGTGCACGCCGGCAAGCGGGATGGAGTAGACTATGGTGGCGGGGCAAGACAAAACCCTAGATTGGTTTTCGGTGTGTTCGTGGTGGAAGCCGCATTGGCGTTTATATAGAGCGGCTCGGGAATCCCGCATAGGGCACGTCATGGACCAAGCCCACGTTGCGCACGTTCGGGTCGGTTATAGATAGCCCACGATCCGGGAGTGACCCGAATAGGCTGACTGTTGACATGTCTGTCAAAACCGCACAAGTTTTCCCAAGCAGCAAAAATAAAGCTCGGCTCGGCGAGATACCCGCAACCCGCGGCGCGCGCGCCGTGACGAGACGAGACGAGACGAGCCGAGCGTGCGTGCGTGCGTGCGTGCGAGCGAGCGAGCGGCGGCGTCGTAGGAGGAGGAGCGCGCGTGTAGTTATCCTCTTCTCACTCACTTTACTAAGTGGTGAACCACTCCACCTTATAAGGTGGTGTAACTCTCCTCCAACTTTCCATGTGGGACTAAACTTTAGCTCCCACTCCAGTCATATGTGAGCTGCCACCAAATTGGGCTAAATCACACATGGGCTTCCACACACATGGGCTTTGAGATTTAGGGAAAAACTGAAATCACATATGGGCTTAAATAGATTAGCCCATTATTTCTAACAATCCCCCACCAGATCTCAAATGCCCATTTGAAGATTTGCCAATCCTCGCTACTTGTTTATATACCAGTGTTTCAGCAGAGACTGTTAAGTTGAACATCCGCCTAGAATCTTGAACTACGTCTATCAGCAACTTGAACAATGGACGAACCTTGAATTGCAAGTTTGGTGCCAATAGATTTCACTCAAAATTATAACTACTACCTGGCTGCCAGTAGCCTACCCCGCGGGTTGGAGCATATGCGTCATACTCCCTGGTCTCTTCATGAGTTTACTAGAGACCACCCAAGTCTCATAGACCGCGACGTTTACAGTCGAGCTCATATAGGTGTGTTCTTTCAAGAATGCCCTGTAGGACAGCATCTTTGCTTAGTTATAGCCAACAGAAACACATTAAGGCATGTTGCCAGCCTGCCTTACAGATTTTGAGAGTCATGCATCTTCACATAGAGAGGGTTACAAAATTCTCTCCTCTGTCAAACCACTAGCTTGTTCTTCCCAGATCCTAATTCACGGGATCTCCGATCACATAGGTTGGGTTACCACTATGGTGTGACATCCATGGGTCTCAACCCCATCTCCCTCGATGCATTTTCTATCACAATTCGTGATAGTCCCTTTGTAAAGGAATCTGCCAGGTTTTTATCTGTTTGAATATACGTAACAGTTATTACTCCGGAGTTTCTCAATTTCCTGACAGATTTCAAACGTCTCTTGACGTGTCTTGATGACTTCGCATTATCCTTAGAATTGTTCACTTTGACAATAACAGTTTGGTTGTCACAATTCAAAAGGATTGCCGGCACAGGTTTTTCAACCACAGGCAAGTCCATCAAGAGTTCACGCAGCCATTCTGACTCAACAGTGGCTGTGTCTAAAGCAGTAAGTTCTGCTTCCATATTTGACCTCGTCAATATGGTTTGTCTATGAGATCTCTATGAGACTGCGCCACCTCCAAGGGTAAACACATACCCACTCGTGGCGTAGAGTTCATCAACGTCAAAGATCCAGTTTGAATCACTATATCCTTCAAGCACAGCAGGGTGCCCTGAATAGTGAATCCCATAGCTCATTGTACCACATAGATAGCGCATGCCCCTGTCAAGTGCATGCCAATGATCAATACCCGGGTTAGACATGAACCTACTCAACTTGCTCACAGCAAAAGAGATATCGGGTCTTGTAGCACTTGCTAAGTACATGAGAGAGCCAACAATTTGTGAATATTTCAACTGGTCTGTTGGTTCCTTCTTATTCTTTCGCAATGTCAAACTGGGATCACAAGGTGTTGGAGAAATCTTGCCATCAATAAAGCCAAAATGGCTCAAGACCTTCTCAACATAATGAGATTGTGTTAAAGTAATCCCATTCTCGTTCTTAATAAGCTTGATGTTCAGAATCACATCAGCCTCTCCCAGATCTTTCATATCAAAACTCTTTGACAGGAAAGACTTGACTTCATTTATCACATCCATGTTTGTACCAAAGATCAGAATATCATCCACGTACAAACATAATATAACGCTATCGCCCCCACCATGGCGATAGTACACACACCTATCAGCCTCATTAATGACAAAGCCAGCAGAAAGTAGAGTTCTGTCAAACTTCTCATGCCATTGCTTAGGTGCTTGTTTCAGGCCATATAAAGATTTTGACAACTTGCACACCTTTGTCTCTTCACCTTTTACTACAAACCCATCCGGCTGATCCATATAGATCTCCTCTTCCAACTCTCCATTAAGGAAAGTTGTTTTCACATCCATTTGATGAACGAGAAGACCATAAGAGGCAGCGCGGGACAGTAGTACTCAAATGGTGGTCAGTCTAGCGACAGGTGAATAGGTGTCAAAGTAATCTTCGCCTTCTTTTTGTGTGTAGCCCGTTGCTACAAGTCGTGCCTTGTACTTCTCAATAGTACCATCAGGCCTTAACTTCTTATTGAACACCCACTTACAGCCCACAGGTTTGCAACCGTAGGGTCGTTCTGATAGTTCCCAAGTTCCATTAGAAAGAATCGAGTCCATCTCATTTTGGACAACTTGTTTCCAATCATCTGCATCAGGAGATGCATATGCCTCTGCAATGGATCTGGGAGTATCATCCACAAGGTACACGATGAAATCATTACTAAAGGATTTTGCAATCCTCTATCTCTTACTCCTTGTGGGAGGTTCATCGTCATCCTTCTCTAGGACTTCCTCATGTGTTTGTTCAAAATTATCAATAGATGCACTAGATTCAGGAAGTATTTCAGAAGAAATTCTAGCAATGCTATGCATATCCTTCATAGGAAACATATTCTCAAAGAATGTTGCATCACGAGATTCCATTATAGTATCAACATGCATATCAGGAACCTCGGACTTAACCACTAGAAATCTATAGCCTATACTCCGTGGAGCATATCCTAGAAAGATACAATCCACTATCTTAGGTCCAAGTTTGCGTTTCTTGGGAATCGGTATGTTGACCTTAGCCAAACACCCCCAAGTGCGCAAATATGCAAGTGATGGTTTTCTTCCAGCCCACTCCTCATAAGGGGTCTTTTCTTTATTCTTGTTAGGAACTCTATTCAGGACATGACATGAAGTCAACAAAGCCTCCCTCCACCATGCCTTTGATAAACCAGTAGTGGCTAGCATGGAATTCACCAAGTCAGTCAGTGTGCGGTTTTTCCTCTCGGCAACCCCGTTTGATTGGGGCGAGTAGGGAGGCGTCCTCTCATGAACAATGCCATGTTCCTCATAGAACTCGTCAAAGATTTTGGGAAAATATTCACCACCATGATCCGACCTGAGACGTTTGATCTTTCTCTCTAGTTGATTTTCAACTTCGGCTTTATAAACTTTAAAGTAGTCTAAAGCTTCATCTTTAGTGCGCAACAAATAAACATAGCAAGATTCTAGCATCATCAATCAATGTCATGAAATATCTCTTTTCACCTTTTGTCAACACACCATTCATCTCACATAGATCAGAATGTATGAGTTCTAGAGGTGCCAAGTTTCTCTCCTCGGTAGCCTTGTGAGGCTTTCGAGGTTGCTTTGATTGCACACAACTATGGCACTTAGAACCTTTGGCAATAGTGAAATTCGGAATTAAACTCATGCTGGACATCCGAGCCATCAAACCAAAATTAATGTGACATAAACGAGAATGCCAAACACTTGTATCATCATTAACATCACCACAAATACGATTCACGGATTTATTACAAAACTCTGAAAGAGAGAAACGGAACAAGCCTCCAAACTCATAACCTTTACCAATAAATTGTCCACGTTTCGAAACAACAACTTTATTAGACTCTAACACAACCTTGAATCCATCTCTGCATAGAAGGGAGCCACTAACGAGATTCTTGTTCATAGTAGGGACATGCTGCACGTTCCTCCGATGCACGATCTTTCCGGAAGTAAACTTCAGATCCACCGTTCCAACACCACGAACATAAGCATGTGATCCATTCTCCATTAGGACGGAAGAATCCCGTGCGACCTGATAAGAAGTGAACATGGAGATGTTAGCACACACATGAACATTAGCACCCGTATCAATCCACCAACATGGTGATTGAAACACTGAAAGAATAGTAAATAAATTACCATACCCATCCGTGTTGCTAGCGGTCACGACGTTGACAGTCTTTCCACTTTTCCCTCTGCGATCTGCATGTTCTGGGCAGTCCTTGGAGAAGAGTCCGAGCTCTCCACAGGTAAAGCATCCTAGCTCGGCCTTGTTCGGCTTCTTCTTCTTCTTGAAGGTTGTAGTCTTTTCAGGCTTGTTGAAGGAGGGCTTATAGTTCCCTCTGTTCTTGCCGAAGGTCCTCTTCTGCACCATGTTGGCGCTAGACTGACCCTCGCCTCCTTTCTCAGCAGTGTCCTTAGCCCGAGCCTTCTCCTCAACATCAAGAGACGCTATCAGGTTTTCAACCGATATCTCTTGTCTCTTATGCTTGAGAGTTGTGGCGAAGTTCCTCCATAAAGAAGGCAACTTTGTAATGATGCACCCAGCCACAAACTTGTCGGGTAAGTTACACTTAAGGATTTCAAGCTCCTTGGCAAAACACTATATCTCATGAGCTTGTTCGACTACAGAACGGTAGTTAACCATCCTGTAATCATGAAAGTTCTCCATGATGTACAGTTCACTGCCAGCATCTGTTACACCGAACTTAGCGTTCTGTGCCTCCCAGAGCTCTTTGCCATCTTTGAAGTGCATGTACACATCAAACAGCTTGTTGTCAAGAACACTCAGAACGCATCCTATAAAGGCAAGATTGGTTTCCTTGAACTTGTTCTGATCTTGTTCAGATATAGTTCCTTTAGGTAAACCCTCACTAGCCTCGAATACTTTCAGATTTTGCAGCCATATAGTGGTCTTATACTGCCACCTCTTAAAATGAACACCGGTAAACTTTTCCGGCTTCATCGCATCGGCCAAGTGTCCCATGTTTATGTTAGAAAATTGCCTATAATAAGGTTTTTGGATTGTTGGAAATTAGGCACAATTTCTGTGATTAATTCCAGAATATTAAACATGACAATACCAGCTACTAGCACATGTAACTCGAACATACTAGAAGTACTAAACAACAAGATGAACGGAAACAGGCAGTAGCTAAACATGTACTCGCAGAACATGAGTAATAACCAGACAGCAGCACGTCGCACGTACCGTTCGATAGCAGTAGTCGCAGTTGTAACCTTGGGAAAGATTGGTCGAAGCAGACGGCGGCGAAGACGACGATAGGCAGCACCGCCCGACTTGGATGGAAGACGAGCCGTGATGCAGAACTCGAGCAGTCGCGTAGAGCGCTTTCCAAAAACCTTATTCGCCCTCTCCCGTACAGGATCACAAAGGCGAGTGGTTCCGGAGACCTGCTCTCCCGTTCGCCGGTGCACGCCGGCAAGCGGGATGGAGTAGACTACGGTGGCGGCGCAAGGCAGAGAGGAGGCAAAACCCTAGATTGGTTTTCGGTGTGTTCGTGGTGGAAGCCGCACTGGCGTTTATATAGAGCGGCTCGGGAATCCCGCATAGGGCACGTCGTGGACCAAGCCCACGCTATGACGTTGGTCGTTACTGACAGCCAACGATCCGGAGCGACCGAATAGGGCCGTTGTTGACACGCGTCACAAAACCGCACAAGTTTTCCCAAGCAGCAAAAATAAAGCAACCCGTGGCGCGCGCGTGTCGTGACGTGACGAGACGAGACGAGCGGGCGGGCGCGCGGGCGGCATCGTCGGAGGAGGAGCGTGCGTGTAGTTCTCCTCTTCTCACTCACTTTACTAAGTGGTGAACCACTCCACCTTATAAGGTGGTGTAACTCTCCTCCAACTTTCCATGTGGGACTAAACTTTAGCTCCCACTCCACTCATATGTGAGCTGCCACCAAATTGGGCTAAATCACACATGGGCTTCCACACACATGGGCTTTGAGATTTAGGGAAAAACTGAAATCACATATGGGCTTAAATAGATTAGCCCATTATTTCTAACACTTCCAAGCTACTTCATGGCGCGTTCGAGCGGTGCCTGGGGGTTGTTGGATGCCTTCCCCGAAGGTGCTCCGATGGTAGGAGCCAGGGTCGGGAGAGGTGTTTCCAGCGGCTTGGTGAATAAGCTCGTGGCTCCCCTCCATCAGATCGACATGAATTGGTCCTTGCTCGTTCTCTCGGCCGGCCTTGGTGGCGAGGGAGAGAGTGGGTGGTCGCTGCGATTGTTGATGCTGATGGTGGGTGGGGGTGCCTGGCGTGTCCAGGCATCGATTCTGCAGGTTCTTCGGCGATTCCCAGGCAGTGCTCAGCTCAGCCACTGCTATCTTCGGCTACAAGAGTGGCCTCGCCGTTCCCGAGCACCAGATGCTCGTGGGGCTTCTTCCTCCCTGAGAGGATCTTCATCTTCCTCGGCGCGGCGGCAGGTGTCTCTTCCGGTCCAAGTGGTCAAGTCCACGGAGTTGGAGGAGGTGGCCACGTTCAGCGAAGCTTCGCCGGCGGCGCGCATGGTGTAGATCGTGTTTCTGCGATAGTTTGTAGGGTGCTCTTTGTAAAAGCTCTGGGCCTTGTTGTTAATTCTACTTTACGTGAGGCCTTATCTGTAAAAGTGTACCCACCGTCTAATAATTAATGCAGAATCCGGGTCCTTCGGGACCCTTCCCAGTTAAAAAAAAACAGATATTGCAAAACGTTTCAGAAATTTGGCCCGGAATCCACTATGGTTTCCTAGCGCCGACAGCCTCTTCGGCCACGCGTCGGCCGACGCTCACTGCCCCGCCTCCCCAACTCCTCGCCACTTTCCCCAGCTCTGCATTGCTGCTGTTCGAGGCCGTCTCCGACCTGTTGCCGCTGCATGAGGACGTCTCCGACCTGGTGCTGTTGTAGGACATCGTCCCTGACTCGGTGCTGTAGTACGACGTCGTCCCCGACTAGCTGTCTAGCATTTTCGCATTCACCAGCTGTCCAGCTGTAGTTGCTTCTCCTAGCCCCTTACTTCTAATTATCAGCTACTCTCTCCGTCCGGCAATAAGTGACTCGAATTTCTGTAGATTCACATGACATATATTTAGATGCGTTTTAATGTGTAGATATATGCGAATTTAGGCAAATATAAGTCACTTATCCGGACGAAGGTAGCAGCTTATTCTCCTTAACCAGATTTCTGCGAATGTTTATTTTACCCTGCATGAACATAAATTGCATACAGTTCAGTTCCTCTTTGCAATGGCTCCTCTCACTAGTTTTCTTATGATGCTCCTCCCCCTCTGCGCCTGTCGCCTCCTCTACCATGGTAGGCAGGTATGAGCACACCGCCATGGATGACCATATGTTGGAGCTTGAACTAGGGAGACGATGCTGGCGAAGAAGGTAGGTTGTGGAGAACGGAATTGGACTCGCTCAATCCGGTCCCAACGAAGCTGCAGAGAGCCTGAATCAACAAAATCGGTCCTTGCATGGACGATGGTAATACGTTTGCTCAACCAGTTGAAACTTGTGCGAATTTTGTTGCAAATACATTGATGATAGGTTGCATTGACCGTCAATATTTGTTGAAAAATGTTTCATTCATTTTGGAACTATTTTTTGACATGTTGTAAGAGTAGCTCTAACGGTGACTGTAAAAACGTGAAAACTGTAAAATTCCGGCGGGTTTACATGTCCGCGCGTTTTCGGTCGCTCTAGCGGTGACTGTAAATCATCCCGGCCCGTGAAATCGTTTATGGTGGCCCGTTAACTGCCTAACTCGACCGGTACAAGTAGAGGGTGCATGAGAGGTTGAGGCTCCAAACCCGTTCTCACTCCCTCTTCCAACCCTAGCGCCGCCGCCACTAGCTCCAACTCTGGAACGCCGCAAGATCCGTGCCATGTCATGCCACCACTTCGGAGTCGGGGGAGGGCGCAACAGATGCGGGGGTGATGGCGGCCGAACTCCTCCTCGCTGTTGTGGCGAGCTCACCGAGGACAAGCAGCGAAAGATAATCCGCTCGGAGGGCGCAAAGAAGAGGGCAGCGAAGAAGTGGACCAACCGCGGGATGCGTCCGCCGGCGTCGCTCGCCCGCTACGCCGTGCCGATGGAGCGCTACCGGCCACCGTCCCAGGAGCATGTGCCGACGATTCGTAGGTACGCGCACGCCGGTGAGCCCCATTTTGGAGAGGGGAGCTCCCGCGCCGCTCCTCCATCCCTTCCCTCCTTCGGCTCTGACACCGACGATTGGAGATCCCCCCTCCCCCTGCGTGCAGCCATCGTCGTCCCCCCCCCCCCCCGACTACGCCAACGACTCCGACGAGGAGCGTCTCGCGTTCGAGATGTTGGCCCGCGAGTCCGATCTCTTGCGCGAGGTGGAGATCGTTCGCGACTAGGCGGAGCGGCGCCAGGTCGTGGATCTCATCAAAGCGCGCGTCGCTAGGGATAGGGAGGCGGCGCGCACCACCGTCATCAAGCCCGAGATGGCCGACCTCATCGACCTCTCCGAGGAGTGAAGCTCCTGCCGCCGCGTTGGAGCTCCAATTGCATAGAACGCCGCCGCGCTCCTCTCCTATGTAACGTGCAGATGTACAATCGCTGCTTTTATTCTTAATTTTGCTAAATATTTAATGATCCGAACCGTGTTTGTCATCGAATTTTACGGCGAGTCCAAAAATTTTAAATTATCAGTTTCGTTTTACAACCGTTCTCCGCGACCGATTCTGAACCTGTAAATTGCGAGTACAGTCGCATATCATGTGTTTACGGTTCGTGATTTTTACGATCACCATTAGAGCTGCTCTAAGTGTTGGCCTAAATGCTACATGTCTGCGATGTTTTTACACAATATGTTTCTGAAGAATGGATATTTGTTGCACACACACACTTTTTTTGGCTGCATGGTTGTGTTTTAATGCTCCAACAATCTAATGTATTTTGAAACATTAGGAGAAAACATGTTACATGACGTGTTGCAGAAATATAATAAAATGCTGCAAGTGGAGTTTCTTGTTGCCACAATTAGACGTCAAAGACATCATCTTAAGTTAAATCGAACTGGAGAGAGCCATGAAAACCTCTTCCTGATCAACGCCTAGTGTCTTTTTTGTAGTTTATGTAGAAGAACACTTCAAGAAATATGTCACTTATTGGGCTAAAGCCCAATCAAGCGGGGCCTTGGGATTTCTCAAAAGTGAATGGTAAACATGGCCATTCTCCCTTAAGCCTCGTCCGGCAGCAGTGTTTGGACCGGTTTTTCTGTGTAAATTCCTGGCCCAACTCGAGACACCCGGAGACACGCGAAGGGTCGTTCGGCAGGTCGGAATCGGACGGGCTGAGCCCAAGCATTTTCTAGAAAAATCGTCTGGCTAGAGGCGAACGGAGACACGACTCCATCCTCGCGTGTTTCTTGTGAGAAGACGGCTCACTCTGGCGGCGCAGCGAGGACGCGATGTGCGTCCCCGTCGCCACTGCTGCCGCTGCCACCCACGCTCATATGTGCCGCGAGTAGACATTTGTCCCCGCTGCTGACTTAGCCGCCTACTTCTTCCCCTAGACGTCGACGCCTTCCTCCGCTCTGGATGCCTCCCTCGCTGCCCGGCTCCATCGAAGTCGCCTTGAGCACCATAGCCGAAGCCCAGTACCTCCTGCAGACCTCCTTCTCCAGTGGAAGCCTAGCCTTTTCTTAGGTACGTCTTATGCCTCAACCTCTCTCTTGATCTAGGCCTAGGTCTAGGATTTAGGGTTTCAAGAGATTAAGGACGAGTTCTTGATTTTGATTGCTGGGAATGAGCTCGGTTCAACTGTGCTGAGCACCTGTAGATAGGCAACATGTTATCTTCTTCTAAATATCTTCCGTTTAGAACTCAATATCATATTGATGTGGTCATAGGTGTATACTGTTATATCATGATGGATAGGTTTTGTTCTTTCATATTTGCTTTCAATCAAGAGTTATGGTTAAAAAGAATCGGAATATAAAATGTATTGCTTCTTGCATGCTATGTGTAATATGTGACAATAGTTTTGCAGCTGTTTTTTTGTGAAGAATTCAGTTGATCAGCTCGCGGCCTGATGTCTGACATATCTGGCAAAGTTCAGCTTGGTGTACATGGATGTTCTGATTTTACTTTCATGGCCGTACTACAACTAGTGGAAGTTTGTTGGTGTATGCTTACAATCCTTTTTTGGGGGCCTGCACCACATGGCATTCTCATGTTTAGGTATGTTTGTTGTAGCTTGCTTTGTATCTATAGAACCTTTTCAGATAAATTGCAATAATTTTGTATCTTAATAATGCTCGCTGATTTCGATAGAACCTTTTGATGCTTTGAAACGACTGGTTCAACTAATGCTGGAGCTAATGGATTTTATGAGATTGGGTTTCCTCCTTCTGCTAGTTTCTATGGAGTGCTAATGAATTTTATGAGATAGGATTTTCTTCTACTACTACTTTCTGTGGAGTGATGTTATGTTGCATTTGCTTCTTTCTAGGCCCCCATTAACCAATTCAGGAAAAATGTGTGTGTTTGTTTTTGTTGTCTAATGAGAGAAAAACCAGGACCGCTAGTTCTATAAATACAGTAACAAGAATCCAGTTATACATATTTACCAATTTGCTAGTGTTGTTGTCTGTACATGAATACCTTGTTGTAGTGTTGTTATCTCTACATGAATGCCTTGTTTGTCTATCTAAATTGAAGGGCATTCCTGTTGTGCGGTATTTCCAAGTTGGAGTATCCTAATTTTAAAACCAGAAGCTCATGTGCACCCACAAAACTAGCTTCAGCTTGTTTCAAAATGAATGACAATGTAGGATGTAGGGATACGTTATTGATACGCCTCCTTTTTTGGTAGGAAGCTGCTAAGATTCTAGTGGGGATGGACGAGCCACCACCATCTTGGGACCCTCTCAGCACACTTAAATTTGGTATGTGCATGGTCTTTGCTTTTAGGCATTCGTTGCCCTGCTTATTTTCCATTCCTTCTCATTATTTGCTCAATTTATTTTTACTAGTCCTAAATGAATCAACGGAGCCTACAGCTAGCGTATTAGGAAGAGAAAAGTTGATGAAGACGATGAGATGTTTTTCTTCATTCTTCCAGCATTGTACTTACATCTGATGCATAAGGAAAAGAATAAACGTCATAGCTCCATCTTGTATGACAAGAAGAGAGTTAGGGAACTGCTTGATGGGCATATTAAGAATTGCTTGGTAGCTTTTAGGATGGAATCGCATATATTCAGGTGGTTGGCACCATAGCTTAGAAATGAATGCCTAATATTAGATAGTAGACTCAAGGTGGAAGAGAAGCTGGCCTTCTTTCTCTATATGCTATCACATAATTCATCATTTGAAGATCTACAAGTCAAGTTTCAGCATGGTGGATCGACCTTCCACGAGTATATCAAGGAGTTCTTTGACATTATCCCCATCCTAGCAACTCAATTTATGACACCTCGGTACATTGATGAACCACATCCCAAAATCTTAAGAATCATTTGTTCAAATCTTGTAGTCATTTGGCCCAAGGATAAAGAGATTCAAAGTCAGACCTTCTACTCTCTATGATTCGCTTGGAAAACTATATGAAGGTAAGATATCTACTATTGTCTGTGAACCTTGCTACTGCTGATAACGATGAAACTGATGTCAAATGACTACTTTTTTGGCTTCTTTTTGCAGGGAACATAGCCGAGGAAAATTTCAACTTCACTTCCACATCACCACCATCGAAGGAGGATGTGACAGAAGTTGAAAGTGATGATGAGTATGAAGCTGAAAAAGATATCAAGAGAGAGGAAAATGTGGAAAAAAATGAAGATGACCTGCAGATGATTGATGAAGTTAGTGTTGCTAAAAGTACGACTCAAGTGGTGTGTGAAGAAAATGGAAGAAATTTAGTTGGTGGTTCAAGAAAGAAGCCAATAAATAAGCCCAAGAACGGTCCTAAGAAGAGGAATGCAGATGGACTAGTGCAAGTCATGGATCGCTTAGTACACATCAAAGAAAAAGAAGCCACCAAAGAAGCTGCACTTGATTTCTCTATCAGCAAATGCATGGATTCATTCAAAACATTGCAGGGTGTTTCAGTTGATGATAAAATTCTAGCCTTGAAAGTCTTTAAAGTTGCTGACAATCATGAGATCTTCGTGAACCTTGTTGTTGATAACAATGGAACTGCTGTCAAATGGCTCTGTGTACAGATAGCCAAGTTAGCCTGAGGTAAGCTACTGCTCTTCTACTATTGTCACACTTCTTAATATGCATTATGTAGCATGTGGAGATTTGTGTTTAATATTTTAGAATCATTACTCTTATTGATCATAGATAGCTAAGTTAACATGTGCACATATGGTTGTGCTCTTACTTTTATCAATCTTTTTAGTAATGATACTTATTTGTAGCCTTGATAGATGACTTGATGCTAATGTAGCTTGCTCTCAATTGTTGGGAACTTTATATGTCATACTTGCATATGCATAGTTGTTGCTTACTTCTATATGCACAGTTTTTTACTTGATGTTGCTAACTACAATGTAACCTTCTCTGCTCATGTGCAAGTTTGCAGAAACTACAATGTATACCTTCCCTGCTTTGGTGCTAGTTTTGTAGTGCGACACCTTTTGTTCGGTCATACCATAAAGATGATACTTCTGCTACATACCATGATCCGTGAGATGGTAAAACTTTAATTTAAGGTTGATGAGATGTTCCTGCGTGAGATGTTGTTCATGATTTAAGATAATTTTTGTAATAAACCAATGGTATGTTCTTGTTCCCGGAGTGATGCTTGAGATGTTCTTGGTCCTGGTCGAAATATTTATTTTATATATATAGAAATGAGATGTTCTTGTAATGCTAGGTGACATGATAAAAAAGTATTGTTGAAATTGTGTGATTAAGTGATATAAATATTTGATTTTTACTGACAGTATACATTCAGTCAAAGTTTTGCTGAAACTCTAAAAAATCTGATTTTTGTGGATAATACACCTAGTGCCAAACCCCTTGTGCCAAACAATGTGAGTTGGTGGTAGGGGAAGAGTATTTGGATGGTGAAGTGTATCAGGTGAGGTGAGTGGTTTCACCAATACCACTAGGTATAACACACCCAGACATGCCAGTAAACGCTGCTGCCGAACGAGGCCTTACGGGGCCATGGATACCACCCACGAAAATGATGATGTTATATAAGCGGCACGATGGATCCATCTCTCATGCATCGTTAGTCCTAGATTTACGGGATGTATACTTATGGACAGTGGCAAAGCATGAACAAGACACAAGAGGGGCAAACTCCATAAAAACAGAAACTGTGCACAAAAACTGGGGCAAGTCAGAGAACAAATATAAGGTATATATTAGATGGTAATGTCATGATGATATATACATATCTTGTTCACGTAAATACAATAGATATAACTGGTTAGAATATATGATGGCCTGCAAGAGCACAAGTTCGTCAAAGCATGTTTTCGTGGAAGTATTAGTTTCACTTTTCATATCGATTCCAATAAGGAGCATATGAACGTGTTTATCAAAGGAGTTTCTGTCGCACTCAAGGTGTCACTTGTCTTGAGTGAATTGACTACAAGAATTGAGATAGAAGAAAGTGAGTGTGAATGGTTGAGAATTGTGTATTGAGAAGTAGTAAAAGTAAAGAACATAAAAGTAAATAAAACTAAAAATGGTTTGAGTTTCCTTCGGATGAAAGATTAGGCGCGGAGAGATATGGTTCATGGTGATAGTGATGTGCCAGGTGAAGTAAATGGAATAAGTGATTATAATACTTCTTATTGATATGCATGTAGGCAAGCAACCCATAATATTGCCAAGGTTCCTCTCGGTATATTCGTTTAGATTCAATGATCCATTTTCCTGGGTCAGCACGGCAATTAAGGTCATGATACCAGATCAAGGCTTTAAAATCAGTGGTTCCTTGTTTCTCCTCGAGTTATACTAGCTTGTCTTTGATATCGGTCGTGTCACTCGGGATCGCCAATTCACTAGCAAACAAGTTCATGTCTATGAGATCTCAGTATCATGTTGTCTGGGCCCTTAAATTATACAACAAGCATTAGTCACACAAAGATAATCTTTCTTACACATAATAATCACAAATAGATGAAAGTAAAATAGGCACATAACATCTCGCTAATTATCTACATATCTCACATCTATGGGGATTTACTCTCACATGAGAGGAGAATAGCATAATAATACCATCATGATAACAGAGTTCATCTCGATATTAACATAGAAAGCCACAATAAAGGGAAGATCGAATCAAATACAAAGCAAAGTATGAATAGGGTTTTATACCCTAATCTTACAAGTGTAAATGTCTCTCTCTCAATCTAGTGCAAGGGGATTATGGAGGAGTGATGATCTAGAGGCTAGAGATCTAGGAGAGGATCGATGGAATTCTTCTTCTCCTTTAGATCTCTTCTTCCTCTATTCTGGAATGAATAGTGGCGGCTACGTGTGTCGTTCCCTCTGGATTCCTTCATGAAAAGTCTTTATATTGATCTGGTGGAGGCGACGACATGTGGTACGTGTGGGCCGTACAGGCACGCTCCGCCTGTATGGGTACTCGTTCACAAATCCGGGGCCTCGAATCAGGAACCTTTCAATTAGAGATTTTCTTGTTTTGTTTCAATATGCTCATAAATGGCCTTGGATTCTTCCAAAAGTGTCCAGGATCTAAAATGCACATAAACACTATAAGGTTCCGCTAACTCGCGATATTAGCGTTACTTGAAAGATAAAAACAATTAAACCAAGTAAACACCATTAGAAAATCCTCGGTAAAAGGTGTCATAATTTGGAACTATCAACATACCCAACTGTACCAGTTACTCGCCCTCGAGTGACAAAGTTATAAAGAATTATAAAGACAAATAAAACTTGGGTAGAAAATCTTACAATTCCGAGGTGATATCACATTCCATCTTCACAAGTCTTGAAACCTTAAACATGATCATAATATATTTGAATGGTTGCACCTAGGTTCTTTTCCTAACCACGTGTAACTTGCTAGCAAATAAATCTTAGTCCCAAGAGAAAGTGTCAAAGGCTTAGTTAGGCTTGCGAATCAAATCTTTTAGAGCCTATCTTTTAATGAGAGTGAAAATAAGTTTTATCAAGGAATGCTTGTCAAATAAAGGGTGCTCAAGTAAAATCAAAAGAGATATAATATTAGAGTAGCTCATTAACACCCATTTCAAAAATTGTGATCCTCTACCACTCAATCATTTTCATTGTTTCTCTAAAACTTCAACCTTTGGTAGTGAGATGATGCCAAGACTTAGTTAGTTTAATCGAGACTATGCAGACATTGTTTAAAGGTAAATTTTGTTTATAACACAGGCCCATAATACCAAGAATTTTACCCATCATAGCACGAATGCTACATATGTTTAATCAACTCATAACCAAAATCTGAGATTGATCGAAGGTCAGCGGAGTTGTTAGTCTCATGGGGTGCAACAGTGGTGTGAGACATGCATAAAGTTATATCTTACTTTTAATCAACAAGTTAAGCATTGGCATGCGTCTCAACTACCACTAGAGATTTATTCCTTCAAACAATTCTTTCTCAGCAAGTGCATATCAAGTCAATTAAATTCAAGTTCCATGGGGTTGAGCATTGCTAAGGTTATATCCTTAAGACAAGTACAAGGCACCAAAGTCATCTCATAGATGCTTTCTCAAGTTCTTAAAATTATTGGAGTTGAATCCAACATAGTTCTTTTTTAAACTAAAGAGCAACGTTCATAAGTCGAAACTAAAGTAGTGAGATAAGCATGGGAATAAAATTTATAGGATAACAAGCTACGTGGGGAGTGATACTAGAAAGCAACCGAGCAAACGATAATATGATCAAGAATAAACTTACAAGAGGAGTAAAGATAAGAATGTGATACCTCCTCTTGCTTGTTTGGTCTTATACTCAAGTCGTGTCCATGCTACACTTCCCATCACTAGGTCACTTGAAGTGAATAACCTGTGAAAATCCAAAAGAAACCAAGAGAGTTTCACATGAAAATAAAATAAAAGGCTACTCCATTTTTTATGTTTTATTTTTATGGATGCAAAACTGGAAGTAAACATGCAACTAATAAGAAAATAAAATAAAAAAAGTAGAAACAAAAATATGAATGTGAAGAGGGTGAAGGATTTCAACATTCCTCAAGCTTAGGCTTTTGGCCCAACTTGGTCTACTCGTCATTGTCGTCATTTGGCGGCTAGTTGTGGTGCGCATACTAGTTGGGGAACTCACTCATGAAATGAGAGGAGTTTTGAGTCATGTTGATGACATTGGCATTCACATTGTGTAAGATGTTATCCACGCCGCCCACCCGAGTAACCAACGTGTTGAACTGGTCATAGGGGAAAAAGTTGTGTCCCGGCGGTGGCACTAGTGGCACGTATGGCTTCTGCTGTGGGAACGACTGCTGATGATGGTGCTGCAGGGCATAGTCATCCTAGCCCACGTTACCCCAGCCTTGCTGCTCCTCCTCCTCCTGCTTCTGCTGGTTTCCTCCTTCCCAAGCAGGGTTACCCTCGGGGTTTGGAATTCTCCCAGCAAGGATCTTTGCTTGGTGGAATTCTCCCTCGTTGAGGACTTTGTCTCCCTAGCAAACCAAAAGCTTGGACAAAAGAAAGTTCTTGTTGCACATGACCGTTAGGCGCAAAACAAAACTGGTAAGCACGAAGGCGGCGATTGAGTACATATATTCCCATAAATTCAGTGCTAGCCATGTGAAAACTATCTAAATACTTACTCCCTCATATGTTGCAAACGTATCTATAATTTTTGATGTTCCATGCTTGTTTTATATCTACTTTCTTATGTTTTGTCCACACTTTGGAGTATTTTTACACATTTTCTGGAACTAACCTATTAACAAGATGCCACAGTGCCAGTTGCCTGTTTTCTGCTGTTTTTGGTTTCAGAAAAGCTAGTAAGGAAATATTCTCAGAATTGGACCGGACAAAAGCCCAAGTCAATATTTCACCAGAAGGAATACGGAGTCCGGAAGGGAGACGAAGAGGGAAACCAGGGCGGCCACACCTGGCGGTGGCATGGCCAGCCCTAGCCGCGCCACCAGGGGTGTGGGCCCCCTAGCTCTCCATCGACCTTGCCCCTTCGCCTATATATTGCCTCCGGGACGAAAACTCTAAGTACCCGATCAAAATTTCACGAAAGAGTCTGTAGCCGCCGCCATCTCCATCCCTAGATCGGGAGGGATCTGAAGCTCTTCCCGGCACCCTGCCAGAGGGGAGAGATCACCCTGGAGGCCTTCTTCATCACCATGACTGCTTCCGGTGTGATGTGTGAGTAGTTCATCCCTAGACTACGGGTCCATGTAGTAGCTAGATGGTTGGTTTTTCTTCTTTGTGCTACCATGTTTAGATCTTGTGAGCTCCGTTCATGATCAAGATCATCTATTTGTAATCATACATGTTGTGTTTGTGGGGATCCAATGGATATTCAGATGCTATTTCAGATTGATTATTGATTCTATCATGTCTTTGTTATTTGTGATCTTGCATGCTTTCCGTTGTTAGTAGCTATCTTGGCCGAGTAGATGCTAGAACCTCCAAGAGGGAGTATTTATGCTCGATAGTGGGTTCATGCCTCTAGTAATATGGGGAAGTGACAGAAATCTCTAAGGTACTAGATGTATTGTTGCTACTAGGGAGAAACCAACAATCCTTTGTTCACAGAACAATCGTATTGTTTATTTTACACACTTTGCGTAATGCAATTATCTGTTGCTTGCAACTTAATACTGGAGGGGGTTCGGATGATAACCTGAAGGTGGATTATTAGTCATAGATGCAGTTGGATTACGGTCTATGTATAATGTTGTAATGCCCAATAAAATCTCATGGGAGTCAAGATGATTAGTATATGCATGTATGCTTTCTCGGTGTCTGTCAATTGCCCCGCTGTAATTTGTTCACGCAACATGTCATCTATCTTAAGGAGAATCACCACTAGTGAACTATGGACCCCAGACCATTCTTTTATCATCAATCTACAAGCTATTTACTGTTTTCTGTTTACTTTCTGCAAGCTATTACTATCTTCCACATAATACGTTTAATCCTTTGTTTTCAGCAAAACCGGTGACATTGACAACCTCACTGCAAGTTGGGGGAAAATTTCTGTGGTTGTGTTGTGCAGGATTCCAAGTTGGAAACAACACCTTGGAGGTGTTTCCTTGCTCATTGATACGTTGCTAACGTATCAATAATTTTTGATGTTCCATGCTTGGTTTTATCTACTTTCTTATGTTTTGTCCACACTTTGGAGTACTTTTCATAGACTTTCTTGGACTAACCTATTAACAAGATGCCATAGTGCCAGTTGCCTATTTTCTGTTGTTTTTGGTTCCGAGAAGGTCAGAAAATGAATATTCTCGGAGTTGGACCGGACAAAAGCCAAAGTCGATATTTTACCGGAAGACTCACGGAGCCAGAAGACAAGATGGAGAGGGGCCATAGGGCGGCCACACCATGTGGTGGCGCGGGCTAGCCCTGGCCACGCCACCAGGTGGTGTGGGCCCCCTGGCCACCCACCGACCTTGCCTCTTCGCCTATAAGATGCCTCCCGATGCAAAAACCCTAAGTCGTCAATCAGAAATCGATGAAAAGTTCCACAGCGCCGCCTCCACGGAAGGGGAGATTCAGGGGACAAAAATTCTCTGTTCCGGCACCCTGCCAGGACGAGGAAGTGCCCCCGGAGCCATCTCCATCGATCTCCACCATCATCTCCATCGCCATTGCTGATTCCCATGATAAGGAGGGAGTAGTTCTCTCTCGAGGCTAAGGGTTCTACCGGTAGCTATGTGTTCATCTCTCTCTATGCATGATCTTATTGAGATCATGATCTTGTAATCTATAGATCTACCTTGCTACTCAAGTGCTTTAATAGATCTCTGCTCTCCCCATGTGTGTGAAGTTGATAGTGTGCACACCATGGTGGCACTTAGGCTAGAGATTACAAATACTTGTTATGAGTTATATTTGGAGTTGGATGTCTTTATGAAATTGTGGTGTTTGTTCGAACCATCTAATACTCAAGGTGAAGGTGTGGGGTTATCTAGTTGGGAAAGATGAACTTTGAGGTGTGCTGTTATAGCCCTACCATGGATTAGAGTGTCCAACCGGAGAGTAGTTCAGCGTAGTATCATAAAGAAGAAGATATTTATATGAGAGTGTTCACTAGTGAAAGTATGATCCCTAGGCCTTGTTTCTAAGCATTGAAACACCGTTTGCAACTAGATCTGTTATATGTTTGCTTGCTTCCATCTTTATTTTAGTTTGCCTTTAGTCTCTTCCACGCTATCAAGCTATTTTCTAGCACCGTTGTCTTATATCCATACCACTTGTATTTCACTATCTCTTCGCCGAACTAGTGCACTGATACATTGCAAATGTATCTATAATTTTTGATGTTCCATGCTTAGTTTTATCCACTTTCTTGTGTTTTGTCCACACTTTGGAGTACTTTTCATATGATTTCTTGGACTAACCTATTAACAAGAGCCACAGTGCCAGCTGCCCGTTTTCTGCTATTTTTGGTTCCAGAAAAGTCAGAAAATGAATATTCTCGGAATTGGACGGGACAAAACCCAAAGTGCCTATTTTTCCGGAAGTCATCAGATGCCAGAATACAAGACGGAGAGGGGCCAGGGGGCCACCACACCACCTAGCCATGTGGCCCAGCCTGGCCCACGCCAGGGGGTGGTGTGGCCGCCTCCGGCACCCCCTCAGCCTCTCTTTCCGCCTATATATTGCCCTCGGGACGAAAACCCTAAGTGCCCGATCAAAAATCTACGAAAGAGTCTGTAGGCACCATCATCTCCATACCTAGATCGGGAGGGATCTGAAGCTCTTCCCGGCACCCTGCCAGAGAGGGGAATTCACCCTGGAGGCCTTCTTCATCACCATGCAAGCCTCCGGTGTGATGCGTGAGTAGTTCATCCTTGGACTACGGATCCATGTAGTAGCTAGATGGCTGGTTCTCCTCCTTTGTGCTTTCATGTCTAGATCTTGTGAGCTCCGTTCATGATCAAGATCATCTATTTGTAATTCTGCATGTTGTGTTTGCGGGGATCCGATGGATATTGAGATGCTATTTCAGATTGATTATTGATTCTATCATGTCTTTGTTATGTGTGATCTTGCATGCTTTCCGTTGTTACTAGCTATCTTGGCCAAGTATATGTTAGCAACTTCAAGAGTTAGTATTCATGCTCGATAGTGGGTTCATGCCTCTGGTAATCTAGGGAAGTGACAGAAATCTCTAAGGTAATAGATGTGATGTTGCTACTAGGGAGAAAACAACAATCCTTTGTTCATAGAACAATCATATTGTTTACTTTACACGCAGTTCGTAAAGCAATAATCTGTTGCTTGCAACTTAATACTGGAGGGGGTTCGGATGATAACCTAAAGGTGGATTATTAGTCATAGATGCAGTTGGATGGCGGTCTATGTATAATGTTGTAATTCCCAATCGAATCTCAAAGGAGTCAAGATGATTAGTATATGCATGTATTGCTTTCTCGATGTTTGTCAATTGCCCCGCTGTAATTTGTTCACCCAGCATGTTATCTATCTTAAGGAGAGCCACCTCTAGTGAACTATGGATCCCCGTCCTTGTCTTTTTCTTTACATACAATCTATAAACTGTTTATTGCTTTGTGTTTACTTTCTACAAACTATTACTTCCTTCCATTCGATACGTTTAATCCTTTGTTTTCCACAAAACACGATGAGAGTGACAACCTCATCGGAAGTTGGGGACAAAGTTATGTGGTTGTGTTGTGCAGGTCTCCACATTGCTACTAGCACCGGTAGTGTGCCCTGCCAAGGCTCAGCTAGCAACACCTTTGGGGTGTTTCCTTGCTCCTACTGGTTCGATTAAACCTTGGTTTCATAACTGAGGGAAACTTTCTGCTGTGCTCATCATACCTTCCTCTTGGGGTTCCCAACGAGCTCTACATTAACACCGCACTAGCACTTTTCTAGCGCCATACACTGAGCCATCAAGCATTTTTCTGGCGCCATTGCCGGGGAGTCAAGGACATCTTCACAAGGGGAGTTCCTCATAACCAATCTATTTACTTTGTTATTTTTGTTTTGCTTAGTTTCTTTTTGTTTTGTTTGCTTGTTTCTTTATCAAAACACAAAAAAAATAGTTTTACTAGTTTGCTTTCTTATTCAAAAACACACAAAAATTAAGTCTCCTTTAGTTGTCACCTCTTCCTTAGCTCACCATGTTGATCCCTAAATTCACCTTGAAAGACCTTTCAATTGGTAGTGGTTCTATAATTGGGAAAGATAATATTGAAGAATTCTTTAATCATGTTAGTAAGCATGAAGATACTGAGGATAGATCCCTTGCAGAACTTGCTTCAAACTATGAGATTGCTGCAGCTTCTTTAGTTCACATGTTAGAAGCTAGGTTTGTTAACCTCAACCCCTTAATGCAAGTAATATTTCTTAAGCTTAAAGAAATTGAAGACCCTGAAAAGAGGGATTTTATTCTAGAAACTTTGTTTAAGGAGTTCTATGATGTTGCCAAGGAAGCTAGGAAAGTCTTTGAATGTTTCAATATGCTAGGATCATGTGTAGATGTTGTTGGTACACGAGAAAAGATGAACAAAACCGAACCTAATGGGGAGGAACCTAAGATACCAATACCCTTTAAACTAGTAGCAATACATGATGCCATAGAAAAGAATCTTGATTGGATTGTTCCTGCAAACCCTTTTGATGAGAATAGTGAACCTAAGAGCGTTGAGAGAGGATCCTCTAGAACTTATTTGGATGATATACCTTGCCTTGTTGAAAATATTTCTGGTATTGATCTTAATGCTTCTTCATTTGAGAACACTTGATTCTTTCTTGCTTCTTATGCCTAACTTAAAGGCGTTAAAGAAAAGTACTTATTGGGAGATAACCCAAAAGTTTTAGAGGAGTTTTGGAAGTTATTACCTCTGTAATAACCTCTCCTTATCCTTTTTATTTGCTTTTTGTGCCAAGAGTAACCTCTAATGAGAGAGAAGTAATGATTGGGAAAGTTGCTGTCCTGAAACAGATTTCTGTGCTTCACCGTAAATATTTGTGTAAAATCTCTGAATGTCTTTTTGAGGCGTGAATTTTTTTTCTTCTGCCCCAGGTTGTTATCTAACTTTCGTTAGTTCAACACTTTTTGATTTGAGCAACATAAGGTCTTCGTAAAAATTCGTCTTTACATGCTGGTCTGTTTTGACAGATTTCTGCCATTTTCCGCATTTGCTTCTTGTTCGTTCCTTTTTGAGTTCTTTTGGGGAATTGAGATTTTTTAGGGAAGTGCTACAGTAGCTAGTGTTCTAATGGAAGTTTATTTGGTGTTAGAACTGAACCTTAATACTTATTTATCTTGAGTGCACTAATGTTTCTAATAAAGATTGTGTGAAGTTTTGTATGAAGGAAAAATTTGAGGTGTATGGAAGGAATGAGTAACAATATAAAGGATGGACTAAAGCTCAAGCTTGGGGATGCCACGCGTGTAACCCCAAGAAATATCCAAAAAGTACAAGTGTGAAAGCTTGGGGATGCCCAAGGCATCCCCTTCTTCATCAATAAAAATTTCAGGTTTCTTCCAAACGCTTCATTTTTATTGTTTCATGCATAGTTGTGTTGTTCTTGGAGCGTCTTCTTTTTCATTTTTGTTTTGGTTTTTCGTTTGATTTTGGTTGCTTAGTTTTATGAATAAATTGGTTGGACCCCCTCTTTCATACATTGGTTTGCAAATAGTTTGGTTTGGTTTGGAAAAGAGTAGGAAAGTTCATTCTTATGTGGTAAAAAGAGCTCGTTTTTTACTGTGGCCTATGCTTTGTCATGACATGCTTGATATTGTTTTGGCTTTATGCTTAGTATTCTTTGTTGTAGCATGACTTGTTATAAACAATTGAGATTGCTTAATGTGCCATGGATGAATCATGCGTTGTTTTAGCATATTAAAGCATAGTATAGTGGTATTTTCCTTTGATGCTTTATTTGGGGTGACTTGGCGCATGCTGACACCATGTTATGACTATCTCAAGTCACATAAGCCTTTATGATCCTTTAGTTTTCAACTTGTAGTATCACTTTATGCTTTGATCAATGATGTTTTGTCGCTCTGCATGATTATGGCCATTACTTCTCTCTTAGTTTGTCGCTACCAATCTTTTGCTAGCCTCCACAACAAAGTAGGAGTTCGACTCATGCATCCAACTCCCTAAACCAAGTTATTCCAAAGAGTCCACCATACCTACCTATTAGCTTATGCTATTCCAAGTATATTCATGCTTTTGTTTACCTTCCAAATTAAACTTGTTATGAGAAAACTAGTGATTAAAGCTCTCACGAACTTGATGGCACACTTTACTTTTCTTGCCCTTAATAAACTTGAACCATTGTGTCGTCCATGCTGTATATGCTTGCACTTATTTTGTTGGGAATTAGCAGAACCACGCTTTCATGGGGGACGCTTTCAACATTGCACTTGGTACTTGTACCTAGTTGATATCATGCTCTTTTGTATATGGATGTCGTTGGTGTGAAATGAAAGGGGAGCTTGTAAGTCCGTGGAGTTATGTATATGTGTTAGAGAAACACCTGGGCCGCTGGTCTAATACATGCTGACATGGTGGAAACCTGCAGCGTAACCATAATGAGCTGTCTATGAAGCATTCTTCTTATAAAAAAAGAGTCCTATATTGAGAAAAAAGAGAGAAGAGAAAAAAAGAGATATTATGAAAAGAGGAAAGAGAGAAAAAAGCACCATATTCCCATGGTAAATAAGAAGATTGTTGAGATGCTCGTTGTCTGCTTGCCTTGTCATTTTGATATGGGGATTCTTCCGTATCATCGGGCAAGGGGTACCCCGTTGGCGGTTCTCTATGATACACATGTACTTACAATGACAAGAACTTACCGGTGACTAAACTTGAGTAGCATTAGGAGCGGCCCTCGTATAGAAGGGACATGAGATTTCTAACTTATACTTCGTCAAGCATGTACACCATAGTTTGTTCACTTTAACCTTAATCACTTCAAGATGCTTATGATAGGGGCAATGAGAGCTGAAAGCTATAAGTACCATAATTTTTGGAAGCTCTTTATGAGACTTGAATCCCTACTTCCTTTTATAAAAAGGCCTTTCTTCCACCATTATATATTGAGTCTCCACCTTCTATCTTTATGCACCTACTTTGAGAGCATAGTGGCCATTCTTAGTTCTATGTGCATTGTTCCCAGACTAGTTGATTGATGCATAACTTGATATTGCTTGTTTTAAATTATTTGTATCTAGTCACTCTTATGAACTTTGAAGGTGTCCTATGCATTTATATTTGCTACTCTATGAGGGACAAGCTGAATACTATTATGCTATGTTTTCTTTATGTGAAACAAACAAACGTCTTGCAAAGCATTGTTATTCATGAATCTTTTGTTTGTGCCTTTTCATGTTGCATCATAGTTTCTTTGTCTTATTGCTAGAACCTTGTCTTTCATGATTATGATTGAATTACTATGATCCTAGCCTTGAATGTTTTACAAATACTTTGATCAAGTCTTTGACGGTGCATGTCACCTCAAAAATTATTCTTTCTTTTTATCACTTACCTACTCGAGGACGAGCAGGAGCTAAGCTTGGGGATGTTGATACATTGCAAATGTATCTATAATTTTTGATGTTCCATGCTTAGTTTTATCCACTTTCTTGTGGTTTGTCCACACTTTGGAGTACTTTTCATATGATTTCTTGGACTAACCTATTAACAAGAGCCACAGTGCTAGCTGCCAGTTTTCTGCTGTTTTTGGTTCCAGGAAAGTCAGAAAATGAATATTCTCGAAATCGGACGGGACAAAAGTCAAAGTGCCTATTTTTACGGAAGTCATCATATGCCAGAATACGAGACGGAGAGGGGCCAGGGGGGCACCACACCACCTGGTCAAGACGGCCAGCCTGGCCTGCGCTTGAGGTGTGGCGCCTCGGCACCCTCGGCCTCTCCTTCCTATATATGCCCTCGGGACGAATACCCTAAGTGCGATCAAAATCCACGAAGAGTGCAGAGCCGTCATCTCCATCCCTAGATCGGGAGGATCAAGCTCTTCCGCACTGCCGAGAGGGAATTCACCCTGGAGGACTTCTTCATCACCATGCAAGCCTCCGGTGTGATGCGTGAGTAGTTCATCCTTGGACTACGGATCCATGTAGTAGCTAGATGGCTGGTTCTCCTCCTTTGTGCATTCATGTCTAGATCTTGTGAGCTCCGTTTATGATCAAGATCATCTATTTGTAATTCTACATGTTGTGTTTGCGGGGATCCGATGGATATTGAGATGCTATTTCAGATTGATTATTGATTATATCATGTCTTTGTTATTTGTGATCTTGCATGCTTTCCGTTGTTACTAGCTATCTTGGCCAAGTAGATGCTAGCAACTCCAAGAGTTAGTATTTATGCTCGATAGTCGGTTCATGCCTCTCGTAATCTAGGGAAGTGACAAAAATCTCTAAGGTACTAGATGTGCTGTTGCTAGTAGGGAGAAAACAACAATCCTTTCTTCATAGAACAATCGTATTGTTTACTTTACACGCAGTTCGTAAAGCAATAATCTGTTGCTTGCAACTTAATACTGGAGGGGGTTCGGATGATAACCTGAAACCAAGTTATTCCAAAGATTCCACCATACCTACCTATTAGCATTTTCTATTCCAAGTATATTCATGTTTTTATCTACCTTCCAAATTAAACTTGTTATGTGAAAATTAGTGATTAAAGCTCTCATGAACTTGATGGCACACTTTACTTTTCTTGCACTTAATAAACTTGAACCATTGTTCCCATCTATGTTGCGTATATGCTTGCGTTTTGTAAGTTGTGGATTAGCAGAACCATGCTGTCATGGGGAACGTTTTCAACATTGCACTTGTACATTGTACCCAATTGATATCATGCTCTTTTGCCTATGGATGTCGTCGGTGTGAAATGAAAGGGGAGCCTGTAAGTCCATGGAGTTACGTATATGTGTTAGAGAAACGCCTGGGCCGCTGGTCTAATCCATGCCGTCATGGTGGAAACCTGCAGCGTAACCATAATGAGATGTCTATGAAGCATTCTTCTTATAAAAAAAGAGTCAGATATTGAGAAAAAAGAGAAAAAGAAAAAAAAGAGATTATGAAAAGAGGAAAGAGAGAAAAAAGCACCATATTCCCATGGTAAATAAGAAGATTGTTTAGATGCTTGTTGTCTGCATGCCTTGTCATTTTGATATGGGGATTCTTCCGTATCATCGGGCAAGGGGTACCCCGTTGGCGGTTCTCTATGATACACATGTGCTTACTATGACAAGAACTTACCGGTAACTAAACTTGAGTAGCATGAGGAGCGACCCTCGTATTCAAGGGACATGAGATTTCCAACTTATACTTTGTCAAGCATATACTCCATAGTTTGTTCACTTTAACCTTAATCACTTCAAGATGCTTATGATAGGGGCAATGAGAGCTGAAAGCTAATAAGTAACATAATTTTTGGAAGATCTTTATGAGACTTGAATCCCTGCTTCCTTCTATGAAGGCCTTTCTTCCACTTTTATATTGAGTCTCCACCTTCTATCTTTATGCACCTATTGAGAGAGCATAGTGGCCATTCGTAGTTCTATGTGCATTGTCCCAAAACTTGTTGATTGATGCATAACTTTGATATTGCTTGTTCTTAAACTATTTGTATCTAGTCACGCTTATGAACTTTGAAGGTGTCCTATGCATTTATGTTTTTCTACTCTATGAGGGACAAGCTGAATGCCACTATGCTATGTTTTATTTATGTGAAACAAACAAACATCTTGCAAAGCATTGTTATTCATGAATATTTTGTTTGTATCTTTTCATTTTGCAACATAGTTGCTATGTCTTATTGTTAGAACTTTGTCTTTCATGCGATGTTGAAGTACTATGATCCCAGCTATCAATGTTTTACAAATACTTTGATCAAGTTTATGATGGTTCATGTCACCTCAAAAATTATTCTTTCTTTTTATCACTTACCTACTCGAGGACGAGCAGGAGTTAAGCTTGGGGATGTTGATACGTTGCTAACGTATCCATAATTTTTGATGTTCCATGCTTGGTTTTATCTACTTTATTATGTTTTGTCCATACTTTGGAGTAATTTTCATAGACTTTCTTGGACTAACCTATTAACAAGATGTCACAGTGCCAGTTGCCTGTTTTCTGTTGTTTTTGGTTCCAGAAAAGTTAGAAAATGAATATTCTCGGAATTGGACCGGACAAAAGCCAAAGTCGATATTTTACCGGAAGACTCATGGAGCCAGAAGACGAGACGGAGAGGGGCCACAGGGCAGCCACACCATGTGGTGGCGCGGGCTAGCCCTGGCCGCGCCACCAGGTGGTGTGGGCCCCCTGGCCGCCCACCGACCTTGCGTCTTCGCCTATAAGATGCCTCCCGATGCAAAAACCCTAAGTCGTTGATGGCTCAATGCACAGCGCCCAGAAAAGTGTTGGTGCGTGGTTGATGTAGAGCTCATTGGGAACCCCAAGAGGAAGGTATGATGAGCACAGCAGCAAGTTTCCCTCAGTTATGAAACCAAGGTTTAATCGAACCAGTAGGAGCAAGGAAACACCCCAAAGGTGTTACTAGGTGAGCTTTGGCAGAGCACTACGGTGCTAGTAGCAACGTGGAGACCTGCACAACACAACCACAGAACTTTGTCCCCAACTTGCAATGAGGTTGTCAATCTCACCGTGTTTTGTGGAAAACAAAGGATTAAACGTATCGAATGGAAAGAAGTAGAAGTTTGCAGAAAGTAAACACAAAGCGGTAAACAATTTGTAGATTGAATATAAAAGACAAGGATCGGGATCCATAGTTCACTAGAGGTGGCTCTCCTTAGATAGATAACATGCTGGGTGAACAAATTACAGCGGGGCAATTGACAAACATCGAGAAAGCAATACATGCATATACTAATCATCTTGACTCCTTTGAGACTTGATTGGGCATTACAACATTATACATAGACCGCCATCCAACTGCATCTATGACTAATAATCCACCTTCAGGTTATCATCCGAACCCCCTCCAGTATTAAGTTGCAAGCAACAGATTATTGCTTTACGAATTGTGTGTAAAGTAAACAATACGATTGTTCTATGAACAAAGGATTGTTGTTTTCTCCCTAGTGGCCATAGCACATCTAGTACCTTAGAGATTTCTGCCACTTCCCGAGATTACCAGAGGCATGAACCCACTATCGAGCATAAATACTAACTCTTGGAGTTGCTAGCATCTACTTGGCCAAGATAGCTACTAACAACGGAAAGCATGCAAGATCACAAATAACAAAGACATGATAGAATCAATAATCAATCTGAAATAGCATCTCAATATCCATCGGATCCCCGCAAACACAACATGTAGAATTACAAATAGATGATCTTGATCATGAACGGAGCTCACAAGATCTAAACATGAAAGCACAAAGGAGGACAACCAGCCATCTAGCTACTACATGGATCCGTAGTCCAAGGATGAACTACTCACGCATCACACTGGAGGCTTGCATGGTGATGAACAAGGCCTCCAGGGTGAATTCCCCTCTCCGACAGGGTGCCGGGAAGAGCTTCAGATCCCTCCCGATCTAGGTATGGAGATGACGGCGGCTACAGACTCTTTTGTGGATTTTTTGATTGGGCCCTTAGGGTTTTCGTCCCGAGGGCAATATATAGGCGGAAGGGGAGACCGAGGGGGTGCCAGGGGCCACCACACCACCCCTTGACGCGGGCCGAGCCTGGCCGCGCGGCCAGGTGGTGTGGCCGGCCTCTGGACCCTCTCTGTCTCGTATTCTGGCATCTGATGACTTCTAAAAAAATAGGCACTTTGGCTTTTGTCCCGTCCAATTCCGAGAATATTCATTTTCTGACTTTCCTGAAACCAAAAATAGCAGAAAATAGGCAGCTGGCATTGTGGCTCTTGTTAATAGGTTAGTCCAAGAAATCATATGAAAAGTACTCCAAAGTTGGAACAAAACACAAGAAAGTGGATAAAACCAAGCATGGAACATCAAAAATTATAGATACATTTGCAATGGATCAACATCCCCAAGCTTAACTCATGCTCGTCCTCGAGTAGGTAAGTGATAAAAAGAAAGAATAATTTTTGAGGTGACATGCACCATCAAAGACTTGATCAAAGTATTTGTAAAACATTCAAAGCTAGGATCATAGTACTTCAATCATATCAGGAAAGACAAAGTTCTAGCAATAAGCAAAGAAACTATGATGCAACATGAAAAGGCACAAACGAAAGATTCATGAATAACAATGCTTTGTAAGACGTTTGTTTGTTTCACATAAAGAAAACATAGCATACTAGTATTCAGCTTGTCCCTCAATAGAGTAGCAAATATAAATGCATAGGACACCTTCAAAGTTCATAAGAGTGACTAGATACAATAGTTTAAAACAAGCAATAACAAGTTATGCATCAATCAACTAGTCTTGGGACAATGCACATAGAACTAAGAATGGCCACTATGCTCTCAAAGTAGGTGCATAAAGATAGAAGGTGGAGACTCAATATAATGGTGGAAGAAAGGCCTTTGTAAAAGGGAGTAGGGATTCAAGTCTCATAAAGAGCTTCCAAAAATTATGGTACTTATAGCTTTCAGCTCTCATTGCCCCTATCATAAGCATCTTGAAGTGATTAAGGTTAAAGTGAACAAACTATGGTGTACATGCTTGACGAAGTATAAGTCAGAGATCTCATGTCCCTTGTATATGAGGGTCGCTCCTCATGCTACTCAAGTTTAGTTACTGGTAAGTTCTTGTCATTATAAGTATATGTGTATCATAGAGAACCGCCAACGGGGTACCCCTTGCCCGATGATACGGAAGAATCCCCATATCAAAATGACAAGGCAAGCAGACAATGAGCATCTCAGCAATCTTCTTATTTACAATGGGAATATGGTGTTTTTTTCTCTCTTTCCTCTTTTCATAATATCTCTTTTTTTCTCTTTTTTCTCAACATAGGACTATTTTTTTATAAGAAGAATGCTTCATAGACAGCTCATTATGGTTACGCTGTAGGTTTCCACCATGTCAGCATGGATTAGTCCAATGCCAGGCTTCTCTAACACATATACATAACTCCATGGACTTACAAGCTCCCCTTTCATTTCACACTGACGACATCCATATACAAAAGAGCATGATATCAACTAGGTTCAAGTACCAAGTGCAATGTTGAAAGCGTTCCCCATGAAAGCATGGTTCTGCTAATTCCAACAAATAAGTGCAAGCATATGCAACATAGACGACACAATGGTTCAAGTTTATTAAGGGCAAGAAAAGTAAAGTGTGCCATCAAGTTCGTGAGAGCTTTAATCACTAGTTTTCTCATAACAATTTTAATTTGGAAGGTAAACAAAAGCATGAATATACTTGGAATAGCATAAGCTAATAGGTAGGTATGGTGGACTCTTTGGAATAACTTGGTTTAGGGAGTTGGATGCATGAGTCGAACTGCTACTTTGTTGTGGAGGCTAGCAAAAGATTGGTAGCGACAAACTAAGAGAGAAGTAATGGCCATAATCATGCAGAGCGACAAAACATCATTGATCAAAGCATAAAGTGATACTACAAGTTGAAAACTAAAGGATCATAAAGGCTTATGTGACTTGAGATAGTCATAACATGGTGTGAGCATGCGCCAAGTCACCCCAAATAAAGCATCAAAGGAAAATACCACTATACTATGCTTTAATATGCTAAAACAACGCATGATTCATCCATGGCACATTAAGCAATCTCAATTGTTTATAACAAGTCATGCTACAACAAAGAATACTAAGCATAAAGCCAAAACAATATCAAGCATTGCATGACAGAGCATAGGCCACAGTAAAAAACGAGCTCTTTTTACCACATAAGCATGAACTTTCCTACTCTTTTCCAAACTAAACCAAACTATTTGCAAACCAATGTATGAAAGAGGGGGTCCAACCAATTTATTCAGAAAACTAAGCAAACCAAAGCAAACGAAAAATCAAAACGAAAACGAAAAAGAAGACGCTCCAAGAACAACACAACTGTGCATGAAACAGTAAAAATGAAGCGTTTGGAAGAAACCTGGGATTTTTATTGATGAAGAAGGGGATGACTTGGGCATCCCCAAGCTTTGACGCTTGTACTTCTTGGATATTTCTTGGGGTGACACGCGTGGCATCCCCAAGCTTGAGATTTAGTCCATCCTTCATATCATTACTCATTCCTTCCATACACCTGAAAATTTTCCTTCATACAAAACTTCACACAATATTTATTACCAACATTAGTGCACTCAAGATAAATAAGTCTTAAGGTTCAGTTCTAACACCAAATAAACTTCCATTAGAATACTAGCTACTGTAGCACTTCCCTCAAAAAGCTCAATTCCCCAAAAGAACTCAAAAAGGAACCAACAAGAAGCAAATGCAGAAAATGGCAGAAATCTGTCAAAACAGACCAGCAGGTAAAGACGATTTTTTTTTGAAGACCTTCTGTTGCTCAAATCAAAAAGTGTTGAACTAACGAAAGTTAGATAACAACCTGGGGTCAGAAGCACAAAAATTCACGCCTCAAAAAGAAGTTCAGATATTTTACAAGAATTTTTACGGTGAAGCACATAAATCTGTTTCGGGACAACAACTTTCCCAATCATTACTTCTCTCTCATTAGAGGTTACTCTTGGCACAAAAAGCAAATAAAAAGGATAAGGAGAGGTTATTACCGAAGTAATAACTTCCAAGACTCATCTAAAACTTTTGGGTTATCTCCCAATAAGTACTTTTCTTTAACACCTTTAAGTTAGGCATAAGAAGCAAAGAAGATGCTCACATAAGAAATATGAATTGAAGTAAAAGAGAGCATCAAGAAGCAAATTCAAAACACATTTAAGTCTAACCCACTTCCTATGCATAGGAATCTTGTATGCAAATAGATTCACAAAGAACAAAGTGACAGGCATAGGAAGATAAAACAAGAGTAACTTTAAAACTTTCAGCACATAGAGAGGTGTTTCAATACCATGAAAACTTCTACAACCATATTTTCCTCTCTCATAATAATTTTCAGTAGCCTCATGAATAAACTCAATAATATAACTATCACATAAAGCATGATTTTCATGATCTACAAACACTAGAGCTTTATTATAAACATTTTAAAAGAATCCTCGGGAACATGGCATTCGTCCTCCTTTGGTAAGCATGGGGGACAATCAAATATGTAAGGGGTAAAGAGTTACTCTCATTAGAAGGTAGGCATGGGTAGATCCATTCTTCCTCCTTTTGTCCATCACTCTCATCCTCTTTTTCATCTAATGGGCTTTCACCTTCAACAATTTCTTCTTCCATAGGCTCCTGCAAATTGTGCACACATTCTTGTGCATGACCGAGTCTCTCTTTATAATCAATGATATAACAATTATTACTAAAATTTTCTATGCAGTGATTAAGGATAGAAGAGACCATATCTTTAAGGTCTTTACAAGCAACACAGGTTTCAAAGTTTTTAGACATGAAGGATTCTATTTCAGAAGCTCCCATAAACAAAACAAATTGTTCTACTTCTTCAAATCCAAGATGAATATAGTTATTCCAATGATAGTTCATAATTACTAATTCTTTACTAAAGCCACATTGGAATTTAAGATGTTTAGTGTCCTGTTCAGAGCAACAATTTATATCATGGCGTTTAAGCAAAATTTTAGCAATTAGATCCAACCTTTTTAACACGGCTCTCATGACTTTACCCTTATAAGATTCTATATACCTTATAAAATCTTCCATGGAGGTTTTAGCAGGCAGTGGCTCATCTATTACCTTAGCAGTGATAGTAGTGTTCCCAAATAGGAAACCGAGTGGGCTATCCATAATGAAACAATGATTGGCGCAGAACTAGACATAAAAACAGCTTGAAGTGGGAACTAACATTTTTTTGGGGTTTTCAAATAAGAAAGCAAACTAGTAAAACTAATTTTTTTGTGTTTTTGATAAGAAAACAAGCAAACAAAGCAAAAAGAAACTAAGCAAAACAAAAATAACAAAGTAAAGAGATTGGTTATGAGGGACTCCCCTTGTGAAGATGTCCTTGACTCCCCGGCAACGGCGGCAGAAAAATGCTTGATGGCTCAATTCACGGCTGATGACCCACAAGTATAGGGGGTGTATCGCAGTATTTTCGAGGGAAGTGAAACCCAATTTATTAATTCGACACAAGGGGAGACAAAGAATATTTATAAGCCTTAACAACTGAGTTGTCAATTCAGTGCACACTGAAACAATCTTGCTCACAGCAGTTTATCAGTAGCAACAGTTTTGTAGTAGGAATAGCAAAGTAACAACAGTAGTAAAGTAAAGACAGTAGTAACAATAGCAGTAAACAGTGGGATTCGAGTGCGGTAGGCATAGGGATGGATGGACGGGCGTTGCATGGACAAGACAATTCACATAGCAATCAGAACATACGGCAATTGCAGATAAATAAGATAAAGCATCCAAATACTAGATAATCCTAGGCATGTGTTCCATATATAGTCATACGTGCTCGCAATGAGAACTTACACAACATCTTTTGTCCTGCCAGCCCGTTTGCAGCGGGGACTCAAGGGAACTAGTGGCAATTAAGGTGCTCCTTTTAATAGAGCACCGAAGCAAAGCATTAACACTCCGTGAACACATGTGATCCTCACATCAAAGCCATTCCCTCCGGTTATCCCGATTTACATCGCCGGGGCCATTGGTTCCGGACAACAACGTGTGTATACAACTTGCAGATAAGACCATAAACAATACTATCATAATGAGTCAATAACATGTTCAGATCTGAAATCATGGCACTCGGGCCCTAGTGACAAGCATTAAGAACAAAAAGTCGCAACAAAGTCATAAAGCACTAATAAAAGATACTAGGCACCATGCCCTAACAATCTAATGCCATTACATGAACGATCTCATCCAATCCCTACCATCCCCATAGCCTACAACGGGGCATTACTCACTCATAGATGGGGGAAACATGGATAGTCGATGGAGAAGCGATGGTGATGATGATGGCGATGATCTCCTCCAATTCCCGTCAGGGGGCCGAATGGAGTTTACGCATCGTCTGAATCTGGTGGTGACGGCCGAGCGGAACTCCTTTTGGAAAAACGTCGAATGCCCTAGAGTTTTTAGGTCAAAAGGCTTCTTATAGGTGAAGAGCGAGACCGAGGGGGTGCCTGGGGGCCCACACTATGCCCTGGTGTGGCCAGGCCCAGCCCGCGCCTGGCGGTGGTGTGGCCAGCCCCTGGCCCTCCTCCGTCTCGTATTCTGGCTCCGTGAGTCTTCTGGAAAAATAGGCACTTTGGCTTTTGTCCCGTCCAATTCCGATAATATTCATTTTCTGACTTTCCTGGAACCAAAAACAACAGAAAACAAGCAGCTGGCACTGTGGCTCTTGTTAATAGGTTAGTCCAAGAAATCATATGAAAAGTACTTCATAGTGTGGACAAAACACAAGAAAGTGGATAAAACCAAGCATGGAACATCAAAAATTATAGATACATTTGCAATGTATCAATGGCGCCCAGAAAAGTGCTGGTGCATGGTTGATGTAGAGCTCGTTGGGAACCCCAAGAGGAAGGTATGATGAGCACAACAGCAAGTTTCCCTCAGTTATGAAACCAAGGTTTAATCGAACCAGTAGGAGCAAGGAAACACCCCAAAGGTGTTACTAGATGAGCTTTGGCAGGCGCCATCGGTGCTAGTAGCAACGTGGAGACCTGCACAACACAACCACAGAACTTTGTCCCCAACTTGTGATGAGGTTGTCAATCTCACCGTGTTTTGCGGAAAACAAAGGATTAAACGTATCGAATGGAAAGAAGTAAAAATTTGTAGAAAGTAAACACAAAGTGGTAAACAGTTTGTCGATTGAATATAAAAGACAAGGATCGGGATCCATAGTTCACTAGAGGTGGCTCTCCTTAGATAGATAACATGCTGGGTGAACAAATTACAGCGGGTCAATTGACAAACATCGAGAAAGAAATGCATGCATATACTAATCATCTTGACTCCTTTGAGACTTGATTGGGCATTACAACATTATACATAGACCGCCATCCAACTGCATCTATGACTAATAATCCACCTTCAGGTTATCATCCGAACCCCCTCCAGTATTAAGTTGCAAGCAACAGATTATTGCTTTACGAATTGCGTGTAAAGTAAATAATACGATTGTTCTATGAACAAAGGATTGTTGTTTTCTCCCTAGTAGCAACATCACATCTAGTACCTTAGAGATTTCTGTCACTTCCCTAGATTACCAGAGGCATGAACCCACTATTGAGCATAAATACTAACTCTTGGAGTTGCTAGCATCTACTTGGCCAAGATAGCTACTAACAATGGAAAGCATGCAAGATCACAAATAACAAAGACATGATAGAATCAATAATCAATCTGAAATAGCATCTCAATATCCATCGGATCCCATAAACACAACATGTAGAATTACAAATAGATGATCTTGATCATGAATGGAGCTCACAAGATCTAAACATGAAAGCACAAAGGAGGAGAACCAGCCATCTAGCTACTACATGGATCTGTAGTCCAAGGATGAACTACTCACGCATCACACCGGAGGCTTGCATGGTGATGAAGAAGGCCTCCAAGGTGAATTTCCCTCTTCGGCAGGGTGCTGGGAAGAGCTTCAGATCCCTCCCGATCTAGGGATGGAGATGACGATGGCTACAGACTCTTTCGTGGATTTTTTGATCGAGCCCTTAGGGTTTTTGTCCCGAGGGCAATATATAGGCGGAAGGGGAGACCGAGGGGGTGCCAGGGGCCACCACACCACCCCCTAGCGTGGGCCTAGCCGGGACGCGCGGCCAGGTGGTGTGGCCGGCCTCTGGCCCCTCTCCGTCTCGTATTCTGGCATCTGATGACTTCTGGAAAAATAGGCACTTTGGCTTTTATCCCGTCCAATTCCGAGAATATTCATTTTCTGACTTTCCTGGAACCAAAAACAGCAGAAAACAGGCAACTGGCACTGTGGCTCTTGTTAATAGGTTAGTCCAAGAAATCATATGAAATGTACTCCAAAGTTGGAACAAAACAGAAGAAAGTGGATAAAACCAAGCATGGAACATAAAAAATTATAGATACATTTGCAATGTATCAGTCGTCAATCAGAAATCCATGAAAAGTTCCACAGCGCCTTCGCCACCGAAGGGGAGATTCGAGGGACAGAAAGTCTGTTAGGCGTACGGGGACTCCGGGGGACAGGAAGTGCCCTTGAGCCACCTCCATCGATCTCCACCACCATCTCTATGCATGGTCTTATTGAGATCATGAGCTTGTAATCTATAGATCTACCTTGCTACTCAAGTGCTTTAATAGATGTCTGCTCTCCCCATGTGTGTGAAGTTGACAGTGTGCACACCATGGTGACACTTAGGCTAGAGATTACAAATACTTGTTATGAGTTATATTTGGAGTTGGATGTCTTTATGAAATTGTGGTGTTTGTTCGAACCATCTAGTACTCAAGGTGATAGTGTGGGGTTATCTAGATGGGAAAGATGAACTTTGAGGTGTGCTGTTATAGCCCTACCATGGATTAGAGTGTCCAACCGGAGAGTAGTTCAGTGTAGTATCATAAAGAAGAAGATATTTATATGAGAGTGTTCACTAGTGAAAGTATGATCCCTAGGCCTTGTTTCTAAGCATTGAAACACCGTTTGCAACTAGATCTGTTACATGTTTGCTTGCTTCCATCTTTATTTCAGTTTGCCTTTAATCTCTTCCATGCTATCAAGCTATTTTCTAGCACCGTTGTCTTATATCCATACCACTTGTATTTCACTATCTCTTCGTCGAACTAGTGCACCTATACACCTGACAAGTGTATTGGGTGTGTTGGGTACACAAGAGACTTATTGTATCTTTATTGCAGGGTTGCTTGAGAGGGATACCTTTGACCACTTACTCCTTGAGTTCGATAAACCTTGGGTAATCCACTTAAGGGAAAACTTGTTGTTGTTCTACAAACCTCTGCACTTGGAGGCCCAACAACTGTCTACAAGAATAGAAGTGCGTAGACATCACTCCTACTGGTTCGATAACCTTGGGTTCATAACTGAGGGAAAACTTGTTGTTGTGCTCATCATACCTTCCTCTTGGGGTTCCCTAACGAGCTCGACGTGTTGAGTCGATCATCAAGCTCTCTTCTAGCGCCGTTGCCGGGGAGTCAAGGACATCTTCACCAGGGGAGTCCCTCATAACCAATCTCTTTACTTTGTTGTTTTCATTTTGCTTAGTTTATTTCTGCTTTGTTTGCTTGTTTCTTTTATCAAAAACACACAAAAAATAGTTGTACTAGTTTGCTTTCTTTATATCAAAACACACAAAAAACAGTTTCCATTTTAAGTTGCTATTATGTCTAGCATTGCTCCAGTCACTATGTCACCTGAGGAAATGATTTTTACTTTCAAACAAGGAATTGAAGAAAGTTTCAAAGAAGCTTGGTCTAGGATCTCTGAATTACTTGCAAAAACTGAACCTAAAATGACTCTAAGCTTGTTGCTTAGCAGTTTTTACTTTGGAACTGCTCTATGCTATAGGTATGCTTTGGATGTTGTAGTAGGAGGAGATTTCCTCTAATGAAATGAGGATGAAGCTTTTAATGCCATAAAGAAGTTGGTCTCAACATATAACTTGTCTAGCAAATCTGATTCCTCCTTCATAAACATATTTGCTAGACTAAACACTCTTGAGGCCAACACAGCTAGTTTAAAAGATTGCTATAACATGCTTAGAGAGCATCATGAATATGTTCCAATAAATTCTGAATCTTCAAAATGGCTTCCTGCAGTAAAAGTTGTTATAAATAATGAAACTTTTCATGCTCGTTGTGATATCATGTCTGAATTATGTCTTATGCCTAAAGATATCTATGAACCTTTAAATCTTTGGGGACTTTCTGAAGGGGGAGAAGAAATATATCTTGCTAATAATGCCACGATATTACCCATTGGAATAGCTGAAGGAGTGTTTACGAAAATTCTAGGGAAAGTGGTGTCTGCTGATTATCTTGTTATTGAATGTGTAGGAAAAGGACAAATTACACTTGGAAGATCCCTACTTAAACTCCTTGGAGCAATAATAGATGTGGAAAAGGGCATCATGCACTTTGCTTCTCCACCAAACAATCATACAGTCCTCAAGGATAAGAATAAAAGCAAGAGAGGTAAGGGCAAGAAATTTGGTTTTAATGCTTCTTCATTTGAGAATACTTGATTCTTTTGTTGCTTCTTATGCCTAGCTCAAAGGCGTTAAAGAAAAGCACTTATTGGGAGATAACCCAAATTTCGTTAGGAATATTTTTGTTGAGTCTTGGAAGTTATTGCTTCAGTAATAACCTCTCCTTGTCATTTTTGTGTTGTTTTTGTGCCAAGAGTAACCTCTAATGAGAGAGAAGTAATGCTTGGGAAAGTTGCTCCCCCGAAACAGATTTTTGTGCTTAACTATAAAAAATCGTGAAAAATCTTTGTATGTCGGTTTGAGCTGTAATTTTTTGTGCTTCTGCCCCAGGTTGTTATCCAACTTTCGTTAGTTCAGCACTTTTCGATTTGAGCAACAGAAGGTCTTCGAAAAAAATCGGTTTTTACCTGGTAGTCTGTTTTTACAGATTTCTGCCATTATTTGCATTTGCCTCTTAAATCTCTTTCTCTTTGAATTCTTGCCAAAATTCTTGAACTTTTTAAATAAAGTGCTACAGTGGGTTTTGTTTAATTGGAAGTTTTACTTGTGTTAAAACTGAACCAAAAGACTTATTATCTTGAGTACACTAATGTTGTTAATGAGGATTGTGTGAAGTTTTGTATGAAGGAAATTTTAAAGTGTAGGGAAGAGTAATGTGATAAGATGAAGTATGGACAAAAGCTCAAGCTTGGGGATGCCACCCGTGTCACCCCAAGAAATATTCAAGAAGTACAAGCGTCAAAGCTTGGGGATGCCCAAGGCATCCCCTTCTTCATCAATAAAAAAATTAGGTTTCTTCCAAACACTTCATTTTTATTGTTTCATGCACAGTTGTGTTGTTCTTGGAGCGTCTTCGTTTTTTTTAGTTTTTGTTTGCATAGTTTGCTTAAATAAGTTGGTTGGGCTCCCTTATTCATACATAGTTTCAAATAGGTTGATTTGGATTGGAAAAGAGTAGGAAAGTTCATGCTTAAGTGGTATAAAAAGGAGCTTGTTTTTGACTGTGACTTAGACTTTATCATGTCATGCTTGATATTCTTTTGGCTTTATGCTTAGTGATTATTGCTATAGCATGAATTGTTACAAAAAATTGAGATTGCTTAATGTGCCTTGAAAGAATCATGCATTGTTTTAGCATATAAAAGCATAATATTGTGGTATTCTCCTTTAATGCTTTATTTGGGTTGACTTGGCGCATGCTCACACCATGTCAAGACTACACCAAGTCACCATAGCCTCTATGATCACTTAGTTTTCGACTTGTAATATCAATTTATGCTTTAATTAATAATGTTTTGTTGCTTTGCATGATTATGGACATTATTGCTCTCTTAGTTGGTTGCTCCCAGTCTTTTGCTAGCCTCCATACCAAGTATGAGTTCCACTTATGCATCCAACTCCAAGTAAAACCAAATTATTCCAAAGAGTCCACCATACCTACCTATTAGCATTTGCTATTCCAAGTATATTCATGTTTTTATCTACCTTCCAAATTAAACTTGTTATGTGAAAATTAGTGATTAAAGCTCTCACGAACTTGATGGCACACTTTACTTTTCTTGCACTTAATAAACTTGAACCATTGTTCCCATCTATGTTGCGTATATGCTTGCGTTTTGTAAGTTGTGGATTAGCAGAACCATGCTGTCATGGGGAACGCTTTCAACATTGCACTTTATTTAGTTGATATCATGTTCTTTTGCTTATGGATCTCGGCGGTGTGAAATGAAAGGGGAGCTTGTAAGGCTCATGGAGTTCGTATATGTGTTAGAGAAACGCCTGGGCGGCTGGTCTAACCCATGCTTAATCATGGTGGAAACCTGCAGCGTAACCATAGTGAGCAATCTATGAAGCATCCTCTATAAAAAAAGCCTATGCAAATAGGAAAGAAAAAAGAAAAAGAAAAAAAAAGAGATACCTATGCAAATAGGAAATAAAAGGATGCTGAGATGCTCATTGTCTGCTTGCCTTGTCATTTTGATATGGGGATTCTTCCGTATCATCGGGCAAGGGTTACCTCGTTGGAGGTTCTCTATGATGCACATGTACTTACAATGATGATACGTTGCAAATGTATCTATAATTTTTGATGTTCCATGCTTGTTTTATATCTACTTTCTTATGTTTTATCCACACTTTGGAGTATTTTTACATATGCTCTCCTTCCCCTGCTAGCATCGGTCCAGCGTGTTGCGTATCCTACCACAGACTGTGGAGAGAAGGCAACACACCGTTCTACGACACTTTCTAATCCGGAGAGCTTTCTCTGAAGGGACTACGCTCTCCTTCCGCTACTAGCATCGGTCCAGCGTGTTGCGTATCCTACCACAGACTGTGGAGAGAAGGCAACACACCGTTCTACGACACTTTATGATCTAGAGAGCTTTCTCTGAAGGGACCATTTTCTGGAACTAACCTATTAATAAGATGCCACAATGCCAGTTGCCTGTTTTCTGTTGTTTTTGGTTCCAGAAAAGCTAGAAAATGAATATTCTCAGAATTGGACGGGACAAAAGCCAAAGTCAATATTTCACCGAGGGGAACACGGAGCCAAAAGACGAGACGGGGAGGGGCCAGGGGCCGGCCACACAACCTGCCCGCACGGCCAGGCCTGGATCGTGCCTGGGGGTAGTGTAGCCGCCTCGGGCACCCCCTCGGCATCCCCTTTCGCCTATAAGAAGCCTCCGATACAGAAAGCCTAATCACCCGATCAAAATTCCACGAAAGAGTCAGTAGCCGCCGCCATCTCCATCCCTAGATCGGGAGGGATCTGAAGCTCTTCCTGGCACCCTGTCGGAGGGGAGAGATCATCCTGGAGGCCTTCTTCATCATCGGAGGCATGCATGGTGATGAAGAAGGCCTCCAAGGTGATCTCTCCCCTTCGACAGGGTGCCGAGAAGAGCTTCAGATCCCTCCCGATCTAGGGATGGAGATGGCAGCGGCTACAGACTCTTTCGTGGAATTTTGATCGGGTACTTAGGGTTTCTATTTTAGAGGCTTCTTATAGGCGAAAGGGAGGCCGGTGATATAGCTTCATTTCCGAAGCAAAACAGAAAAGAAGCAATGGCCAGCAACTGCATCTTGTTAATAGGTTAGTTCCAGAAAATGTGTAACCATACTCCAAAGTGTGGACAAAAAAAATAAGAAAGTAGATATAAAACAAGCATGGAACATCAACAATTATAGATACGTTTGCAACATATCATGGCGTGGTGGTCTTGGAACTGCCCACCCCTCCAACACAGACGTACTTCCCTTAACAAGGAAGGAACTGTGTTCAAACAAATCCCCGTGTCTCCGCGTGCTCCACTATGGTTTCCTCGCTCCTTTTTACACGCTTAGTAGTTAGGTTGGCATATATGGAAATTCTCCTAATTGCATATCTAGAGAATTTACATTTGTGTGAAGCCTAAAATTGAAAAAGAACTAAAATTTGAAGTAGCACCTATTCACCCTCCCCCTCCTCTAGGTGCCCATACGATCCATTTCAATTGGTATCAGAGCCTCGACTCTTTTATTCGGGCTTTATCGCCTAAGGGATTATGGGCACTAAGGGAGATGGTAGTGAGGCTGTGGACAAGGTAACTATGGATGATCTCAAGACGTTGGATACAACCTTGCTGAAATCCATAGAGTCCAAAATGGAAGAGATGCATCAAATTATTGCTCGTCTCTCTCCATCTATAGCCCCACCTCCATCTACTTCTGAGGCTACCACTCCTCTCTCGAAGGTCAAAGCTAATGTTAACTCCAAGGAAGATGAAGTGGTAGGTGATAAAATAATGGATCCTCCTCCAAAAAGGGAAGTGGTAAGGAGGACTATAGTGAGGTTCCTCACTTATATTCTCCCGACCCACCAATCCCTCACCCTCATATAAATAATAGGGGTGATCCACCCAATCTTACTACATCTTCATTTAATCAATAGCAATTCTTAATGAAATCTCATGTGCAGTTCGTCTATTGAGCTTTGGAGGATCATTGAAGAAGGCCTCCACATTGGTGATTCCACAATTTTTACACGAAGAGAAGTTGTGGATGGCCAACTCAATGCAATGGCTTTACACATGACTCAACTCGGTGTAGGTCCCAAGGACATGCCCCACATAGAACATCTCAGCACGGCTAAGGAAGCTTGGGATGCCCTCGCCGAACTCTTCATTGGGAATGAAAGCATGAGAAGGAATATGTATGATGCACTGATACGTCCATTTTGCATCACTATTCTATATCATAATTTACTATTATTCATTGATATATTTCATATTAAGAGATGATACTTATGTTATTTCATCTGTTTTTGCATGGTTGATGACTTTTGGAGGATGGACCGCTGAAGTCAGGATTTTGATGGAAAAGGCACTATTTGGAGGCAAAATTTGCAAAGATAAGAAAATTCCAGAGAATACATGGAAAATCCTATTTTTCCAGAAGACGAAGGATGCCAAAAGGGGAGCGGAGTTGGGCCATAGGAGGCCCACACCACCCCTGGCGCGCGCCAGCCCTGGCCGCGCCACCAGGTGGTGTGGCCACCCTGGCCCACTCCTAGCTCTCCCCTTTGGCGTATATTATCCCCACGAAACCCTAAGCCTGGGGGCGACCATAGAAAGATTCCGCCGCCTCTGCGGGGCGGAAAACTACAGAGAGAGAAAGAGCTCTCCGGCGAGGCAGAAATCTGCCGGGGAAATTCCTTCCTGGAGAGGGGAGATCGTCGCCATAAACACCACCATCAAGCGGGACTTCATCGGGATCATCATCATCATCTCCATCAGCACCATCATCACCACTTCATACTGCTGTAACAATTTGGTTGAATCTTGCATAGTTCTTAGGGGAAGCTTTCCCGGTGTTGATTACTTGTTGTAGTTGATGCTATTGAGTGGAACCATTGAATTATCGTTCATGTTCAGATTGTTACTTATCATTATTTCATCTCTGATCTTGATCCATATGATGTCTTGTGAGTAGTTTGATTAGTACTTGAGGACATGGGAGAAGTCATGTTGTTAGTAGTGGAATTGTGTTGAGAAAGATTTAATGGTTTGTTATTTAAGTTGTGGTGTTATTCTTCTAGTGGTGTTATGTGAACGTCGACTACATGACACTTCACCTTTAAGGGCCTAGGGGAATGCATTGTGTATTTGGCTACTAGTCGTAGGGGTTGCCGAAGTGACAGAAACCTGAAACCCCGTTAGGAAACCTTTGCATAAGAGATGTAGGATCTCAGAGTTTAAAGTTGTGGTTAGGTTTTTATCTTAATTACTTTCTTGTACTTGCAGATGCTTGCAAGGGGGTTAATCACAAGTATGTATTAGTCCTAGGAAGGTCAGCACATTAGCACAGGTTCACCCACACAACACTTATCAAACTAAAGAAGATTAATCAACTATATGAAGCGAAAGCATTTGACGATATCGCCATGTGTCCTCGAGAACGTTTGGTCATCTTAAGTAATACAACCGGCTTGTCCTTTGCTAAAGAAAGGATTGGGCCACTTGTTGCATCTATTATTATTGTCTTTTATTTACTCGTACTTTATTTATCTGCATTATCAAAAAACCCTAAAAATCTGTTTGCTAAGTATTTACAGCGAATTCCTGCTCCAAGCCACTCGTCAACACCTTTTGCTCCTCGTTGGGTTCGACACTCTTACTTATCTAAAATACTGCGATACACCCCCTATACTTGTGGGTCATCATGCACTTAGTAACCAAGCTGAAGGTTTTTATATGATGGATGTCGAGGATCATGAGGATATGTATAGAAGACTCATGTCAATAGCCACCACATTTAGAAATCATGGTGCTACACACATTGATGATGCTTGGATCAAAAGAAAGTATGTTAGTGCTCGTATACCTTTTGAGCCTACTGATTTGAAGAGCCTTCAAGGTAGACACAATTACCATCAAATGACTTCAAATGAGGTCATGCAAGAAATGTCCGCCTTCAAAGTGGCCGCCAAGAATGCCGAAGATGCTCATGCTCAAGCCATTGGAATGCAAAAGGGGGTATATGTGGCCTTAAAGGCAAATGTTGTTGAACAAGATGATGATGACTTTGAAGCTATGGACTGTCCCGAGGATGTCAAGAGGGCACATGGTGAGTACATGGCATTTTATTCTAGAAACTTCTGGAAGGACCCCGCCAAATCCAAATCTGAAATTGAACGCAAGAATGGTTCTAATGGAAGAAGGGAAAGGTTCAGAATAGCAGCAGCCTCCTGTTATGGCTGCTGATCAAAATCAAGGGCAAGGTTCTTCATCTCCTGTACTTGCTGAACAAGTTGTTGATCAAGATCAAGCTAGTGGTCCAGAAAAAGACTCAAATGATGAAGAAGTTCCTCCAAGAAACAACAAGCTAATTGAAATTCATCGCAAAGCTCGCGCTGAAAGAAACCTCGAATTAAGAGGTCATACTCTAGATAAAGTTGTTGGAGGTCTAAGAATAAGAGTGTCCACAAGAAGAGAGCTTGCAAGATTTAGTGATCATCAAGCTCATATATCTGTGGTGGAACCCAAGAAGGTTTTTTAAGCACTTGAAGATCCATATTGGGTGGTCGCTATGCATGAAAAACTCAATAATTTTGAGCGCAACAAGGTCTGGAAATTAGTAGAGAAGCCAAAGGATTGCCACAATGTTATCGGCACCAAGTGGATTTTCAAGAACAAGCAAGATGAAAATGGAATTGTTGTAAGAAACAAGGCACGATTGGTAGCACAAGGTTTCTCTCAAGTGGAAGGCATCGACTTTGGTGAAACTAATGCTCTCATGGCTCACCTTGAGTCTATATGTATCCTTCTTGCTTATGCATCTCATCACAACTTTAAATTACAGCAAATGGACGTTAAGAGTGTGTTTCTTAATGGTCCTCTACATGAGTTGGTATATGTGAAGCAACCCCGGGTTTCGAGGACCCCAACTTCCCGAACCATGTCTACAAGCTCGATAAGGCGCTCTATGGCCTTAAACAATCCCCCACGTGCGTGGTATGAGCATCTTAAAGAGCTTTTGTTAGACCATGGCTTCGAGGTTGGGCAGATCGATCCAACTCTTTTTACTAAGAAGGTTAAGGGGGAGCTCTTCGTATGCCAATTATATGTACACGACATTATCTTTGGCTCTACTAATAAATCTTTTAATGATGAATTTTCAAAGCTTATGACTAACAAGTTCGAGTTGTCTATGATGGGGGGATTATGGTTCTTTCTTGGATTTGAGATCAGGCAACTTAGAGAAGGAACCTTCATTAATCAAGAAAAATACATCCAAGACATGCTCAAGAGGTTGAAGACGACAGATCTTAATGGCATTGCCACACCGATGCAAACTAAATGCCATCTTGAACTCAATCCCAATGGTAAAGATGTGGACCAAAAGGTATATCGGTCCATGATCGGATCTCTCCTTTATCTCTGCGCATCTCGACTCGATATTGTGTTGAGTGTAGGTGTGTGTGCAAGGTATCAAGTGGCTCCTAAAGAAAGCCACTTAGTGGCGGTCAAAAGAATCTTCCGATATTTGGTTCATTCCCCAAACTTCGGACTATGGTATCCCAAAGGTTCAGATTTCTCTCTATGCGGATATACGAATTCAGATTGGGCTGGTGGCAAGGATGATAGGAAATCAACTTCTGGTGCTTGTTAGTTTTTGGGCAGGTCCTTGGTATGTTGGTCTTCGAAGAAATAGAATTGTATATCTCTCCACCGCTAAAGCTGAATATGTGGCTACTGGAAGTGCATGTACTCAATTATTGAAAGGAATACAGTGTCAATTGTGACAAAATGCCTCTTTTGTGTGATAATGAAAGTGTAATCAAAGTTGCGTACAATCTGTTGCGGCATACAAGGACAAAGCATATTGAGATTCGCATTCACTTTATTCAGGATCATGTTGCTCGTGGTGATATTGATCTATCCTTTCTGAGAACAAAGAACCAACTTGCTGATATTTTTATGAAGCCACCTGATGAAGCAAGGTTTTGTTATTTGAGGAATGAGCTAAATATTGTGGATTCAAGGATCTTGTCTTGATTACTCATGCATACCCACTTACATCTCTTCATTTATTTGGTTTAGGTGTGGGCATGGATATAGGGGGAGTGTGGTCCTAATTGATTGGACTAACCCTCGCCCAATAATGCCAAAAGCAAGAAAAACCACTTCTCTTAATATCATTATGTGATATGTGAGTTCTTTGATGAGTATTGGTCATGAAACCCAAGATATATCTTCACGGTGTCATACCTTACACTCCAACATGGTGGCTTCGGCCACTTCACTCTTCCGTGAGAAGAGTTGGTTCCTTGTGGATCTTTTGGTTTTTCTTGCATATCTCTTGTTATTATGGAAAACACCCAATTTTGGCTTTTACTTGATTTGATTCTTGCAATCTTGGGTGTGTAGTACCATCATAGTTTGGTTGGCTAAACCCAAGCCTTCTCATATTCCCAAGCCATCTATTCTTGCACACAAGAGTACAACGAGTGACCTCTTGGGGCGCTAGCATCACTCTTCTTCCTTTTTGGCGTTTCGATGCCAAAGGGGGAGAAGTAGTTCTATTTAGGATTCTGCGGATTTGCATGGGTCGGGCACAAGCATTTGCTTTTTATTGTTTTTCTCTATCATTGCTTGAGCCCATTTAGCGTTGAACTTTTATTCGTGAGTTGGTTTGTATGAGACTATGTTTGTGTTTGGTACTATGGTTTAGTTATGGATTTATCACTGGAAATATCTTGTGGATTTATCTCTCGGTGATTATGGATCCATCTATATTATTGGCTATATTATCTATCATAATGGATTTTTTGGTTATCTTTCTCATGGTGGAAGGCCTCAATAATGGTTATCATATTAACTATTCTTATATTATATTGAGGACTTCTCTCTCACGGTGGTATGATGTTTTGGTCTAACTTGTCATTTGCATGTAGATTCCATTCCAATGAAATAGCCTTGTACCTAATCGTGTGCATTTGTATTCAAATGCAAATTATTAATTATGCACACATTTAGGGGGAGTCTCTTTGATCCTTGAAATGATGTTGTTAGTAGATCTCTATTGCAAATCCTAGTATTTGTCATCTAACACCACAAAGGGGGAGATTAAAAGAACATTTCATGGTCTCTAGTGTTTTGTGTGTTAGATAACAATACCAAGGGTCATCTCATGTGTGTTGAAGTGCTGCGGATGATCTAGTCATGCAGATACAGCAAAACTGAATGTTGGGGGACAGATTATCCGCCCCTACCAAGGGCCGGATAATCCGGCCCACCCCAATCTCAAGAGCAGGCAAGGCGCGTCATGCAGTAGGGGGAATATCTCTCGGATTATCCGGCCAGGGAGTTTTGCCAGCGGATAATCCGCCCTCAAGGCGGATAGTCCCCCGAGAAGTTTTGCAAAGGCTAGCCAGGCATGTCATGCAGTAAGGGGGGCGGACTACCTCTCGGATTGTCCGGCCAGGGCTGGAGTTTTTTCCCAGGCCGGATAATCCGCCCCAAAGTGGGCCAGATAATCCGCCCCTCCAGGTTTTTTGCAAAGGGAGCAACAACGCGTCTTGTAGTGGGGGGATTTTCCCCCGGAAAATTTGTCTCCGGGGCAGTTGTTTTGCCCAGGCTAGATAATTCAGCCCCCAAAGTCTCCAACGGCCGAGTTTGGCATGGGGTATTTATTCCCTATCTATCCCTCCTGCCAGACTTCTTGATTCATTCAAAAAAGCTCAAACCTATTCTTCAAGTTCTAAGCGAGATCTCCATCCTCAACCACTCAAAGGCTTCGATCTTTGGGGAATTGAAGGGGGAGGACTCGATCTTCATCAACACCAATCAAGCGCTCACTTTTCCCCCATTCACTTGAGGGATTCTTGATCTAGTATTTCTTGCAAATATCTAGATCCTAGTTTTAATTATTTGATAATCCTTGTTCTTGTGGTAGCTTGTTGTCATCACGGGAGCCTCCAATTCAGTTGTGGATGTGTGCTCTGCTAGCGTTGTAAAGGTACCGGTTCCTACCTCGAAGGGTACTAATAGTGGAAAGGTGGATCAGGCCTTTAGTGGTGAGATCCATCGGAGAATAGGGTGAGGCCTATTGTGAGTGGTGATCTTAGAACCACCCACCCCTACAACGCATACGTACTTCCCTTAACAAGGAAGGAACTGCGTTCAAACAAATCCCCGTGTCTCCGCGTGCTCCACTACGGTTTTCTCGCTCCTTTTTACACACTTAGTAATTAGGTTGGCATATAGGGAAATTCTCGTAATTGCATATCTAGATAATTTACATTTGTGTCAAGCCTAAAGTTGAAAACAAACTAAAATTTTAAGTAGCACCTATTCACCACCCCTCTAGGTTCCCTTACAATCCATTTCAGTCGCCGCCACGCACGCTGCTCTGGTGACCAAAACTGGGTGGTGCCACCACCAATAGGCTCATCACCGTCCCCTAGTTCCAACACAACCAACCACGCATCCAGGCGTGCACGGGATCGACGAATCCATGCTTGACCTAGGGTTTCCTCCATTGTTGACGTCAGCATCACGTCATGTTGGCGCAGTAATTGCCTTTTCTTTTTTATTTATTGTTTTGTAATTCTTTTCTAGAAAATAAAAATACCCTAGGTGGGTCCGAGCTATCAGGTTTTTAATAATTTCCATAATTAATTTCTAAAAAGAATAAAATGCTGACTTTTGGGACCAGATGCAAAATAATTTATAAATTGATTAACTATTTTAAAATGATTAAAAATGGATTAAAATTGGGAAAAATCATAACTATTTCATTTTAATCAGAAAAATATGAATAATATATCAAAATGTTCAGAAAAATAAGATCTACACAATAGCATCAAAATCATGCATTGTTCAAAAAATTTAATTGCAAGTTTAATTAGAAGAACCAACTGAACCCCGTAGGTGACTCCGAGGTTCCCCATGTTCTAGGGTTTGCACCCCTCGGACCCAGTTTGAAATGACCTAGCATGTACTAGGGTTTCATTTCAATATACTTTAACTTGTCATATAATCATCTGTGCCTAAGCATTGCATCGATGCCATGTCTTGATTGTCGCTTTCCTTTCCGTTGTTTCTGCTTCTTCTTGGTAGACATCGGAGTTGATGTGAGCAACGAGATTAAGATCAAGATCGAAGACCAAGATTAACACCATCGAAGATTATTGACAAATAAGATCATCTAATGAACCCTGCATATCTATAGTTGGGTATCAATAGGCAAAGGCAAGGATAGCCCCACACATGAAATAATCCTATGCTTTTAAATTATTTCAATTCTTGCCATGTGCATACGATTCCAAAGTCTTTTATCGATAGATAGAGTAATCATATATGATGCATGTTCCCTTTTGTAGACTATATTCCTTGATCCACTGCTCCTAGCATAACTAGGGTTTGGCTTATGACCTTTGCTAGAACCGTTATATCTGTTGTGCTTAGCCATGATTAGTTGTTATCGCTGGTCCATCTAGGTGATGAATTAGAGCCACGAATGAACCTAGTTGGACAGGATGACATGGTATTGTAACACCCTCAAATCGGCCCTATGCAAGTTTTAGCGATTTCCGCCAAACCCGCATAGAAACGATTCAAAGATGCCCACCAGGCACTTGCGTGCGGGTGGAAAACGAAGTAATAACATTACACAGTAGTCCACGATGGAACCCACAGAACATATATATACAACAACGACTCCATGAGTCAAGAATACAGATATACAATACAAAGATCCAAATCACCTTGAAAATGTTACAGCGTCCGACTATGGACAAGATGCAAATGGGGCTAAGAGCCCTGAAGAATAACCAATGGCGTCCATAACCCTGCCTAGGCCAAGCTAGAAGGGTAACCCTGCTAACGACGTCGAACTCGTACCTGCTAAACAAAAGGGGTGCCGACAAAGGCGAAGGGAAAAAGAGGAGCGTTAGTACTGGGGCCAGTACACGGCGAGGCTAGAATTCGGCGGCTCTCGCCTACATAGGTATGGTGGACTGTAGCGGCAGCGCAACATGCACTAAACAACCTATAGAGACTCGATTAACTGTCGGCTATTAGAGAGAGATAAGAAACACCTATTCGGTACCAACCTTATACTAACACCAATCATACCCATCCTAGTATTCCCCCTCGAGACCAAACGAGGAAGTCAAACCAAGGAACTCACACAGTTGGCAGTTTTATTCATTCCATTATAGTTAAAGCACTTACTAGTCAGATATAGATAGCATGAGTCATTCTGAAGCATAAGTAGTGGGCCGTTTTAATTACCATTACGTTGTAGTTGGAACATTTACTAGCCAGATATAATTGTCCTGAGGAATCCCAAAACCCAACAGTTTTTGGCACTTTTTTCACATTCCATTGGAGTTGCAATACTTACTAGGCAGGTATAGCATGACACGATACATCCCAGTTCCACTAGTTGTTGGCACTTTTATTGTCCATTCCATGATAGTGAAGTTGATTACTAGTCACATATTAAGTCAAATTTATAGCACTACTTTAGTTATGCTTGTCTATGATCGAGATATTGTGCTCCAAGTCGTCCATAACCGCAGACACGGCTTTCAGAAAGATTTACCCTGCAGGGGTGCACAAATAGCAACACACACACGATCAACCTCGGAAAAACCAAATCAAAACCCAACGAGGCTTTCACGACAAAGCAATCACAGGATTCATAAAATATTTCAGAGGGCCAACCCATTAAGCTACCCGCAACGAAGTTGGCCGGCTCCAAGACGGACCCAAGGTTTGCGCCAATGGCTGTAAACGACTGGGAACCCGAAAGTGTGACTGGGCTTGTCGATACCGCGAAAACACTCCGCAATTCCTAAACAGTACAGGTGCTCCACGCACAATTATAAATAAAGCAGTAAAGCATGGCATAAGTATAGGATAGTAATAAAGCCCCAAACTATTTTGTGGCCCCAAGAAATAAGAAATGAATCAAGCTCTGGCTAAGGGGGATTCATAGACTCTCCCGGATGTGGATAGTGTGAATAGTCAAGGAACAGGTATCAAGTACTCAGGGCCTACGGGACACAAGTGGACATAAAAACCAAATAGCATATATTGCCCACCGTTGCCTCTTTCATTAGTTATCCTAGCAATTTAATAGTTGTATTTAAAGTCATGATCATCTCCACCATAAACATCTGCCAGCATTCCAACAACGGTGATACTTGACAACACGATATCGCACCTGAGCACGCAACTACGACTCGCAAGGCCAGCTATCTACCAGACACAGGTAATAGGAGGTGTCCAAGGCAATATAGAGGCTGCACGGGATATAACTGGTGTACGGAAACTAAAGCATCGCGACACGGATAACAATAGATCAACAGGAGGAAATAAAGACTATAAATGCAAAATAGGTAGAAGGGGGAGAGATGCTCGCTGGGAAACATTGCCGAAGATACACCGGAGATCTGGTCGACACTCGCATCCACTCATCGGCCTAATCCGTGAAGAAGCAAAGCACTAGAAGAAACACCGAATGCACTATTTAATACTACGACAGAAGATCAGGCATGATGCATGTATGATGCATGACATGGCAAATATGCGATGCACTTAGGCAATATTAAGCAGAACCGGGGTCCCGACAATTAATTAATAGGTGCGAGTTATTTATCTACCCCGCAAATTAAATGTTGGCTTAGCAAGGCGAAACATGGCATCGGTTCGCTACACAAATTTAAATGGAGCCAATATAAGACTAGAATAGCCCGCATATGGTCTCCATATTTAATTATGAGGTGAATCGGCGAAAACCCGGACCCACGAAATATGTATGCATGCATGAATAATTTAATATGCATCGATATATGGATGACAGTTTATAAAAATAGGGCTCGGAAAAGGGGTCACACATGGGCGTTGGCGATCTTGGGGTTCCGAGGGGTCGACGGGGTTCGGTCTTCAGATCCAAGAAGGAAACTTCATGCCAACAGATCCGTGAGGACGGTCATGGTGTCCGGGAAGGCGATCTTGGCGTTCCGGGCATCTTCCGATCGGGGGTCTTGGTGTCCATGAAGATCATGTCGATACATGGAGTTTGGTCTTTGTATCCGGAACGGTCTTGCGGTCCGTGAAGGAGAAAGCACCGCCTTCCGACATGTTGTCGGTGGAAATCTTAATGTGCCCGGATAACGGTCTTGACCTTGAAGATCTTGTCTACCGAGAGGACTACCGGAGTCCGCAGAGACACCAGTTGATCACCACCTCGTTTGTCAATCAGCACTACAGTCCTAGATCGGAGAATCACATTGGCAGCAGCAGAACAAAAAGGAACCCATGAGACAGATGGCAGCAGCGCTGGTTGGAGAAAACAATGCCTTGGTGATACCCTGTTCGTGATAGAGCTAGCAGAGAGGCAGAGGAGGTACCAAATCGAACATAGCAGGAACGAGGGAGATGTGGTCGTCGGCAGGGAAACGGGCACCGGCAGCGGCGGGCATGCGCAAGCATCCAGGGTCGACGAGGAAGATGGGGCTCAGGTCCTAGGGGTCGCGTGAGGATGCTTTGCGAATGGAGGTAGGCGGTGAAGGTGGCCGGAGCAGCAGCGTCACGGTACAGGACAAGGGGAGCTCAAGCAGGGGACACCCGTGCACGGCCGAAGACGAGGTGGAGGTGGCCGTCGATGGTGAAGCAGGCTCATGCGGTTGGGGGGCGCTGGCTGCGGGCGCTTGGTGCCGAGGAAGAGGGCGAGCCTAGGAGGAGGCCTAGTGTGGCGGCGGCCGGGCGCGGAGGCGGTGGATGCGGCATCCCCTGGCGGTGGAGGCCGTGGCGGCAGGGACAGAGGACGGCCGGGGCGGGGCCATGCAGGCAGCGGTGCCACCGAGCCTTGGAAGGGCGGCCGGAGGCGGCCAAGAAGTAGGGACGGCGGAGGCGTCCTTGGTGGCCGGGCTCTGGACGAGGAAGGAAGAAGGGGCGAGGCGCAGAGCGAGCAGGTCAGGGGTGCGACGGGGAGCTCGAGCGGGGGTCGCGGCGGCGGGTCCGCTACTGGGGATCGAGGTGGGGTATCTCCCTGGCGGTGGTTGCAGGATGAGGAGAGGAACGGGGGTAGGTGGTGATGCCGTGAAGGGCTCAGGGACGAGGGAGCGGGGTCGGGGAGGTGGGGCCGGGCTACGGTCGCTGCGCGAGAGCGAGCAAGGCAAGGTTGGGGTCGCGGGCGGGATCGTGTCGTGGAGTGGGGCCAGGGCATCGCGACAGGGGCGGTCGCGGTTGGGCTGGGTGGTTGACCGCGTCAAGTTGGTGCGGTCAGTGGGATGGGGCGTGCACGTGCAGGTGAGTGCGGCGCCAGGTTGGTGGAGTGTGGAGGGTTAGGGTTAGGGCAGGTTAGGTTTTTTTTTCTTAGATGGGTCGAGTAGTAGGTGGCCTAGCCTAACGGCTGGGCTGCCTCCCCTGGTACAAAATATAGTTTTATTTTATTTAATGATCTGTTTTATTTTACAAACTTTTTAGAAATAATTTTAGACAAAACAAAAATATCTGGAAGAGACCGGGTTTTTTGATTTGGAATAAAGGCGGAGGATATTTAGAAAACAAATATAGGCTTTTAGAAAATAGTTTTAGGCAAACCATGTGTGATGTCATGACGATGCTCAAATGCAATGTGGCATGATGACATGAGCATGTTGTCATGATGATGCACAAAAATAAAAACAACACGTGATTTTCTAGTAGTGGTTTTATCAGGGTGCTACAGGTATGATCGGAGATGAATGTTAAACATGCCAAGGCTTGTATGGGAGGCCACGAGGGTTGTGGTTTTTGCAGTTCTGTAGTTTCCACCCTTAGGACCCGAGGTTCTTGCCTCCTGAACCAAGAGCGAGCGTACAACCACACGGGGACCTATGGGAACCCCCTTGACCCCAACTTGCCTAGTCTGATCCATGAGTCCGTAGTTTGAGATTTTTATTCGGCACCTGCATGGAAAAAGGTTTTGGAAAAATGGTGCAAGCATATAGGACGTGGCAGAGTGAAGGGTCCACAGCACTGAAACTAGATCTTGGTAGACAGAGTCGAGGACCGCCTGGGAGTAAGGCCAACTACCTTAGCTGGGAGCCCTCCTGGGTGACTCATGGATTAGGCAAAAGCAAGGGAAAGGTTTTGGTCAACCACCCTCTGTCAGCACACCAAGGAAGTGTGTCAAGTGGCATTAAGAGTTTGTCGGCACATGTGGGTAAAGTTGTACACCCCTGTAGGGTATTAATCTTTTCGAAAAGTTGTGTCCACAATTATGGATGACTTGGGATTGGTGTGGTGATCATAGAGAACTATAACCTAATCGTAAAACTTGGCAAGTAAAGTAAGGTGTGTTTAAGGATGCTTCCTCCGGGATAGAGGGGGTGATCCTAGTTGGTAGGTTCAGCTGATAAAGATTTGGTGGATATCAAAAGATGATCAAAGCTAGTGATATCGCTTTCTTATCCCCTTTTAAATGTTCTACTTAGTCGAGCTTCTCCTACCTCTTTTACAAGGAAAGGTAGATTTATGCAAAATAACTCCACTAGCCATAAGTCTTGCAAAGTACACCATGTACTCAGCCTTGCTTTGTTGATACTTTTGCAGCAGAGTAAGTGTTTCCCCGAGGATGAGTTATTTACGACATTGACATCGACAAGTAGCTTGGGGTTCCTGGTCGACAGCCTGGAATCTATGGGTTGGGACGTCATCATTATGCTTCAGGACTCTTAGGCCATTTGTTAAGTTTGTTATACTTAATAGCATAATTTGCCTTCCTTTGTTTGATGTTTGTGGCTAGTGACCTCTGATAGCTATGAGATTCGATATATTTTTATGGTTTTTATTGATGGTTTTCTTCTGGATTTGATTATTTTTTAGCTTTACCTAACGCTAATACTTCGGTAGTGACAAAACTTGGTTTTTAGTGTGTGTTTCATATTCTGAACATCAACAGAAGGTTTTAAGAAGAGAAACACAATATTCAGGCAAAACAAGCAAGTCACTTTTTGGAAGCAATCAAGGGAGGCAAACAGAAGATTTGATGAGCAACTATACAGTGGGATAATTTTCCGGCCGTATAGTTGTTGCCGGCTCCATCTTGTCAAAAGGGACAGCTTCCGTGAAGAGGCCAAACGAAAATCATAACACAACAGCCACCATCCCATCCAGAAGAGAGAAAGAAGAGATCCGGAGAAGAAGGGGAATACGTTCTTCATCTTGCTCCATGATCTTAGACCTCATAGCCATCACACCCTCATAGCCATTACTTGTACTTGAGAGAGAGAGAGAGATATTCACCTTGCAAGATTAGGGTTTGAGATTGTTTCTTCCTATCTTGAATTGTGTTGGATTACTTTTCTATTCTTATTGTGGATCTCCACGGTAATATCGATAAGAACTCCCTTTATTTAATTATATCAATGATGATTTCTTCTCTCATGTGTGAGTACGTTCCTTGGGCATGGGAGATGTAAGGGATTGGTGAGATGTGATGTGCCTCCATATATTTTCCATTAGTTTGTGATTGATTTTAATCATTATATTATGTGTGATTGACTATCTGTGGGATGCCTAATGTGAAGGAAATATGCCTTGAGAGGCAATAATAAAGTTGTTATTATGTATTCCTTCTATATGATAGATGTTTATTTTACATGCTATAATTGTATTGATAGGAAACATCAATGCATGTGTGTTTAATAAACAAAAAGGGTTCCTAGTCATGCCTCTCTTATAGACTAGCTTGTTGATTAACAAGATGATCAAGGTTTCCTGATCATGGACATTGGATGTTGTTAATAACAAGGTCACACCATTGGTGGAATGATGTGATGAACATTCATCCGAAGTATAGCATTACGATCAAGTCATTGTGTTTATATTGCTATAACATCATACGAAGTAATCTTTATCCTTAGACCATGAGATCATGTTAATTGCTAACACCGGAAGAGTATCTTGATAACATCAAACGTCACACCATAACAGGGTGACTATAAAGATGGGTTGATTACTGAAGGTGTTATGTTGAGGCTCATGGATCAAGAGTGGAATTTGTCAATCCATATGACGGATAGATATACTCTGGGCCCTCTCAGTGATATCACATTAGGATAGCTTGCAATCAAGTGATGTGATCAGTAGAATGTTATATCACGGGAACGAGAAAAGAGTGCATGTCGGTAACGAGATCAAACTAGGTATGGAGATACCGATGATCGAATCTCGGACATGTAATATATCGAGAGAAAAAGGGATTTAGTTACAAGCGTTAAAGGTTCTCACGATCACAGGAGTCATCGTTGAATGTGTAGGAGTCGAGACGGATCTCAGTCCTGCTGTTGATTATTGATCGGAGAAGGGTCTCGATCATGTACGCATTATTCGCGAACCGTAGGGTGGCACACTTAAGAGTTACGGACACCATTTTGGAGCACATATGTTTTGATTTAAAGAATTGCAAAGCGCAGGAATTGTTTCAATAGAAACCGGAAATTGTTTCAGGTGAAATTGCAGACGGTGGTTCTGCATGTGATATTGAAATATTGCAAGGGGCTATATGTGAATGTTTGTTAATTAAAGTAATTAACAAAATTCTGAATAAATTTAATAAAATATTTTTTATTAAATGAGAGAGCATTAAATTTGGAGAAACTTAATGCATTTAAAGTGGATACTTTAATAGGGAATTTGAAGAGGTATTTTAATGTGGAGGAGTTACCACCACATGAATGGGGAGGTGAGGTCACCCCCATGCGTGAGCCATGGAGAGAGGGCACCCCTCCTCCTATAAAAGGCCACCCATTCCTCCTTCATCCACACCTCCTTATGAAGGATCTCTCTCCCCTAGAATTATTCCCCATGGTCTCGGATTAGCGAGATACATGTTCCCGGTGGCATTTAAATGCGGAAGGAGTTGTTGCTTCCATTTGGATCGCTGGAGCGAGGAGGTGGAGGTTGTCCGTGGCTTGAGCGTGTGTGCGAGTGCGGATCTGTTCTTGAGTTGCGCTCGGACTTCCTCACGATCTTGAGATCGGCAAGTGTACGACTACATCAACCACGAGTTCCTACTCGTTAACAAAGCTCGTTGTCTTGAGGTAAGTTCTCTATGGATGTATGTCCACCCGTTTGCTTTGTAACTAGTAGATAGATCTTGGCGTGTAGTTCACAGTAGGAATTTTTTGTTTTCTATCTGCGGACCCAACGGTGGTATCGAGCCTGATCTATGCGTAGGTGCTTTGCGGGTAGTACACATATGTTTATATGTGGGCGATGATGATCATGTTATTGCATCTTCTATGTACTTTGGATATTGGTGGCATAGTGGGATGAAGGCCGGACCAACCTTACATGTCATTACATGAGACCGGTTCCACGACTGACATGCAACTTGTTTTGCATAAGTGGCTGGCGGGTGTCTGTCTCTCCTACTATAGTCAATGTCTGATTTACAACGAGTTGCTAATAACTTGGTTATCCTCGTTGTGGTTCATGTTCGTAGGTTAGACAGGTTCTATCTCCGAAAGCCCTAAGCCACGTAAAACTTACAATTGATAAATGAGGCGTCTAGTTTAGATCGTTGCTGGGCTAGTGTTTTGATATGGTATTGTTGTAAGTAGATGTATAATAGATACTCTTACAACTCACTTAACGTGTAAGTTCCATAGACCTTGGCCTTACACACAAAGGAATGATAAAGATCATACCACGATGCAAATGATAGAGATCAAATGCATGGACCATATCATCTCACTTCACACATTAGATGTTAGCATCTTATATTGCTAGTTTGGCGTTTGGTAGCATTATAAGATGATCCCTCATTTAGATATCAAGATAAAATGTGTTCTTCCTTAAGTATGCACCGTTTTGTGGATCGTGTTTTGAGGCATCACGTGATGATCAGGTGTTTTCAACTCTACGCTTTCATACAACGGGTGTAAGACAGTTTTACACACGCAAATACTAAGGTTCTTACTTGACGAGCCTAGCATGTATACGACATGGCCTCGAACACGGACGAAAGGTTAAGCATGAGTCATATAGTTGATATGATGCCCATATAGATGCTGCCTTTGAAGCTACACCGACTCACGTGATGATCGGACTTGGTGTAGTGGATTTGGTTCATGTAATCACCAAAAGGACACGAGGATGTCGTTTTTGAGTGGGAGTTCATTAGTAATTTGGATTAGTCGAACTCAATCTATCATAAACTTAGTCTAAATATACTTTACAAAATCTGTTGTAGATGGCACCACCTGCTTTTAATTTCAATGTGTTCATGGAGAAAGAGAAACTTCTTTGCGAATGGTAGCAACTTCACCAACTGGCTATGAATTTGAGGATTCTCCTCACTGCGCATAAAAGCAATATGTGCTAGATAGATGCGCTAGGCCCCACCAGCCGATGCCTGACGAGGAAAGAACATCTATATAACTCGTCGGAGGACCACAACTTAGTTCATTGCGGCATCTTGTATGGGCTAGAGCCGAACTTGAAAGCGTTTGAAAATGGAAATGCCTTTGATACCATGGGAGAATTGAAAATGATTTTCGATACCCATGCTGCCATAGAGAGTTATAATGCTACGTAAAAGTTCTTTAGCTGCATGATGGAGGAAAACAACCGTTAGTGAGCATGTACTCAAAATGTCTGATGCACGATAAGCTTGTGTCCTTGGGAATAACGATTCCCATTGACTTAGGCATACATCATGTTCTCCAATCTACGCCACCTAGCTACAAGAGCTTCGTGATGAACTATAATATGCGAGGGCATGAAGAAGTCTCTTCGAGCTTCACAATGCTTAAGATGCGAAGTGGAGATTAGGAAAGAACATCAAGTGTTGATGATCAATAGGACCACCGGTTTCAAGAAGGACAAGAAAGGCAAGCACAAGGGAAAGAAGGGTGGCAAGTCATTTGCCACGCTGAAAAGAAACCCCAGCTGGCCCTAAGTCCGATATCGAGTGCTACTATTGCAAGGGATGGCCATTGGGCATAATCGCCAAGTATTTGGCGGACAAGAAGTCCGGCAAGGCAAACAAAGGTATATGTGATATACATGTTATTGATGTGTACTTGACTAGTACTCGCAGTAGCACCTGGGTATTTGATACGGGATCGGTTGCTAATATATGTAACTCGGTTCAGGGGCTGCAGAACAAGCGACAACTAGCAAGGGATGAGGTCTCGATGCGGGTCGGCAATGGATCAAGAGTTTATGTGATCGCCGTCGGAACGCTGCCTCTCCATATGCCATCGGGATTAGTTATAAACCTAAATAATTGTTACTTGGTGCCTGCACTGAGCATGAACATTGTATCCAGATCGTGTTTGATGCAAAGTGGTTATTCATTTAAGTCTGAAAACAATGGTTGTTCGATTTATATGAATAATATCTTTTATGGTCATGCACCTATGTTGAATGGTTTATTTCTGTTGGATCTCGATAGCAGTATTACGCATATTCATAATGTTGATGCTAAAAGGATTAAACTTGATAATGATATATCTACATATATGTGGCACTGCCGTCTAGGTCATATTGGCGTTAAACGCATTAAGAAACTCCATTCTGATGGACTTTTGGAATCACTTGATTTTGAATCATTTGATACATGTGAGCCATGCCTTATGGGCAAGATGACTAGAACGCCATTTTCCGGTTCAATGGAACGAGCGACAGATCTATTGGAAATCATACATACTGATGTGTGTGGACCAATGAGTGTGTCGACGCGAGGTGGATATCGTTATTTTGTTACTTTCACGGATGATTTGAGTAGATACGGGTATATCTATTTGATGAAACACAAGTCTGAAACTTTTGAAAAGTTCAAAGAATTTCAGGATGAAGTGGAAAATCATTGTAACAGAAAGATCAAATTTCTGCGGTCCGACCGTGGAGGAGAGTATCTTAGTTACGAGTTTAGCACACATATGAAAGACTGTGGAATAGTTTCACAACTCACGCCTGCCGAAACACCACAACGTAATGGTGTGTCAAAACGTCGTAATCGTACTTTATTGGATATGGTTCGATCTATGATGTCTCTGACTAACTTGCCACTGTCATTTTGGGGTTATGCACTAGAAACCGCTACATTCACTTTAAATAGGGCACCATCTAAATCCGTTGAAAAGACACCGTATGAATTATGGTTTGGAAACAAACCTAAGATGTCATTTCTTAAAGTTTGGGGATGCGATGTTTATGTGAAGAAACTTCAACCGGATAAACTCGAACCCAAAGCGGAAAAATGCGTCTTCATAGGATACCCTAAGGAAACGATTGGGTATACCTTCTATCATAGATCCGAGGGCAAGGTCTTTCTTGCCAAGAATGGATCCTTTCTTGAGAAGGAGTTTCTCGCGAAAGGTGTGAGTAGTCGGAAGGTAGAACTCGAAGAGGTCATTGAACCTTCTCTTCATGGAATGGCGAGTGGCGCAGCACCGGAAGTTGTTTTGGAGTTGACTTCACCTGATGAAGAGAGAGCTAATGATATTGATCATGAAACTCCGAAAGAGGACACTACCGAACCTCGCAGGTCAAGCAGGACACGTGCAGCTCTCAGACGCGGCAACTGTTATGAATTTCATGATTGATGAAATGGATGACCCTGCGACATATGAAGAAGCGATGATGAGCACGGATTCCAACAAATGGCTAGAAGCCATGAAATCCGAGATGAAATCCATGTACGAGAACCAAGTTTGGAACTTGGTGGACTTACCTCACGACCGAAAGGCCGTTGAGAATAAATGGATTTTCAAAAGGAAAACTGATGCTGATGGTAATGTGACCATCTATAAGGATCGACTTGTCGCAAAGGGGTTTCGACAAATTCAAGGAGTTGACTACGATGAGAAATTCTCTCCCGTAGCGATGCTTAAGTCGGTTAGGATTATGTTAGCAATTGCTGCATATTTCGATTATGAAATATGGCAGATGGATGTCAAAACTGCGTTCCTCAATGGTAATATTGAAGAAGAGTTATATATGATACAACCTAAGGGTTTTGTCGATCCTAAGGATGCTGATAAGGTATGCAAACTTCAGCGATCCATCTATGGACTGAAGCAAGCATCCCGGAGTTGGATACTCCGCTTTGATGAGGTGATCAAAGAGTTTGGATTTGTCCAAACTTAAGGAGAGGCTTGTATTTACAAGAAAGTGAGTGGGAGCAATGTGGCATTTCTAATATTATATGTGGATGACATATTATTGATTATAAATGATATAGATCTTTTAAACAGTGTTAAAAGTTATCTAAACAACAAATTTTCGATTAAAGACCTTGGTGAAGCTTCATATATATTAGGCATTAAAATCTATAGAGATAGATCAAGACGCCTAATTGGGCTATCGCAGAGTACATACCTTGATAAGATATTAAAGAAGTTTAATATGGACGGAAGTAAGAAGGGGTTCTTACCTATGTTGCAAGGCAAGACATTGAGTAAGACTCAAAGTCCGGCTGCAGCGGAAGAAAGAGAGATAATGGATAAGATCCCCTATGCCTCAGCCAAAGGCTCTATAATGTACGCCATGCTATGTACAAGACCGGATGTGGCACATGCTATTAGTTTGACTAGTAGGTACCAATCTGATCCAGGTTCGGAACACTGGATAGCGGTCAAGAATATCCTTAAATACTTGAGAAGAACTAAGGATATGTTTCTTGTATACAGAGGTGAAGAAGAGCAAGTCGCTAAGTGTTATGTCGATGCTAGCTTTGACACTGATCCGGATGACTCTAAGTCTCAATCCGGATACGTATTTCTCTTGAACGGAGCAGCAGTTAGTTGGAGGAGCTCCAAACAACCTGTGGTGGCTGGATCAACGACGGAGGCGGAATATGTTCTTTGCTTGAAGCGTAGCGAAGCGATTTGGATGAAGGAGTTCATAACGGAACTAGGTGTGGTTCCTAGTGTGTTGGACCCAATGGTGATCTATTGTGACAACAATGGAGCCATAGCCAACGCCAAGGAACCAAGGTCTCACAAGAATTCCAAGCATATTAAGCGCCGGTTTCACTCCATCCGCGAGCATGTCAAGGATGGAGATATAAAGATTTGTAAAGTGCACACAGACCTGAATGTAGCAGATCCGTTGACTAAAGTACTCCCTAGGGCAAAACATGATCAACACCAGAACTCCATGGGTGTTAGATTTATAGCTATGTGAACTAGATTATTGTCTCTAGTGCAAGTGGGAGACTGAAGGAAATATGCCCTGAGAGGCAATAATAAAGTTGTTATTATGTATTCCTTGTATATGATAGATGTTTATTTTACATGCTATAATTGTATTGATAGGAAACATCAATACATGTGTGTTTAATAAACAAAAAGGGTTCCTAGTCATGCCTCTCTTATAAACTAGCTTGTTGATTAACAAGATGATCAAGGTTTCCTGATCATGGACATTGGATGTTGTTAATAACAAGGTCACACCATTGGTGGAATGATGTGATGAACATTCATCCGAAGTATAGAATTACGATCAAGTCATTATGTTTATATTGCTATAACATCATACGAAGTAGTCTTTGTCCTTAGACCATGAGATCATGTTAATTGCTAACACCGGAAGAGTATCTTGATAACATCAAACGTCACACGTAATGTGGGTGACTATAAAGATGGGTTCGATTATACGAAGGTGTTATGTTGAGGCTCATGGATCAAGAGTAGAATTTGTCAATCCAGATGACGGATAGATATACTCTGGGCCCTCTCAGTGATATCACATTAGGATAGCTTGCAAGCAAGTGATGTGATCACTAGAATGTTATATCATGGGAACGAGAAAAGAGTGCATGTCGGTAACGAGATCAAACTAGGTATGGAGATACCGATGATCGAATCTCGGACATGTAATATATCGAGAGACAAAGGGATTTAGTTACAAGCGTTAAAGGTTCTCACGATCACAGAGTCATCGTTGAATGTGTAGGAGTCGACGGATCTCTAGGTCCCTGCTGATTATTGATCGGAGAAGGGTCTCGATCATGTACGCATTATTCGAACCGTAGGGTGGCACACTTAAGAATTACGACACCATTTTGGAGCACATATGTTTCAGACGAAAGAATTGCAAAGCGCGAATTGTTTCAATAGAAACCGGAAATTGTTTCGGGTGAAATTGCAGAAGGTGGTTCTGCATGTGATATTGAAATATTGCAAGGGGCTATATGTGAATGTTTGTTAATTAAAGTAATTAACAAAATTCTGTATAAATTTAATAAAAGAGTTTTTATTAAATGAGAGAGCATTAAATTTGGAGAAACTTAATGCATTTAAAGTGGAGACTTTAAAAGGGAATGTGAAGAGGCATTTTAATGTGGAGGAGTTACCACCACATGAATGGGGAGGTGAGGTCACCCCCATGCGACCATAGAGAGAGGGGGCATCCCCCTCCTCCTATAAAAGGCCACCCATTCCCTCCTTCATCCAACACCTCCTTGTGAAGGATCTCTCTCCTCCTCTAGAATTATTCCCCCATGGTCTCGGATTAGCGAGATACATGTTCCCGGTGGCATTTCATGGAAGGAGTTCTGCTCATTTGGATCAGAGCGAGGAGGTGGAGGTTATCCGGTGGCTTGAACGTGTGTGCGAGTGCGGATCTTGCCGATTTCTGGCCTTCGGACTTCCTCACGATCTTGAGATCGGCAAGTGTACGACTACATCAACCACGAGTTCCTACTCGTTAACAAAGCTCGTTGTCTTCGACGGTAAGTTCTCTATGGATGTATGTCCACCCGTTTGCTTTGTACCTAGTAGATAGATCTTGGCGTGTAGTTCACACCGTAGGAAATTTTTTGTTTTCTATGCTGCGGACCCAACATAATGCTTGTTGTCCAATTAAGGGCCTATACAACATGATGCTTTTTTCTACATAGATAGGATCTTGTTCGCTAGCAGGCCGGCAACCCCCAAGTGACACGAGGATATCAATGGGAAACTAGTTTGACTCGAGGATCACGAGGAACCACTGTGCTTATTGCATTAGTCTGATCCAAGGAGCTTAATTGCTAAGCAACTTGAAGGATCTTAATCATCTAGTGACTGACCATGGTTTTGGTAACAGGCTAGTAGGATTATTGAAGTTGGGATGAAATCTACCAAGAGGAGTTCCAGCTAATTATGGGTTGCTCGCCTACACATATATTTATAAGATTATAATTGTTACACTTATCACTCGTCCACCTGGCCCAATCACCATCACCATGAACTGTATCTCCCTGCGCCTTCTTCGTCATCTATAGAAAACCACAAACAATCGAATCGTTCTTTACTTTTATGCTTTTTAATCCTGAAGTTTACATTTTAGTTTTATTTAAATACATCCAATTTAATCCAAATTTCATTCTTATTTCCACACTTGCAGTCAATTCACTCGAAGACCTGTGACAACTTTGAGTGTGATAGAGACTTCACTCATAAACACTTACCTTTGGGCTCCTTGTGGGATCGATATCTATACTTCGAAACTAGCTACAAACAATTTGTGCACTTGTAGACATCAAGCTATTTTCTGGCGCTGTTGCCGGGGAGCTAAGCGCTAAGTGTTTGTCTCTTGACATTTTAGGTGTTACTACTACAAAATGGTCTCTCTAGGAGACAAAGGGTCTACACGCTCTGGTAGGACCTATTTACCAGATTATTTTTGAGCGCGTGCCTATTCAAAGGCGAGAGGAAATTATTGAAAAAAAATTAAGATCAGATAAGGTTGAAGTTGAAAACCTGAGTGATTTTATAAAAATCATGTCCATTTATAGGACAACTCCCAAGAAACCTGAGAAAACTCTCAGAGAATACAATGCTCCAAACTCTGCTTTCCTTAAACAACCAATAGAATTTCCTAATCCTAGAGTTAGAGAATATCGATTTGATGGTGGAATTATTAAAATTTTGCAGGAAAAAGCTTTCAGTGGAAGGGAAGATGAAGACCCAGGAAGACATATTAGAGAGTTCGACGATGTGATGAAAACACTTGGACCAAAAGGTTTGCTAAGAGACTTCTCTCGTCTAATTTTTTTATTGGTCTCTTAAAGGTAAGGCTCTAGACTGGTTATATTCTCTCCCTCGTCATTACATTAAATGTTGGGAAAACTGTATTGTTAAATTCATAAACAGGTTTAATTCTTTTAAAAAGGTAACTGAAACTAGAAAGAATATAATCAACTTTAGTCAGAACGTGGGAGAAAACTACCCACGAGCCTGGGATAGATTCTTTGGAATGATCAATAGTATTCCTAATCATGGCTATTCTAAATCAACTATTTGCCATTTATTTTAACATGGTCTTAATACTCATTGCAGAGAGTTGCTTGACTTATTAGTAGGAGGATCGATAAATACTTTAACTATTAAAGCATGTTTGGAATTAATGTCTACTAGGGCTAAGAATGATTCTTTATATAATCCTAATTTCGGCGCTAAGCTGGAAAAAGGGATACTTCGTATAACTCCAGATCTTATGCCTGAAGTATGCAAATTAATGAAAGAAAAAAGTATAGCTTCTGAACTTGTTAAGGAAAATAAAGTAGACGTGTTACAAGTTTTTACTGAAGAAGATGAAACTATAAAAGTTTTTTCAAGAATTAAAACATCGACAAGCAAAATCTCATAATAACCTACATAAGCATTTTCAAAAACATAAAAAGATTTCGGCAGAACTCATGGAAAATTATGATAAGATTGGCCAAGAAATAAAATTATTTCACAAGTATCTTAGTATGATTGAAACCCAATGTGAACAAATAGCATCTGGTATCAAATTTTTCTTCAAGATGATATAGATATTCCTATTTCTACTAATATTGTTACAAGAAGAGGTGCAATTGTTACAGGACCATTAGGATCACCAAAATATGAAGCTGAAAAAGATCGAAAGGAAAAATCCTTGCTCAAATTAAGCCAAGAAGATGATGCACTGGTGGATCCTCAAGATGAAACTACTCAAGAAACACACGATCAAACCAAGGAGGACCAAAATGATGCACATGATGACCGTTATGAATCTGATGTAGAGAAAGTTGATCCAAGAGATGAGAAAGATACAAGCAATGAAGATGAAGTTGTTGTAGTAGAAAAGAAGAAGAGTGATAAGCATCAACAAAAGAAAGCAACAAAAGAACCTAATCCCCCACTAGAGGTAAAAGACAAGAATAAGAAAGGTGAGAAAAAGCTCCCTTATCCAGATCGAAAAAAGAAAGCACCGGATCAGGTAATCTATGATTTTTTCAAAAAGGCACTTGGTGATCTTCATCTAGAAATTCCATTTGCGGATGCAGTAAAAGTTCCTACCTATTTTAAATTCCTCCGTGATATTCTTAGTAGAGAGAAAGAAATAACTAAAACCGTTGCCATGGTGTCTAGTTATCCTGCTAGTGGGAATCTATTGTCTAAATTGGGAGATCCCGGAATACCAACTATTTGATGCCCAATTGGCAAAACAGATATTCACAATGCCTTGTCTGATTTGGGTGCAGGAGTTAGTGTAATGCCATTTTCCCTCTATAAAAGGTTAGGATTAGGGGAGTATTCCCCCACTACTATCACTTTATAGATGGCTAACAAATCCACTAAACAACCCATTGGTATGATTGAGGATGTTCTACTTAGAATAGATGAGCATGTTATTCCCACTGATTTTATTATTCTTGAAATGTCAGAGGATGAAAAATTATCCATAATACTTGGAAGACCTTTCCTTAGTACTTCAGGAGCATCAGTTGATTGTGTTGAGGGAAAAATAATCTTCAATGTTTATGATCCTGAAATCATCCGGTATTTTCCAAAGAAGCTAGAAGCAGGAGAAAGATATATTCCACCAGCAAAACGAGTTCATGTGGTAAGTGCCTTTGATAAGGGGCAACCCAAGGTAAGAATTCGAGAAAAGAGAAGGGGTTGAGTTATTCAACCATTCTTAATAAATGCTTAATGGGAGTCAACCTATCACATTAATTAAATAAACTAAAGAATAAAATGTTCATCGTATTCCTACGACTTTTTCACAGATATCCTTGCAGAAGCACGCCCGTGAAGATGCAGCTGTAAAAAAATAGTAGAAATATCAATTGAACAAGCGTAGAATAAGTATAAAAATAAAAAGTTTGAGTTTTATCTAAAAAACTAGCTTAATCATTTAGTCCAGATTAAAAAGTGAATCTCCATTTGAGGAGAAGAAGTTCGGTAGTACTAAAAACCCTGCTGTATACATGTTGTTATTGGTCGACAATTTTTACTATCATTTTTCTATCAAAAACAAGGTGTTTCGTTAACTTTCAGGATAAGAAAGAATTCTCTAAGAAATAGAAATTTGTTGATGACTACTGAAGGTTTAACGACCAACTATACGGCAGGAATAAAAATTCCGGCTGTATAGTTTGGCCGTATAGATATCTTTGCCATCAACAAATTTTCTTTCGTAGGTACAGAAGATTTAACGACCAACTATATGGCGGGAATAAAAATTCCAGCCGTATAGATATCTATGCCTTTGCCAAATTTCTTTTCCAGGTACTGATGGTTTAACGACCAACTATACGGCGAAATAAAAATTCCAGCCATATAGTTCCGGCCGTATAGTTATCGATGCCCGTCTCAGAAATTTTATCTCGAGGACACAGAAGGTTTGACGACCAACTATACAGCGGGATAATTTTGATCCGGCTGTATAGTTGCGCCCGTATAGCTGTGATCTGGCATATAGAAACCTAATTGTCGACGCCGCCACAACTATACGACGATAACTACATATCTCGCCCGTATAGTTGCGCCCGTATAGTTCGGCGTAACAACTTAATCGCGCCGGGGCGGCTAGGGTTCTTCTTCCTCCTCACTTTTTTGTCGCATATTCTCTCTCCAAACCTCTCAAAACCCACCTAGAATTCTTGATTCTTCGCGGATTTCGTTTGTTTGAGTTGGGGAATCAACAGATAGGTATGTTTCTCTCCCTATCCATGCTTTATTTTCAGAAATCCATGGTTGAAACTCTCACATTGATCTAGTGGATGAACTTAAGCTTATTTTATTTTTCCTTATGATTTCTCACGTTAGGATTAAATTTTTCCACATAGAATCGTTTGTATATCATGTAGAAACTAAATGCCTAAGGTCTAATGGTGAAATTTTTTAGTGCATCAAGATGAACAAATTGGCATTTTTCGCAAGAGCAAGCGCCAACGTGGCGAGAGCTCGGGGCTCCGGGTCGAGCTCAATAGCAAGTTGGCCATGGTTTCATTAAGGAGGGTGATGCCCACACGTTGGGCCGATGATAGCTTTCTCACCGTGGCAGATTTGAGGGTGGACTTTGACCTCATGTGTGCAAATTCAAGGCTATCTCTACTCGTCTACGCAAGCCACAACACCTACACCGAGCTCACCTATAAGTTCCTTGCCTCTTTCTACGATGACCACAGGGAGAAAGGTAATGCGTGCACGGTAAGCTTCACCATGAACCAACAGCATTATGAAATAACTTCCGAACAATTTTGTGATTTTTTTGGCTTCCCTCACGATGGTGAGTCAATTGTTACAAATTTATATAGTGTCTCAAGTGGAGAAACTTGTGAGGTTATTTCTGTTAATGGTGGCAGGGACTTCTACTAGAAGAAGATGTCCACCATTCAGAACCCAACAATTCGCTACTATGCCTTGTTCCTCACCGATACACTGCTGGGAAGAGGAGATACCAGTTCCATGGCCAATGCGGACATGGCCATGATCACCAAGGCACTGTTCCCCAATGCACCGCAAAGCCCCAATCCTGCGGCTCTACTCATCCAGCACTTTCGCCACCAAAGCAACAAAAAGAAAGGTGACATTCGCATTGGTGGATTGGTAACCCACCTTGCCCTAGCATTGAACATTATATTACCTGTGATGCAACCTGTTGACGGCTCCAAACTTATGGATGTCAAATATTTAACTGCTTATGGTTTCCTCGGTGTTTACCGAGCTAACAAGAGGCTCTGAGCATATCAGTTTGATTATCTTGGTGATGCACAGGTTGAGCAGGTTCTATTGCCCTATCCACAAGCCTTCATGATTGTGGAGAAGGACAATTGGATCCTCACCAAGGATCAAGTGGTGGAGATTAAAGCTAAATTCTAGCCTGATCAAGAAGAATACGAAGAAGGAGAGCAGCAGGATGAGGATGAGCATGAGCAGGAGTAGGAGCAGGAATACAATCCTGCTTGAGAGGGATAACAACAGCAACAAGGGGGATCTTGGGACCCATGGCCCAATCAGTCGCAACATGGATTCAACTACGTCCCCTATCAAGAATTTTAGCAGCTCAACTAGCGCATTAGGGAGATTGAACACACTCTACAAGGAGTGAATGAAGATGTGAGTGCCTTAACTCACAACTTCAGTCACTTCATGACCCACTTCCCTGACTACTACCGTGTAACGACTTGTAACAGCAATAATCGAGCGACAATAGCTTAACCTTGGGGGAGGTTTGAAAACCTCCAAACCTTGCATTCATATTTTGATTTATTTTACTTCTTCAAAATTGCATGTTTACTTTCAATTTGCATTCCTAAACCAAAAATACAAAAAAATTAGGTATAACTTTTATTGCAAATTTGTATCTTTGTTTCTCTCGGAGATTGCTCAATTTTAGGTGACTTGGCAATAGGGAAATCTAGAGGGGGTTCGACTCAAGTACGAGAACAAAGCAAGAAAGAGGAGGTATCACATTCCTTTCATCACCTTTTCTGCAACTTTAAATTGATCCTACAATTATTTACTCGCTTGCACTTGAGCCACTCTCCACTTAGCTTTCTACCCTATAAATTCTATTCCTTTGCTAGTGTCTCCTTTTTAGCTTTGAAATAATAAGAAATGAACTTGGTTAAAAATATTTCCTACATTTCTACAACAAGAAAAGGCATCCAAAAGATGACTTGAGTCCATGTTTAGCCTAAATGATTTGATTTCAGAAATAGACTCCATGGGGATGCTTCGAAGTATATAGACTCGATAGCACCCTTGAATGAAATTGTCTGATAAAATAGATGCTTCGAAGTAGTAGAGATTATGCCATTGCCTTTTCTAATAATTACAGTAAGATATTGCTTTACGCGTGTCATTACAAGACCGTCGTGCTCCATGGGGAACTATTAACTCCGCTGGCCAATGAATGATCTAAATGTGGGAAACCACTTGATTTCGGCTATTGAGTTATGTAAGCGTCTATAGCAGCAATGCTATGACAGGTAAAATTTTAGTCTCCTCATGGTTTCACGTTTCAAGTGAAGTTGTAGTACTCCTCTGACCCACTATTGCTCAACAGTTATTTATTGGCATGGCCACGAGTGCACAACACAGTCCCAATTAACATGTTAAAAACAGTGGCATGATTTCTCTATGAAAGGACTGAAGTTTTTGAAAAATAATGAAAGGAAAAAGGTGCTTTGAGAGTCTTGAAATTTTGACGTGGGAATAGATGAGTTGTTCTTACATTGAATGCTTTTGGTGCCAACTTGAGTACTCTTAATTGATTAAAAAGAAGCAAGAGCAAAAAGTCTTCATCTCTCAACAAAGAGAACACCAAAAGAATTTGTTTCACTTTCCTAGCTAAACTTTTGACACTTGCTCGGGCATATGATTTATTTGCTAGCAAGATATATGTGGTTAGGAAGTGGACTCGGTGAAATCTTGTGAATACTTGTATGATCATGTTTAAGATTGCAGGAATTATGAAGAAAATAATTTGACACCAATTTGATATTGTAAGTTCTTTTATTTCAGTATCAAATCTCCGCTATTCTTCCTTATTTTCTTGTCACTCGAGGGCGAGCAACATCTAAGCTTGGGGGAGTTGATAGCTGTGAGATTCGACATATTTTTTATGGTTTTATTGATGGTTTTCTTCTGGATTTGATCATTGTCTAGCTTTACCTAACACTAATACTTTGGTAGCGAAGGAAACTTGGTTTTTAGTGTGTGTTTCAGGTTCTGAACATCAACAAAAGGTTTTAGCAAGAGAAACACAATATTCAGGCAAAAACAAGCAAGTCGCTTTTTGGAAGCAATCAAGGGAGGTGAACAGAAGATTTGATGAGCAACTATACGGCGGGAATATTTTTCCGGCCGTATAGCTGTCCCCGCCTCCATCTTGTCAAAAGGGACAACTTCCGTGAAGAGGCCAAACGGAAATCATAACACAACAGCCACCATCCCATCCAGAAGGGAGAAAGAAGAGATCCAGAGAAGAAGGGGAATACGTTCTTCATCTTGCTCCATGATCTTCGACCTCATAGCCATCACACCCTCATAGCCATTACTTGTACTTGAGAGAGAGAGAGATATTCACCTTGCAAGATTAGGGTTTGAGACTGTTTCTTCCTATCTTGAATTGTGTTGGATTACTTTTATATTCTTATTGTGGATCTCCACGGTAATATTGAGAAGGACTCCCTTTATTTAATTATATCAATGATGCTTTCTTCTCTCATGTGTGAGTAAGTTCCTTGGGCGTGGGAGATGTAAGGGATTGGTGAGATGTGATGTGCCTCCATATATTTTCCATTAGTTTGTGATTGATTTTAATCATTATATTATGTGTGATTGACTATCTGTGGGATGCCTAATGCTTGTTGTCCAATTAGGGGCCCAGACAACATGATGCTTTGTTCTACATAGATAGGATCTTGTTCGCTAGCAGGCCGGCAACCCCCAAGTGACACGGGGATATCAACGGTAAACTTTGACTCGAGGATCACGAGGAACCACTGTGCTTATTACATTAGTCCGATCCAAGGAGCTTAATTGCGAAGCAACCTGAATGATCTTAATCGTCTAGTGGCTGACCATGGTTTTGGTAACAGGCTAGTAGGATTATTAAAGTTGGGATGAAATCCACCAAGAGGAGTTCCGGCTAATTATGGGTTGCTTGCCTACACATATATTTATAAGATTATAATTGTTACACTTATCACTCGTCTACCTGGCACAGTCACTATCACCATGAAGTATATCTCCCCGTGCCTTCTTTATCATCTATAGAAAACCACAAATAATCGAATCATTCTTTACTTTTATGCTTTCTATTCCTAAAGTTTACATTTTAGTTTTATTTAAATACATCCAGTTTAATCCAAATTTCATTCTTATTTCCACACTTGCAGTCAATTAACTCGAAGACCGCTAACAACTTTGAGTGTGACAGAGACTTCACTCATAAACACTTACCTTTTTATATTAACAGGTCGTGTTGAGTTTCATGACCCCTTAATGAAGTGGTGCTCTTACACATATTTACCCACCCTTCCTTTGAGCTTTCGTGCTCGTGAATGATACGTGTGCGTAATAATGTGGCCATCTGAGATTCTTAGTAATCATTATTGCTTTGGACCTCAACAAGGACATTTGTGTCATTCTTAGCATGATTGGTTAATCCTATCACTAAGCAAAGGATGATTGTGCCATCAAGTCCGTTATTCTGGTACACACTCTCCTTGGTCAAAGAGTTAGGCTCGTGCCGAAGCTCCCAGACTATGTCTTCTTGCCTTACCAAGCAAGTTTCCTCTCAAACTAAGTGACATATCAGTGTTTCGTGATATTCTAGACATCTTTCTAGAAGTGTCGCCATGTTGCCACGTGACCGTGTTGTCAAGTTCTTGAGCAAGTGAGTATTCTGAACTGCCCCTTTCTCCAAGAATCCGTACTCGATACCCGTGAACTAGTCGGTTGAGCTTAAACAACAACCTGGAGAGCTGTAAGACAAAATTTCTATCAGACTTCTTCCTCCTAAAGGGATGTCTAGTTTTGTTCGTGCTGAAGAAAGATAGTATTTCCTTCGTGGATATGTTATGTTCCCCGCCTTTGATTTGATTTGGGCAATCATCAAATCAAACTTAGTTCTAAGGACTATCCTGATGGTGTATCTATTCATGATGGTTCACCTTGGTACACCTTCATGTTCTTTGGTCTGACCAATATTCATGCTTAGTTCATACAATACATGAGTCCATCTTCTTGGAGTATCTAGGTAAGTTTGTTATTGAGCCCATCGATGATATCCTTATTTTCACCATGCTAGATTGGATTCATGTGGAACAGTTGACATTAATGTTGGAAACTTTTGAGAACCTTCTTTGAGTTATGTGTTCTGGATGTTAGAAGTAACCTTCTCAGGTTCACGTACAATAGTTGGAACTTATCACCGTGGATTCAAGAGAGTTATCTTTGTTCCCTCAGGAATTGTTTCAAGTTAGTCAAGCATGTGTGAAGTATTCTTGATATGGTAGGTTGATACCTCCACATCTGGAGAAGATTCTTTACGCACTCAAAGCCACTGACTGATTTGCCATGGAAAATAAGAAGTCTTACAAACTTTAATATCTTCCTAAATGTTTCCTAATGTGGATTTAGTTGTGTTTCGTTGCAATAAATTTATGTAGGAGAAATTATATTTTGATAACTTGATAATACATGGGTTTTGTAACCTAGCTCATTCATTTGGAGCTTGAAAATGTAGTCCATGCCTTGAGAATCTAATAACTTTACCTCTGAGGTAAATGTTGCAAACTTTCTATTCGGACATGCTGAGTCTAAAGTATCTCTTCCACCTAACTAGAGCTGAGTCTCAAGAAGCAACGATGGTTGATGTTCTTCAAGGGTTTTGACATAGGTCTCTTTGAAAATTCAGCAATATTGATGTAACGATTGACCCAAATAGCCGAAAGACCTCTTGTCAAATCCTCTTGAATCAGCAATAACAATAATTCTTCATGAGGCATCTTCTATAATTTATTATAGGAGTTGTGCTTATGGTTTCCTTTGTATCTGAAGTCCGATCTTTACTTGATGTCTCGTGTCTTGAACATCAAGGAGAACATTTAAAGTAGTACTGCTAAATGCCTCTCGGTCAATCCTCCAGACCCTTTTATATTGGCAAGAGTCTTGTTGTGCCAAGTACCTGAAGTCTGAGAATGAAGTTTCTTTTTCACATGTCATTAGGAATCTTCTTATGTATCCATCATGGTGGTGTAAAGTGTTATCATGGTCTTTGGCAAGGATTTTGATAATCCTAGATGAATAAAGAGTTTTCTTCGGTTCCTCTAACATGTTTGAACAACCACTATGATTTTGGTAATCAGAAATTCCTCTTGTTACATGTTCCCTATGACTCCTATGAGTCCTCTCCACCAACACAATTTTCTGTCTTGACCATCTGTTGAACCAAAGAGTGATCCTTCTGTATCAAAAATGGTTCAATATCTTGGTTATCTGTATCAGTGTACCCGTGAAATCTCTACTTAAGTCATTTAGTAGAGGTTCATCTCTCGAAGTCTGTGGTCGTGTTCTTTTCGTTGTACGCTTTCTTTTTCAGAAGCTTAAGCTCTTCTAAAGTTCTATGGTCTCAATTCTTATGAAGACCAGTTGTCTAACAACTTGAAAACCATCTCATTTTGGTTCCTCCGTTACCTTGATGTGTTTCATGCTTGTTGGCTCTGAATATGCTATGAAATATCTATCCGTGAGTTGACCATGAGATACCCTATTCGTGGTTCTGTGTCCTTCCCTCCCATATTTAGTGTGTGCAGCTACCTCGAAGAAATGAAGCGCTTCATTCATTCAATAATGGTGACATGGATCAATCTCCCCGAAGAGATCGCCGAAGTCTAGTGTAACCTTGTTTCTTCTATCTTCCTACCTAGGAATCTCGGGATGAGATTCAGTTAAGGAGGATAGAATTGTAACACCCCCAGTTCTACTAAAAGTGGAGTTGCAGGCCAATGAGCTGGCTCGGTATTTCACCGAGGAGGAGATGGATCATTTCGAGAACCAAGGCGAGGTGGCCCAGCAGGTGCTGGAGGAGGTGGTCGAGGCGGCGGCGCGCGAGGCCGCCGAGGTTGCGGTGGACGAGATCCACAACGTCGCGGCCAAGGAGGTGGTAGCGAAGGAGGCCGCCTTAGGATCACTGTGCGAGATCCGCCATGAGGTGGCCATGATGAAGCTAGAGTCGGTGGCCAGGGAGGCCGCTAGGGTCGCTGTGTGCAACCTTCGTCGTGCCGCCGCGACACGCAAGGTGGTGGAAACAACAAAGCACGAGCGCGAGCACGCCACAGATACCGCGGCAGAGGAGGAACACGCGGTGGATGCCGCCAAGGTGGCAGTCGCTTGGGCGCTCGTCGACGGGGATGCGACAAAGGTGGAGAAGGGCGAGGACGACGAGGAGGTGGACGGCGGCGAGGCCGAGGCCCAGGCCGTGGCTGCCACGCTAGAGAGGTCGCAGCGTAGGGCTACAACGAGAGACTACATCAAACACGAGCGTCATGCGGCGGTGAAGCAGTTGTCGAGAACGTCGTCGGCAGAGTAGGAGCAGACCGAGCAGGAAGCGAGGGACCACTGGACAGCCGAGATGGAGAAAGCGTTGGCCCTTCGCGAGGTGGAGCACGAGAGGGCAGCGATCACGGTGGCAGATCGTGGCGTCCCGGGTCATCTAGGCGGCGATTGACGGGGTCGAACCCTACGATAACGACGGCTACAGAAACGGCGATGAGTAGAGTAGGGTTGGCCAATATCATAGGCTTTTATTTTTATTTTTGTTTAACTAGGCCTTTTTGTAATGGGCGGTGTCAAAACTAATGAAAGCTAATATTAGTATTGATGTTTCACTTGCATATGACCCAGTTGCCGACTGGAGGACACTCACCTGGTCCACCTGCTGTCCGGATCAACACAACCGTTGTCTGAATTTGATGTGCTGATAGGTCACATCAACTGCATCGGTCTGGATGGATCTACCACTAGAAAGGTCATGGCTATCGTTCGGATCCGATCGAACCATTTCCAACGTCACAAGACCATTTAGTTCATGCCATTAGAGATAGCTTAACCTCTCTCTTGATGGGCCTTGGTGCCACAAGGTCTGCAGCCTGCCCTCAAACCTATTGGGCCCCCAAAATGCCACGAGACCATGTCCAAAGAAGGCCTGAAGAGTTCACATGCACACGCCATTACAAAACCTAATCGCTACCAACTAATTTGTCGACCTGATGGCTGCACTATGATTAGGTTCGCCCTAGCCACTGGCGGCGGCTACACAGGGCGGAGCTTCAGCCCTGCCGCCGAATAGGGGACGAAGCTGGCGGCCGTATACCGATCCAGAAGCCCAAGCCTGCCGCCACCTACAAAAATACTAGGGGAAGACGCTGGCGGCCGTATCCCGATCCAGGAGCGTGTGGCGGCTTTCTAGATCTGCGGACTGCAGGTGCGCCCTCCTCTCCAGCCTCTCCGATTCTTGAGTTTTGCAAAACCAAAGTGTGTTTTCTCTATGTCTATTGGACATTTTTCTGTGCTTTTTCTTTCCTTTCTATTTGTAAATCTTTTCGTACGGGAGAAACAAAATTTCTTGCAACATAAAAGGCAGGTCTTAGTTATTTGAAAAGTTTAACAACTTTTGATTTGTTGATACAAGTAATTGTGTCTTTCTATTTTCTGATTTTTAATACCTTTTACAATCTTTTCGTATCAAGCCATTTTTAGGGTGTTATAAAATTAAAATTTCTGGGATTTTTTATGTCTAAAATTAATTAATATGCTGAATTATCTTATGTTTCTTTGCGTTGAAAGACAAACAGTACCATTGTCTTAACCATAGAACAATTTTATACTCTCTCCCTTCGTATGTGTATACTAAAATGTGTTATATCTACTCCCTCGGTTTAGAAATATAAGACATTTTAATTTTGTGAAATGAATGTATCTTGATGTCTTTTAATGTATAGGTTCACTCTGAACCTCTACGAGCCTATACAATAAAAGATACCTGGTATATTCTATTCACAAAGCTAAAAGATCTTCTGATAATGGAGGGAGTATATACTTAAATATGTTTAGATATGTTTGATCATAGACAAATTTGTCTTATTTTCTAAATGGATGGAGTAGTAAATGATGGATAAGTCTCTATACTGTGGTCTTTGTGGGGCTGCAACACATGGTCCTTGAGTTGTTGTGGCTGCACTGCATGGTGGTTTTGCTGCCCATCAAGGACAACATCCTTGACTGGCTTTTAGGACAATATCTTAGACTAGCATCTTAGACAATATCTTAGCATATGCTTAGCTAGCTAGTAGCCTATAAATATGTATTCCAACCCTTTAGGTTGGCATGGCATTGTGTGAGAAATAAACCAGAAAATTGTGCTAACTCCTAGTGTCATCCTCTCCCTCGATGAGAGTAAGATTTCAGCGACTAACAAGTGGTATCAGAGCCAAGTTATCCTGTAGCCTGAGCCTCTCCTACTTATCTCCTTTCCAGCTCCGGCTGCCCCTGCTCACTCCTCTCCCTTTGCGCAGACGGGCATCAGCTCGTCTGTAGAAGCCCTCTCTCCACGCAGCAGCCCCCAACGGCGAGCCATGTCCGCAAGTCACTCTTATCACTTGGTCACCTCGAGCACGCGACATCGGCAGGAAGCCGAGCTTGTCGCGGCAGTCTTGTGACAGTGGCGGCAACAGCCAGAGCGGAGGTGGAAGCAGCGGCAGCGGCGAATGCAGCACGTGAGGCGGCGGCAGAGGCCGAGACATTGCGCGACAGCACCAATAGCTGGCAAGGAACGCATCGCGAAGCGGCCTTGATTGGCAACCGAACGCCCTCGCGCACGATCTTTGGCGCTCGGGAGGCGCACCTGGCGGGCTGACTCCCGGAAGGCGCGCGCACGGCGGCAACGTCTGGGACGACGGAGACCCAGTGTAGGTGCATGGTGGTCAGGGACGTTGGTCCTAGTGCAGGGTGGCCTACCCTTACCAGAACCAACTACGTCGAGTGGGCCGCGGTCATGAAGATTAGGCTCCAAGTGCGGCACATGTGGGAGGCGGTCTAGAACGGCGACGACGACCACCATGAGGATCGATGGGCGCTGGGTGCCCTCATCGCTGCAGTCTCGCCCGAGATGCAGTTCTCGCTTTCCAACAAGCGGACTGCCAAGGAGGCTTGGGATGCCATCGCTGCAGCATGCATCGACAGCGACCGTGCCCTCAAGTCCACACTGTAGGCACTTCGCAAGGAGTGGGAGAACCTGGCCTTCAAGCCAGGCGAGGACGTTGATGACTTTGCTCTCCGTCTCAACACTCTGCTGCAAAAGATGGTGCAGTTCGGCGACGACACCTACGGCGAGGAGAGCTGTCGAGAAGCTCTTTCGCTGCGTCCTCGAGAAGTACAAGTAGATGGCTCGCTTGATCGAGTCTCTACTGGACCTCTCCACGATGTCGATCGAGGAGGCGATAGGTCGCCTCAAGGTCATCGACACCGACGAGCCACAACCTCACTCGGGGCCCATCACCACTGGCGGGAAGCTACTTCTCACTCGGGAGTAGTGGGATGCCTGCCAAGGTGATAGGAAGAAGGGGGACCCCCTTCCACGACAGTGACAAAGCGTGGCAAGCGAAAAGACGCCTAAGCGGCGTCACGGCAGCACAAGCCAAGCCGCAGACAACGGTACATAGCTGCGCTTGACCCAGCCATTGGGCCAGGGCGTATCTCTGACCACGACCGCGGCAGCCACGTCGCCTGGCGGAGAGCCGACTCTGTTCATGGCACATACAAGCATCGGGCTAACTCGGTATTTCTCGCGCCAGCGAGCCAAAAGCACACGCATACCAGCAGCGGCTCAGCAATGACAAGACTGACGGGTGGTGCCTCGACATCGGCGCCACCCATCACATGACCGGCCGACAAGAGTTCTTCGTCGACCTTGACTTCGACGTACGAGGCTCTGTCAAGTTTGGGGATGCCTCCGCCATGGAGATTAAGGGTGTCGGCTTTGTCATCTTCACCTCCAAGACTGGAGAGCACCGGTTGCTCATCGGTGTCTACTACATCCCCGCGCTGAGGAACTCTATCATCAGCTTGTGACAGCTGGATGAGAACGACTCGCGCGTGCTGATCAAGCATGGGATCCTACGCATTCGGGATCGCCATCGTCGCCTTCTTGCCAACGTAACCAGAGGTGCAAATCGACTCTACGTCCTTAATGTGTAGCTGGATGAGAAAGGAGTCTATTGATTCTCTCCCAATTGGTTGGATCGTAGGGGCGATGATTTACTTCACGGGCTTGGCAGTGGCACAAGCGCTTCGGGCACCTTCACTTCGATGCCCTGAAGCGGCTCAGTGCCACGGAGATGGTGTGAGGCTTGCCGTGCCTTGACCATGTGGAGCAGTTCTGTGACGTCTGCGTGTTGACGAAGCAGAGGCGACTCCCCTTTCCCCAGAGGGCGAGCTTCCAAGCCAAGGAGAGGTTCAAGCTCATGCACGAGGACTTGTGTGGCCCGGTGACACCAGCCACACCGGGAGGACGACGCTACTTCCTGTTGCTCGTCGACGACCTCTCCTGCTACATGTGGGTGATGGTCCTCGGTAGCGAGGGAGAGGCTGCGGACGCCATCGAGCGTCTTGCGAATCTTGACCGCAACTGCAGCGTCTGCGCCGACAACGGCAAGCGGCGGATTCCGACGGCTGAATTAGCGCGTCGTCTACCGATGAGTGCATTGCCGCTACTACCGCCATGTCGTCTGACCCGCAATAGAAACGGCGTCGTCGGCGGTGCTGACGGGCGGTTGTGGGGATGGCAACCTCCTCAAGTAGAGAGGATCTTGGTACATCTTTTTAGGGGAGAAAGCGGTGGTAGCGGTCATCTACATCCTCAACCGCTCGCTACCAAGGTGCTTTCGGCAGCGGGGCGTCTGAGGCTTGGCATGGGCGCAAGCCGGCGGTCTCCAGCCATGGGTCTTGGTACCCTCGCGTTTGCCAAGGAGCTTGGCCACATCGGCAAGCTCGATGACAGGAGCACTCTGGGAGTGTTCATCAACTATGTGGAGGACTCGAAGGCCTACCGCATCCTCGACTCGAAGACACAACGTGTGCGCACGGCGTGAGATTTTGTGTTCAATGAAAGGCGAGGATGGGCGTGGGACAAGGCGGTGGACGACGACTCGACTCCGACGTATGACGACTTCACTATCGAGCACGTCCATTTCGAGGGAGCTGGGGGAGTAGGTAGCTCTTCTTCACCGAGCATGCCTACCTCAGCCCCCGAGTCTTCATCGACCTCGGCGTCAGCACCATGCTCTCCGATCACGACTTCAACTACGACGATAGCCACAGCCGGCGTCACCACGTACTCCAGCACCGATAGCCACTCCTTCGGGCATGTCTACTCCAGCACCAGCTCACGTCGAGCACAACCTGGTGGAGTTCGCTTCCTCGCTCTCACAAAGAGGAGCGCATCGACGCGTATTACGACGGCGAGGCGTTGTGGTACCATACGATGGAGAACCTTCTCGGTGACCAGCCAGTGCCGAGACTAGGGTCACATGACCTGGAGGCGTAGTTGCACCTTGCGTGTGACGAAGGCGAGCCTCGGTCTTTTGCAGAGGCCGAGAGAGACACGACAAGTGCACCGTGATGCAGTTGGAGATGGATGCGGTTGAGTAGAACCGCACCTGGGAGCTTGCTATCCTCCCTCGTGGTCACCGCGCGATCAAGCTGAAGAGGGATGAAGTCGGCGCCGTCGTCAAGCACAAGGCTCGCTTGGTGGCACGAGGTTTTGTGCAGCAGGAGGGGGTCGCCTTCGATGACGCCTTTGCTCCCGTGGCACGGATGGAGTTCGTGCGACTCCTTGCGCTAGCTGCCCAGGAGGGCTGGTGTGTTCATCACATGGATGTCAAGTCAGCGTTCTTGAATGGCGACTTGGAGGAGGTCTACATGCACCAGCCGCCGGGATTTCAAGGCAAGGAGTGCAAGGTGCTCCGCCTGCACAAAGCCCTCTATGGCTTATGACAGGCACCAAGGGTGTGGAATGCCAAGTTGGATTCCACGCTAAAGGGGATGGGCTTCGAGCAAAGCCCGCACGAGGCGGCCATCTACCGGCGGGGTAGTGGACGAAATGCCCTTCTGGTGGGCTTCTATGTCGACGACTTGGTGATCACCGGCGCCAAGGATGCGGAGGTGGCGGCGTTGAAGGAAGAGATGAAGGCCACCTTCGGATGAGTGACACAGGCCTCTCACCATGGGAATCAAAGTGCACGGGGCGACTCAGGATCACGCAGACGCCTCGCCGCCAAGCGCATTGTTGAGCTAGTTGGGCTCACCGACTGCAACCCAGCCCTCACTCCGATGGAGGAAAGGCTAAAGCTCATCTGCGACAACACGACGGAGGAGGTGGATGCTACGCGGTACCTACGTCTTGTGGGGAGCCTTCGCTACCTCGCCCGCACATGGCCAGACTTGGCATTCTCCGTCGGCTACGTTAGTCGGTTCATGCAACGACCGACGATGGAGCACCAGCAGGCTGTGAAGAGGATCGTCCGCTACATTGCGGGGACTCTCGACCATGGCCTCTACTACCCTAGGCGTCATGTGGCGGCACGCCCGTTAGAATGCGGTGACGGCGACCATGCCGGCGACATCGACACCAGCAAGAGCACGAGCAGGATCCTCTTCTTCCTCGGCAAGTGCCTTGTGAGCTGGTAGTCGGTCAAGCAGCAGGTGATGGCCATGTCTAGCTGCGAGGCCAAGTACATAGCGGCCTCCACCGCTTCTACTCAGGTGCTCTGGCTCGCTCGACTGCTTGGTTATCTCCTTGGTCGAGACACTAGAGCGGTGGAGCTCAGGGTGGATAGCAAGTCTGCTCTGGCCCTGGCAAAGAACCCCGTTTTCCACGAACGGAGCAAGCACATCATTCGAGGCTGCTTGGGTGAAGGGAGCATCAAGGCGAGCTACATCAACACCAAGGATCAGCTTGCGGACTTGCTCACCAAGCCTTTTGGGAGGATCAAGTTCCTTGAACTCTGCTCTAGGATCGGGATAGTTCAACTTTCCCACAACACCACGCACAAGACTTAGGGGGAGAATGATGGATAAGTCTTTGTACTGTGGTCTTTGTGGGGTTGCAGCACATGGTCCTTGAGTCCTTGTGGCTGCATTGCATGGTGGTTTTGCTGCCCATCAAGGACAACATCCTTGACTGACTTTTAGGACAACATCTTAGATTGGATGGACGTAGTTGGCGTAGAGTGAGATAGGCTAGATGGACCGACGAGGATGGATTTATTGTAGAAGGCCTAGGATGACAGCGTGCCTGACCAGGCGACCCAATGTATCCACGACAAGCACAATAAGTTGCGGCGATAATGGTTCGCCTTGGCGCAGCCCTCGACGGTTCCATATGGGTGGTCTAGGTTCCCCGTTGATCACCACCGTTGTACTCGCGGAGGAAAGCAAGATGGCCAAAAGATCCAAGAATTTGTTGTTGGAAGCCGTATCCCCGTAGTACCTCAAATAGGAAGGACCGGGATATGGTGTCGAAGGCCTTGGCTAGATCGAGCTTTATGACACCTGGCGCCGTGGTGATCTGAGAATCTTGTGATGTTGGCGACTAGCACGAAATTGTCGTTCAAGCTTTGGCTGCTGATGAAGGCGTTTTGGTTCTTGGTCACGAGGTTGTCCAATCTGGGCTCCATGCGGAGTGACACCACCTTAGCCACAACCTTCCCAACCAAGTGCACAAGGCTGATGGGGCGGAAATCTCCTAGGGCATGTGCATCAGGTCGCTTCGGCAGTAGGGAGAGAACCGCCTGATTGAGCCTGTGGAATTCCTTTCCTCGGAGAACATCGAGTTTTTGGAAGATGGCGAGGAAATCGTGCTTCACAGTGCCCCAACAAGCATGCAAGAATTCAGCAGTGAAGCCATTCGGCCCTGGTGATTTGCGAGATGGCAAGTGCTTGACTGCATCCCAAATCTCATTTTCCGTGAAGGGCGCATCGAGCTCCAGCAGACCATCTGTGGGGTCAATCAGATGTTGAAGGTTTAGCGAGCAATCTCGCACGATCTCCGTACCAATGATCCCGTCAAAGTATGTGAAAGCCGCTTCGCCATATCAGCAGGTTCCGAGAGGACGCAATCGTTTGTGGAGATGTTGTGGATACGGTTCTTCTGCCGGCGATATGCACATTGTCGATGAAAGAAAGTCGTATTTGCGTCGCCAGTCTAGGCAACCAATGTGCATGCACTGGTGAATGATGGTACGCTCAAGCGATGCACACCCTAGGTATGTGACTTTCAGGCTTATGTGTAGCCATCTTTCATGAAGGGTGAACTGCCGATCTTCCTGAGCCTTGTCGAATCTGAGAATGAGTTCCCGCAATAGGGCTTGCTGTTGCTTGACATTCCCTAATGATTTGGCGCTCCAACTTGTCAGTCGTCGCACTGTGACTTGCATGTGTGGTGTCATTTGCCGAAACGGGTCGATATCGCTCACCGATTGCCATGCCTCCGTGACGATTTCTTGGAATCCTTGAAGTCATAACCAATAATCTTCAAAGTGGAAGCGACGGTGGGTGGGTGGTGTAGGGGGGCATCAAGTAGTAGCAGAATGTGGTTGGAGAAGACAGACGCCAAGTAGAGAAGATGACAGTCGCCGACAATCCCTTCCCAGTCTAACGTGCAAAGCACCTGATCAAGATGAACCAACGTCGTGGGAGATTGTTCGTTAGTCCAAGTATAGCATCGCCCATTGAGGTGCACCTCCTTTAGGGCAAGGTCGTTGATGCAACGTCAAAATCGACCCATCATGTGCCTGTCAAGGAGACTGTTGTTCTTGTCCACCTCCTGGGAAACCAAGTTGAAATCTCCACAGATCATCCAAGGGCCGGGGTAGATAGCCCTGATGTTCCTGATCTCTTGGAGAAACTCGATCTTGTCATTGTCGCGTTGGGGGCCATAAACTACCGAGAGCCACCAAGGTGGGCTGTTGGCCATGGAGACAAAGGCAGTCAAGGCATTGGTAGTGAGCATATGGCTCGTGATGGTCACCAAACGGCTGTGCCATGTGATCAATATGCCTCCTCGAGTTTCATCCGCCAGTAAGAAGACGAATTCATCAAACTTGGGCCCTAGTGTCTCAAGCACAACTGACGACGAGATCAAATGCATCTAGTTTCCTGCAAGCACACGATTGTGGCCCCCGTAGTGGACAGGAGAGAGCGGATAGCCGTGCCCCGTGCCCGTGCGTTATGTCCGCGCACGGTCCAAATTACAAATTTAGGTTGTCTGACATAGAGACGATGTCGTCTAAGTCGCACAGTGGCGAAGCTAAACCTCAACGAGGCAGCCGGCTGGCAGCACCGTGCATGGTGGCGCCTCGGGGTTCTCGGGCAACTCGCGGTTGACGATGGCGGCAATGGCACTGAGGATGTCGAGCGGGATAGGTGCGACGAACACCCGGTCATACGCCATCATAACCTCAGATGAGATATAGTCTCATTAATGTCGATGATTCCTTGCGTGTGAGGAGGACCTGCACTTGCGCCCGACATTCTGGACTTGATACTTAAGTAAGATCAGGAAATATTACGTGAAAAGGACTTCATACTGTAGTAAGATTGGGAAATATTATGAACGAGCCTCTGAAATTAGGTCTGTAGGCATGACACTCTCTATTATCCATTGTTATGTTAATACTCTGCATGCAAAGCATGTTCATTGCATGCAAAAAGCAACCATACTAAGATGTCTGCACGGAAACACAGAAAAATACCAAGTGTGCAACAAAACGGTATAGTATTTAAAGATGATTTTTGGATGAAGACTAGTTTTTAGCTCAAACCCTTTGCCCAATCCACAATCTATTTCCATTGGGTTTACATTGCTAAGTGCTTCAAACCTGATCCCACTTGATAGAGCAAACTCTTTTCTGATTATTTTAGTACCACGTGGTAAACACAGTTACCATCATATTTTATAACATGTCACAATTCATTCGTAAAAGACATGGTGATACCTATTAGAATACAATCTGGTTAGTACACAATCACTACCATCATGGTAGTAACTGTTAATATAAACAATATAAGTATTATTATCCGTAAACGACTTGGTAATATAAGTAAGTACATAAAGTAGATATATTTTAATAAATAGACCTACAATAATAAGAATCTAATAACCAGGAAAAGGGCATGCGATCTTCTGGAGGTGTGCTTGTTCTGTTAATGTTCCATTATAACATTGGTTTCTTATCCCATTGGGTTTTCTCACTACTTTCGATGCTCTTTGTTTTACTATAGTTATCCATGGTATTGGGCAACTTTGCTTCAAACATTCCAAAGTTAAGTGTGCATTTGCTACGATGTTTTCACTCTCGATGTAATTTAGGCATGATATTTTCTTATTAGCTTTTATTATATTACTCATTATTACGTGTGCGTATGGTGGGCTACACATCCAACGTTGTGCTAACAAAATCGTGTTTTTTGTGTTGGTAATGTCTTTAGATTGGCTGGACAATGGATCTGATTCTTCCTTTTAAAATTGGAGATCACGCAGAGGCGAGGTCCTTTGTTCCAGGTTACAAAGGTGCATGGTTTCGCTCCAAGGTGGGTCAGCTAATTTATTTTAGCATGTGTATGTTTTGAATAATTTAGGAAGCAAACAACTTTGTCATCTTTTTTTTTGCTTCACCAGTCTTGAAGCAAACATGGTTTTATGTATTTGATCTAAATATTTGAAAGAGAACTGGTTTCTTTGATAGTAGCTTCTAGTATACTTTCGTGCTCAGATCATTGTACTGAAATTCACAACAAGTAGGTCCAAACGACATTGGATTGGGAGGGTGAAGATAGGGCTTAGGATATCATGGTCTGCCCTTCGGATTACTTGATGCACTGAATAGAAATTTCCGTACAAGTGGGTTAGAAGAGAGTAAGATTACATCTGAGCCCAAGCCGTGTTTATATAGACCCGACCTTGATTCAGAACTTAGAAGGCACCATCACCATTGTTGGGAGGGAAAAGTAAGGTAAAAGCATGAGTTACATAACTTACTACCAACACCGTTGTGGGAGGGAGAAGCAAGTCTGTAAGAGGAAAACAGGGTCCATACTTGTTACGAACATATCACTTCTCTTTTTACTCATTCCAAAGTGTAAGGTAGTGTGCTTTACTAACACATGTTGCATTATTTCTATTTCAGATAGAGGAAATGCGTGTCACAGAATCAGGACACCTTGAATATTACTTAGAGTATATTGACTATACAAAAGAAGGTAAGCATATCTTTACGCTAGCTATATTTCTTCGTAGACATTTTTTTCTTTTGCATAATGATACCATTTGTCATTTGAAGGGAGATTGTGAATGAACCGCATGCACTATATTAATTTTGACATTTCATTCTCAAACTCTTGGCTTAAGGATATTATGCACGTTCTTTTCCATTTTTGTAGACATGGTTTCTATTCAAACTTTGGCATTATCTTTTGTATACACCACTGAGCCCCTGGAGGCAGCTGGCATATTTTATGTCATGCACTCAATTTTGAAAGTGGGCCTGCTATTTAGAAACGTTTTCCATATGTAAGTGGGAATACCCGGAACTTGAACAAGTACATATGGTAGTCTTCCTTAGTTAATTTTTTTGTCAATCCTGAAATATGCCCACGTGTTCCGCCATCCTATAATACTGCATTCAGCTTTAACTGGATAATGTATGCTGTCTAGCCAAAAAAAAAATTACATTTAATGGGATGGATTATGCAGTGCTTGAAACCGCGTGTTATTCTCTATTTATATTTCCCAAAAAATGCAGTAAGTTGTACTTATCATTGTTAATGAGTTTGGGTTTGAAGAGGAAAGTTGCAAAGCTTATACTCTAATCTACATAACCTCTAATCTACATAACTTCTAAAACCATGGAAAATTTGACAATAACTTGCATCCGAATTTACCCGACAATTAATCAAGCAGCCTGCCAACATTTATTCAGTACCCTACAAGCATGTGTTTTCTTTCCTAAATGTTCTGACTTGTGTGGAAGCCTGGGCAGTACAGCTGGTGTCCATAACCGTGTTTGTCAAATATCTCTTGTCATATTAATTTTACCCTTATACTTTTGAGAACATGCCAGAAATCCCGGAACACTAGAATCGTACCAAGAATAAGAATTGTGTTTGCTGTATACCTCATATTGTTACTTTGCATGCCCTTCCTTTGCAGCCAAGGAATGGGTTGGAGTATTTGGAAAGGGACTCAACCCAGAATGCCAGAATGATAAATCAAGTCTGAGTTGTCAAATCATGTTGCGTCCTCCCTTTCCTCAGTGGTATAGGGGGGTTCAAGTTCCCGAGCACTTCTCAAAGAGCGAGCTGATAGCAAGTGTTTGTGATACCTGGAAAGTAGGTGATTGGGTAGAATGGTTGTACGAAGATTGTTACTGGACTGCGCAAATTATTAGGGTGGTCACTAAAGATGAGGTTAAGGTAAAAAATTATTAAGTTGCTGTGTAAGTCAAAATTAGCTGCTACTTCGTTGTTCACTGTTATCTTGGAACGTTATGTTTTGTCGAACTATCCTGTGGATACTTCCATTAAGTAAGTTTGATTGGTATCTGGCGGTCCAGTAGTATTACAGGCTGGTGATGCACAATCAACTTTCTTGATGATGTAGATAACACACACTGATAAGATGGCGTCCGATGAGCATCCAAGCTATGGACAATGATTAAAATATGAAGTGACCAAAGTTGTCTTATCATATCATTTAACCACTGTGTTTTCATGCTGATTGTTAGTTTTCTGTCCAAGGTCATAACCAACTCTACTGGAGACAATAATTGACATTTTCCTGCTCGGCATTTGTGTACAGGTAAGCCTGTTGAAACCTCCCATGGGTGAAGGTGGGAAATATCTGGCTAAGCTTAAGGATCTGAGGCCTGCACTTGATTGGTCGATCATTAAAGGTTGGACGGTACCTCGTTCACAGGTAAGTTTCAGATGGCAAGGTTCAAGCTTCTATAGACATCAGGTTAATTAACGTGTGTAGTAGGGAGTTGAGGAGATTATTGATGATTTTGGGGTTAGTTTATTGAATTGAATGGATTTATTGTGTATTTTTGTAGACATCTTATTTTGTATTTATTTATGATGTCAGGCAAGAGGGAGATGCTGGTATGCTGCTCATCTGATACATCCTAATTCTGGTACTGCTGATCTTTTGTGGATATTGTATGGTTTCCATGCACATTAGGAAACTGTGGTCAGATGAAATTTCATCTTGGCTTGGTGGTTTTCAACACTTCACATAATTCTAGAGAGCCAAGTGCAAAATTTGGAAAAGGAGAAATAATCCACGCTAAACATTAAAATTTTCTTCAAGACAACAAATGTATCATGAGAAAATTGAACAAAACACGTGGACAACTTTTCAGGCAAGTTGAGTCGCAAAAATTTAAAAGAGTCATTGTGTCTCTTTCGCATTTTATCTTTATGATGGAACTTGAAAGTTAAAGGCAATAGGTGAATATCTAGTAGCAAGTCTTTCTTTCTAAAATACGAGATCGCCAAATGTTTCACTCGACGAATTAGTAATCAACCATGTTATTAGCCAAATAACCTGGAGACCTGGAATTGTAGTTCTTATTTCTTTGCTGCTTGAGCACAACTGGGATATTTAGTTAATCCTATTCAGTGAAGTGTATTACTTCTCCTTGTAGCTTTTCATGTACCATGTGAAGAAATAAAGGACATCTTCGCTATTCCCTAATTTGCAGATATAGAAGAGAGCAACACAGATGACGAGGAAGCTCTGGGATCTCCAATCAAAACACATTCATCGGATGCAAACGGTGTATCGAAAATAACTAATCGGACAGACACCGTTATGACGCCCATGGAAAAAATGAGGCCGACCTCAACAGACAAATCATTGGACCCTAGTCAACTAGGTACCCACAGTTCCAGTAAGCGAAAGTTAACTCCTTCAGAGCTTGCTCAGCCGCAGCCTCCCGACACTATCAAACATACCATGGCAGAACCAAACAGGCCCTCGAATGGAACTGGAGCCCGTCGGTACCCCTTGCGAGCCCGAAAGATTTTGAAGAGTGCATCAGTACAGAAGAAATAAGCTGGTAACAATGCGCACTTCATGATCCCCCCATCCCCCTCCCCCTCCCCATGGGATTGTGGCTGTTACCGGTTGATATGCATGGCTCTAGATGACATCGTGGAAATGTTCAAATTAGTGTCTTTTGCAAACCCTGCCACATTGGTGCCTTCTGGAGATTGTTGTGGCGGCATTTCTGATGAGATTGTCTGGGGCATGATCCATTAGTTGGCCGTTGTTCGGAAGAAGTTGCAACCTTACGAATTACTGGAGCAGAATGTAGTGGATGAGCACATCTGAGTTCCTGGGCTCTTGTTGTCTGGCTGGTTGTTGTTGCTCTGACTTGTGATGTATCATGTAGTTCTGGACTTCACCAGATGTTACACCAGGAACACCATGATGAAAAACAAAACTTCCCGGATTTATTCAACCTGAATATAAGCGGAGGAAGACAGGGCAAAGTGAGGAAAGACCATGTCGACGTCTGGAGTTTTGTTAAGAAGTTCGTGCAAAAACTACAGGATGTCGCTCTTGTTGATACTTTTTTTTTCAATGAGGGTCTGTTAGATGATCTTCCAATGCATGAAATCAGTGGATCATATATGTCTTGTGTGATGATCATCCAATGCATGAACTTGTCGATCTGGTTCAGTGCATGTGTTGCGATGTTTCAGTTGTGTTCTTTCTGATAATTGTGCTTCTCGATCTTTTTGTGGCGACAAATTGAACTTTTGAAAAAAAAATTCTTCGCCACTTACCATTGCAAATGGTCTCGATGAACCTCAGGCCTCGTCCATCTCTCACTCATTGCTTAACTTATGTGCATACGACAAGATTCTCGCATACGCATTGCCCAACTTAGCAGACAGTGCTACAGTAGGAGTATCTCTAACAAGTGATCTATAATAGTCTTGGCGATGTAAAACTAACTTTTACATCATGTTGGCCAAAAACTGCCTCTCCAATAGACGATGGTGATGTATATTTTGGCCAGGTGAGGGCCAGATGATGTAAATTGCATCACCTCTCCTGATGATGTAAAACCTAAACGACAACGTGCGATTGGGGAACTGCTAGGCTGAACCTTTCTGCTCCCGTCCCACCCCTACGCGCATTCCGTTGTGATTCGATTGCCATTGGCCACTGTAAAGCCATGGACAGCTCTGAGGTGACTCGTGCCGTCCCTCCCGCCAATTTCGTGCCACTGCCAAACCCTACGGGGTCACCCCTCCGATCCTGGCCAGGTTGTCACCATGACGAGGAAACAATGTTTTTTAGTTATGCAATTGAGTGTGTTTTGATATATGTTGTTTATCTGTGTAGTGTTGATGATGAGTCGTTTTTGCAACATATGAATGTTGCATTTCAAGAGTATGAAATCCCATCATAAGAATATGAAACAAATTATGATGATGACAATCTTGATGAGGGTTTCTTGGATGAGGGTCCAAAGGAAAGAACATCAAACTACACCACTTCGGAAGACAAGTTGATTGTGTTGGCGTGGAAGAAGGTGGGGCTAGATCCGACCGTGGGCACAAAGCAACCAAAAGACACTTATTGTAGAAGGACGAGGGAGTTCTTCAATGCACGGAACAAGATGGTAATGTGAAAACGGTGACTTCTATTTCGTCGTCGATGGGGCACAATCTCCACCGATTTTCAAAATTGGAGCGCATGCTTGGCACAAGTGGATCACTTGAACCCAAGTGGCACCAATGGCGGTGACCGGGTGAGTGTTTGCGTCCTATTTCTCCATTAGATCATATTTTACATTGTCTTGTATGTGGCTAATGAACTTTATCTATTGTCATATGTAGAAGAACATTTCTCAAATTTTGTTGAGGGCAAAGGGGAAGAAAGGAAAGCCGGTGAAGTTGGGAAAACCATTCACAATGCATCATTGTTGGGTTGATCTTGAAAATGATGAAAAGTGGAAGAACCGTGAGATACATGAGGTTCCAAAGAAGAACCCCAAGAGCTCGGTGGGAGATGCGACCATTGTAGATTGTGATGAAGATGATGATGAAACATCAAGTGATGAAGGGAAAAGAAGCACCACTCCCAACTCGGCTGATAAAACCAGGAGGCCAAAGGAAGAAAGCATGCCAATGAGAAGGGCAACAAGACCGGAAATGATGACATCAAAGTGTCATTGGAGGCCACGATGAATCATCGCAATGAGATTAATGAGGAGAGAAAGGCTTAGAAGATGAAAGAACTAGACGAGCTCAAAGAAGCCGAGCAACGCAAGGCCACGACCAAGGAGAGGAGGGTGGCGGCCACGAAGGAGAGGAAGGTGGCTTTGGAAGGAAATGCCCGATCAATGAACCAAGAGCAAAAGTTCATGTTCATGGACACAAGTGGCATGGACGAGAAGCAAAAAGGCGTACGTGGAGCTTTGTCGCGGCCAAGTGTTGGCGAGAAAGCAAATGATGGCAACCTATGGCAGAGGGTTTATGGGTGCCATGGGAGACATGAGTGGCTATATGGGAGATCGCATGGGTGGCTACATGGGCGCCATGAATGATGCTATGGGAGGTTTCGACAGAGGGTTCATGGGTGCTATGGAAGGAGGCATGGGAGCCGGCATTGGAAGTGCTACGGGAGGTGGCATGGCACACGACTTGGGTGGAGCTATGGGGTAGCATGGTTGTCGGCTTGGGAGATGGCCATGTTGCCAACGACAATGTGGAGCAAAATGGAGATGTCAATGATGGCAAGGATGCATGAGAACTATTTGTGTCAATGATATATTCTATGCTTTAAACTATGCATTTCCTTTCTATTTGTGTTGAACTATGTCAATGGTCAACTATTTTATGTTATGCAATGTGGATTTGAAGTTTATTTTTATATGTGTGCATGATGATCTTGATGATAGTTTCAATGTCATTTGTTATTGACATGTTTGTGATGATCATTCATAGTTAAAATTGTGGAGGGTGACATTGAAATAGTTGACCTATTTTACATCACCTATTCCTATTGCGGTTGCCCTCATCTGAAAATCAGAAACTACTCAGGTGATGTAAAACCCTATTTTTGGTGATATCGGTGATGTAAAACCCCATTTTTGGTGATGTCTAATTTTTTACATCACCCGTTAGAGATGGTAAAGTTCAAACCCTTGAGTAACAAGAATAGTACTCCCTTCGTCCCAATTTATGTTGTATATAAGATTTTATCAAAGTCAAACTTTACAATGTTTGACCAAATAGTTTGATACAGATATGAACATATACAATACCAAATTAATATTATTAGAATTGTCTTAAAATATATTTTCATATTATATACATTTCATATCATACATATTCTTATTATTTTGTATATTCTTGATCAAACTTTGCAAAATTTGACTTGCACGCAAAATTATACGCAACATATTATGGGATAGAGGGAGTAATACTGATTTCGTTCCAGGCAAAAAGATGAAGAATGAATCAACGAAGATGCTAACAAGTGGAACAAGACACTAAAACCGTTGTTCAGCAATGCAAAACTGTGCAAGACAAAATTCATTCAATCGTTTGATAACTTCACAATACAAGCATGGCATATTGGGAAACAAAACATTCCAATGCAACACATAATAGATCCAACACAGTGGTTACAATCGTCTGAAAATGGCAAGCCAAGATTTAACAGTAAAACACAGCTCCATCCACCAAAGGAGTGAGTTAAAGATGCCAAACAACTACTACAGTCATGAACCAGAATCTGCGATGGAAAGACAAAGGCAATCATCAAGCTAAGATAAGAGGACACGTAAACAACTGGATCCCCACAATTCTCACACTTTGTCGCTTCTAAGCACCGCAACTCATGGTGCGGAAACACTCAGTATCTTCTCCTCGGCGGGCTCCTCGAGCGATTAGGCCTCGGTGATCTGAAATCAACAAAGTACATACTCAAGTAAGTATTGTATTCAGATTGTTAGGATTGTAAAGAATATATTGTAACTATGATTGCTGTTCAGTGACCCACACTCCAGACTTAACAATAAAACTAGAAAAAAGGCAGAAACAAAGCATATGTATAAGCTAACTTATTATTGAGAGTACATAGAATCATTTATGTAGCCAAAAACAAAATACCCAATGATTAAACTCAGGAAAAATACTACATCTTCATTCAGAATATTGAGAATACACAGAATCATTTACGTAGCCAAAAATAAAATACCCAATGATTTACAGAAATATCTTCATTCAGAGAACCTCAGTCTTATATAAGAAAGGGTACTACTGAAAGTGGAGAAGGATACTGGACTGAGGAACACGCAAAAGTATAGCTTGAGGACCTAAAAACAATCAAGGACAAATTTCCTTGTGTTGGGGAACCAGAGCCCAGAAGGCACGTAACTTCATCACACAACTAGGCAAAAACGGTTCTGGAGTGTAATTTGAGGATTCAAAACCGGCAAGGACTCTTCAGATTGTATTAAGCAACCCAAAGTCCAGAAGGGATGACATTGTCAGGTAACTAACCAAAAATCTGTTGTGGAGTGGTTTGCAGTTGGGTAAGCAAGTACACATTCCCTTGGTATCCAAGATCCATATTAATCAACCAGAAGCTAAAGTTCCTCATTCTTTGATCATACTGATTTATCTTATAATGATTTGCTCTTACCAGCCTCAAGTACGCGTTACATGTTATTTCACAGAAGCAGTCTCTGCGCCAAAATCTATAGCCGACTCCTTCTATAGTGTTTTCCAAGTAAAAGCCTAATATATGGGTGATATATGGTTTACTATGGCTACTAATTAGTTAGAATACCTAAGTAACAGTATCTATCACTATATACTGATCAAGGTTCTCAAGAATAAGATAACCAATAAACTCTTTAGCTCTCATGCCTGCAAATTCCTTCTGACATAACAGTAGAAGGAACTAAATATGAAAAAAATATAGAGCATACCTCTTCCGAGTATTCCTGCGTTTGACAGGGCCATTACTAAATGCCCAGTCAACACTTATTATTTGTGAAAGAAGCTCAGTTCCATCTGATTCTTTTATTGCAACCTGGGCTTCCTCAAAGTTCTCATACTCAATCAGAGCATATCCCTGCACAGGAGAAGTAAAACCAAACAGACATGAGGTGTGGCAAATTTGAGCATATCCCTGCACAAGAAAACATGCAAAACCCTGCTCTTCACATTAACACATTATTTTGTTCTCCATGGATGGCAAATTTGAGTGGTTCAACAAAAAATGAACCTTTTCACATATGAACTATGCAGATTAAGGAATTGCTGTGGAATTTCATACAGATAGTTACTAGATAGCAAAATTAACCCTATGGAGTAGAATACATACCTTCACAAATCCAGTCCGGCGATCCAAGTTCAAATGCAAGTTCTTGACCTGCCCAAAACCACCGAAAATATTGTGAAGGTCCTCCTCCTGAGCTTCTTCGTGAACTCCAGTAACTAGCACAATCCACCCTTCAATAGCTGTACAGAAGAAAAAACATGCGTAAACTCGATAAGTGACATCATTTATCTTCATAATATGGGACTTTTCGAAAGAGACAAACAGCGAATGACAATGTGTGCAGTTGTGCAGTTGCATTTTTTTACTAATAGCATTCATTAATTCAATGTTTTGTAGAAACAAAGTTTTAATACGATTTGAAAAACAATAAAGGAGTATGCCATGTGCAACATTTACAAATAAAACTCCATCGAAGTTACAAAAAAAACTCCAAAGAATTTCTAGATGTACGCAAATCAAGGCACTAGCAGAACTTATCAGAGGAGCTGAACAAGAATCGAACATTATCAATCTAAGTATTTCACTACCAAAGGTATGACCCACTCACATCATAAGATTTAAGATACCCACAGTTTCAATCAGAAGACCAATCTCAGCAGTCACGCAGACAATACTGAAAATCCTTTTTCCAGCCAAAAAATAATCATCACAACAATGTGATGATCATACCACCAGACAAGAATAATCATCACAACAATGTGATGATCATACCACCAGACAAGCTAATCCACCGACTCCAATTAAAAGTACCCCTAAGTATCAAGCAAAGCAGGAAAATAATAGGTAAAGATCGAAAAAGAAGCACATTTATGCTCCGCGGTGATCACTGATCTCGTCTCAGTTTCTAACATCTAGGGTGAGCCCAAGAATGGTTCAGATATCTACACTAAAATCACAGGTAAACAATCTTAGAAATTTAGCAGTAAGCTGCGAACTTCCAAACCCAAGGAAGCCATCAGGCAAAGCGCCCAATAATTCCACCTGCACATCTTAGAAATTTAGCAGTAAGCTGTGAACTTCCAAACCCAAGGAAACCATCAGCCAAAGCGCCCAAAATTCCCACCTGCACATCTACATAGCCCAGGAAAAGGCAATATATCACACAATGAACACAAAGATCTCTTAGCAGTGCGCAGCAGCCCATGTGCGTCAGAAGAAACCGATCAAGACGGCATCTTTGCCCTCCCATGACGTCTAAATCCTCTCCACAATACATCGAGGAAGAAAACATACAGAGCTAGCAGACCTCCTACACGAGCGTTCAGATCTCACCGCCTACCTGACTAGGCTACCATTGAAATCTTCTTAACAGCAGAAAGATAGAGGGATACGTAGAGAGAGGTAGATAGAGACGTACAGCGTACTGGGCCAGGGCCGCCATCGGAGGCGAGGGCGTCGAAGCCTGAGCGGCCGACGCCCGCTAAGCGCGAGTCTCGGGGCGCGGAGGAGGAGTTGGGGTCCTCGCGGAAGCCGCGCCCCTTGGTCTTACGGGGGGCGTCGTCGTCGCCGCCGCCGCCTGCGATGGTGGATCGGAGGCGGGGGGCGGGAGCCGGCGAGGGATCGATGGCGCCGTCCTCGTCCATGAGGTCGTCGTCGTCGGAGTCGAAGTCCACCGCCTCTACTTCCGTCGCCGCCGCCATCGCTGCAGCCGCCGCCGGGGTTAGGTTTGGATCTGGGTCGGATGGAGACGGGGAGAACCGGAGAACTACTGGGGTTTGGGGTTTGCACGTCGGGTTATCTTTCTTTTTGTTTCCGGAAACACCCTCGACGTTTAGGAGTAGTACTACTAGAACGCGCCGATTCCAATAAGAATACAGATTTGCTATTCCCTCCTATCCAAATTAATTGACTTAGTTTTGTTCAGATTCAGATGTATTTAGCACTAAAACATGTCTAGATACATTCAAATCTAGACAAATCTAGATGAATTAATTTGGATGAGAGAGTAGAAAAAATACTTCCTCCATCCTAAAATAAGTGACTTGAGTTTGTCTAGATTTGGATGTACCTATATACTAAAACGTGTCTAGATACATCCGAATCTAGATCAGAAGCAAAAGACATGAGTGCATCTACAAAATAGACGAAGAGTAGCATTGACATAGAGCCCAAGCCAAAACAAAAAAAGTAGTACTCCAAATAACAAAAGCTCATAACTCGAAAATCGGTGGGCCAGTAAAAAGAGGTAATTACATGAACCACATGGTTTAGTAAAAAAATAGAAAACCACATATTTCGCATTAATCTTTTCATAGAGTGGTTTCGTAGAGTGGCAACAATAGGGATATCTATGCCCCTTTCCAACAACATCTCCACATATTCTTCAATTCAAAAGTAGAAATCACAAAAGCCGGCTACAGTAGGGTTTAACTCGTCAATGCCCATTGTTATGGACTTGAGTTTTGGAGAAGGAGGGAGCGCTGGAGGCATCAATCGGCTAGCAAACAAGCACATGGACGCAAGGTTTACCCAGGTTCAGGCCTCGTAGAGATCCCTACTCCTGCTTGTCTGCTCTTGGAATTAACGAAGGAATCGAAGATTACATGGGCGCGCAGATGCAATCTGGCGAGAGTTATGGAAACTAGGGTTGTGATTGTCCTCCTCGCCGCCCCTTCCTAGCCTTTATATAGATAGGCTAGGTCTCGGGTTAGTCAGTCAGTTCTGATTAGGGTTCGCCCTTTGAACTTTGTATCTTAAGCTTCTTTTTGTCTCGCAAGCAATCGAAGAGTCTGTGGGTCACCCGAATTCTGCATTGGGCTTTGGCAACGCCGTGGGCTTCTGTCGTATCTGGACCGTATATACCAAACTCGAGTACCTGTAGGGTATACCTATGTCACCACCCTTTTGTACAAACCAAAGCAAAAAATGTAAAAAAAAACAAGAATATTAGAGAACACATGAACAATAGATCTCTTACCCTGTGATTTGGACACTTGAAGAACACACGGCCCAGATTCCCCTCCGACTGCGAAATGAGCCGAATTGCTCTCCTCCATGTGCAACCGTCACAACAGACCAGCGACAGTGTCATCCCTACCTGTGAAGTGAATGACGACTTGCCAGACGACCTTGAACTTGAATCCATGGTGGAAGAGGAGACATGAGAGAGATATGATATAGGAAAGAAGAAAGACAGAGAAGGGACGGTTTTATACAGTAGGGGCTATCTACAATTTAGCCAACTGCTTCGGTGGGAAAATTACCTCCAGAGTCGCACCCTCCTACGTGGCAGCGGTCAAAGGCTGGTCATACCACTTTAGGACCTGTCCTGCACAACTTAAAAAGAATTAGGACTAGCACTACACGGTTTCAAAGAATTAGGACCTGCATAAGGTATGGTCAAACTTTTAGGACCTCCCATACATTTTACTCATTTACAAACTTGACACCAAAGCACATCAATGTGGACTAGGTGGTTTCATAAAGAGTGAAATGCTAGCCTAACCTTGAGCGTTTGTTGTCTCTCTACAAAATCAAAGTAAACATCACATATGAACAAATGCCAAAATAACCACCATCTATTATTTCCCGCGGCTAAGGTCGAGCAATTGAAGTACTGTGAATGACGCTACGACATGACGGTCGTTGCTGCCGTTATGCTCGAGCCTAACTACTCGCTTCCCCATGCTCTACAGTCCTATTCAATTCGATTTTCCTTGCACGCTCTCCTATGGCGGTGCCCAATCGTAACCCTAACTAGGGTTTCGTTTGACGATGTTGCCACTGTGCCCTGGTGCTTCCCCGACGTCCCCTAGGTGTTCATGTGCGTAGGGCTGGAATTATAACTCGAAACTCGTGAGCTAAATGAGTAGCTTATGACTTGGCTCGACTCGACTCGAACTTGATGTCTATCGAGATATGTTTTAGATTTGATCTTGTTTGTTTATCCAAACTAAACGAGCTACTCACGGCTACTCGTTTATCTTGTTAAACTCTTTCAAATACAGAATTTCAATTTTTCATAAATGAATGTCGAACCGCTGATGTTTAGTACACCTGTAATGGTGTAGAGATACTATATTTTTCATTTATCTTTCCTTTATGGAATTATGGAAGTACTATCTTTGTTCTAATTCTGAATTAGCATCAAAATTACTTGCTTTTCTAATATATGTGCATGTTCACAACTCAGAATGAGATAGACGAGTTACTCACGAGTTTACCGAGTCGAGGCGAGTTTCAAATATGAGCTCGTTGTGTAAATGAGACGAGTCAAGCTAGCTCATTAGTTGAACGAGGTTTAGCAAGTCGGGCTGAGTTGGCTTGGCTCGGCACAAATTCCAGCCCTACGTGTGCGCCTCTGATGCCGCATTGTCGTTGGTGTGGCATGACGCATGTCTAAATACCCCTACGGGAACTTCATGTGCCATTTCTAGATCTCTTCGCTTAATTATTTAGTTCATATTAGTCTGAATGATCATGTATTTACTTCCTAGTGTAATTTAGACTACTGGTAGATGTTATCTTAGTTGTTCATGTTGTTTTAGTTTACTGAATAGTTAGTGTAGTATTGTTAGTGTTAACTGGCAATATCATGTTCTTACTTAATTGAATTGCTACATAAGTTTTTATATATTGTGCACTTAGTAGTTGTTAAATACTTGTTTTAGTACTTCTTTACTTATTTTTTTGGTTGTTACTGCTTTATATATTTTTTGTGAATCTGACAAGATCATGCTTAGCATACTCTGTAAGGTTAAGTTGTGCTATTATATTGGGACATTGTTAGTGTTTATCTGACAGTAGCATGCTATGTTGTTAATATATGTCATCCTTTTTCTCTAACTGCAATGTCTGCTATGAATGAAATCGGTAGAGTTTCTCCATTATGGATATTGCAGTTGAAGGAAAAGCTTATTTACTTAATTAATGTATTGCCTCTCAATCTCTCTCTTGGTTCTAACTACTGGGTTATTACTAATGGGTTATGCATGTGATGCTGATCATGATTGATCATGTTGTGATGTCTCATAATTAAGTGCACACAAATGCTTCATCATTATCATGTGTTGGTGCTATCTTCCTAGCAATATGCGGTGGGGATGGAGGGAGACCGGTAACGGCGATGGAGTAATCTCAGCTTGATGTGGCCAAGGACTTTGTCAGTGGCGGTGGGGGGTCGCACGCGGGATGGGCCTGGAGGCCAAAGCGGGCGGTTGGAATGCACACGTCAGAAAAACTGTTTTGCACCATATGTTTCGTATTGCATATTTGTAGCAGTGGAGACAAAAATCTGGGGCGTGATGTAAAAAATTGCATCACCAAATAAGGATGGGGCATGTGTTAGACCTTCGTTTTTTGCCTTTTGCAACCTGAACTTAGTTATATTTGTTTTGCATCATCTGTTGGGATGCTCTTAGTTGGTTGTTTCTATTTAGACATTGTCGATCATTGGAATTTCACTTTGGGGCTCGCGGGAGGAGATGCTTGTATTGTGAAAATCCATCTATTACTAAAAAATGAAAAAAAGGATATACGTCTACATATTCCATATCATATATAAATTTTAACAAAAAGAATATAGAATAAAATACATTTTTGTGACTTGTGTAAAACACATTATGTTGGATGCCACAAAATTCCTATTCTTCACAAAATATTTTAGCACATGCAAAAAGACATATTTTGTCTGCGACAATACATAGCCTATTCTTCATAAAATATTTCAGAACAAGTAAAAGACACAAGACTGTATATCAAAAATCATATTTATTTAAAATGTCTTAAACATTTTTTTGCATAATAGGAGCATCTGCTCTTTTGTCTCAAATAGGCACCTCCATTTTACTAATAGATTAATCTACAAACATGTCATGCGTGAGAGATTTTTTATTCTCCTACACATCACGAAATATATACATGCAAGTTGGAAAATGTTTCTCCGTATAGAAGACAAAAAGGATGACAACCTCGCTTTCTGAGCGTGAAAGACACACGTGATGAAATCTAGTGTGAAAGACACACGTGATGAAATATCTTTGGATTTTCTATATCTGAAGTATTCTTTATTCTCCCAAAGATTTCCCCTACATATCTGATATCTGCTCAGTCTCTCTTTTGGTTCTAACTACTGGGTTATTACCAATGGGTTATGCATGTGGTGTTGATCATGATTGATCATGTTGTGATGTCTCATAATTAAGTGCACACTGATGCTTCATCACGATCATGTTCTTGTGCTACTTCCTAGCAATACACGGTGGGACTGGAGGGTGACAGAGCAACGGCGGCAGAGTAATATCAGCTTGATTTGGCCAAAGATTTTGTTAGTGGCAGTGGGAGGGTCGCAGGCGGGATGGGCCTGGAGGCTGAAGTGGACAGTTGGACTGCACGCGTCAGGAAAACTGTATTGCAACATCTCACTACTAGGAAAACGATTATAGGTAGATTTTAATTCTGTGGCGCATATACAAAAAATACTCCACTAAAATTAATTATGTGGCGCATGTAGCAAATGCGCCACAGAATTCCTGCAATTCTGTGGCGCATATGGATATATGCGCCACAGAAAGTGAGAATTCTGTGGCGCATATAGCCACATGCGCCACATAATTTCTATGGGCCCATGTGGGCCTGACCCTAGCATATGCGCCACAGAATTCTCACTTTCTGTGGCGCATGTAGCTATATGCGCCACAGAATTTTAATATTCTGTGGAGCATTTTCCATATGCGCCACAGAATGTGCGAAACAGATCTACAAAAGGTGGCAGCCCCCTTTCCCTTGTTCCCACCACCTCCAACTAGCTAGCTCGCCCCCTCCTCCCTCCCAGTCCATTTTGCTCATACTCACCTCCATTGTTGATAGCTAGACCTACTTTGGTTCATGTACTTGTGAGAGAAAGCTACTCCTACTTGTAAAGGTAGTAAACCACTCATACTTTCCTCCTCCACACATCCCACACCCCCTCTTGCTACACTATGCATATGGGGTTTGTAGATTTGTGAGGCGTGTGTGCATGGGTACTTGTGTGATGCATGTTTTGTGCGACCGGCGGGCCTCGGCGCGGTGTGTATAGATGTTTTGTAGGTGAAGATGGTCCCGTGGGCGGTGTGCGATGGCGAGAGATGATGTTCCTTCGCTTTGTGTTGTGCTTGAATACATGTTGCTTGTGGAGGGAGGTTGTGTTGTGCTTGAATGCATGTTGCCGGCGCCGGGTGCATGGAGGTTTGCCAAAATGTTGATTCACGTCCATTTCGGCAAATTTCTGCACTAGCCATACGTCCTATTTTTAGGATAGGTCATGTCGAAATTTCCCGGCGATCATGCATGCATGTATGTGTGCGCGTCGTGTGTGTGCATGGTTCTAACATACTCTCTTTAATTTGGTCTATGTTACATGATGACCATGGTCATCCATATGAGCTATTTGGGTGGTTAGATACAAGGCTGATGCGGTAGCCGACATGGTTCGGAACAACATGACCAAGATAAGATGTCCGTGCCGAACGTGCAAACACCGGAAGTGGATCAACCCTGATTCCGGACAACTAGAGTCTCACCTGTTCACGCGCGGTTTCATGCCTGGCTTCCTAGAGAATGAGGAGCCGCCGATAGATGGCGGTGTCCATGATGAAGAAGAGGCCGGGGGCGGGGGAGAAGACGAAGGGTCTCTTGGACATGGTCATCATGACGAAGGAGATGCCGACGAACATGATCATCATGAAGAAGGAGATGCCGGCAGACACGATCATCATGAAGGAGACGATGCCGGAGCAGATGGTGGTGGTGGCGGCGGAGAAGACGGGAGCACGGACACGCCGCTAACTTCGGCCTTGCGGGACCCTCATCTTCAAGAAATACTCCTCAAGCAGACGGCCAACACGAGAGCTGCAGCTAGAGAGAAAGCCAAGCTGACACAGATGGAGGTAGACGGGAGGACTTCATTGTATCCTGGGTGCCGGCCCGAGGATACACGCTTGAGTGTAACGCTGAAGGCTCTGGAGATGAAGGCGGAGCACAAATGGACCAACACTAGCTTTAACGCTCACATGAAATTCTAGCACGCTCGTCTTCCCAAGGACAACACATTACCAACAAGTATCGAGGAGGCGAGGAAAGTAGTTTGCCTACTAGACCTACCGTACGTGAAGTACCACGCATGCATCAACGACTGCGCACTTTACCGGAACGAGTACAATGATAGAACCACATGCCCGATGTGCGGCCAGGGACGGTACAAGAGAGGGAACAAGAAAGTTCCTCGAAAAGTGGTGTGGTACTTTCCTATTACTTCCCGTCTGCAGCGGTATTTCGTAGACCCTAAGGAAGCAGAGCTGATGCAATGGCACGCGAAGAGGGAGAAGCCGGAAGATGATCCGGAGAAGGGCAAGATCCTGACACACCCCGCGGACGCTAGCCAGTGGAATGCGCTGGACATCGAATTCCAAGGTGAGTTTGGGCTCGATCCAAGCAACGTTAGGCTGGGCATGAGCAGCGACGGACTCAATCCCTTTGGCAACCAGAGTAGCACGCACACCACATGGCCCGTGTTTGTATTCCGTACAACCTCCCCCCCCCCCCCGGTTGTGCATGAAGCAGCGATACGTACACATGAGTATCCTTATCCAGGGGCCAAAACAACCGGGTGTCGACATGCATCTGTATCTCGGGCTCCTGAAAGAGGAGTTAGCGACGCTGTGGGAGACGCCGACACGTACGTGTGATGCCTACACTGGAGATTATTTCGACCTGAGAGCTGCGTTGCTCATGACGGTGCAGGACTATCCTGATTACGGATATGTAGCGTGTCAGGTGAACCACGGATTCTGTGCATGTGTCAGGTGCATGGATAAGACCCCGCATCTGCAGCTGCCGAGGGATCATGGGTCTTTGAAAACCGTGTTCCAAAGGACTCGAATGTGGCTCCGCAAGGATCACCCATGGAGAAAACGCGGAGACCTGTTCAATGGCAAAGACGAGCTCGATAATGCCCCATGTCGACCGTTGAGCAGCGAAGAAATCAAGGAGCTTCTGGACAATTGGAAATAGTGCCCTGCGAGGAAAGAAGCGGCCGAGGGAACAACCATCACCGCTGCATGGAGTATGGAAGGCGAGGTCCATTTTCTGGGACCTTCCTTACTGGAAGGTCCTCCACACTCCCCATAGCCTCGATATGATGCACATCACGAAGAACGTTACCGAGAGCCTGCTCGGCACTCTGATGAACATGCCGGATAGGACCAAGGATGGGAAAGCAAGCGACCTAAAATTGCTTGGCATTAAGAAGGAACTTCAGTACCCTATAGTAGCGATGCGATGATGATGAGCAGACGGAAGGGACCTGTGGTCGCAAAAGGGCTAAGAAGAATGAGGTGGTGCTTAAAATGCATCCTTCACTCTAAGCGAGGAGGAGCTCGAGAGGTTTTCCGTTGCCTCCTAGGAGTCAAGGTTCCACCGACTACTCTGGGAAGATAAGCGAGATATCCGGACGTAGCGAAGAAGAGGTTGATGGGATGAAGTCTCCACGGTATCACGTCTTGATGATGAGATACTCCCGTTGGGATCCGAGGAATAATGGATGAGCACGTCCGTGAGGCGCTATTTGTCCTCTGCAACTTCTTGATGTCATATCTAGGAAGTCTATCGGCGTGAAGCGGCTCAAGCTACGAGGAAGAGATCGTCGAGATACTATGCGAGCTCGAGATTTACTTCCCTCCCAAGTTCTTCGACATCATGGTGCATCTGCTTGTCCATGTCATGGATGACATCATCCATCTCGGGTCGGCGTTCCTGCACAACATGATGCCGTTCGAAAGGCTAAACGGTGTCATCAAAGGATTCGTTTGCAATAGGTCCCGTCCAGATGGAAGCATAGCCAAGGGCTTTCTGACCTACGAGTGCATCTCCTTCGCGGAACTACCTAAGCACGAGAACCGGGATGTCGATGCGCCACTGTGAAGCACCTCGGGAGGCTCGCTGGATTTGGTCACCATGAGGTCTACCGCGCACTCCATGTCGGCATCGAACTTCGAACACGCCCGACTTTGATAGGGCAAACCAGTGGCGCTACAACACATACTGATTAGTCGGCCCTGGGTGGATGAGCACAAAACCTTAATCGAGCAAAAGCTCACCAACATAGGCAAGCCGAGGAAGAAGGGAGACATAACCAAAGAGCACAACGCCAGCTTCACGAGGTGGTTCAAGAAAAGGCTACTGGAAAGTCCCATGCCGACGCCTTATACTGAAGATCAGAAACTCATATTCTCACTCTCACAGGGCCCCGGGTGCAACGTTAGGACCTATCAGACGTACGACATCAACGGCTACAGATTCTACACCGAGGAGAAGGACAAGAATAGCGAATACCAAAACTTAGGAGTAACTATGCTATCATACGCTGATGACGAGACTGATGTCAAGGAAAGATTCTACGGAAGGATCGAGGAGATATGGGAACTCGACTACTGCGGAGTGACGGTGCCGATGTTTCGTGTCAGATGGGCCAAGAGCGTCGAAAAAGATGGCCGGTTTTTCACCACCATGGTTATACCCGATGCCAAATCGAAGAACGCCTCCACGAAAAATGAGCCATGGGTGCTCGCTAGCCAAGTTGACCGATGCTTCTTCATTACCGACCCGACAAAGCCAAGCCGTGTTGTCGTGAGGAGGGGCAAGAGGAGCATCATCGAAATGGAAGGACCCGCCAACAAGCAAGACATCGACAAGAACGGCAATCCCAAGATCGAAGAGGAATTCGACAAGTACTTCGACAATCCAACTACTTATGCTAAAGTAAGAAGGAAGACTACCCTACCGGCTAAAGGTTGCCCGTACACGAGAAGAAATCTCAAGGTGGCCGGCCTAAAGTATTCTACCGCGAAGAAGAAGGGCAAGAAAGTTGTTGTGAAAAGACACTAGCTACCTCAGAGCCAACTTAGCGGTTTTTGACGCCTTTTTTGTACTAATTAATGCACATGCGTGCTCACGCGCCTACATATATGTATTACTTTGACAAACTAATGTATGCGGATATTGATGTGAGTGTGACACAAGCATATATATAATATAATATCGAGGCAAATATATTAATTCTTGTTTTTAATAGGCAAATATATTAGTTCTTGCTTTTAATATATTATTACCATCCTGAAAATATTTTTTAAAAAGTAAAAAAAAAAGATGTGGCAGCCAGCAATCGAACCTGACCACCCCAGGTTCAGAACAAAGGAGCAAGCGTTGAACTAATGTGGTAAGCAAGTGTTTCTGTCAAACAACAGCGCAACGCGCCTTTTGTACCATCTCCAACAATTCTGTGGCGCATATCTGTACAGATGCGTCACAGAATTCTTTGACTTAGTGTTTTCAATCTCACTGCCCCTTTTTCCCCAAATCGAGTCAATCCCACAGAACCCTAGCACACCTCCGCTCTCGCCGCCGCGCCTGCCCCTTTTTCCCCCGCCCCGCCCGCCCCGCCGCGCCGCACCCGCCTTGCCTCGCCGTGGCCTCGCCGTGGCCTCGCAGAGCACCAGGAGGAGGAGGCCCGCTCCAGCGTCCAGGACCACTGCCACCACCACCCCGCAGAGCACCAGGAGGAGGAGGCTCGCTCGGGCGTCCAGGACCACCGCCACCACCACCCCGCAGAACACCAGGAGGAGGAGGCCCGCTCCGGCGTCCAGGACCACCGCCACCACCACCCTGCAGAGCACCAGGAGGAGGAGGCCCGCTCCGGCGTCCAGGACCACCGCCACCACCACCCCGCAGGTGACCCCCTCTGATTGCATGCATAGATGATGAAAATGTGAATATGGAACTATCCCAGTTCGATAGCTATTTTTTGCATGAGAATTCATATTGTGCCAAGGTATATTAAATCTCCTTTTCTTCTCAAACTTATTGTGATCTAGCTTTATACGGAGAATTTCTTCACCAATATTACAGGCAAACACAATTTATGTGACAGAAGTATTTATGTGACATGAAACTGATGACACTAGGTTAGTTCTCAGAAGTATTTTCTTGTGATTGTGATTTTGTATCACATGAACACATGTAAATGAGAGAGTAGTTGAACTAGCATTACACCTGGGCTTTGTTTTTGTGGGTCTTGTGAACGTAAAGAAAATCTCTAGCAGGCAGGGTCTCAATTTTAATTTCCCAAGTTGTTGCTTCGCTGGCACTCTACCAAAACCAAGATTCCATTAGTTCTTGGCTGATCCCATTTGGTTGAATTCTTGAGTCCTTGTCTTTGGTTCTTGACATCATAATATATCATCATCCAGTACCACCATATATGCTCTGGCCAATCAGGTGTAGTAGTACTACTTAGCTGCACCAAAAAGGAAAAAAAATCTGTGGTTAACTTTGCAGTGAATTTCCTTGCAGTGAATAATCCATGTGTTCCTTGCAGTGAATTTCCTTGCAGTGAGGGTTCCTTGCAGTGAATAATCCAAAGAATAATCCACCTTTTTCATCCATGTGTCAGCCATTAAAAATGCTAGTCTAGCAGTAATAAAGAATGATCAGTGGGTAATAACAGTGTGTATCATGTATGTCTACAATTCCATTATTACGTACCATACCATCCTCTCTGTAATAAACCCCCAAAAAATGAAAACCAAAAAAATTACAGTGTGTACATATACGATGACAGAAATCTCTGTACCCTGTTGGATTATATGGTGTTGGAGCACCATATGTGGCTGTGGAGCATAATTTGTGCATTTTTGTATGTGAAATGTTTGCAGGGAAATCACCTGAGCTGCCCATTTCTCCTGAAATGTTGATTTCGATCCATTTTGGTCGAGAAATAGACCTTCGCTATTTTTTTTGACATATGAGCCCCATTTCTCGACCGAAGTGGAAGTGAATTGACACTTCGGGAGAAATGGACAACTCATTTTAAATATTGTTAACAATAATTAATACTAACTTCCTTATTTTAATTTGTTTAGAAGTGTGCAAACATGTCGGCCGCCGATGGGGCCGGCACTTCTAAGGCCGCCATGAGTGTCGAAGACCAAGCCAGAGCGGCGACCCTCACTTTCTAGGGGGCGGCGGCGCAGCACGAGGCGGCGGAGTCTCAGCATGAGGACGTGGCAGCTACTGCGGGCCACGATGGGGATGATGAGCAAGAGGGGGACGGGGACTACCAGATAGATGAAGCCGAGGAGGAGGATGCGACCACCTTCGTTGGTGGAGGCCGCACGACCGATGGCGGAAGACGCACGACCGATGGCGGGGACCGCACGGATGGCGGTAGCAGCAACCCGTCCGTTAAGAAGAATAAGAAGCCGAGGAAGGATCGGAAGCCACAAAATCTCGCCGACACCACCGACGAGATCACTCTGGTCTCGGAAAGTGGCCTTCCGTTGGAGACTCCGGATGTTGCCGCCGGGTACGGCATGCAACTCGGGTGCATCATCCAGGAAAGCATGTCGATCAACACGAAGCACCTGAGAAGTGAAGCGAATGAGCGGTTGGTGGCAAACTGCCTTAAGAAGCTTCACCGACGGTACAAGTTCTGACCACCGTGCAGACAAACTGGAAAAATCCAATAAGGTGAACAGGTTATCCATCACGAAGATGGCCAATGCCTTGAGCAGCTGGAGAACCCGGGTGAAGAACAAGATCGCGAAAAAGGAAAGATGGGAGAAGATCAAGAAGGGTGAGCCCATGATCGACGAAGACGAGTTCAAGATATTCAAGGCGGAGATGGAGACTGACGAAGCAAAGGCATGGAAGGAGTGGGGTCGGGAAATGCGGGAACAGAACATAGGTAATCACCAATGTGGAAGCGGCGGTTACAGGGGAAAGAAGGCCATATGGGCAAGGGAGGACGCCGAGGTTGAGCGTCTCAGGAAAGAAAACCCGTTTTTAAAAATCACGGACGAGCAGACCCGGAACTTTGTCCGGGCCCGCTACTATCTGGACAAGGATTCTAAGGAATTCATCACCGATGATGACGATGTGAGGAAGTTTGAGAGTAAGCTGGTAAGGAATTTACCCGCGGTCCATTTGCTTTCATTTTGAATAATGAAGGCAAGTTCCTAAATGGGTTCACCTTTCCTTATCTGCAGGACGCTGAAATCAAGGCTACATGCGGCGCGGACTCGTCGTCGTGGCTCGGCGGAGCCGTGGGACACGATTTTCAACAGGCGATAACGCCTTCAAGGGGAGGCCACAGTCCGAGCCGCCCACGTCATTTGGCCGTATCTCTGGCTTTGGTACGAGCATAAAGTTTCGCGAGTACTATAGCGAGGAAGCCAAGAAGAGAAAGGAGAGGCGGACCCAGTCGGCGGCTCAGGATCAAGCCGAGAAGGAAGAGCTGAAGCGGAAGATCGTGCATCTGGAGGCCAGTAAGGTGGACCAGGACAAGGTGAACGCGATAGTGCAGCAGAAGATCCTCGAGATTCTACCCCCTCGGCTGATGGAGGGGATAACAAAATGGAATGCGGATGGTCAGGTGGGGCCGATACAAGTGCCCAGCACCGGCGGCAGCACCTCGAGCCACCAAGTGTCGCCAAACATGGTTACCCCGCTGCCCTCCATCCCCGCGGCGCAGCCGATGGAGTTGGATGCACCAGAGCTGCCCCTCCTGCCGAGACTACCAAGGCGCAGCAGCCAGCGGCGGCGGTGCTTCCTAATGCACCCGAGACGGAGAAGAAGAAGGATCAGCCACCGGCCGCTCGTGTCTCGACATTAGCCGAGCTCGGTGCCCTCACCAAGGTAAAATAAGTAGTTAGTTAGCGTGCTCTACTTAATGCCTTTGATTGGCTGCCATCTCATGATGCATATATGTATGCCTCAGGACACTCCATGCGTGCTCCTACACAAGGTGCCCGGCGACGAGTTGAAGGATGTTGCCACGGGCAAGCTAATACAACCGGCGAACCGCACGATGCACTGCAAGCCCATGGACGATGCCGTGATGCGCGTCGAGTTGGGTCGGGTGTTGGGGGTTGCGAAGACATGGACCCTCCCATGCAACCTCCAGGAGCCGACGAGCACCTGACCCTGGAAGGTTGCCATGGATATCCCATGATTTGGCCAAAGACCCAGATTCGTATTGGGTCTCGCTCCACTGGTGCCACCTCGGTCGTCCGGCCGCCAAGGACGAAGCCTCCTGCTGCACCGGTCGTCGTCGCCGCCACCACAAGCCGTCACTATAGACTCTTGGGAGCATCTGCACCGGCTCCACAAGCAGCCAAGTGCGTGGTTGCTCCTCGACCGCCATCGCCCCCGCCTAAAGGCAAGGCCGTGGCACCGCAACAGCCATCGCCACCACCCCAGGATGACATGGACATGGCGGCCTTCAATGCCAACATCGAGGTGGATGATGATGATGATGCACCGGTCGACGTCAATGCCTTCGTCAACACCGGCGCCAGCAAAGGACCGTTCATGCCTCCTCTCGTTGAAGAACCATCATTCCGCGATCAAGCTATCCATCCTAAGAAGCGCCTGGTCTTCCGTGGGTTTTCTCAGGAGACGCCTCCGGCCGCGGAGACACAACCTCCATCGGCCGAAATCATTTTCAGCCCTGACACACTCCGCAGGACGACCGGTGACGGGTTAGCATCGCCAGTGGAGGCTGCTGATGCGAAGAGGAAGAGGGTGAGGAAGAGGCCGAACATGAACAAGGCTGCGAGCCAGCCCGCTCTGATCCGTTACCGGGACAACGTTGTACCACCCCGCGAGGATGGCTTGACCAGAGTTACCCGGTGTTCACCGCCAAGGTGCCGGAGGACGTGGGCTTCATCACCGATGCCCCCGTGGATGTGTTCTTCATAGCCTATGAGGACATCTTCAAGCTGTTCCACTCGAGACGGCTGGACTATAACTTGGTCCGCCTATTCACGCTCAATCTGGCGATGAAGGTCAAGAGAGAGGACACCCCGTTCGTCGCGATAGCGGATCCCTACTATATGCGGGATAGCCATCTGGAAGAAGGAACAAGGACCCGGGCCCGGGCAAAGTCCTACCTTCAGAAGCTATTGATGGACAACAAGAGGAAGGACAACATCCTTGTGCCTTTCTTTCCCGAGTAAGTGTACACATCCTCCTACCGCCGTTGTAACACATAAGTATTTCTTTCCATTGCTCTTTTCCAACATCCCGTTCCACATTATGTGTTGCGCAGAGACAAGTACTGCACGCTCATCATCCTCTCCACAAGGTATTAAACACCACCTACTTGACTCGGGGAGTGCGAGGAGGAAGAACTACGCTGAGTAAGGAGGCGTTGGATGATTCTATTGAGGGCTATGCCAATCAGGGAGGCCCCTTCAACTATAAGGGGGAGGCTTACAGGGACGATGGCCGACACAAGTTCAAGCATGTGTTCGAGTTCCCCTGCGTCAAGCAGCCGTCTGACAGTGTGAAGGAGGCCTTCTACGTTTGCCATCACCTCAAAGGGTTTGTCCGGGATTGCGAGATGCTAACGCTGCCATCTTCTCTCCAAGGATGGGCCCAAAAGTTGCATGGGAACAGTGACCCCGATCTCAGGGAAGACTTCCATGATACGCAGGTGAAGATGTCACATATCATCATGGAACAGGTCAACACACATGGTGGGCTCTTACACCAGCCTAGGTCGTTCACCAAGAGGGAGATCGAAGCCCGCCTCAAGGCGCAGGGTGACTTCAGGACGTGGACGACGAAAGACATGTACAAGCTGTTCCCGGTGCCCTGCGAGGAGAAGGCTACTTGACCGAGAGAGCGTGTGTATCGGTGGACATGTAGTGCGTGTGTCGAAAAACTTAACTTGCCTAGCTTGAAACCGTCGTTGTTATTGTGTCGGACATGTTGTCATGTTTCTTTCATTGTCATCGACGCATTGTTTTAAGTTTATGAATGCCTTGCTCTAATATTTGTCAACATATATATTTGCATGGTGTACTAATATGCCTTGTCAATAGAGATGCCGACGTACGTTGTGTACAAGGGTCGGGTTCCAGGTGTCTACGAGGAGTGGGTGGACTGCCACCAACAAGTGGACAAGTTCAGCAGCAATAGCTACAAGGGATACGCGACTAGAGACGAGGCGGTGGCCAAGTGGAGGAGACACGTGTGGAAGAAGAACCAGACGAAGATCTTGGTGCCGCTCCTCCTCACCGGCATCACGGTTACGGTGTACTACATTCTGTCCTAAGGTATAGGCGGTGACAACATCGCGCAGTTGTAAGTTATGTGAGTGAGATGAACACTTGTGAAATATACTTGTACACTTACACTTATTCGGTTCTAAGTGATGTGATTGATGAACACTTGTGAACATTCGTGCTTGTTGATGTATTATATGTGAACTGGAACATTTGTACTGCTGTGTGCAGCTTTTCTGTGAATTTCTGTTAATTTTTGTGTATTTCCTGTAATATACCTGTATTTGTACCAGATTCTGAAAAATTCAAAATTCTGAAAAAAGGATTCTGTGGAGCATATGGCTATATGCGCCACAGAATGTACCATAGAATTATGTGGCGCATATAGCCATGCGCCACAGAATTTGGAGAATTCTGTGGTGCATATGCATATGCCACAGAAATATAATTTTAGTGACGACAATTTAGTGACGACTACTAGATGCGCCACAGAAAGTGGTTTTGGTGCGCCACTGATAGCGTTTTTCCTAGTAGTGTCCGTTTGGTGTTGCACATTTGCAGCACCAGAGGCCAAAATTTGGGGCATGATATAAAAATTTGCATCACCAAATAAGGATGGGGCATGTGTTGGACCTTCGTTTTTCGCTTTTTGCAACATGAAGTTAGTTATACTCCCTCTGATCCAAATTAATTGACTTAAATTTGTTTATATTCAAGTATCTAGCACTAAAATATGTCTAGATACATCCAAATTTAAACATCCGAGTCAATTAATTTGGATTGGAGGGAGTATTTGTTTTGCATCATCTTTTGGGGTGCTCTTAGTTGGTTGTTTCTATTTAGACATTGTTGATCATCCAAATTTCACTTTGGGACTAGCACGAGGAGATGCTTGTATCGTGAAAATCCATCTTTTGAATTATTAAAAATGAAAAAAGGATATAGATCTACATAATCCATATCGTATATAAATTTTAATAAAAATAATATAGAATAAAATACATTTTTGTGACTTGTGTAAAACACATTTTTTGGGTGCCACAAAATGCCTATTCTTCACAAAAAAAATTAGCACATGCAAAAAATACATAATTTTTTCTGCGAAAATACATAGCCTATTCTTCACAAAATGTTTCAGAACACTTAAAAGACACAAGAATGTACATCGAAAATCATATTTATTTAAAATGTCTTAAGCCTTTTAAATTTTGTTTTGCATAATAGGAGCATCTGCTCCTTTAAGCCAAATCGGCACCTCCATTTTACTAATAGATTAATATACAAACATGTCAGGCTTGAAGGATTTTTTATTCTTCATACACATCAGGAAATATATACATGCAAGTTGAAAAATGTTTTTTTGTGTAGAACACAAAAAGGATGACAACCTCCCTTTCTAAGCGTGAAAGACACACGTGATGAAAAATCTTTGGATTTGCTACATCTGAAGTATTCTTTATTCCCCCAAAGATTTTCCCTGCATATCTGATATTCTTTATTCCCCAAAGATGTTCCCTGCATGTTGGAGCATTTATAGTTATATACACCCATTTTCAAAATCCAAATATTTGCACCAAATTACCATCCAAATAATCGTCTACTATAAAATGGGCCTAACACTTACTCTCTCATGCCTCGTCAGCAAACATCATAAGCAATGGCTCGTAAAGGGGAGGGAGAGGGGGAGGTCGATGATCCATTGGATCATGAGCAAAAGTACAAGGCAACATGGAGGAGGTGCCTCCCCATTCTGCTGAAGAAGGTGTTGGAGTTTGCAATCGTCTACGACGTTCCCACCTGCCTCATGGTGTACCACCTTGACGAGGCCTGGCATGTAGTCTGGACGTCTCCGGAGGTGGCTTCGGAGGTCCATCGCCAATACAAAGACCTGCTAGACATGGAGAGGTTCAACAACAAGATGGACTTCCTTAACCAAAAGAATGGTAAGGGGAGAGTCGAACTGTCCAAAGTCCAAAGAGTTGCAGAGAGGAGATCAAGCTCATCCTCATCGATTTCACCGATGGCTACCATGGAAGCTTTGACGGCCTGCTTAGTGCTTTGTTTTGGGTACATGCTTCCACCTCCTTGTGCACTCGAAGACATGTCTATGGTGGTGTAGGAGCCGATACGTCCTCCTATGGTGGAAACTCTTCTTACACCTTAGAATCATGGTCCTACTTCCATGGCTTTGGGTGGTGAGTTGCACCATGGTAGCTGCCTCTCTAAGTTGTTGGACACCTTTGACATTACCAACGAAGGTTGTGCCCTCCCTGCCACCATGGAAATGCATGCCAGCTTCCTGTAGTCTTGGATATTCTTCGAGAAGTTGTTGAACCCATGCTACCTACAACCCTAGAACCTCGAGGCTTTCGCTCGTTTACATTTTTTGGGTAGATTATTTTTCTTTATTAAACACTATTGTTGTCGAGCCTTAGATTTTTTATGGTCAGTTTCTTCTAGCCTTCGAGTGATTCCGGCTAGATCATGTACCTCAGTGTATGTTCCTTTCTCGCTCTGCATGAACAATACCAATATTTCAAAATAATGCATAGTCATCGTGTATGTGCTGTGTCCATTATATTATTGGGACTTTAGACCTATGAACAAAATAACCCATGGACAATCTCAAAGGATCCTTCATGCATATGAAGAGGTGGGATTAAGGGCATATTTATTTCCCAAACACAATTTTCCAAGCCTCGATTTGGAAATTTGATATATGTTTGGTTTTTACAACACTTTATTATATATACATATGGTACATCTTTCATAGAGAGAAACTTTCATCAAGTTCTGCCACACTTTGTGGCGACTAATTTTCACCATACTTTTTTGACATCCAAACTTACCATACTTTGGCTTGGCAAAGTGCAACTAGGAACCAAATATCCCCTAAGTATGGTCTCACATTGTTAGTGGAGAGAGAGTTGGACCTCTTAATAAGGGTTGATATTGTACCATCCGCTAGAATCTTCAGAAGAGTGGGCTCCTACTTAGTCGTACACCACATGGTCTTGCTTGCGCAAAGTGCTTTGTGAATGAGGCAGACGGAGATCATATCCATGCAAAGCTTAATAAAGAAGCACATACAAAGACTCCGGAGCTTAGCTTTGCCCCATCTCTCTATCCTGCTTGTTGACATTACCTTTCAAATTAAATATCTATAGTTTACTTAGTACCACTGGTTTGTTTATTCCAGTTAGATTGTTGGCATGCCCGTTTTTGGATTAAATGTAATGAAAAATTGCTCATCTACTCAACATTGTTCTAAGGGATAAATAAAATTGAGAACATATTAAAAGCCGAGACTATAAAAACAGAAGTCCAGAACTAAAAGTAGTCTGGCCAAGCAAACAAGAAACAACAATTCACATTGCTTAATTACTTAATCTCCTTACAAATTAATCGACTTTCACCCACATCGGTGATTCACAAGAAAATCAGAAGTACTAGAGAAATTTGAGTATGTTTTACCACATATGATTGTAACTGGAACTTAATTACTTAATTCCTTACAAATTAATCAACTTTTACTCACATTCGACAATTTACCAGGAAATCAACATGACTAGAGAAATTGAAATAGTCCTTACGCCATATACATGTAAGTGGTAGTATAACACACACATACATTCTCCACTAACCCCAATTACGAGAAAAAAGTGGATGATACATTCATACACACACTCACTGCCGGAGCCATGTGAAGGTCGAACCGGGTCACGGCCTGCCTAGGTTTTTGACAAAAACAAATTAACTACTAGGCATCAACATGCCAAACTCACTAGAGCTCTCCAGACTACTCGTTCCCTGCTCGTAATGACTATTGGAGAACGTTTTGGACACACACGAAGAAACGGGAATTGAGGCCATGGACATGGAGAACTAGGTTTAGAAATTAGGGGGAGTGGGGGAAGAGGTGGAGGCGGATCAGGGTGGCATGCTGGCACAGCGACGCGCCTCCGCCCGCATCAAGGGTCACCAGCTCGCCGCATGCACTGCCGCACGTGGTACCGTCTGCACGTACATGGAGTTCTATCACCAACAGTTGATGCAGGGAGAGACTGGCGAACAAATCGAGCAGTGAAATTGAGCCCTTCCTCTTGTGGTGTTCCCAAATCCAGGTACCTTTCTCTCTTTTCCCAAATCCTTATTTAGCAATTTGTCAACTGATTAGCATGGATTGGATATTTGGATTTTATTGGATCGTTTCCAGAATTTGGTTTCAATTGTACGAATTGCAGCCACGGGGAAGGCCACTCACAATCATAGAAGAATTGATTTTGTCTTGAAAAGAAAAATAGATGAAATTAGTGAAGTTGAATAAGATCATATGGCAGCAACAACTAATCCTTTGCCCTTGCTTGAACGGGAAAAACAACAACATAGCCATGGCAACGAACACTCAAATGCACCTGTTATTTTTCTAGGTATCGAGTTCTTGTAGAGAGACCCTGGATTGCACCCTCAAATTTGGCAATATCCACCAGAGCAAAGAGATATTGTGAGGAGAGCATATTTGTCATTAGGCCCTATGCAACCCCATCTTAAAAACTATAATCTCGAATTCTAGACCCACGTGTGCGCCTATGATGATGCCTTATCGTCAGTGTGGCCTGACGCAGGTCCAAATACCCCTACATGGAACTCCTTGTGTCACTTAATTATTTAGTTCATATTAGTCTGAATGATCATGTATTTGCTTCCTAGTGTAATTTAGACTACTGGTAGATGTTATCGTAGTTGCTCGTGTTGTTTCAGTTTACTAAATAGTTAGTGTAGTACTGTCAGTGTTAACTGACAATGTCATGTTCTTACTTAATTGAATTGCTACATATGTTTCTGTATATTTTGTACCTAGTAGTTGTTAAATACTTGTTTAAGTACTTCTTTACTTATTTGTTTGGTTGTTTATTGCTTTGTATAATTATTGTTTATCTGACAAGATCATGCTTAGCATACTCTTTTAGGTTAAGTTGTGCTTTTATCTTGTGATACTGCTAGTGTTTATCTGATAGTAGCATGTTATGTTGTTAATATGTGTCTGATGCATTGTATTATTGTTCATCTTTTTCCGCTAGCTGCAATGTCTGCTATGATTGAACTCGGCAGAGTTTCTCCACTGTGGATATTGCAATTGAAGGAAAAGCTTGTTTACTTAATTAATGTATTGCCTCTCAATCTCTCTCTTGGTTCTAACTACTGGGTTATTACTAATGGGCTATGCATGTGGTGTTGATCATGATTGATCATATTGTGATGTCGCATGCATACAGATGCTTCATCATGATCATGTGATTGTGCTATATTGTTAGCAATATGCGGTGGGGCTGGAGGGCGACCGGGGAACAATGGCGGAGTAATATCAACTTGATTTGGCCAAGGATTTTGATAGTGGCGGTGGTAGGAAGGGTCGCACGCCGGATGGGCCTAGAGGTCAAAGTGGGCGGTTAGACTGCACACGTAAGGGAAACTGTTTTTCAGCATCTGTTTGGTATTGCATATTTGTAGCACTGGAGGCAAAAAAAATTGGGCATGATGTAAAAATTTGCATAACCAAATAATGATGGGGCATGTGTTGGACTTTCATTTTTTCCTTTTACAACCTGAAATTAGTTATATTTGTTTTGCATCATCTGTTAGGATGCTCTTAGTTGGTCGTTTCTATTTAGACATTGTCGATCATCGGAATTTCATTTTGGCTCGCAAGAGGAGATGCTTGTATCGTGAAAATCCATCTTTTGAATTATTAAAAAAGGAAAAAAATCTGGATATACGTTTACATATTTCATATCTTATATAAATTTTAATAAAAGAAATAAATAATAATAGACATTTTTGTGACTTGTGTAAAACACATTTTTTGGGTGCCACAAAATGTCTATTCTTCAAAATATTTCAGCACATGCAAAAAGACATAATATTTGTCTAGGACAATACATAGCCTATTCTTCACAAAATGTTTCAGAACACGTAAAGGACACAAGAATGTACATCGAAAATCATACTTATTTAAAATGTCTTAAGCATTTTAACTTTCTTTTTGCATAATAGGAGCATCTGCTCCTTTGAGCCAAATCGGCACCTCCATTTTACTAATAGATTAATCTACAAACATGTCATGCGGTGATGGATTTTTATTCTCATACACATAACGGAATATATACATGCAAATTGGAAAATGTTTTTCCGTGTAGAAGACAAAAAGGATGACAATCTCGGAGCATGAAAGACACGCGTGATGAAATGTAGCATGAAAGACACACGTGATGAAATATCTTTGGATTTGCTATATCTGAAGTATTCTTAATTCCCCCAATTATTTCCCCTGCATATTTGATATTCTTTATTACCCAAATATGTTCCCTGCATGTATGAGCATATATACACCGATATTCAAAATCCAAATATTTGCACCAAATTACCATCCAAATTATGGTCTACTATAGAATGGGCCCAACAGTTACTTTCTCATGTTCTCGACAACAAACATCAGAAGCAATGGCTCGTAAGGGGAGGGAGAGGGGGAGGTTGAAGATCCATTGGATCATGGACAAAAGTACGAGGAAACATGGAGGAGGTGCCTCCCTATTCTGCTAAAGAAGGTGTGAGAGTTTGCCATCCTCTACGACGTTCCCACCTGCCTCATGGTGTACCAACTTGACGAGGCCTAGCATGTGGTCTGGCCTTCTCCGGAGGTGGCTTCGAAGGTCCAGCGCCAATATAAAGACCTGCTAGACATGGAGAGATTCAATAACAAGCTAGACAACATGGACTTCTTTAACCAAAAGAATGAGAAGGGGAGAGTCAAACTGCCCAAAGTCCAAAGAATTGTAGGGAGGAGATCAAGCTCATCCTCATCAACTTCATCGATGGCTACCGTGCTGACGCCCTGCTTACCGACTTCTCCAAATCCATCACATGGAGTGTGTCGAATAACCTCTAGACCATCAAGGTGCGCCCCCAAGAGCTTCGTTTTGGGTACATGCTTCCACCCTCCTTTGGCACTCGAAGACATGCCTATGGTGGTGTAGGCGCCGGTACATCCTCCTATGGTGGCAACTCCAAAGGGAATATGCCCGAGCGGCAATAATAAAGTTGTTATTATCACATTCCAAGTATATGATAGATATTTATTTTGCATGCTATAATTGTGTTAACCGGAAACATTAATACATGTGTGTTTAATAAACAAATATAAAGTTCCTAGTTATGCCTCTCATATAAACTAGCTCGTTGATTGACAAGATGATCAAGGTTTCCTGATCATGGACATTGGATGTTGTTAATAACGAGGTCAAAACATTGGTGGAATGATGTGATAAAAATTCATCTGAAGTATAGTAATACAATTAAAGCCATTATGTTTACATTGCTATAACATCATACGAAGTAACCCTAATCCTTAGACCATTGATGTCTGCAAGTGCACAAATCGTTTGTAGCTAGTTTTGAAGTATATATATCGATCCCACAGGGAGCCAAAGGTAAGTGTTTATGATTGAAGTCTCTGTCACACCCGAAGTTTTCACAGGTCTTCGAGTGAATTGACTGCAAGTGTTGAAATAAGAATGGGGTTTTGATTAAATGAGATGTATTTAAGTAGAACTGAAATGTAAACTACGGAAATATAAAGCATAAAAGTAAAGAACAACTTGGTTGTTTGTTGTTTTCTGTAGATGGCAAAAGAAGGTGATTCAGTTCATGGTGATAGTGACTGTGCCAGGTGGACGAATGATAAATGTAACAATCATAATCTTATAAGTATATGTGTAGGTGAGCAACCCATAATTAGCCGGAACTCCTCTTGGTAGATTTCATCCCAACTTCAATAATCCTACTAGTCTGTTATCAAAACCATGGTCACACACTAGATGATTAAGACCCTTCAGGTCGCTTAGCGATTAAGCTCCTTGGATCGGACTAATGCAATAAGCACAGTGGTTCCTTGTTATCCTCGAGTCTACTAGTTTTCTATTGATATCCCCGTGTCACTCGGGGGTCGCCGGTCTGCTAGCAAGCAAAATACTATCTATGTAGAACAAAGCATCATGTTGTTTGGGCCCTTAATTGGACAACAAGCATTAGGCATCCCACAAATAGTCAAGCATACATAATATAGTAATTAGAATCAATCACAAACTAATGGAAAATATATGAAGGCACATCACATCTCACCAATCCCCTACATCTCCCACGCCCGAGGAACTTACTCACACATGAGATAAGAACGGATCATCGATATAATTAAATAAAGGGAAATCTTCTTGATATTACCGTGGAGATCCACAATAAGAATAGAAAAATATCAAACACAATTCAAAATAGGAAGAAACAATCTCAAACCCTAGTCTTGCAAGGTGAAGATCCCTCCGTACAAGTAATGGCTATGGGGGTGTATTGGCTAGGAGGTCGAAGATCGTGGAGCAAGATGAAGAACGTCTTCCCCTTCTTCTCCGGATCTCTTCTTTCTCCCTTCTGGATGTGATGGCGACTGTTGTGTTGTGTTTTCCCATATGGACTCTTCACGGAAGTTGTCCCTTTTGACAAGACAGAGGCAGCGGCAGCTATACGGCTGGAAAAATATTCCCGCCATATAGTTGCTTGTTCAAGCCTCTGTATGCTCTCCTCGAGTGCTTCCAAAGAGAGACTTGCTTGTTTTCACCTGAATATTGTGTTTCTCTAGTTAAAACCTTCTATTGATGTTTAGAACCTGAAACATACATTAAAAACCAAATTTTCTTCGCTACCGAAGTATTACCGTTAGCTAAAGCTAGAAAACAATCAAATCCAGGAGAAAACCATCAATAAAAGCCATAAAAAATGTGTCGAATGTCATAGATATCAACTCCCCCAAGCTTAGATGTTGCCCGCCCTCGAGTGACAAGGAAATAAGGAAGAATAGCGGAGATTTGAGACTAAAAATAAAAGAACTTACAAGTTTGAATTGGTGTCAAATTCTTTTCTTCATAATCTCTGCAATCTTAAACATGATCATACAAGTATTCACAATATTACACCGAATCCACTTCCTAACCACGTATATCTTGTTAGCAAATAAATCATATGCCCAAGCAAGTGTCAAAAGTTTAGCTAGGAAAGTGAGACAAATTCTTTTGGTGTCTCTCTTTGTTGAGAGATGAAAACTTTTTGTTCTTGTTTGCTTAATCAATTAAGAGTACTCAAGTTGGCACCAACACATTTAATTTAACAACAACTCATCTACTCCCATTTCAAAATTTCAAGACTCTCAAAGCACCTGTTTCCTTTCTTTTGTCTTTCAAAAACTTCAGCTCTTTCATAGAGAAACCATGCCACTATTTTTAACATATTAATTGGGACTGTGTTGTGCACTCGTGACCATGCCAATAAATAATTGTTGAGCAATAATGGGTCAGAGGAGTACTACAACTTCACTTGGAACGTGAAACCATGAGGAGACTAATTTTTTTACTCATCATAGCATTGCTGCTACAGCCGTTTACATAACTCAATAGCCGAAATCAAGTGGTTTCCCATATTTAGATCGTTCATTGGCCAACAGAGTTAATAGTTCCCCATGGAGCACGACAGTGTTGTAGTAACACGCGTAAAGCAATATCTTACGATAATTATTAGAAAAAGTAGTGGCATAATCTCTACTACTTCGAAGCATCCATTTTATCAAACAATTTCATTGAAGGGTACCATCGAGTCTATTTATATTAAGCTCAAATGGGATGGAGTAGTTCTAAAATCAAATTCTTTGGGCTAAACATGGAATCAAGTCATCTTTCAGATGCTTTTTCTTGTTGTAAAAATGTAGGAAGTATTTTTAACCAAGTTCATTACTCATTGTTTCAAAGCTAAAAAGGATACACTAGCAAAGGAATAGAATTTATAGGATAATAAGCTAAGCATGGAGCGACTCCAGTGCAAGCGAGTAAATAATTGTAGGATCAAATTAAGGTTGCAAAAAGGGTGATGAAAGGAATGTTATACCTCCTCTTTCTTGCTTCGTTCTTGTATTTGAGTCGAACCCCCTATGTATTTTTATATTGCCAAGTCATCTGAAATTGAGCAATCTTCGAGAGAAACAAAGAAACGAACTTGCAAATAAAGTTATAACTATTTTTTTGGATTTTTGGTTTAGGAATGCAAACTGAAAATAAACATGCAAATTTGAAGAAATAAAATAAATCAAAAGAAGAAATAAAAACATGAATGCAAAGTTTGGAGGTTTTCAAACCTCCCCCAAGCTTAGGCTATTTCCAGGCTCAGTTGTTGTCGTAATTCGGCGGCTGGTGCGGATACTGCTAGTAGTAGTCGGGGAAGTGGGTCATGAAGTGACTGAAGTTGTGAGTCAAAGGACTCACATCTTCATTCACTCCTTGAAGAGTGTGGTTGACCTCCCCAACGCGTTGGTTGAGCTGCTGGAATTCCTGATAAGGGGCGTAGCTGTACCCCTGCTGCGGCTGGTTGGGCCACGGGTCCCAGGCTCTCCCTTGATGCTGCTGCTGTCCCTCCCAAGCAGGGTTGTGTTCCTGCTCGTCTTCATGCTCCTGCTCATCCTCATCATGCTCCCCCTTCTTCATCTTCCTCCTCATCAGGCTGAAGTTCAGCCATGATCTCCATCACTTGGTCCTTGGTGAGGATCCAAGTGTCCTTCTCCACAATCAAGAAGGCTTGGGGACAGGGCAACGTAACCTGCTTGCCTTGTGCATAAGATAAATAAATTGATAGGCTCGGAGCCTCCGGTTAGCTTAGTAAACGCTAAGGAAGCCACAAGCAGTTAAATACTTGACGTCCATAAGCTTGGAACCGTCAATAGATTGCATAATAGGTAATGTAATATTTAATGCATGGGCAAGGTGGGTTACCAATCCACCAATGCGAATATCACCTTTGGTTTTGTTGCTTTGGTGGCGAAAGTGCTGGATGAGTAGAACTGCGGGATTGGGGCTTTGCGGCGTAGTGGGGAAGAGAGCCTTGGTGATCATTTCCATGTCCGCATTGGCCATGGAACCGGTATCAGCTCTCCCCAATAGAGTGTTGGCGAGGAACAAGGCGTAGTAATGAATTGCTGGGTTCTGAATGGTGGACATCTTCTTCTGGTAGAAGTTGGTGCCACCATTAACAGAAATAGCCTCCCAAGTTTCTCCGCTTATGACGCTATAGAGGTTAGTAACAGTAGGCTCCCCAACATGAGGGAAATCTAAAGCATCGCAAAATTGTTCAAAAGTTATTTCATAGTGTTGTCGGTTCATGGTGAAGCTTACCGTGCACATATTACCTTTCTCCCAGTGGTCGTTGTAGAAGGAGGCAAGGAACTCGTAGGTAAGCTCGGCGTAGGTGTCGTGGATTGCAAAGCCAAGTACCATTAGCCCGACCTTGTTACACATGAGGTCGAAGTCCGCCTTCAATCCCGCCACGGTGAGAAAGATATGGTCGGCCCAACGTGTGGGCAACATCCTCCTTGATGAGACCATGGCCAACTTGGGGTTGCACTCGGCTCGGGACCCCGAGCTCGAGCCCTCACCATGTTGGCGCTTGCTTTTGCGAAAGATGTTACCGATTTTGTTCATCGTGATGCACTGAAAATTTTCACCATAAAACCTTAGGCATATAGTTTCCACATGATATATGAACGATCCTACGTGAAAAAATTCAATCCTAACGTGATAAATCAATAGGAAAAACAAAATAAGCTTGAGTTCATCCACTAGATCAATGTGAGAGTTTCAACCATGGAAATCTGAAAATAAAGCATGGATAGGGAGAGAAACATACCGATCTATTGATTCCCCCTCTCAAACAAACGAAATCCATGAAGAATCAAGAGTTCTAGGTGGATTTTGAGAGGTTCGGAGAGAGAATATGAGAGAGATAATGAGGAGGGGTGAGATATCTAGCTGCCTCGGTGCGATTTTCTAGTCGCACCAAACTATATGGCCAGAACTATACGGGCGGGATATGTTGTTCCGCCCGTATAAGTTGCAGCGGTGCCGCCAACTAGGGTTTCTTTACACGGAAAACTGCTATACAGACGCAACTATACGATCGGATCGCAATGATCCCGCCGTATAGTTGGTCGTTAAACCGTCTGTACCCTCGAGATAAATTTCTAAAACAGGCATCGATATCTATACGACCAGAACTATACGGCCGAAATTTTATTCCCGCCGTATAGTTGGTCGTTAAACTCTTAGTACCTTTGGGATAAATTTCTAAGATAGGTATCGATATCTATACGACCGGAGCTATATGGCCGGAATTTTTATTCCCACCGTATAGTTGGTCGTTAAACTCTCAGTACCTTTGAGAAGATATTATACGAAGGCATCGATATCTATACGACCGGAATTTTTATTCCTATCGTATAGTTGGTCGTTAAATTCTCTGTGTCTTCGAACAAAATTTGTTGATGACAAAGATATCTATACGACCGTAACTATATGGCCGGAATTTTTATTCCCGCCATATAGTTGGTCGTTAAATCATTAGTAGTCATCAAAAAAATTCTATTTCTTCGAGAATACCTTCTTATCCTGAAACTTAGTGAAATACCTTATTTTTGATAGAAAATTGACAGTAGAAACTGTCGACCAACATTAGCGTATTAAGAGCAAAATTTTAGGCTTTGTAGATAAAACTCAAACTATATTTTTATTCTTATTCTATATTCATTCAATCGATGTTTCTACTACTTTTTGACAACTGCATCTTCACGGGCGCGCTTCCGCAAGAATGTCTGTGAAAAAGTGGTAGGAATACGATGAACTTTTTATTCTCTAGTTTATTTTATTGAGGAGATGGGTTGACTCCCATTAAGCATTTTATTAAGAATGGTTGAGTAACTCAACCGCTTCTTTGTTCTCGAATTCTTACCTTGGGTTGCCCCTTATCAAAGGCACTTACCACATGAACTCATTTTGCCGGTGGAATATATCTTTCTCCTACTTCTAGCTTCTTTAGAAAATACCAGATGATTTCAGCATCATAAACATTGAAGATTATCTTTCTCTCAGCAGAATCAACTGATGCCCCTGCAGTACTAAGGAAAGGTCTTCCAGGTATTATGGATAATTTTTCATCTTCTATCATCTCATGAATAATAAAATCAGTAGGAATAACACGTTCATCTATTCTAAGTAGAACATCCTCAATCATACCAATGGGTTGTTTAGTGGACTTGTCAACCATCTGTAAAGTGATAGTAGTAGGAGAATACTCCCCTAATCCTAACCTTTTATAGAGGGAGTATGGCATTACACTAACTCCTGCTCCTAGATCACACAAGGCATTGTGAATATCAGTTTTACCTATTGAGCATGAAATAGTTGGTATTCCGGGATCTCCAGACTTAGACAACAACTTCCCATTAGCAGGATAACTAGTTACCATGGCAATAATTTCAGTTATTTCTTTATTTCTACTAAGAATATCATGGAGGAATTTAGAATAGGTAGGAACTTTGATTGCATCTGCAAATGAAATTTCCAGATCAAGGTCACTAAGTGCCTTTGTAAAAGAATTATAAATTACCTAATCTGGTGCTTTCTTTTTTATCTGGATAAAGAAGCTTTTTCTCACCTAACTTATTCTTGTCTTTTACCTTTTGTGGGGGGTCAGGCTCTTTTGTTGTTTTCTTTTTTTGTTTCTTATCGCTTTTCTTCTTTTCTACTATAACAACTTCATCTTCCTTATTTATCTCTTTTTTCTTCTCTTGGATCAACCGTCTCTGCATCAGAGTCATAATGGTCACCCGTGCATCATTTTGGTCCTCCTTGGTTTGATCTTGTGTTTCTTGAGCAGTTTCATCTTGAGGATACACCAATGTATCGTCTTCTTGGCTTGCTTCGAGCAAGGCTTTTTCCTTTCGCTCTTTTTCAACTTCATATTCTGGTAGTCCTAATGGTCCTGTAACAACTACACCTCTTCTTGTGACAACATTAGTACAAACAGGAATATCTTTATCATCTAAAAAAATGATAACCAGATGCTATTTGTTCACACTGGGTTTGAATCATAGTAAGATACTTGTGAAATAATTTTATTTCTTGGCCAATCTCATCATAATTTTCCGTGAGTTCCGCCAAAATCTTTTTGTGTTTTTGAAAGTGCTTATGCAAGTTATTATGAGATTTTGCTTGTCAATGTTTTAATTCTTGAAAAACTTTGCTAGTTTCATCTTCTTCAGTTAAAACTTGTAACAAATCTACTTTGTTTTCCTTAACAAGTTCAGAAGGTATACCTTTTTCTTTCATTGTTTTGTGTACTTCAGGCATAAGATCAGGAGTTATCCGAAGTATCCCTTTTTCCAGCTTAGTGCCAAAATCAGGATTATATAAAGAATCATTCTTAGCCCTAGTAGACATCAATTCCAAACATTCTTTAATAGTTAAATTATTTATCGATCCTTCTGCTAAGAAATCAAGCAATTATCTACATTGAGTATTGAGACTGTGGTAAAATAAATGGCAAATAGTTGATTCTGAATAGACATGATTGGGAATGCTATTGATCATTCCAAAGAATCTATCCCATGCTTGTGGGTAGTTTTCTCCCACGTTCTGACTAAAGTTGCCTATATTCTTTGTTAGTTCATTTACCCTTTTAAAAGGATTAAACCTGTTTATGAATTTGACAATGCAGTTTTTCCAATATTTAATGTAATGGCGAGGGAGAGAATATAACCAGTCTAGAGCTTTACCTTTAAGAGACCAACTGACGAGGGTTTAACTCATCAATGCTCATTGTTATGGACTTGGCTTTTGGAGAAGGAGGGAGCGTTGGAAGCATCGATCGGCTAGCAAACAAGCACGCATGGATGCAAGGTTTACCCAGGTTCAGGCCTCATAGAGGTCCCTACTCCTGCTTGCCTGCTCTTGGAATTAACGAAGGAATCAAAGACTACAATGGTGCACAGATGCAATCTGGCGAGAGTTGTGGAAACTAGGGTTGCGGGTGTCCTCCTCTCCGCCCCTCCTGGCCTTTATATAGATAGGCCAGGTCTCAGGTAGCAGGTCGAGTCGGTTATAGATCAAGGTTTTCCCTTCAAACTTTCTATCTTTAGATTTCTTCTTGTCTCGCAAGTTATTGAGAGTCCGTAGGCCACTCGAAATCTTCATTGGGCGGTGGCAACGCCGTGGGCTTCCACCGTATCTGGACCGTATATACCAATCTCGAGTACCGGCAGGGTATACCCATGTCAGTAGCCCCCGAGTGTCCAGTGGAATCGCAGATTCGACTGGGGACTTTATGAAGCCTTTCGAGTGCATGACTAAGTATTTTTGAGTGCTCTGTTTGTGTCATAGGGATTGTTGATGTGCATGCCTGATTTAACCGATGTATCGGTATCAGTTAACTACCTTAGGGTAAAACAACGCAATCTACTCGAACTCGAGTCCTTGGACTCGAATTCATAAAAGTGCTAGTGTAATTCGACTCAAGCCGCGGAGTTCTTACAGGAGTCGAATTCCAGTATATGGGTGTGAGCACTCGACGCGTCCGTCAAGGCATGTTCATCGCACCTGTAGGCACGAATAAATTTCTGGTTGTGCGCAGCAAATGCGTTGCCAAGCCTTATTCAGGTCTTATCTTCACGCTGCAAGCGCGACATCCAAAGTTTTGTCATTATGGAGATGATTCTGGTGACCCAGGAGACGCAGTCTCTTTGTAGGGAAAAATATGAGGCGGTGTCGCCATAGATTTCGAGTGTGGATGTTATCGACACACAGTACGATGTACAAATAATCATAGGGCGCACGACCAGCGCTCCCTATGGGAGTAGCCCCCCGAGTGCCTAGTAGAGTCGAAGACTCAGGCAGGGACTAAAGAACTTTTGCGACTGCTGTCGTCTTTTGTTTGCTTGTTTCAGTCGAATTTATTTCCAGTGCTCCCTATGGGAGTAACCCATGTCCATAGTCGAATCATGGATTCGAGTGGTTGGGTATGCTTTAAATGTCCATATTCCTGCAAAAAGAAAAATCGTAGGGTGCGCGACCAGCGCTCCCTATGGGAGTAGCCCCCGAGTGCTTGGTGGAGTCGAAGACTCAAGCAAGGACTAAAGTAGTCAAAGTCTTCTACTGCTCAATCTTTGATGACATCAGTGCTGATGATGTGATGATCTCAGTTGCCCGCGTGAGCGGGTTTGACGGGACATGACGAGCAGTGGGTCCCATTTTCTGACCCTGACTTGACCGGGCGTGCGTAATCTTTGTTGAAACAGTTGTACTGTGGAGAAAAGGAGTCAAAAACAACGTAAACCGCTTATTTGGGAAATATTATTAATACTAGAAGAAAACCAGAAGCGAACAAAGGAGACAGAGAGCATAACGACCAACTATACGGGCGGAGGAAATATTCCCGCCGTATAGCTCCAGCCGTATAGCTGGCACCGCCTCCGCCTCGTCAAATACCTTCACCCCGTGCAATTGGTTCGGGGAGACGACATACAGAACACCCAGAAATCGCAGAAACCTCACCTCCATAAGGCATCTAGAGGGGGAACTCATCCGCTAGGGATCCATCTTCGCCCTGCGCAGATTCGGGAGGCTAAGGCATCGATCTTCATCATCCACCGCTGCATCACCACCATCTCCATCCATCCCATCTACATCTTGTCTAGATCTTGTTGTAACTCCTATACTCGTTGTGGATTTATACAAGTACTATTCATCTATGATTGTTTCCATTACCATTGCCATGATATTGATTGCCTCCATGTCTGAGTAGATCATTAGTTCTTGGGGATATGGAGAAGCCCTAGTATGAGATTGAAATAAGATAAAGTCTATTATGATATTCATCGCTGTGACCATGTGTTAGATTCTCTACATCTTGATGTTGAGAGAAGTCGACCTCTCAATATTTGCCTCTCGACTTGATGGAGTGAAGTACTTGTTGGTAGACAGAGGCGTGCTAGCACTTATAGTGACTATAAAGCTGTTAGCAATCCTTACGTATAAACTTGGGAAGCCGAGGAAACTCACATAACACTATCCATTCCATGGGATACGTCCTACGGGATTATTTCCCTTAATAGCGCAGTAATTCGATTGATGTCGATTGTCGTCATTGTAGTTATGAGGATGATGTGCAATGATTGTCGGCAAATCATCCATATACGGAGTTCCTCCCACACATACACAATTGAGAATGTTAATGATGATAATCTTTACCTTAGATCTTTACAATACTAGTGATGTATCCGCTACTCCCTGAGAACACTTTTTCCCTACTGCAGTTCCAATCTATCTTACATACGCGATACTTACTTTATGTATTAAGTTACTTTGCTTTACTTTATTATTGCTCTTATACCCAAAACCCCAAAACACCTTTTTACACAATACTCGCATTTTATCTTGTCACTTAGAACTTCATCTAGCATTTCTATCGTAATATTTATTCCAAGAGTTATTAGACTTCAGACTCCTGCTCCCTGTGGGATCGATATCTTTATTTCGAAACTAGCTACAAACGATATGTGCACTTGCAGTCATCACTAGACAACTCAATTGTCCACACCCTCTTCGGACATGGGTCATCTCATAAGAGAATAGTGTATTAAGGTAACAAGACCAATCGGTAATTAGATCAAAGGCATTAAGTTCTATGGACAACTGTACTCCTAAGCAAGTGTGCTAGTCACAAGATATCCCATCTCTCACTTTGGGGTCAAGCAATTCACAACACTACACCTATCTATATCATGAGTGATCTTGAGGGAACTCTGGGTGGTGCATCCTAAGATGCTATTGCCTCCACAAATCACTTATAACAAATAGCCTATTAGTTCTACCCATGGAAGAGCGGAGACTATTGATAAGTTTTGTGACACTCCATGAATCCCTAGTAAATTCCTCAACAATGGTTTGGACGTCTCCAATCACTAGAATAATATCATGAATAGAACAATGTAAAGAGAAAGCACAAACATATTAATTAACAAGAACACACCACACTTCAATTACTCAAATCATCATAACATTAATAAAAGGGGGTTCAAGCCATGTTATAACCCATCACGGAGATCATGATGGGGAAGGATGAAGGAGTAGCGGCGATGGAGATGGTGATGACGGCGCGGTGATGGTGGCGTCGGTGTGGTGATGGTGGCCTCCTCCTTCTCCTCCTCTTCTTGCTTGGATGGCTTGATGGTGTTGATGGAGATCTGGATCTTCGTGGAGCTGTAGAGGCTATGGAGGCGGCACGGTAGCAGGGCACCACCATGGAGGCGTTAGATGGGATCTAGATCTTGTATATGGTGTATGGTGGCTTCCTCCTCTCTTATTTGACTCCTTCCTCCTTTATATAGGCCTTGGGGGTGCCCTAGGGTTCCCCCAATACCGTCATATGACTTAGGGAAGGTTCTGGAGCTTCCAGAGGGCAAAATACCGTCATTTGCGACCTTTTTGGCAACTATACGTCGGGATCTATACGGCCGGAATTTTTGCTCCCGCCGTATAGTTGGTCGTTAAACCTTCGGTACTCTTTAGTATTTTGGTCGTCATTTCTTCATATGAACTCTGTTTTGGGTGTTCTTGGGCTCGTTGAATTCATATCGTCCAGGGCTACAACCATGTGGTCTTGGATGTTTATTTTGAGAAGTTGGAAACATTCACTTTTCCAACACCTTAGATGGCTAAGTCTGGTCCCTGCAGCTCCTCCATACTATGCTCTCTATGTTCCATTTGCCTTTGTTTTATCCATAATCATCATCAACACCTACACATATGTCAAAGACAAGGAAGAGGGATAAAATTCTACCTAAATTACTAAATGTGCAAAGCTCATATTAAATTTAATAAAAACAAGTAATCTTGCATATCAGGCATAGTAATAGTTAGATGGAGCATGATATGATAGGCAAATGACACAATTTATATTGCTAAAAAGTGTTGTATTATCAAAGCCATCAACTTCCCCAAGCTAGATCTTGCTCGTCCTTGAGCAAAAGGGATCGATAACTTAATGGATGTGATCTTGCTTATCATTGAAAATCAATGTACCGTATCCTTGTTTTTCCTGCAAGCTCAAAGCAAGAGAGCACATAATCATACAAGGAAATATAAGCTCAATTATATTATTCCAAACCACTAGAGATTAGTCAAAAACTTCTATGCCCCATGTCAAAGTTAAATCCAGCTTGCAAGTAAACTTGTGATCCTTCTATATGCACTTTATTGTATTTTTATTTGTATAAGGCAAAGTTGAACACGATTAGTTGTCAAAAATAGAAATAGAGTTTTCCAATGCTGCCCACTCAAGCCATCTATTAAAGTCTCTCAAGTGCAAACTTCGATTGTTGAGCTCATAGAAAATATATTTCTTACTAATGAGACCATGCCAAAAGAGTGGTATATGTTTAATCGAGACTGTGTAGGCTAGGAAGGACACTCGTGACCATTACCAAGGTTTTCCTTTTCAGTATAATGATTTCTCATAACTATTAGAGGAGTATTCTGACTTTTGCTTTTAACGCAGGCCCATGAGAATACTAGTGCATACCCAAATATAGCATTTTGCTACATATGTTGGGAAACTCATAGCCAAACTCCAAGAGTTTTCTCTTTTTGGATTGTCCAAAGGCTAGCGGATTAGTTAGCATCCCATGTTGTGTGACAGTGGCGCAAGACACACATAAAGCAATATCTCATTTTGATTTCCACGACAAAATTTTGGCATATGTAATCTCAAAACTTTGAAACATAAATTCTTATTTGACAACTCACTCAGTAATAATCTATTAAGACCATCAGAAACTCCATTCTAGCACCCTGCCGGGACGGGGAATTGGAGGAGATCATCGCCATCATCATCACCATCGACCATCCATGTTTCCCCCATCTATGAGTGATTAATCCCCCGCTGTAGGCTATGGGGATGGTAGGGATTGGATGAGATCGTTCATGTAATGGCATCAGATTGTTAGGGCATGGTGCCTAGTATCTTCTATTAGTGCGTTATGACTTTGTTGCGACTTGTTGTGCTTAATGCTTGTCACTAGGGACCGAGTGCCATGATTTCAGATATGAACTTATTATTGATTCATTATGATAGTATTGTTTTGGGTCTTATCTACAAGTTGTATACACACGTTGTTGTTGTCCGGAACCTATGGCCCCGAAGTGACAGAAATCGGGATAACCGGAAGGGAAAGGCTTTGATGTGAGGATCACATGTGTTCACGGAGTGTTAATGCTTTGCTCCGGTGCTCTATTAAAAGGAGCACCTTAATTGCCAGTAGTTCCCTAGAGGCCCCGCTGCAAACGGGCTGGCAGGACAAAAGATGTTGTGCAAGTTCTCATTGCGAGCACGTATGACTATATATGGAACACATGCCTAGGATTGTCTAGTACTTGGATGCTTTATCTTATTTATCTGCAATTGCCCTATGTTCTGATTATTATGTGAATTATCTTGTCCATGCAACGCCCGTCCATCCATTCCTATGCCTACCGCACTCGAATCCCACTGTTTACTGTTTTTGTTACTACTGTCTTTGCTTTACTACTGCTGCTGCTTTACTATTCCTACTACAAAACTGTTGCTACTGATAAACTGCTGTGAGCAAGATTGTTTCCAAGTGCAGCTGAACTGATAACTCAGTTGTTAAGGCTTATAAATATTCTTTGGCTCCCCTTGTGTCGAATCAATAAATTGGGTTTCACTTCCCTAGAAAATACTACGATACACCCCCTATACTTGTGGGTCATCAAGACTATTTTCTGGCGCTGTTGCCGGGGAGCATAACTTTATTTATCAAGTTCACTTGGATTCTCTATTGTTCGCTACTATCCATCCATCATGGGTAAGTCTCGTGATGGCAAGTTTCCTATTTTACCATCCACTACAAGAAGAGGTACGGTTCTGAACACCTCTGTTGTCTTGATTCACCATCTGTTATAAGTAAGCTCGTTACACCACCACATACACATGCTACACACACTGCTACTACTGCTGAATCTGAAACTTCTGATGCTTATGATGCTGCTTCTACTGTGCTTGATAAGTGGTTCATTAGGTCCTTTCCTAGATGCTACGATTGCTAGAACTATAGCTGGAAATACCAAAACTCCTAATGAAGGCACTACCACACCTGTTAGCTCACCTGAGTCTAGTGAGAGTTATGATATTGAAGAGGATTATGTTGAGATGACCGATGAGTTTATTAAAGAATGTAAGAACACCCATGATAGGAGCGCTGCTAAGAGTCTCCTTGAGAGGCGTACTATTAGACCCAAATTATCTCCTGTTGCTAAGTTTGCTTCTTCCCCCATAAACATTATAGATGAAGATTATGATTTCTCTCTTGATCTATCTTACATAGCTATTGTCGAGAAAGAACCTTTTGCTGGGATTAAGAATGAAAGTGCGGTAGCACATATGAATGAACTTTCTACCATGAGTGGCTTGTTTTCTGATGATATTAAGATGCGTACTTACTTTGTTGCTAAGATTTTTCCTTTTTCACTGAAAGGAGAAGCTAAAACTTGGTTTAATAATTTACCTCCTGGATCTATTGATAGCCCTGAGTGCTTGATTAGTACTTTCCTGCAGAAATATTTTCCTCCCAGTGCTAGACATGCTATTTTGCAGGAACTTTTTGATTTTAAACAGGGAGAAAAAGAGGTATTGCCTGAATCTTGGGCAAGGTTTTGTGCTTTGATTCATGCACAGTCTGGAAGTCCATTACCTAAGAATGAGGTTCTTGATATATTTTATAATGGACTAACCGAGGAATCTAGGACATACCTAGATAGTTGTGCTGATTGTGTTTTCAGGAACAGGACTCCTAAGGAAGCTGAGGAATTAATGGCTAAAAATAAGCAAGAATTATGAAGATTGGACTCCTCCTAAACAAGCTATACCTGAAGTAATTGTACCTGAACCATCTATTCATGTGCCTATTCCAACACCAAAGAAGAGGGGAGTTATTGAATTAAATGATGAAGTGATGAAGGAAGCTAAGAAATGTCTTAAGGAGAAGGGAATTAAAGCTGCAGATGTCAAGAATTTACCTCCTATAGAAGAATTATGTAAGCCTATTCCCTACTCATCCACTATTGAGGTACACTCTCTCCAACACTTTGATGAAGGTGATATCCCTTACTTGAAACCTCCTGATCAATGCTTAGAAGAATTTGATACTATTGTTAAGCAAGATAACTTTAATAAAAGGGTGCAAAATCATCTAATGGAAAACACTAGAGCTATTGTTGAGTTGAAAGATATTGTGGAAAGAACCTCTAATGATGTTAAAATGATTGTTAAACACTTTCAAATGGTTCAAACTCAAATAGATCAACTCGTTAAAGTGCAAAATGACTTGCTAGTTAATGCTGCTAAAGAAAAACATGCTTATGAAATTAGAACTAGAAGTGGTGCTGCTACCCAGGATCCTTTATATCCTGAGGGGCATCCCAAAAGAATTGAGCAGGATTCTCCACAAGCTAAAAATAGTGGTACTACTCGTAAGAAAAGGAAGAAGAAACATAAAACTGTTGAAGAACCCTCTGAACCTGCTATAGATCCTAATAGTATATCTATCTATGATGCTGAAACTGAAAGTGGTAATGAAGAAAATGAAGTTCCTAATGAAGAAAAAGTTGAAGAAGAACCTGAAAACCACACTAAGACTACTAAATACACCAAAGAAGATTTTATTGCTAATAAACATGGTAGTGAAAGAGAACCTTGGGTCCAAAAACCTATGCCTTTCCCTGATAAGAAACACAAGTCAAAGGAAGATGAACACTATAATAAGTTTTGTGAGTGGATGAAGCCTTTATTCTTGCAAATTCCTTTGACTGATGCTATTAAGTTGCCTCCTTACTCAAAGCACATGAAGGACATTGTCTCGAATAAAAGGAAGATCCCTAATGAAGAAATCTCTACTTTGCTTGCTAATTATTCTTTCAATGGTAAGGTTCCTAAGAAACTTGGAGACCTAGGGATTCCAACTATCCCTTGCTCTATTAAGAACAGTTATGTTAGAACTGCTTTGTGTGATTTGGGAGCTAGAGTTAGTGTTATGCCTTTCTCTCTCTACAAGAGGCTTCAGCTTGAAAAATTGATACCAACTGATATATCTTTGCAAATGGCTGATAAGTCTACCACTATTCCTGTGGGTATATGTGAGGATGTACCTGTTCAGGTGGCTCATAATTGCTTGATATTAACTGATTATGTTGTGCTTGAAATGCCTGAAGATGATAATATGTCTATTATTCTTGGGAGACCTTTTCTTAATACTGCAGGAGCTGTTATTAATTGTAATCAAGGAAAGGTGACCTTCAATGTTAATGACAAGGAACATACTGTCTATTTCCCCAAGAAGATTGAAAGGACTTATGGTTTAAATTCAATTGAACATGTTGAAGGCATTCAAGTTGGAGAAATATATTGTCCCATACCAAAAGAAAAATTTGAAACTATTATGATTGGGACCATTGCTATCAAGGTTGAGGTAACATAATCATTAGTGGAGTACAAAGTTTTGTCTCATATGCAATTGTTTTGGTAGCAAGACTTGATCAACCTTGCTAACAAAAGGATTCCATTGAACAATACAATGTTTTCATTATGATTATCTCCGTTTATTTCTATCCTTTGCATTTTAGCTTTTGCTTTCGTTTAGTTTTCTTTGTGTTGTTAGTTGCTTGCATGCTAGAACTTCTATAGTTCTAGCCTTGTTTTTTCCTTGCATCATGTTTCCAAAAGAAAAATCATGCATCAAAAATCATTCTTCTATTTCTGAAAAAAGCCCAAAAATAAAGTGTCTCGAAAAATTCCAGAAAATTCATATTAAATTTTTACATGAAAAAAGGGGCAGAGGAGTACCTGGTAGGTACCAGGGGGGCCCACCAGGCAGGAACACCATGTGGTGGCGTGGCCAGCCCTGGGTGGCGCCATGCCCTAGTGTGGGCCACCCCTAGCCTCCCACTTACTCTCTCACCTGCCACTTTCTTCTCTCTCCCGAGTAAGCTCCAGTTCATAGCTCAAAATCGCGTTCTTTCTATGCTTGCTCTCGATTTCTTTGATCTCCTTGCTCAGCCCATCTTTCTTGCTGAAATTTGGAGCAATTGTTTCTTGGTATGTGACTCCTCCCCTTGTCCAAGTAGATTTGTGTTTAGTGGATTATAAGTTGAGTATTTTGCTGCTGTAGGTGACTGGTTATGATAGCTTGTAAGCTTGTTTGATGCTTAGAGATATAGTTTTGATGCATGTTTAGGCCTCTTGCAAGTCCCTATGTGTAGAATCCTTTATTATATTTACTTTGCAATCACTTGTTTAATAGGTGTTTAAATTTCAGAATAAAGATGAGTGAGCACCACCTAAACCAACATGAGCTTTGGGTGCCCGAGGTCATGAAGGTCCACAGGGAGGAGGAAGTTTTTCCCTCCATTTATCCATGCCCTGAGTTCATGAGAGCTGCAGGAATTCTACAAGATTTCCACACTTTGGATTCTAATGCAGGGTTAGAGCGTTTCTTGGAAGATGAACCTTGTAAATTTGTGAAGCTAACCATGTATGTGGTGCAGGATTTCCAATTTAGTCACTCTTTGCCTAACCCCATGGTCCATTACAAAATTTACAATATTGCTGTCAATCTTTCTCTTGATGATTTTTGTGCAACCATTAAGGTACCTCAATGGGGATCATGTAAGAAGATTAAAGAGAGACCAGAACCACTCATGGATTTATACGCAGAAATTTGTCAAGGGAGTAGCTTCTCAAAGGAGAATGGAAAAATCCGTAACATTCATCTTCCCTCCATTCGCTACTTTGCCTACTTTATTGCCAAGTGTGTTCTTGCTAGGAAAACTGCCAATAAGTTATCTTCGTTTGATCTAGCATTTATCTCTGCTGCTCTTAGACGAGATAGGTCTTACAACTTGGGTGCTTTCGTAGCTTTCCGTCTTGCTGCTAACCGTGAGAAAGGTGGAATTTGTGGAGGCCTCATTGCTTCTCGTTTGCTAGCATTGCATGGTTTAGTGCCTCATCATCTAGACCTACAGTTTCCCATAGAGAGGCTTGATTTTAATTCCATGATACAGCATAATTTTTTTTCCTCGTGGGCTAGTTTGGGTGAGTTATCTTATGAAATAACCTTTCTCAAAGCTGGTTGGAGAAAGAGCAAGTCCGAGCGTGTTGTTCTTTTGCCTGCACCTGTTTTGTCTAACCTTGATAACAGGGAAGGATGGTCCCTCGCTGAGGAGGAGCTTGACACGTACTTGGGAGAGCTCTCCCAACAGGAGCAGGACACTAGAAGGAAGGTCACGGACGATTCGGTCGAGCCCTCGAATGAGGGAGAGTCTTCATATTAGTAGCCCGCTTATGATTGGGGAGCTTCCTCTTCTTCTCATGGGCCCAGCTATGACCATTCTTACCAAGATCTGCCCGCTTGGAACCCCTATTCGTACATGGATTGATACCCACTTAGGCCAAAAGCCTAAGCTTGGGGGGAGGTACGCCGACACCGCACTCATCTCCATATCATGTTGCGTCGGTACTTTGTATATTCATGTTTTCGTTCTCTTTTTAGTTTTCGTTCTTCTTTGCTTTTGCTTTCTAAAAACACAAAAAGACCAAAAATATTTTTGTTGTTTCTCTTTGGTTTGCTTCTTCTTTTTGCCTTGGTTTGTTTTCCCTTTTTGCTTTGTTTGAACTATTCGAAAAACCCAAAAAGATTTTGCTTTGCTTGTTTTTCTCTTTTGGTTCTTATTTAAAAATCAAAAACACCAAAAATATTTGTCGTTCTTCTTTGGTTTTTGCGAGTTTGTTACAGGGTTCGGCAGTTCTCAGTGGATTATTGGTTTCATATTATTATTCAAGCCACACAAGTGAAGAGCAATAATGAGGATCAATGACAACTTGAGGCGTGGTAAGAGGCTGGTAACGGACTCTATTTGTTTTCATTTTTGTACATATACTCATCACTGTGGGCGTTAGTACATTCATATAGTGTATGTTTTCTTTGGATGCTTAGTAGTTCTTGCTTTCTTATGATTAGCTCCAGCTCGCTAATAGTTTGTAGCATGTCTCATTAATGTTTGCTTGCATTGCTCTATTCATAAATTGGTATGACACCGTGGTATCCTCCTCTGAATGTTTCATTTGATTGACTTGGCACATGCTCACGCATGCACATGACTGTAATAATCAGTTAAGCCTCGATGAATTATTTTGCCTTGAGGATCTTGAATCACTTTCATGCCATGATTAGTCCTGTTTTGTTGCAAGCATGATAATAACAGCTATTTCTCTCTCGTTTGTCGCTCCCTTACTATTGCTAGCCTTCACTTCCACTGAGTGTTTTACTCATGTTTCCAACTCCCTAAACCAAATATTCCCAAAGTGTCCACCATACCTACCTATTAGCATCACTTGCTACTCCCGTGCATATTCATTATGCCTTGTTTTCTTCCGAATAAAATGTTTGCTTGTTATGGGAAAATTAGTTAGTAAAGCTCTCACGAACTTGATGGCACACTTTATTTCCTGCACTTAATAAACCTGCACCATTGTGAACTCTCCATGAAAGTTATATGCTTGCAAATTATAGGCTGGGGATTAGCAGAACTGTGCTGTCATGGGGAACGCTTTCAACACTTGTAAATATATACCCAGTTGATACCTTGCTCTTTTGTTTGCGGATGTCGTCGGTGTGAAATAAAATGGGAGCTTGTAAGTCCATGGAGTTATGTATGTGTGTTAGAGAAAGCTGGGCGCTGGTCTAATCCATGCTGACATGGTGGAAACCTGCAGCGTAACCATAATGATATCTATGAAGCATTCTTCTTATAAAAAAAGAGAGATAGCTATTGAGAAAAAGAAAAAAAAGAGTTTTATGAAAAGAGGAAAGAGAGAAAAAAGCACCATTTTCCCATGGTAAATAAGAAGATTGCTGAGATACTCATTGTCTGCTTGCCTTGTCATTTTGATATGTCTTCCGTATCATCGGGCAAGGGGTACCCCGTTGGCGGTTCTCAATGATACGCACATACTTACGATGACAAGAACTTACTGGTAACTAAAGTTGAGTAGCATGAGGAGTGACCCTCGTACTCAAGGGACTTCGGATTTCTAGTTTATAGTCTGTCAAGCATATAACTCAAATTGGACCTCACTTTCACCTTAACCACATTAAAGATGCTTATGATAGGGGCAATGAGAGCTCAAAGCTAAAAAGTACCATACTTTCAGCATTTGGAAGCCTTTCAAAAAAATTCAAAACCTTTTCCTTTACTTGTTGAGTCTCCACATATTCTCCGAGCACCTTCTTGAGAGCATAGTTGTCATTCTTTGTGTTTGTTCCAATACTTGATTATTTGTGTTATGACTTTGATGCTTGAATTCTTGATATCTTTACTTCTAGTCATCACTTGAACTTCAGAGGTGCCTGGACATTCATAATCAAGGCAAGCGAGATACCACTCTATCATACCTTTTTATGAGCATTGTAATGTTGCTTATGTTCGTGCTTTATGCTACTTATTATTCTTGAGTTGGAATCTCTTCATAGCTTGCAATGACTATTAAGTAGACTTGGTTGCATACTCTTTATTATGAATTGTCTAAGTAGTTGATCACATTGCTAAGAATATTTACATCATATGAAGCAAATGTGTTCGTGAAAGTTCTTTTATCGCACTCAGTTTTCAACTGAATTGCTTGAGAACAAGCAATAAGCTAAGCTTGGGGGGAGTTGATACGTCCAAAACGTATCTACTTTCCCGAACACTTTTGCTATCGTTTCTCCTCTATACTTGTGTGATTTGGATGCAACTAATGCGAACTGACGCTGTTTTCAGCAGAATAGCCTTGGTGTCTACTTTTTGTGCAGAAAATCAACTATCAGGAAAAATCCTAGAAAATATGCCAAAAATCCTATTTCACCCGAAGACTCCAGGAGCCAGAATAGGAGACGAAGAAGAGCCCTGGGGTGGCCACATCACCCGGGCGCTGGCGAGCCAGCCGCGCCAGGGGTGGTGTGGGCCCCTGTGCACCTCTCGGTCTCTATCTTTGCCTATAAGGAGCCTTCTGACCTAAAAACTTCGGGGGGTTCGACGTTTTTCCAGAAGGAGTTCCGCTCCGCCGCCACCACCAGATTCCACGAAACAGCACCAGAAACTCCATTCTAGCACCCTGCCGGGACGGGGAATTGGAGGAGATCATCGCCATCATCATCACCATCGACCATCCATGTTTCCCCCATCTATGAGTGAGTAATCCCCCGCTGTAGGCTATGGGGATGGTAGGGATTAGATGAGATCGTTCATGTAATGGCATCAGATTGTTAGGGCATGGTGCCTAGTATCTTCTATTAGTGCGTTATGACTTTGTTGCGACTTGTTGTGCTTAATGCTTGTCACTAGGGACCGAGTGCCATGATTTCAGATCTGAACTTATTATTGATTCATTATGATAGTATTATTTTGGGTCTTATCTACAAGTTGTATACACACGTTGTTGTTGTCCGGAACCTATGGCCCCGGCGATGTAAATCGGGATAACGGAAGGAAAGGCTTTGATGTGAGGATCACATGTGTTCACGGAGTGTTAATGCTTTGCTCCGGTGCTCTATTAAAAGGAGCACCTTAATTGCCAGTAGTTCCCTAGAGGCCCCGCTGCAAACGGGATGGCAGGACACAAGATGTTGTGCAAGTTCTCATTGCGAGCACGTATGACTATATATGGAACACATGCCTAGGATTGTCTAGTACTTGGATGCTTTATCTTATTTATCTGCAATTGCCCTATGTTCTGATTGTTATGTGAATTGTCTTGTCCATGCAACGCCCGTCCATCCATCCCTATGCCTATCGCACTTGAATCCCACTGTTTACTGCTTTTGTTACTACTGTCTTTGCTTTACTACTGCTGATGCTTTACTATTCCTACTACAAAACTGTTGCTACTGATAAACTGCTATGAGCAAGATTGTTTCCAAGTGCAGCTGAATTGACAACTCAGTTGTTAAGGCTTATAAATATTCTTTGGCTCCCCTTGTGTCGAATCAATAAATTGGGTTTCACTTCCCTAGAATATACTGCGATACACCCCCTATACTTGTGGGTCATCAAGCATAGAAAACAACATTTTTCCTATGATGAGAACTATTCTACGCCAAGATCTATCTACTATATACAAGCAATAGGTGGATATACATCCAAAGAGAACATACCCTCGAAGACCGACAAAGTGTAACGAGATTGAACTCGTGGATGATGTAGACAAACGCTTGGCGATCTCAAGATCGTGTGGAAGTCCTACCACCGCAAATCAGTAGCGCATCCGTCCTCGCACACACATTTAGACCACCAGACAACCTCCACCTCCTCGCTCCAGTGAAGCAGCGGAAGCGGCAACTCCTTCCAGACGAAATGCCACCGGGAACATGTATCTCGCTAATCCGAGACCATGGGGAATAATTCTAGAGGGGGAGAGAGATCCTTCACGAGGAGGTGTGAGTGAGAAGGAGTGAGAGGGGGCTTTATATAGGAGAGGGGGCAGCCCCTCCCCATGGCTGGCGCACCATGGGGGGTGCCCCCACCTCTTCCTCATTCATGTGGAGGGAGCTCCACTCACATAAATTGTCCCTCCATTTTCTCCACTCAAAAATCCCACTCATATGTATTAAATTTCCACCAAATTTAATAAAAATCTCATTTAATAAAACTCTTTTATTTATTTTATTCAGAATTTTGTTAATTACTTTAATTAACAAACATTCACATAAACCCCTACAATATTTCAATATCACATGCAGAACCAATTTTAGCAATTTCACCCGAAACAATTCCGGTGTCTATTGAAATAATTCCAGCGCTTTGTAATTCTTTCGTCTAGAACATATTTGCTCCAAATGGTGTTGGCAACCCTTAAGTGTGTCACCCTAAGGTTCGTGAATAATGCAGACATGATCGAGACCCCTCTCAGATTAATAATCAGAAGCGGGACCTGGAGATTGATACTGACTCCCACACATTCAATGATGACTTCTATGATCGTGAGAACCTTTAACAATAGCAACTAAATCCCTTTGTCTTGTGATATATTACATGTCCGAGATTCGATCATCAGTATCTCAATACCTAGTTTGATCTCGTTACCGACATGCACTCTTTTCTTGTTCCCGTGATATAACATTCTAGTGATCACATCACTTGCTTGCAAGCAATCTTAATGTGATATCACCGAGAGGGCCTAGAGTATATCTATCTGTCATCGGGATTGACAAATTCCACTCTTGATCCATGAGCCTCAACATAACACCTTCGGAGTATCTGAACCCACCTTTATAGTCACCCTTCTATGGTGTGACGCTTGATGTTATCAAGTCACTCTTCCGATGTTAGCAATTAACATGATCAAATGGTCTAAGGACTAATATTACTTCGTATGATGTTATAGCAATATAAACATAATGACTTTGATCGTAATGCTATACTTCAGATGAATGCTCATCACATCATTTCACAAATGCTGTTGATACGTCCATTTTGCATCACTATTCTACATCATAATTTACTGTTATTCATTGATATATTTCATATTAAGGGATGATGCTTATGCTATTTCATCTGTTTTTGCATGGTTGATGACTTTTGGAGAATGGACCGCTGTAGTTAGGATTCTGATGGAAAAGGTGCTGTTTGGAGGCAAAATTCATGAAGATCAGAAAATCCGGGAAAATACATGGAAAATCCTATTTTCTAGAAGACGAAGGAAGCCAGAAGGGGAGGCTGAGATGGGCCACAGGGGCCCCACACCACCCCCTAGCGCGGGCCAACCTAGGCCACGCCACCAGGTGGTGTGGTCGCCCTGGTCCACCCCCGGCTCTCCCCTCTGGCGTATATTATCCTCCCGAAACCCTAAGACTGGGAGAGCGACCATAGAAATATTCTGCCACCTCGATAGGGCGGAAAACACCGAGAGAGAAAGATCTCTCCGGTAGACAGAATTCTGCCAGGGGAATTCCTTCCCAGAGAGGGGAGATCGTCGCCATCAACACCACCATCAAGCTGGACTTCATAGGGATCATCATCATCACCACCATCTTGTCCACTAGCACCCTCATCACCATCTCCATACCGCTGTAACAATTGGGTTGAATCTTGCATAGTTCTTAGGGGAAACTTTCCCGGTGTTGATTACTCCTTGTAGTTGATGCTATTGAGTGAACCGTTGCATTATTGTTTATGTTCAGATTGTTATACATCATTATTTCATCTCTGATCATGATCCATATGATGTCTTGTGAGTAGTTCGTTTAGTTCTTGTGGACATGGGAGAAGTCATGTTGTTAGTAGTGGAATTGTGTTGAGAAAGATTCAATAGTTTGATATTTAAGTTGTGGTGTACTTCTTCTAGTGGTGTCATGTGAACGTCGACTACATGACACTTCACCTATATGGGCCTAGGGGAATGCATTGTGTATTTGGCTACTAATCGTAGGGGGTTGCGAGTGATGTAAACCTGAACCCCCATTAGGAAACCATTGCACAAGGGACATCAGGGTCTTAGAGTTTAAAGCTGTGGTTAGGTTTCTACCTTAATTACTTTCTTGTACTTGCGGATGCTTGCAAGGGGTATAATCACAAGTATGTATTAGTCCTAGGAAGGTCGGTACATTAGCACAGGTTCACCCACACAACACTTAGCAAACTAAAGAAGATTAATCAACTATATGAAGCGAAAGCACTTGACGATATTCCCATGTGTCCTCAAGAATGTTCGGTCATCTTAAGTAATACAACCGGCTTGTCCTTTGCTAAATAAAGGATTGGGCCACTAACTGCATTTATTCTTATTGTCTTTTATTTTACTCGTACTTTATTTTCCTGCATTATCAAAACCCCCTAAAAATCCGTTTGCTAAGTATTTATAGAGAATTCCTACTCCTAGCCACTAGGCAGCACCTTCTGCTCCTCGTTGGGTTCGACACTCTTACTTATCAAAAATACTGCGAGACACCCCCTATACTTATGGGTCATCAAGACTATTTTCTGGCGCCGTTGCCAGGGAGTGAAGCGCTATTGGAGAGTGGAACGGGTAAAGGAAACTTCTACTATGAGTATTGTTTACTTCTATTAGTTGCTTTATTTTCGTTATGGATGATTCGCTTAGTTTCTTATTTGGTAATGCTACTACCACTGCTAAGGTAGTAGATGAACCACCACCTGCTGAGAATGATGCTTTTAAAATACCTACAAGAATTATTGATCGTGTTAAGGATAACTACTATGTTGGGGATGGAACTGTCCATCCCAGTGATCATTTGCTCTTTATACACGAATTATGCGGGTTGTTCAAGTGTGCAGGTATTACTACAGATCAAGGCAAGATGAAGTTATTCTCATTATCACTGAAAGGAAGAGCTGAAGAATGGTATAAGCTGCTGAAGAATGGTCAAGCTCTTGAATGGGAGGAAATAGTGCCTCTCTTTTATTCAAAGTTTTATCCTCCTAGTGAGATTCATAAAGATCGGAATCAAATATACAACTTTTGGCCTCTTGATGGAGAGAGTATAGCTCAAGCTTGGGGGAGATTGAAGTTACTAATGCTCAAATGTCCCATTCATGAGCTCCCCAACAATATTATTATCAATAACTTTTATGCAAGGCTTTCTCTTCATGATAAGGATTTATTGAATGCTTCTTGTGCTGGATCATTCACTCGCATGGAAGAAGAAGCTAAATGGGATCTTCTGGACCTTATTCAAGACAATGCTGAAGCATGGGAGAATGACAAAGGAAGAAAGTCAGGTATAAATTATGATTATGAATGCATTGAATATTTTATGGGAACCGATGACTTTCAAAATATTAAAAATGCTTATGATCTAGACTCTCAAGCTATTGCAACTTATTTTAAGGCTTTTGATTCCTACATTGAAGTGCCTAAAAAGAAGTGGAATAAGTATCATGAACCATATAAAGATGTTGCTAAGAGTGCTCCTGCAAGAAATACTGAAGTTTATACTGCTAATCATGTTTTACCTGAACCTTACATTGATAAAATGCCTTTCCCAGTTAAGACAAAGGAACATTCTATGATAGCTAGTATGGTTAATGAAAGTACAAATAAAGCTGTTGAACCTGATAAACAAATGGATGATGAACCTATAATAGAAAATGTGAAAGACTTTACCACTAAATATGTGGAAGATGGACACACTATCCTCTGTAAGGATATCCCTAATATTGTTTCACAAAGTAGTGTTATGAGAGTTAGTGTCCCCGTGTTCTCTGTTAGAATAAGTGATCATTGTTACGATGGTTCTTGTGATAGCTATATCATTAAATTTATGCATGATACTGAAATCTACTATGAGAGAGGAAAAGTGTTTTTATGCATCTCAATAATATCAAGTTTCCTCGTTTTATGCTGAAAGTTTTTGAGTTGCATTTCTTTTGCCTTCCTATGCTAGTAGCCTCTAGTTTCAACAACTTGTTTGTTTACAAAATTCCCTTGCATAGGAAGTGGGTTAGACTTAAACATGAGTATTTTTGCTTCTTAATGCTCTCTTTCACTTCAATTCATATTCTTATGTGAGCATCATCAAACTTATCATGCCCATCTTAATGGCTATAAAGAAAGAGCTTTTTGGGAGACAACCCAATTTATTTGTGTTTTCGGTTTCTTTTTCTTTTTCTTTGAGTCTTGGAAGTTATTACTTTGGTAATAACCTCTCCTTATCCTTTTTGTTTGGTTTTTGTGTCAAGATCAACCTCTAATAAGAGAGAAGTAATATTTGGGAAGTTGCTTTCCCGAAACAGATTTTTGTGCTTCACCGTAAAAATTCGTGAGAGACCTCTGTATGTCGGATTTAGCTGTAATTTTTTGTGATTCCGCCCCAGGTTGTTATTTCACTTTCGTTAGTTTTGCACTTTTTGATTTGAGCAACAAAAGATTTTCGAAAAAACTGATCTTTACCTGCTGGTATGTTTTGACAGATTTTGCCACTCTTGCATTTGCTTCTTTAATCGATTTCCTTTTTGAATTCTTTTTGGGTTTTCGGAAGGAGTTGCTACAGTATCTTATGTTTTGATGGTTTTCAGTTGAAATTGGACTCAAAAGGTTTTATCACTTCACTTATACTAATGTTGCTAATGAGAACTATGTGAAGTTTTGTGTGAAAGAAATTTCCAGGTTAGTGGAGATAATGGTGTAATAAGGAAGTGAAAGGTTTCATGACTCAAGAAATAAGTGAATGAAGATGAAGATATTGATGTTATTCAAGTGGTGACTCCGGAAGAATCTACTGAATACCAAATTTAGAGACCTGCAGAGTCCATTTTCAAATAGGTAATAGTTCTGGTAAGAAAAGTCCCGCGAAAGATCTGTCCAGTTATATTTTTGCAGTTTTTAGCCAACAAGGAAAGATACAAAGTGAAAGAGGGACAAAAATGGAGCCAGGGTGGCTCACACCACCCTGTGGCGCGGGCCCACCCCTGGTCGCGCCAGCAGGTGGTGTGGCCACCTCGGCCTCCGTCTCCGACCTGTTTTCTCCCTGTACCTTCCTTTTGTTGGGAAACTTCGTAATATATAATCCCCCGGATCCCCCGAGGTTCGTATATCGTGTTCTCGTCGTGTTTTCATTTCGATCTGTTTCTGCCAGGAACTAATTTTGAAAGTTTAGAAGCACAATGGTGTCCGCCAAGGATAAGGGAAAGGAGCCTATGGAGGAAGATCTCCAAGATCCTGGTCAGGAGGAGGAGATCAAGAGTGAAGATGAAGAGGAGCAAGGCCAACATCTGCACACCGGCACTACCATTGCAAGCATTGGAGTGGTGACAAAACTTGCTAGGGTTAGAAGGACTGCACGGATGCAGACTGGAGGGAAAACTCCTCGCCACAGTTTGGCTCCACGGTCACTTCCTCCATGCACCAAGAATCCTTTCCATACCCTTATCCATGAGCATCAATACCAGAATATGCCCAAGGGGAAACTACTCTCCAATTGGGATTTGCCTCGTTCTAGCCATGCAGGAAAACAAGACGTCAAGGAGGAAGAGTAGGGAAAGAATCGCAAGAGCTGGAATTCTCAACCCGACATGATCATGAGCCGCATTGAGCAAAACTCACAGCTGATTCGTAATCTCACCTTTGAGATCGAGGACTTGGGGAAATTGATCAAAAAGCTCATTGAGAGGATACCACCACCACCGAAGGAGTAATTCGTCATCAGGTTTGGCATCCCCTTGGTTTGTTCCAAGCTTGGGGGAGTGCCGTGGTATCACATCACTATCTTCTATCTTTTTACCTTTTTAGTAGTCATATCATGAATAGAGAAGTTATCATGTAGGATGGTTTGCATTATGGAAGTGTCCCCTCTCTCGTTAGATATGTATCCCTTGGTGTGAGTAGCCGTTATGGAATATTAATGAGAAGTTATATCATTTACTCTTTTGCATATCTTATATTAGTTTTCAATTCGTGGTTATATGATTGATCTTGTTGTTAGTATTAGTATCACTTTGGGATCATTGAGTTAATTTAGTTGGTTTTGGAAACCTGGCTCGGTCAGAAGCAACACTATTTTTGAGGGTTGAATGAAAAAGATAAAAGTACTCTTAAAGAAATATAATTTCATCATCTTTCTTTCTTGATTTGCTCATAAGTTTAGTATTCTCTAGTTAAGATCTTTTGTGCTTCCAAGGAAGATTGCATGTTTGTTTTTATCACTTGTATGTTTGTTTCCTTCAACTCTTATGCTTTCTACCCGACCTTGCTAGCCCAAAACCTGTACTGAGAGGGAATTCTTCTCGTGCATCCAATCCTTAAACCAAACCCGTGCCATTTGTGTCCACCTTACCTACCTATTAGCATTATTGCTATTCCAAGTAAATTCTTGTTTTTTATCTACCTTCCAAATTAAACTTGTTATGAGAAAATTAGTGATTAAAGCTCTCACGAACTTGATGGCACACCTTATTTTCTTGCACTTAATAACCTTGAACCATTGTGTCCATCTTTGTTGTGTATATGCTTGCGCTTTATAAGTTGAAGTTAGCAGAACTATGTATCATGGGAACGCTTTCAACATTGCACTTATATTCCGTTGATATCATGATTCTTTTGCTTATGGATCCCAGCGGTGTGAAATAAAAGGGGAACTTGTAAGTTCATGGAGTTTATATGTGTGTTAGAGAAATGCCTGGGCCGTTAGCCTAAGCCATGCCTAATCATGGTGGAAACTTGCAGCATAACCATAATGAGCACTCTATGAATCATCCCTAATAAAAACCTATGCAAATAGCAAATAAAAGGATCGCTGAGATGCTCATTGTCTGCTTGACTTGTCATTTTGATTATGGGATAGCTCTTGTATCATGTGCAAGGGGTACCCCATTGGCGGTTCTTTATGATACATATGTATTTACGATGACAAGAGCTTACTTGTGACTGAAGTTGAGTAGCATGAGGTTCGGTACTCATAAGTAAGGGGCATGAGATTTCAACTTATAACTTGTCAAGCATATCCTCTTAGTTGTGTCACTTTAACCTTAATCACCTAAAGATGCTTATGATAGGGGCAATGAGAGCTGAAAGCTAATAAGTACCATAATTTTTGGAAGCTCTTTATGAAACTTGAAATCCCCGCTTCCCTCTATGAAGGGCCTATCTTTTACTTTTCAGTTGAGTCAGTAAGCCTATTCCCTTCTTCCTCAGCAAGCATTTTGAGTTTTTGTGTTTCATTCATTCATATGATGATCTATTCAATCATGTTTCTTATGTTCCTTGTTTTGCACTTTGCTCTTATCCTGGTGATTACTACTTTGAAAGCTATCATTGAAAATCAGTTATTTGTGAACTCCAGCAAATTGTCAACTATTCTTCGACCAAGAGCTAAGTTTGCCATTACCAATTATGATTCACTTTATGTATCTTTATTGTGTTTCCTTTACTTATTGCAAGTTAAGTTATATAATAGTGAGTTGTATTCTATTATGATCTATGTATTGATGAATGTGATGCTTCCTATCCGTATTTTTTTATCGACTCATCACTCCATAAACCTGAGGCCATGTTTATTGAGCTTAGTTTCGCTTGGGGACAAGCGAAGTCTAAGCTTGGGGGGAGTTGATACGTCCATTTTGCATCACTATCCTATATCATAATTTACTATTATTCATTGATATATTTCATATTAAGGGATGATGCTTATGTTATTTCATCTGTTTTTGCATGGTTGATGACTTTTGGAGCATGTACCGCTGCAGTCAGGATTCTGATGGAAAAGGTGCTATTTGGAGGCAAAATTCGCGAAGATCAGAAAATCCGGGAAAATACATGGAAAATCCTATTTTTTCAAAAGACGAAGGAAGCCAGAAGGGGAGGCTGAGATGGGCCACAGGGGGCCCACACCACCCCTGGCACGGGCCAGCCTAGGCCGCGCCACCAGGTGGTGTGTCGCCTGGTCCACCCTGGCTCTCCCGCGTATATTATCCTCGAAACCCTAAGACTGGGAGCGACCATAGAAAGATTTAATGCGCTCTGAGGCGGAAAACACCGAGAGAGAAAGATCTCTCCGTGACAGATTGCCCGGGGAATTCCTTCCCGGAGAGGGGAGATCGTCGCCATCAACACCACCATCAAGCTGGACTTCATCGGGATCATCATCATCATCACCATCATCATCTCCACCAGCACCCTCATCACCATCTCCATACCGCTGTAACAATTGGGTTGAATCTTGCATAGTTCTTAGGGGAAACTTTCCCGGTGTTGATTACTCCTTGTAGTTGATGCTATTGAGTGAACCGTTGAATTATTGTTTATGTTCAGATTGTTATACATCATTATTTCATCTCTGATCATGATCCATATGATGTCTTGTGAGTAGTTCGTTTAGTTCTTGAGGACATGGGAGAAGTCATGTTGTTAGTAGTGGAATTGTGTTGAGAAAGATTCAATAGTTTGATATTTAAGTTGTGGTGTACTTCTTCTAGTGGTGTCATGTGAACATCGACTATATGACACTTCACCTATATGGGCCTAGGGGAATGCATTATGTATTTGGCTACTAATCGTAGGGGTTGCCGGAGTGACAGAAACCTGAACCCCCGTTAGGAAACCATTGCACAAGGGATGTCAGGGTCTTAGAGTTTAAAGTTGTGGTTAGGTTTCTACCTTAATTACTTTCTTGTACTTGCGGATGCTTGCAAGGGGTATAATCACAAGTATGTATTAGTCCTAGGAAGGTTGGTACATTAGCACAGGTTCACCCACACAACACTTAGCAAACTAAAGAAGATTAATCAACTATATGAAGCAAAAGAACTTGACGATATTCCCATGTGTCCTCGAGAATGTTTGGTCATCTTAAGTAATACAACCGGCTTGTCCTTTGCTAAAGAAAGGATTGGGCCACTCGCTGCATTTATTCTTATTGTCTTTTATTTTACTTGTACTTTATTTTCCTGCATTATCAAAACCCCCTAAAATTCCGTTTGCTAAGTATTTACAAAGAATTCCTGCTCCTAGCCACTAGCCAGCACCTTCTGCTCCTCATTGGGTTCGACACTCTTACTTATCGAAAATACTGCGATACACACCCTATACTTGTGGCTCATCAGTTGTGACCTCGTTATTAACAACATCCAATGTCCATGATCAGGAAACCTTGATCATCTTGTTAATCAACGAGTTAGTCTATAAGAGAGGCATAACTAGGAACCTTTTATTTGTTTATTAAACACACATGTATTGACGTTTCCAATCAATACAATTATAGCATGCAAAATAAACATATATCATATACAAGGAATACATAATAACAACTTCGTCCAAACCGCTTCCTGCGCCGCTTCTGAAGCAGAAACATATCCCGCCTCGGTTGTTGATCCAGCCACCACAGGTTGTTTGGAACTCCTCCAACTAACTGCTGCTCTATTCAAGAGAAATACATATCCGGATTGAGACTTAGAGTCATCCGGATCGGTGTCAAAGCTAGCATCGACATAACACTTAGCGACCATCTCTTCTTCACCTCCGTATACAGGCAACATATCCTTAGTTCTTCTTAAGTACTTAAGGATATTCTTGACCGCTATCCAGTATTCTGAACCTGGATCAGATTCGTACCTACTAGTCAATCTAATAACATGTGCCACATCTAGTCTTGTACATAGCATGGCGTACATTATAGAGCCTATGGTTGAGGCATAGGGGATCTTATCCATTATCTCCTTTTCTTCCACGATAGCCGGACTTTGAGTCTTACTCAATGTCTTGCCTTGCAACATAGGTAAGAACCCCTTCTTACTTCTGTCCATATTAAACTTCTTTAATATCTTATCAAGGTATGTACTTTGCGATAGCCCAATTAGGCGCCTTGATCTATCTCTATAGATTTTAATGCCTAATATATATGAAGCTTCACCAAGGTCCTTCATTGAAAATTTGCTGTTTAGATAACTTTTAACACTGTTTAAAAGATCTATATCATTTCCAATCAATAATATGTCATCCACATATAATATCAGAAATGCCACATTGCTCCCACTCACTTTCTTGTAAATACAAGCCTGTCCATAAGTTTGGACAAATCCAAACTATTTGATCACCTCATCAAAGCGGAGATTCCAACTCCGGGATGCTTGCTTTAGTCCATAGATGGATCACTGAAGCTTGCATACCTTATCAACATCCTTACAATCGACAAAACCCTTAGGTTATCTCATATACAACTCTTCTTCAATATTACCATTGAGGAACGCAATTTTGACATCCATCTGCCATATTTCATAATCGAAATATGCAGCAATTGCTAACATAATCCTAACCGAATTTAGCATCACTACGGGAGAGAATATCTCATCGTAGTCAACTCCTTGATTTTGTCGAAACCCTTTTGCAACAAGTCGGGCTTTATAGATGGTCACATTACCATCAGCATTAGTTTTTCTTTTGAAAATCCATTTATTCTCAATGGCCTTTCGATCGTGAGGTAAGTCTACCAAGGTCCAAACCTAGTTTACGTACATGGATTCCATCTCGGATTTCATGGCTTCTAGCCATTTGTTGGAATCCGGGTTGCTTCTTCATACATCACAGGGTCATCTATTTCATCAATCATGAAATTTATAACAGGATTTCTGTATAGTTCAGGAGTTGCACATGCCCTACTTGACCTGCGAGGTTCGGTAGTGTCCTCTTTCGGAGTTTCATGATCATTATCATTAGCTCTCTCTTCATCAGGTGAAGTCAACTCCGAAACAATTTCTGGTGCTGCGTCACTCGCCATTTCATGAAGATAAGGTTCAATAACCTCTTCGAGTTCTACCTTCCGACTATTCACACCTTTCGCGAGAAACTCCTTCTCAAGAAAGGATCCATTCTTGGCAACAAAAACCTTGCCCTCGAATCTGTGATAGAAGGTATACCCAATCGTTTCTTTAGGGTATCCTATGAAGACGCATTTTTCCGCTTTGGATTCGAGTTTATCTGGCTGAAGTTTCTTCACATAAACATCACATCCCCAAACTTTAAGAAATGACAACTTAGGTTTGTTTCCAAACCATAATTCAAACGGTGTCATTTCAACAGATTTAGATGGTGCCCGATTTAAAGTGAATGCAATGGTTTCCAGTGCATAACCCCAAAATGACAGTGGCAAGTCAGTCAGAGACATCATAGATCAAACCATATATCCAATAAAGTACGATTACGACGTTTCGACACACCATTACGTTGTGGTGTTCCGGCAGGCGTGAGTTGTGAAACTATTCCACAGTCTTTCATATGTGCACTAAACTCGTAACTAAGATACTCTCCTCCATGGTCGGACCGTAGAAATTTGATATTTTTGTTATGATGGTTTTCCACTTCATTCTGAAAATCTTTGAAATTTTCAAAGGTTTCAGACTTATGTTTCATCAAATAGATATACCCGTATCTAGTTAAATCATCCGTGAAAGTAAAAAAATAACGATATCCACCTCGCGCCGACACACTCATTGGTCCACATACATCAGTATGTATGACTTCTAATAAATCTGTCGCCCGTTCCATTGAACCGGAAAATGGCGTCCTAGTCATCTTGCCCATAAGGCATGGCTCACATGTATCAAATGATTCAAAATTAAGTGATTCCAAAAGTCCATCAGAATGGAGTTTCTTCATGCGTTTAACGCCAATATGACCTAGACGGCAGTGCCACATATATGCAGATATATCATTATCAAGTTTAATCCTTTTAGCATCAACATTATGAATAGGCGTAATACTACTATTGAGATCCAACAGAAATAAACCATTCATCATAGGTGCATGACCATAAAAGATATCATTCATATAAATCAAACAACCATTATTTTCTGATATAAAGGAATAACCACTTCGCATCAAACACTATCCGGATACAATGTTCATGCTCAGTGCAGGCACCAAATAACAATTATTTAGATTTATCACTAATCTCGATGGCATATGGAGAGGAAGCGTTCCGACGGCGATCACATCAACTCTTGATCCATTGCCGACACGCATCATGATTTCATCCCTTGCTAGCTGTTGCTTGTTCCGCAACCCCTGAATCGAGTTACATATATTAGCGACCGATCCCGTATCAAATACCCAGGTGCTACTGTGAGTACTAGTCAAGTACACATCAATAACATGTATATCACATATACCTTTGTTTGCCTTGCCAGCCTTCTTGTCCGCCAAATACTTGGGGCAGTTGCGCTTCCAATGGCCAGTCCCCTTGCAATAGTAGCACTCAGAATCAGACTTAGGGCCAGCTCGAGATTTCTTTTCAGGTGCGGCAATAGATTTGCCGCCCTTCTTTCCCTTCTGTTTGCCCTTCTTGTCTTTCTTGAAACCAGTGGTCTTATTGATCATCAACACTTGATGTTCTTTCCTGATCTCCACTTCTAAAATTTTAAGCATTGACAGAAGCTCGGGAAGAGACTTCTTCATGCCCTGGATATTATAGTTCATCACAAAGCTCTTGTAGCTAGGTGGCAGAGATTGGAGAACACGATGTATGTCTAAGTCAATGGGAATCGTTATTCCCAAGGACACAAGCTTATCGGTGTACCCAGATATTTTGAGTACGTGCTCACTAACAGAGTTGTTCTCTTCCATCATGTAGCTAAAGAACTTTTCAGAAGCATTATAACTCTCTACGGCAGCATGGGTATCGAAAATCATTTTCAATTCTCCCATGGTATCAAAGGCATTGCCATTTTCGAAACGCTTTCGAAGTTCTGGCTCTAGCCCATACATTATGCCGCAATGAACTAAGTTGTGGTCCTCCTGACGAGTCAAATAGACATTCTTTTCCTCTTCAGGGGCATCAGGAGCTGGTGGGGGGGCCTAGCGGTGCTTCTAGCACATATTGCTTTTGTGCAGCAGAGAGGAGAATCCTCAAATTCATGGCCCAGTTGGTAAAGTTGCTACCATTTGCCGCAAGTTTCTCTTTCTCCATGAACACATTGAAATTAAAAGCAGGTGGTGCCATCTACAACAAATTTTTTAAAGTTTATTTAGACTAAGTTTATGATAGATTGAGTTCAACTAATCCAAATTACAAATGAACTCCCACTCAGAAACGGCATCCCTCGTGTCTTTTTGGTGATTACATGAACCAAATCCACTACACCAAGTCCGATAATCACGTGAGTCGGTGTAGCTTCAAAGGCGAGGATCTATATGGGCATCATATCAACTATATGACTCATGCTTAACCTTTCGGTTCGTGTTCTGAGGCCATGTCTGTACATGCTAGGCTCGCCAAGTAAGAACCTTAATACTCGCGTGTGTAAAACTGTCTTACACCCATTGTATGAAAGCGTAGAGTCGAGTACACCCGATCATCACGTGATGTCTCGAAACACGATCCATAGAACGGTGCATACTTAAGGAAGAACACATTTTTATCTTGATATTTAAATGAGGGATCATCTTATAATGCTACTAAAACGCCAAACAAGCAATATAGGATGCAAACATCATATGTGTAGAGTGAAATGACATGGTTTTTGCACTTGATCACTATCATGTGCATTGTGGTATGATCTTTATCATTCCTTTGTGTGTAAGGCCAAGGTCTATAGAACTTACACGTTAGGTGTGTTGCAACAGTATCAACTATACATCAACTTACAACATTACCATATCATGACACTAGCCCAGCAACGATCTAAACTAGACGCTTCTAATTTATCAATTGCAAGTTTTACGTGGCTTAGGGCTTTCGAAGATAGAACCGGTCTTACCTATAAACATGGAACCACAACAATGATAACCAAATTATTAGCAACTCGTTGTAAATCAGATATTGACTATAGTAGGAGAGACAGACACCTGCTAGCCACTTATACAAAACTAGTTGCATGTCAAGCGTGGAACATGTCTCATGTGCGAGGACATGTAAAGTTAGTCCGGGACGCTTCATACCACTATGCCACCATTATCCAAAATACATATAAGATGTAATAACATGATCATCATCGCCCACATACTCATATGTGTACTACCTGTGCAAAGCATCTATGCATAGATCAGGCTCTGATACCACTGTTGGGTTTGCAGCATAGCAAACAAAATTTTTCCTACGATGAGAACTAATCTATGCCAAGATCTATCTACTAGATACAAGCAACAGGTGGATATACATCCAAAGAGAACATACCCTCGAAGGCCGACAAAGTGTAACGAGATTGAACTCATGGATGATGTAGACGAACACTTGCCAATCTCAAGATCGTGTGGAAGTCCTAGCGCCGCAAATCAGCAGCGCATCCGTCCTCGCACACATGTTCATGCCACTGGACAACCTACACCTCCTCGCTCTAGCGAAGCAACGGAAGCAGCAACTCCTTCCAGACAAAATGCCACCGGGAACATGTACCTCGCTAATCCGAGACCATGGGGAATAATTCTAGAGGGGAAGAGAGATCCTTCACGAGGAGGTGTGAGTGAGAAGGAGTGAGAGGGGGCTTTATATAGGAGAGGGGGTAGCCCCTCCGCATGGTCGGCGCACCATGGGGGGGGGTGCCCCCACCTCTTCCTCATTCATGTGGAGGGAGCTCCACTCACATAAATTGTCCCTCCATTTCCACCAAATTTAATGCAACTCTCATTTAATAAAACTCTTTTATTTATTTTATTCAGAATTTTGTTAATTAATTTAATTAACAAACATTCACATAAAACCCCCTGCAATATTTCAATATCACATGTAGAACCAATTTCAGCAATTTCACCCGAAACAATTCCGGTGTCTATTGAAATAATTCCAGCGCTTTGTAATTCTTTCGTCTAGAACATATTTGCTCCAAATGGTGTTGGAAACCCTTAAGTGTGTCACCCTACGGTTCATGAATAATGCTGACATGATCGAGACCCCTCTCAAATCAATAATCAGAAGCGGGACCTGGAGATCCATACTGACTCCCACACATTCAACGATGACTTCTGTGATCGTTAGAACCTTTAACGATAGCAACTAAATCCCTTTGTCTCGTGATATATTACATGTCCGAGATTCGATCATCAGTATCTCAATACCTAGTTTGATCTCGTTACCGACATGCACTCTTTTCTCGTTCTCGTGATATAACATTCTAGTGATCACATCACTTGCTTGCAAGCTATCTTAATGTGATATCACCGAGAGGGCCCAGAGTATATCTATCCATCATCGGGATTGACAAATTCCACTCTTGATCCATGAGCCTCAACGTAACACCATCGGAGTGTCTAAACCCACCTTTATAGTCACCCTTTTATGGTGTGATGTTTGATGTTATCAAGTCACTCTTTCGATGTTAGAAATTAACATGATCTCATGGTCTAAGGACTAATATTACTTCATATGATGTTATAGCAATATAAACATAATGTCTTTGATCGTAATGCTATACTTGTTGGAAATATGCCCTAGAGACAAATAGTAGTAATGACTATTATCATATTTCATATAGTTTATGATTAAGTTTTATATCATGCTATAACTATTTTGAGTGGAAACATCAATACACGTGTGATATATAAACAACTAGGGGTTCCTAGTGAAACTCTAGTCACTGGTTCATTGGTCAGCAGATGATCAAGTTTCCTGATCATGTGGCATTTATGCCAGTTAGAAATGGAGTCAACTAATTATGAGAATGAGATGATGAACCAATACCCAACCTAAACATCGTGACCCGATCATGTCACGAAGTTCAAGTTATGATGATTAGAAATGGATCCTCGTAGACTATTCCTTAGACCGTGAGGCTATATCAATCACTGTCTCCCGAGAGTGCTTAGATAGCATCAAGCGCCACTTGGTAATACAGTGGTTATAAAGGTGTGTTCAGGTACTCAGAGGAAACCATAGAGGCAATATATGTCAAGAGCGCGATTTGCGCGTCCATGTGACGGGAAGATACTCAAGGGCCCACTTGGAGAAGTTATATCCAATAGCTACGCATCATGTGATCTGATCACGGGGATATCACTTGTCGGAACGAGTCAAGTAGCATTGTTCGGTAATGAGATTGAACATGACATGGTGATGTCATTGATCAGATCTCGGGGCAATGCAAGTATCGAGAGACAAAGGGAATAAGACACGACTGTCCCGGTTCAAATGACAAAAGATCTTCATGGAACGCACAGGGGTCACATGGCCATCCAGGTCCCTCTATTGATCATTGGTGCGGGAGTGTCCCGACCATGTCTGGAGTGTTCCTGAACCGTGGGGTATCATGCTTAAGGGCTTGAGGATGCTTAGAGAGAGTATATAGGATCAGTAGAATCACCGAAGAATTGTAGGGAGAAACTGGAAGGGTTTCGGTAAGTCTGGAGGATGTCCGGAGTGGAGGTGGAAGTGTTCCATAGCACAGGAGATTGAATAATATGTGAATGAATGTTAAATATTGATTTAATCATTTATTCATAATTATTTAATAAAAGAGAAAATCAATTAAATGGCCAAAAGGCTTAATGGGCCAATTCCTGGAGGGGAGAGGGCCCATTAGGGAAAGGAGAGAGGGAGAAGGGGCAAGGGGGGTGGCCGGCTGGGCCAAGCCCCCCTGCGCGGGGCTCACTAGGGCTGGCCGGCAGCCTCCCCTCCCTCTCCTCTCCTTTAGTCCCACCCCGGGACTTTAAGGGAGGTAGTACCTCCCCTCCCCCTATATATAGTGGGGGTATTTGGCCAGATAAAACACACAATAATCAATAAAGGTCTTCTCACTTTTGGGAGGACCTCCAATTGATATTTTTTCTCTCTCCCTCTCTCTCTCTCATGATCGTGGTACCAAGTTTGGACTGCGCGAACGAGAGACATCTTCACCGCAGAGCGCTGTCACGCTGCGAGATTCGGATCCAAGAGCTCTACTTCCACAACTGCTGCTGGATCGGGGAAGCGTGAGTTATCGTCAGGCACCAGACGTGTGTAACTCCCCGCGAGGTGTCGCACTTGAGGCACTCAAGTCGTTGGAGTCGTTGGAGTGCTAGGACTTCATCACGACCTTGAGGTCGGTTTCGGCTCGTCTACATCAACGACGCTCTCCTAAGCGTTGACAATGCTTTTCGGTCTTCAAGGGTAAGTTCGCGAAAAGCTGCTCCCGTTACAGTATTACTAATAGATAGGTCCTGGCAGCATCAGGGGTTTAGGGGCATAGGGTAAAATGTATTGTTTTCATGCGCGGAACCCCAACAGTGGTATCAGAGCTAAATCTATGCGTAGTAATGCTAGTACGGGTAGAACACACGAGATGTAGCGTGTGGGCATTAATCTTTTAGTTGTTACCCTCCCACGTGTACTTGTGCATACCGCAGTAATGCTTGATGAAGCGACCCCCAACCGACTTTACGCGTTCATTCGTGAGACTGGTGTACGCTTGACATACGGCTTGTACCGTATAAAGTGGCTGAGGGGGGTGTCTGTCTCTCTCGCATTAGTTGGTATACCATTTGCAACAGAGGGCCCCGAAAGGGGTGTAGTAGAGACAACTACTTGATCAGCGTTGTGCTGAAAGTTTGTAGGTAAGAACGGTTCTGGTGCGAAAGCCCATTCAACCACGTAAAACATGCAAAGATAAAGTAGAGGCATCTAACTTTGTTTTGCAGGGGCTTTGCTTTGTAATATGGTTGTGGCAAAGGTAAAGTGATTACCTTATGTTACATAGTAGTAGATAGTCATGGAGGTGACGAACTACCACGCCGGAATGACACTGGTACCCTGGTGTCTACGGCACCGGAACCCTAGCGTCGGAATCCGGTGACGACAGATGGAGATCACGACGTGAAGGACCATATCACATCACATTTACATTCAATGTTATTGTTTGTATATCTTATTGTGTTCTAGTATTAGATACTCGACGGTAGCCTAGTAAGATGATCCCTGTTAAAATTACCAACGATTGTGTTCCCCCTTAGTGTGCACCACCAAGAAAGTTCTTCGATATGAGACAATCCATGGTACATGCATGGGTGTCAAACATATCTACGTTAGAATACAGTGGGTGTAAGCCATGTTGCATAGCAAATACACTAAGGTTGAGTTGGTGAGCCTAGAATGTGCAGACATGGCCTCAGAACACGGATGGTCGAAAGATCAAGCACGAGTCGCATGAATGATGTGACCGACGTTTAGCGTCCACCCTTGAACCCACATTGATGGCCATGACGATCAGGGGAGATGTAGCTGATAGGGGCCGTGTTATCACTAGGAACCCTTATGGGGATAGGTGTTTCTGAGTGTAGTTATTATTAACTCATTTAATTATAAATTTAGTCTAAATTCCTTTTGCAATTATAAATGTAGAGATGGGTCACCGTGAAGCTTACTTTGTCATTGAGGAATGGGTAAAGGGTGAGAAACTTAGACTTGATGGATCCAACTTCCCTAGTTGGATTGTGCGCCTCAATGATCTCCTTACTAGGAATCATGTGGTAGACTACATACGCTGCACAATGGATTTGACTGAGCCATACCACTATGAGACCCCACAAGATCTGGAAGACCGCTACTATCGTTAAGAGATGTCCACCTACATTCAGATAATAATGCGTTACGAGATGGTGGATGAACTCCATCCGCTCATGGGTGATCTTGATCCATATTCAATGGTGGATCAGTTGAGAGCAGAGTTCATAGGCCATGTGCGCATGTGGAAGCACGAGCTGCTTGGAGAGTTCCTTTCCATACAGATGGAGGATCATACATGTCTGAAGAGTCACTTGGAGCGCATGCTTGATGCACACATGAGACTGGTTCACTTCGTGGATTACTGGATGGATGATCCGTTTGCGATAGGAGTACTGCTTCGATCGTTGCCTGCCAGCTACAAAGGACATGTCCGGAGTAGCATCATGAGTGGTGATACGGAAACATTGGATTTCCAAGAGTTCATATTACGTTTCAGGAACGTAAAGGTTGAACCAATCACCGGAGAGGTCATCAATGACAAAGGTATATATTTTATATACAATTTTATAAATGTTATAATCTTGCAAACACATTTGCAGTGTTAAGTATATTTGATACTTGTTCTGTTTTGCTGAAAACAGGTCCTTCTGCATGAGAGGTGCTTGCTGGAGAGGAGGTGACGTTGCGTGTTGACGGTGAGCATGATGATGATGGCCGACGACACTCTCCATTGACATTTATCATTTAGTTTATGTTTTGGATAGTTATTGTAATCAAAATATTATGAACTTCTTTAGTGTGTCTCACACTTTGTGAGACGGTTATTCATATGAGTTTGTAACAAACAGTTGTTCTACTTTTATGAATGATTTTTATTCGTGTTCATATCTTGTTTGATTATATATGAATTAACCTTGTTGATTGAAACTAATTGATAATACATGAACATTTTAGAAATATAGCAATGCCTTAAAATACCCAACTTAATGATATATTCATTAATGAATGGAACCATTGTTTAAATTCAAAGTTATAATGATAATATGTGAAAGTCATTAGATTTCTTATCACATATAAATCATGCCTGAGTTCGGCAAAATAACTTGAACACCGTGTATTACTTGAATACAAAGTGTTTAATGAATTGTTAAAAGTAAATACATATTCGATGTATTGTGTTTTAACGAAAATGGTAATTATCATTATATGATTGTTTAAATGCGTAAATAAGTTTACCAAAGGAAACATGAATATGAAACTATTTGATTTGATCAAAGTGTTTCATCAATAAAAGGGTATAAATATGATTTGATCAATAGTAATGAAATTCAACTTTATAAAATTGGCATAGAAGAAATTGTGAAGTGCAAAGTGTTTTGAAATGTCAAAATGCAAAGCATCACAATGTGATATTAGATATCAAAATGGGTAAATAGATGGCACCAAATAAATCGTTGTAGTGTAGATGTAGAGACCATTAGCTAGAAATAGTTAGCACTCAATTAGAATATATAGTGAACCATTTGAATTCGTAAAAGGTTTGGGGTTATTCGATATAACCAAAACAATAGCGAATAAGTCCTTGTAGAGTATTCATTGGAAACTTTGAATACGAAATCCATAGTTGAAACCAAAAGAGAAGCAAAACTGGTATTGCTTGGATTTTGGTGCATTCTTGAGAAAGCTCACTTTAAGTGATATTTCTTGATTATGAAGCGAATAGAAGATAGTGAAAAACACGATGAGGATTCAAATCCCTGCATCAGAGTGTTGAGAAGCGCAACGGAAAATGTTCCTGAACGATTCTCTTCACAAAGGAAAGAATCAATGATAATGATCATTGTGTTTTCCCCACTAGTGTTTTCACTACATAAAGTAGGATTTAGAATGTAGCCCATATCTTGTATGGAGACATTTGTGAATCATTTGTCATGATTACTAGAATATGACATACCTACGAACTACTAAGGAAATAATGGTAAACTAAAATTATGAGAAATCCCAAAGCAAAATTCACTTGAGATTAGAAAGCAATTCGTTGCTGAATCTCATAAGTAAAAGGGGTTATGAATTTTCCCAAATGACTGCAAAGCCATAGTGGAAAAGGGGTGAATGACAAAAGCACAATTTTTCAAGTATTGGACGAATTCAAATGAATTTGATTCAAGTGTGCTAAATGTCTAGTGGATTTGAAACTAGTAGAAGTACTAGTATCTCATAGTAAATCTCCAAGTTTGATATTTGATCAAAGATTTTGAAGTTGTTCAAAATAGTGAGTAGATATGCAATTTGCATGAAATTGAGTGGGATCTATGAAAATCTACCTAAAACAATATGTGAATGACATATTTTTGAGTGGGAGCAATATAAGTCTCAAATTCAAATATGTAGGAACATAGTTTGAGTAAGAGTAATGACTCATACCCAAATATGTTAGGAACATATTTTGAGTGGGAGCTTATAGGAGCGATTCTTAAGTATGTAAAGAATAAAAGCGCAAGTACCAATAAATAATGATTATAGGGTGTAGAAGTTGATAATAAGTGTATTATGATATTATGTAGTATTCCTTAAGGGATTCTTAAAAGGGTTTCAGAATAGAAGTTAATTAAGGAACCAGTCCTTAATAACTCAAATTAGGAATAGTATTAAGTTGAACATCAATGGTTGAAAGAAAGAAAATGATGGTCATCATCCACTATGTTGAGACATAGGTTCTATCTTAGAAAACCATAATGGTAACTTAACATAATATACGATCCAAGAAGGAACGTTTGAAAGTAATTAAGTTCGAATCACAGAACATTGAGCTAAGATTGTCCGCAGAGTCTAATAGAGAACTGCATACATGTTTTCCAAATCCATAAAGGATGACATATCTTAAAGCATAAAGGGTTATGTTATAAGGGAATATGTTGGAAACTCCTGTAAATACCGATTAAAGTCAAGTAGGAAGCGAGGTGAACAAAAACATCGAAAGTTGCACAGAGTGCACTAGTGTTTTGATGGTTACATTTATAATAATAGATAAGGGTACCATCTAAAGTGTTGTATAATGTTATGGCGGGGCTAGTTCACTTTTAACGTAGAATGATGTGTCCCAGGGCACAGTGCCCATGAGAAAGCCCTCGAGGTTGATCTAAAGTCACTGTAGGCTCCTGGAATCAGGCCTCGTTCTGCTGCCATAGCGATGATGCATACACACAGATGTTATCATGTGATGATAAAGTATTAATGTCAATCAAGGTGACATTAGTAAGTTGCAAAGGATTTGGGACTGTAAAGTACAGGCCCAAGACTCAACCTCTTCCATGAGAAAGCATGTTCAAGTTACCGGATATATGGTGCCAATGATTAAGAACAAATGCAGCTAGTGTATTTGTACTCTAGTGCAAGTGGGAGACTGTTGGAAATATGCCCTAGAGACAAATAGTAGTAAGGACTATTATCATATTTCATATAGTTTATGATTAAGTTTTATATCATGCTATAACTGTGTTGAGTGGAAACATCAATACATGTGTCATATGCAAACAACCAGGAGTTCCCAGTGAAACTCTAGTCACTAGTTCATTGGTCAACAGATGATCAAGTTTCCTGATCATGTGGCATTTATGCCAGTTGGAAATGGAGTCAACTCATTCTAAGAATGAGATGATGAACCAATACCCAACCTAAACATCGTGACCCGATCATGTCACGAAGTTCAAGTTATGATGATTAGAAATGGATCCTCGTAGACTATTCTTAGACCGTGAGGCTATATCAATCACTGTCTCTCGAGAGTGCTTAGATAGCATGAAGCGCCACTTGGTAATACAGTGGTTATAAAGGTGTGTTCAGGTACTCAGAGGAAATCGTAGAGGAAATATATGTCAAGAGCGGGATTTGTCCGTCCATGTGATGGGAAGATACTCAAGGTCCCACTCAGAGAAGTTATATCCAATAGCTGCGCAACGTCTGATTTGATCACGGGGATATCACTTGTCGGAACACGTCAAGTAGCATTGTTCGGTAACGAGATTGAATACTACATGGTGATGTCATTGATCATATCTCAGGCAATGCAAGTATCGAGAGACAAAGGGAATAAGACACGATTGTCCCGGTTCAAACGACAAAAGATCTTCATGGAACGCACAGGGGTCACATGGCCATCCAGGTCCCTCTGTTGATCATTGGTGCGGGAGTGTCCCGACCATGTCTGGAGTGTTCCCGAACTGTGGGGTATCATGCTTAAGGGTTTGATGATGCTTAGAGAGTGTTTATAGGATCGGTAGAATCGCTGAAGAATTATAGGGAGAAAACCGGAAGGGTTTCGGTAAGTCCGGAGGATGTCCGGAGTAGAGGTGGAAGTGTTCCATAGCCACAGAGATTGAATAATATGCGAATGAATGTTAAATATTGATTTAATCATTTATTCATAATTATTTAATGAAATAGAAAATCAATTAAATGGTCAAAAGGCTTAATGGGCCAATTCCCGGAGGGGAGAGGGCCCATTAGGGAAAGGAGAGAGGGAGAAGGGGCTAGGGGGTGGCCGGCTAGGCCAAGCCCCCCCGTGCGGGGCCCACTAGGGCTGGCCAGCGGCCTTCCCTCCCCCTCCTCTCATCTAGTCCCACCTCAGGACTTTGAGGGAGGTAGTACCTCCCCTCCCCCTTTATATAGTGGGGGTATTTGGCCAGATAAATACACACAATAATCAATAAATGTGTTCTCACTTTTGGGAGGACCTCCAGTTGATATTTTCTCTCTCTCCCTCTCTCTCATGACCGTGGTCCCAAGTTTGGACTGCACGAAAGAGAGACATCTTCACCACGGAGCGTCGTCGCGCTCTGGGATTTGGATCCAGGAGCTCTAGTTCCGCAATTGCTGCTGGATCGAGGAAGCGGGAGTCATCGTCAGGCACCGGACGTGTGTAACTCCCCACGAGGTGTCACACTAGTGGATCCACCAGTTTGATTGCATGTGTGTTCTTCTCATAAACCATATCTAGAGTCATTGCATGTGTGTTCTTCTCACAAACCACATATGGATCCACTAGAGTTAATTGGATGTGTGTTCTTTTCAAGAACCACACCTAGTGCCATTGAATCTGTGTTCTTCTCACAAACCACATATGGATCCGCCCGTGTCATTCGATGTGTGTTCTTCTCAAACAGGAGGAGCTTTTCGCGAACTTACCCTTGAAGACCGAAAAGCATTGTCAATGCTCAAGAGAGCGTTGTTGATGTAGACGAGCCGAAGTCGACCTCAAGGTCGTGATGAAGTCCTTGCGCTCCAACGGCTCCAACGACTGTATTACTAATAGATAGGTCCTGGCAGCATCAGGGGTTCAGGGGCGTAGGGTAAAATTTATTGTTTTCATGCGCGGAACCCCAACAATACTTCGGATGAATGTTCATCACATCATTTCACAAATGCTGTGACCTCGTTATTAACAACATCCAATGTCCATGACCAGGAAACCTTGATCATCTTGTTAATCAACAAGCTAGTCTATAAGAGAGGCATAACTAGGAACCTTTTATTTGTTTATTAAACACACATGTATTGACGTTTCCAATCAATACAATTATAGAATGCAAAATAAACATCTATCATATACAAGGAATACATAATAACAACTCTCAGGGCATATTTCCTTCAGGCAATGTATATTTAGAGGATCACAATATTGTTCACAAGCTAGATAAAAGTTGAACAAGGTGCATCAAAGCTATGGCTTGTCACCTATGGGGCCTAACATGAGCAAGTATATCCCTTATATAAATATGAACAAAAACCCACCTAAGCAAGCATTCAAAAACAGAGGGATACCCAATAGCATGAAAAGTTTTTAAGATAAAGAACTTTTCACAAGACTCTACACATGCAAAACAACCTCCCCAAGCTAAGAATACCAACTTGAGAAGATCATGAAAACAAAAGAGAAATTGCAGTTATCAAAAGAGAGTATAAGAAATGGTTACCTCCCCAAGCTTAAGTTAAAGCAAGGGTGACACACTTTACCGTTGAGGTGTTTTTAACCTCTACTTTGATGGACAAAGAACCTTTGCTTAAATAAATGCTTCATGATCCGGTGTATGCCTTCCTTAAGAACCTGGTAGGAACAAGACTAGAAAGAAGACAAAATATTTATGTGTTTTTGAAGACACGGGTTTGGCTCACAAGTGATAAAAATACAATTTCCACTGAATCGATTCATCAACCTAAGAACCACGCTTAAATCAACAAACTAGTTCTAGAAGTGGCCTCTCCTAGATTGTGATGAGGTGCAAGTGAAACAGGATACGAGACACGAGTGTGCAGCCCCTATGTGCTTATTTAAAAGAGGTTCGAGTTGGAAGGTTTTACCAGACAATGATTGTTCAAACGTTGAATTGAAGCAACCAAGTGGCTCATGCGAGTGTTTGCATAGTTGTCACTACCGTACACGTCGTCACACAAGGTTCAAGTCCCTGCGAAAATAACACACAAAATAAAAGACAACTGTTTGGTGTACGAACGAAGTTTGTTCACCCAACTAATGAAAGAAAACGAAAATAAAACATGAACTACTAAAGAGAATTACAACTTAAGGAATTTCTGAGATAGAACTTTATTGTTTACATACGCTCGACTTCTCTAAAACATGGGATAAGCTCCTAGGTGGTGTTTCGAGGTTTTTAGAAGAAGAAGGAAAAAGAAAGAATGAAATTTTGAGCAATGGTTACCTTCCAATTGGCGTTTGAGGGGTTTTCGCAACTATACGGGTGAAACTATACGACCGGACCAAAAAGGTCCTGCCGTATAGTTGGTCGTTAAACTTACAGTACCTTGAACATCGAAGGGTAGATAGCGTCGATATCTATACGACTGCGACTATATGGTCGGACCAAAAAGGCCCCCCCGTATAGTAGGTCGTTAAACTTGCAGTACCCTGCAATAGAAATTCGGAGATGGGGTAGATAACTATACGACGTAACTATACGGCCGGAAAAAATTTCCCGCCATATAGTTGGTCGTTAAACCTTCTAGAAACGCCAATCTTCACCTATTTCTTCGAGGATTCGTTATTAACCTGAAACTTAATAAACACCATGTTTTGACGGTAAAATAACAACTTTAATTTTTGACCAACAAATACATATAATTGAAGGATTCACCTGAAACTGATTTTCTCTTCCTTTTTACCGAGTTTATGCAACACATAATATAGTGACAATAAATTCTACCTTTTGAAAACTACCACAAGGTTACTCTAATAGCAAGACATGCGAAGAATAAAAGTGCCAATGCAACATGAATGCAACTAGACTCGAGACACAAAACTAAGAAAGACACCTAGTAACTTCCGGGTTGCCTCCCGGGAAGTGCTCTCTTTGTAGCCATAAAGCCAGGCTAGGATGTTCCATACATTTCCAACCTGGATCCCAAGGGATATCGACTCGAGGTGAGGTTGTACATACCAGCTTGGAGCATCTTGAAGTAGAGTTCGATCGGAGTCGTACCCGCTTATGGTGCATCAGCATCATGTAGATGAACAAGTTCTCGCTTTCAAGCGAGTGTTGATGCACCAAGCTTGGTGAACATGCCTCCATGTATAGCTACAATGAGAGGATTTGAGATTCATATAAAATTCTTAAATCTTTACCTTGGTTACCTGTGTAGGGGAACACTTCATAGTTTTCTTCCTTCATAGCAGGGAGTTCAGGACCCTGCATGTTAGTATAGCAAGGTTCTATCTCTAGTTCATTATTATTAATGCTCTCCATATGAGTGTCTAGGCACAAGGCCTCCACAGAATAATTATCAACAATTGTAGCATCATAAAAATCACTACTAGAGTGAGAGGCATCACAAACAAAAGTTGTAGTGTGACTCTCTTTGTCAACCTCACCTTTTTGTTCCTCCTTTTCATCGACTAGTGTTTTAATAGCAATGATAGAATCAAAAGTAGGAGTTGAAGATGTGAGCGGGTGATCAATCCGTTCTTCCTCCTTGTGCTCCTTTTCCTCTTCGCTCTTTAGTGAGTCCTGCAAAAGGTTATCTTTCTCCATGGTGGTTTTAGACCGCTTCAAATAATATAATACCAATGCATTATTACTTAAATTATTGTCACAAAAGCAGAATATGAGGTATACTAAATTAAAAACTCCATCAAGTGCTTCACTTTCAACATCAATACTTCCTAACGTAAATACCATTTCAGATGCACCTTTGAAAAGAAAGTATAGTAGTACTTCCAAAATAGCATAGGATTTATCTCTATTATAATTTGCTAGAGTAGGATTGTTGGAACACTTACATTGAAAATTAAGGTGGTCATCTATTATACAAATTATGCAATAAGATCCATCATTAGCACGCAACCATAATGAATGCCTTTCCAATTGGTCCAGCAATTTCTTTATCAGCTCATGTCTAGCAACCGGGCTTGATAAACTTGAATCCTTTATCTCCTCCAATGCTTGTATTATCTCTTGAACAAAATTTATCTCGGAAGACATGATTAGTAGCAACAGTTTTTATAAATTTTAGGTTTTGTATTTTTTTATTGTTTTCAATATAAAAGAAAGCAGTAAGATAATAGCAACAAACTGAAATAAACTATGTGCGAGTAGATAACCGAACACTTTGCTCCCCGGTAGCGGCGCCAATTTGAGGGCTGGGTTCCTGCACCAATAACAGGGTTATTGCAGTACTTGTAGCAGCAAATATTTAAAGAGTTTGTCCCGATGGGAGCTCAGTGAACACGACCCCGCAACCACGTTGTCAATGCAACCACGTTTGCATCCAAACCGTGGTTTGGAAATATCCTATTCTATAAGTTGCTAGGATAAATGAATTTAAGATGTTTTGTAATAACTACTACCAAGATTGGAAGAAAACTAGAACAAAAGTAAAACCGAAAAGAGGTGAATGCAATGAGATGAAATATTAATGCTATGATTCCTCAAGTAATGTTGTGTATACCGATGTGCATTATAAGTGCTTATGGAATAGCTGTTAACTATAATTGTGGCGGTCCCTCATATACCATTGTTTCCCACCGTTGGTAAGTGGCAACTAGATAAATCAATTGTCCACACCCTCTTCAGACATGGGTCATATCGTAAGAGAATAGTGTGTTAAGGTAACAAGACCAATCAAGGTAAACCATAGCAAAGGCATTAAGTTCTATGGACAACCGTACTCCTAAGCAAGTGTGCTAGTCACAAGATATCCCATCTGTCATTTTGGGGCCAAGCAATTCGCAACACTACACCTATCTATATCATGAGTGATCTTGAGAGAACTCTGGGCAGTGCATCCTAAGCTGCTATTACCTCTGCAAATCACTTACAACAAATAGCCTATTAGTTCTACCCATGGAAGAGAAGAGACTAATGATATGTTTTGTGACACTCCGTGAATCCCTAGTAAATTACTCAACAATGGATTGGATGTCTCCAATCACTAGAACAATATCATGAATAAAACAATGTAAAGAGAAAGCACAAACATATTAATTAACAAGAACGCACCACACTTCAATTACTCGAATCATCATAACATTAATAAAAGGGGGTTCAAGCCATGTTAAAACCCATCATGGAGATCATGATGGGAAAGGATGAAGGAGTAGCGGCGATGGAGATGGTGATGATGTCGCGGTGATGGTGGCGTCAACATGGTGATGGCGGCGTCCTCCTTATCCTCCTCTTCTTGCTTGGATGGCTTGATGGTGTTGATGGAGATCTGGATCTTGGTGGAGCTGTAGAGGCTATGGAGGCGGCACAGCGACAGGGCACCGCCGTGGAGGCGGTAGATGGGATCTAGATCTTGTATATGGTGTATGGTGGCTTCCTCCTCTCTTCTTTGACTCCTCCCTCCTTTATATAGGCCTTGGGGTGCCCTAGGGTTCCCCCAATACTGTCATGTGACTTAGGGAAGGTTTTGGAGCTTCTGGAGGATGAAATACCGTTATTTGTGACCTTTTTGGCAACTATAGGGCAGGAGCTATACGGCCGGAATTTTTGCTCCCGCCGTATAGTTGGTCGTTAAACCTTCGATAATCTTTAGTATTTTGGTCGCCATTTCTTCATACGAACTCCGTTTTGGGTGTTCGTGGGCTCGTTGAATTTGTCTCGTCGAGGGCTACAACTTTGTTATCTTGGATCTTTATTTTGAGAAGTTGAAAAAAATTCACTTTTCCAACACCTCAAATGGCTAAGTCTGGTCCCTACAGCTCCTCCATACTATGCTCCCTTTGTTCCTTTTGCCTTTGTTTTATCCATAATCATCATCAACACCTACACACATGTAAAAGACAATGAAGAGGGATTAAATTCTACCTAAACTACTAAATGTGCAAAGATCATATTGAATTTAATAAAAACAAGTAATCATGCATATCAGGCATAGCAATAGTTAGATGGAGCATGATATGATAGGCAAATGACACAATTTATATTGCTAAAAAGTGTTGTATTATCACAGCCATCAACTAGCAGGTACGAATCTGATCTAGGTTCAAAACACTGGATAGCGGTCAAGAATATCCTTAAGTACTTGAGAAGGACTAAGGATATGTTTCTCGTGTACGGAGGTGAAGAAGAGCTCGTCGCTAAGTGTTATGTTGATGCTTGCTTTGACACCGATCCGGATGACTCTAAGTCTCAATCCGGGTATGTATTTCTCATAAATGGAGTAACAGGTAGTTGGAGGAGCTCCAAACTACCTGTAGTGGCGGGATCAACAACAGAGGCGGGATATGTTGCTACTTGAGAAGCAGCGCATGAAGCGGTTTGGATGAAGGAGTTCATAACTGAACTAGGTGTGGTTCTTAGTGCATTGGACCCAATTGTTATCTATTGTGACAACAATGGAGCCATAGCCAATGGCAAAGAACCTAGGTCTCACAAGAATTCCAAGCATATCAAGCGCTGGTTTCACTCCATCCGCGAGCATGTCAAGGATGGATATATAAAGATTTGTAAAGTAAATATGGATCTAAATGTAGCAGATCCATTGACTAAAACTCTTCCTAGGGCAAAACATGATCAACACCAGAGCTTCATGGGTGTTAGATTCATCACTATGTAATCTAGATTATTGTCTCTAGTGCAAGTGGGAGACTGACGGGAATATACCCAAGAGGAAATAATAAAGTTGTTATTATCATATTCCAAGTATATGATAGATGTTTATTTTGCATGCTATAATTGTGTTAATCAGAAAAATTAATACATGTGTGTTTAACAAAAAAAATATAGTGTCCCTAGTTATGCCTCTCATATAAAATAGCTCGTTGATTGACAAGATGATCAAGGTTTCCTGGTCATGGACATTGGATGTTGTTAATAATGAAGTCACAACATTGATGGAATGATGTGATGAAAATTCATCTAAAGTATAGTAATACGATCAAAGTCATTATATTTACATTGCTATAACATCATACAAAGTAACCCTAATCCTTAGACCATGAGATCATGTTAATTGCTAACACCGGAAGAGTACTTTGATAACATCAAACATCACACCGTAATAGGATGACTATAAAGGTGGGTTTGGGTACTCAGAAAGTGTTATGTTGAGGCTCATGGATCAAGAGTGGAATTTGTCCATCCCGATGATGGAGAGATATACTCTGGGCCCTCTCAGTGATATCACATTGACATAGCTTGCAAGCAAGTGATAAGATCACTAGAATGTTATATCACGGGACAAGAAAAGAGTACTTGTCGGTAAAGTGATCAAACTAGGTATGGGGATGTCGATGATCAAATCTCGGACATCTAATATTACGATACAAAGGAATTTAGTTACAAACATAAAAGGTTCTCACGATCACTAGAGTCATTGTTGAATGTATGGAAGTCAGTACGGATCTCCAGGTCCCATTGCTAATTATTGATCGGAGAGGGGTCTCGATCATGTCTGCATTATTCGCGAACCGTAGGGTGACACACTTAAGGGATACCGACACCATTTGGAGCAAATATGTTTTAGAGAAAGATTATGATAGCGCTAGAATTATTTCGATGGACACCAAAATTGTTTTGGGTGAAATTGTTGAAATTAGTTCTGCATGTGCTATTGAAATATAGCAAGGGGTTTTATGTGAATGTTTGGTAATTAAAATAATTAACAAAATTCTGAATAAAATAAATAAAAGAGTTTTATTAAATGAGAGATGCATTAAATTTGGTGAAAAATTTAATGCAAGTGAGTGGAAGTTCCACCCACATGAATGAAGGGAGAGGTAGGGGCACCACCTTGGCTGCCGGCCATGGGATGGAGCTTTCCCCTCCCCCTATAAAAGGCCTCCTCCTCTCACTTCACACCTCCTCATGAATGATCTCTCTCCCTCTCTAGAATATTCCCCATGACTTCGAATTGGCGAAGTACATGTTCCCGGTGGCTTTGTCTAGAAGGAGTTGATGCTTCCACTGCTTTGATGGAGCGAGGATGCGGAGGTTGTTCGAGGACTGTACGTGTGTGCGATCACGGATGCATTGCTGAGTTGCAGTGCTGGACTTCCTCACGATCTTGAGATCGACAAGTGAACAACTACATCATCCACGTGTTCAATATCATAACGCTTTGTCACTCTTCGAGGGTAAGTTCTGTATGGATGAATATCCACCCATTGATTTAATCTAGGTAGATAGATCTTGGTGCTTAGTTGTTCACATCGTAGATTTTTTTGTTTTCTATGTTGCGAACCCAACAAACTCTACTTACACCTTAGAATCATGGTCATACTTCCATGGCTTTGGGTGGTGAGTCGCACCATGGTAGCTAACTCTCTAAATTGTTGGACACCTTTGACATTGCCAATGAAGGTTGTGCCCTCCCTGCCACCATGGAAATGCACGCCAGCTTCGTGTAGTCTGGGATATTCTTCGAGAAGCTGTTGAACCCATGCTACCTAGAACCCTAGAACCTCAAGGCTTTCGCTCGTTTACATTTTTTGTGCAGATTATTTTTCTTCGGTAAACATTATTGTTGCCGAGCCTTAGATTTTTTATGGTTAGTTTCTTCTAGCCTTCGAGTGAGTCATTCAGTTGGATCATGTACCTCGGTGTATGTTCCTTTCTCGCTCTGCATGAACAATACCAATATTTAAAAATAATGCATAGTCATCGTGTATGTGCATGTCCATTATACTATTGAGACTTTAGACCCATGGACAAAATAATTCATGGACAATCTCAAAGGATCCTTCATGCATATGATGAGGTGGGACTAAGGGCATATTTATTTCCTAAACACAATTTGCCAAGCCTAAGTTTGGAAATTTGATATATGTTTGGTTTTTGCCACACTTTCTTATATATACATATGGTACATCTTTCATAGAGAGAAAACTTCACCAAGTTTTGCCACACTTTGTGGCGACTAATATTTACCACACTTTTGTGACATCATCTTTGGCTTGGCAATGTGCAACTAGAAACCAAATATCCGGTAGCTATGGTATCACATTGTTAGTGGAGAGAGAGAGTTAGACCTCTCAATAAGGGTTGATATTGTACCATCCGCTAGAATCTTCAGAAGAGGAGTGGGCTCCTACTCAGTTCTACACCACACGGTCTTGCTTGCGCGTTGTGCTTTGTGAATGAGGCAGACGGAGATCATTCCATGCAAAGCTTAAGAAATAAGCACATACAAAGACTCCAGACTTTAGCTTTGCCCCGTATCTCTATCCTGCTTGTTGACATTACTTGTCAAGTTGCATATCTATAGTTTACTTAGTACCACTGGTTTGTTTATTCCGGATAGGTTATTGTCATGTCCATTTTTGGATTAAATATAATAAAAAAAATGCTCATCTACTCAACATTGTTCTAAGGGATAAATAGAGTTGAGAACGTATTAAAAGTCGAGACTATAAAAACAGAAGTCCAGATAAAGTAGTCTGGCCAAGCAAAAAAGAAACGACAATTCACATTGCTTAATTACTTAATATCCTTACAAATTAATCGACTTTCACTCACATCGGCAATTCACAAGAAAATCAAAAGGACTAGAGAAATTTAGGTATATTTTACGACATATGCTTGTAGCCTGTACTTAATTACTTGATTTCTTACAAATTAATCAACTTTTACTAACATCCACAATTCACCAGGAAATCAACATCTCTAGAGAAGTTTAAGTAGGCTTTACAACATATACATGTAAGTGGTAGTGTAACACACACATACATTCTTCAGTAACCCCAATTACAAGAAAAATTGGATGATACATTCATACAGACACACTCACTGGCGGAGCCACGTGAAGGTCAAACTGGGTCACGGCTCGCCTAGGTTTTTGGCAAAAAATTAACTACTAGGCATCAACATGCCAAACTCACTAGAGCTCTCCAGGAGTCCAGGCTGCTCGTTCCCCTGCTTGCAACGACTACAGGAGCACATTTTAGACACACGGGAAGATACATGAATTGAGGCCATGGACATGGAGCACTAGGTTTAGGAATTAGGTGTAGGGTGGCACGCTGAGCGCCGCCGCCCGCAGCAACGGTCGCCGACTTGCTGCTCGCACTGCTGCACGCGGTACTGTCCGCACGTACACGAGGTCCAACACTATCAACCAACACGGGAAGAGACTGGCAAACAAATCGAGCAGTGAAATTGAGCCCTTCTTCTTCTGGTGTTCCCAATTCTAGGTACCTTTCTCTCTTTTACCAAATCCTTAGTTAGCAATTCGTCAACTGATTAGCATGAATTGGATTGAATCGTTTCCTAAATTTGTTTTCAATTGTACGAATTTCAACATCCATGGGGAAGGCCACTCACAATCAGAGAATAATTGATTTTGTCTTGAAAAGAAAAATATATGAAATTAGTGAAGTAGAAGAAGATCCTACGACAACAACAACTGATCATTTGCCCTTCCTTGAATTGGAACAACAGCAACATAGCCATGACAATGAACACTCAAATGTACTTGTTATTTTTCGAGGTATCAAGTTCTTGCAGAGACCCTGGATTGCGCCCTCAAATTTGGCAATATCCACCAGAGAAAAGAGATACTGTAAGGAGAGCATATTTTTCGTTAGGCCCTATGCAACCCCATCTTCAAAACTATAATCTTTCAGGTGAACAAGAGCATCGACGCCGCTTCCAGTATAGTTGGTTCGGTCTCTTTCCATCATGGCTTGAATATTCGGAGGACAAAAATTATGCATATTGCCTCTTTTTGTTTGTGTCTAGAAACAAGGAGAATACACGAGGTGGTTCTCATGTTTTCATAGTGGATGGATTTCACGACTAGAAGAGGGTTAGTTCTGGGAGAAATTGTGCATTTGTGACTCACATTGGTTCTGGACCATGCTCGCCACACAACAATGTAGTCACGAATTGTCGCGACTTAATGCATCAACCATGCCACTCAGAGAATGTTATAGCAGTGAAGGACAAGGAGAAGGTCGAAAGAAAATGTTTGTGACTATGAGTCTCAATTTCCACTATAAAATGGCTTTGCATTTCAAGCATGTGCTTTTAGAGGGGATGATGAGAGACCTCAATCGAACTAGAAAATGGAATCTCTAATGCTAGCATTGAGATGGGGTAAGGGGCAAATCAGACCCATGCACTTAAGATACCGGGAGACACACGGAGGGGTTATGATTTGGCTGTGGTTTATAGCCTTATGAAGATGTTTGGTGTTGTTTATTCCAGTATCCAAGATATGACTGCCAATGGATCACTTGGGTATATTCGTGCGATCGCAGACACTTCTTTCGGCCACTTGTGATTCTTTGGTTCATCTTTATCCTATGTTTGACAAAGGAAATCTTTGAGATGACTGAAGTGCTTGGCCAAGCTGTCTAGAAAGAGCCACATGATATTGTTAATGCTGTTGGTTTAGTGTCCTCAACAAAAGAGTGCCTTCAACAGTTGAGATCAGATGATGGCTACCAAGATTTTATTGACCAGGTTATTGGATTTTGCATAAACCACTGCATCGATATTCTTGACTTTGAGGACATACATAGTACGAGGTGGTCGTGCTTGTCATTAGCCTGATTAGCTCACTAATGAGCATTACTTTCGAGTGAAAATTTTACGTGAAACATTGGACACCTCAACTATTTGAATTAAATCGAGGTTCAGTGAGAAGGTAATGGATCTTCTATCTAGTAACGCCACCTTGATTCCTAGAAACAAATTCAAAGGCTTCAAAGCTACTGATATATGTGAGGTGGTGAAAAATTATTACCCAGCAGATTTCCCCCAAGATGTTTATGCATTACAACAACAATTGAACAATTTTATTGTGGATGCTTCCAAAGATGAAGAGTTAAAAAATATATCAACCTTAATTGATCTTTGTCAATGCCCTATGGAGACAGGAAGACACACTATCTACAATCTAATTGTAAGGCTGCTCTGTTTACTCATTACTCTTCCGATGTCTACGGCGAGTGCTGAACATGCATATTCTAGTATGAAGATCATTGAAACAAGATTGCACAATAAGATGGAGGACGATTTTCTTGCCAATAATCTGTTAGTTAACATAGAGGGTGATAGTCTAGAGACATACACCTATGATGATGTAATTGCAGATTTTAGTAGTAAAAATTATCGGAAAGATGACTTATAGTATCAACTATCAAGTATGTATGCATGAACCTTTATGGTACCACTCAAAGCTTATAGTAGCATCTTTAGGGTATAGCTTCTTTTGTTTGTAGTAATACTATGAATATATTAATATAATTATGTATTGTTGATTTGTAACCGGTGAGAACAAAAGGTTTGAGTAATAACTAATGTTTAGTGAAATGGTATATATGGTTAGGAACAAAATTTGGTATTCTTTTGTAACCTGGCCCACCCATGATTTTTTCTCTAGCTCCGCCAGTGCACACACACACACTATATATATATATATATATATATATATATATATATATATATATATATATATATATATATATATATATAGCTACTCCCTCCGTTCAGAAACATAAGACATTTTAGCTTTGTAAAACAAATGTATGTAGATATCTTTTAGTGTATAGGTCCAAATATATATATAAAAGTCATCTAGATACATTTATTATTTCACAAAGCTAGAATGTCTTATATTTTTAGACGGAGAGAGCAGAAAGGTGGTAATACTCCTGCGTTGCATTTGCTACTTAATTACACGACGGACCTGATCCATCGTCCGTGCATGCAGATCGACGTCGCACCTAGTTGGCCATGTGTGTTGAAGCATGAAGATCCGAAACCTGTGAACCTCATGCATGAACCCCATCAATCGATTGTCCCGGCCGCTCACGCCGATCACGCGCGATAGCCTCCCCATCTAGGCCAGCTGGGATTGTTGACGCTCCCCATGATGGGAGTCCGCTGGACTCCAACATGGCCAATGATTTGGCCCACGAGGTTGTCTCACACTCTCACCTTTACCTCACCGTCACCCACACCACCCTCCTTCAGAGATCGCCGACTCAGATCAAGGTTAGTGTCGGTGCCTCTTGCACCAGATCGTGAGCAATGTAGACATGGCTTCATGCTTGCAAGTCCATGCCATGACAATGAACAAATGGTATTCTCACCTATTTAGACATTAGTACAACGGATGAAATACCGTCTTCTGTCTACGGTACTATTCAGAATCCACAATTCAAGGTTTTTCATGGATGCTGAGTTCTCGACTCTTCAATGCAACCATACCTGGCGCCTTGACGCCTTGTCCCTGCATGGCGGGGCAACATTATTGACAACCGCTTGGTCTATAAGGTGAAGCGCGAACATGATGGCTTCGTGGATCGGTTCAAGCTCGTCCCGTTGCAAAGGGGTTTCAGCGCAAAAACATTGGCTACTTAAAACCCACTGATCAAGCCAACCACGATCTATGTAATTCTGTCTGTTACCCTGATGCAGCATAGCAAATATGACTACTTGACGTTGACAATGCATTCCTCCATGGGCACCTTGAAGAAGAGGTCTACATGGTTCAAGGTCTACATGGTTCAACCTCCTGGATATGTTGATCGGTGTTTTTCCTAGCATGTTTGTAAATCGGAGAGATCGTTATAAAGACTAAAGCAGGCGCCCAGGACATGGCTTGCCAGATTAAGCAGCAAATTACAGGGGTTGGGCTTTGTTCCCTCCAAGGCATGTTGAAAATATAAGCAAATTACCATAATATTTAATCCGAAATAAGTAATAATAAATCATGACTATAAGTGCTAGAATTAATCTAATCATGTATACTAGCAGAACAAACGAACAGATCATATTCAACCAGAATAAACAGATCACATCTATTCCAAGAGCTAGTACAAGAAACTGCAACAGAAACTGAACTAGATAGGAACAGATTACGTACGGTGCTGGAGGAGGAATCGGGTTCGCGTTCAGGTTGGGGTTGAGGTTGACACCAGTGTCGTCAGCCATGGCGTCGATGTAGAGGCTGCTGATGTCCGGGAAGAAGTCCTCGTCGGGGAAGGAGTGATCGGTCGACGTGATGCCGTCAGTAGTCGCGTAGACGCGCTCCCCAAAAACCTGATCGCCCCTCACCCGTACAGGTTCACGAGAGGCGGTGGTTCCGGAGGCCTACCGCCGGAAGAGGGGATGGAGAAGGTGTAGCGGCGGCGCAAGGTTCTGGAGGCAGAGAGATGTGTATTTTCTCGTATTAGGGTTTTAGCCTAAGGCCGTCTATATATAGGGCGCCGGTCGGGTAAGACGTGGGGCGTAGTCCAGTAGTAACAGCCCACGTTTCCGGGAAAACCGGAAACTCGCACAATAATTTTCCCGAGCAGCAAAAAGATAAGATCGGCACCGAGGCACAATTCCGCAAACCGCGGCGCGTCGTGACGAGGCGGCGGAGGAGGAGGAGCGCGCGTGTATGCCACTCCTCTTCACTCTCTTTAGGAGGTAGTGAAACACTCCACTATATATATTGGTCCAACTTCCTCTAAACTAGCAAGGTGGGACTAAACTTTGGTGTCACCCCTTGCTAGGCATGAATGGGCCAAGAGAATTTCAGAATTTGTATTAGGCTATGGGCCAAGGCCCACACCCAAATTCCAACAAGGCAGACATGTCGTTGTTTGTCGACAAGAATGATGGCGTGACCATGTTTATGCTCGTCTCAGTGATACGTCAGCTCCACGGTTAAAGTTGTTGACCTCCTGCTTACAAAGCTCCGTTAGTCTTTTAATGTTACCTTGGCAAGCTGGACTACTTCTTGGGTATGGAAGTAAAACATTAGCATGGTGGTTTGCATCTCTCTCAGCAAAAGTATATCAGAGATCTGCTAGCACGGACCAACATGACGCAAGCCAAGACTGTGCACTCCCATCGCCGCCAACGACAAGTTATCTCGGTACGTTGGCACTCCTCTCTCTCACGAGATTACAACAAATTATAGAAGTGTTGTTGGTGCCCTCCCAATATCTGACTTTCTCATGAAACAGGTTTTCGCCCAGCTATATTAAGGGTGTGTTTGGTTGAGCTGTAGATTCCTGAAAATCAGCTGTAGGAAATCAACTGTGAGAAATCAGCTGTGAGCTGACAACTGTGAGAAATCTAGAAGTTGTTTGGTTGGAACAACTGTGAACTGTAGATTTTATAGGAAATATCCGTAATGTACCTGATATCCTGAGAGATTATATATGTCAATTGATAGCTAAAAAAGATGTATACACTGATAGGCGTGCAAATGCCCATTTTGGAAAGAATTTTTTCATTTGTACGCTGATAGGCGTACACTGATAGAAAGTTGTATCATAAAATTATATCAAAAGACATATGCCTTACACAAAAAACACTACCACCCACATAACTATCCTAGCTTGCTGTCACGCCAAACACAACATTAGCTAGCTCGCTCTTGCACTAAACACAAAAGACATTTTGTAATTTCCGTACAAGAATTTTTACAAACACCTTGCAAGCAAACTTAAACAGTGTTCTATCTAGACCATTGCACAGTCTAGCTACACAATAATCGCTGCTATATTGCACCGAACAATTTTGCAGACCAAATGTACATACAAATTGCAAGGAATCGATGGTAGAAAAAAAGAAAAAATCTCCATGCCATACATGGCACCGGAGGATGGAGGAAGGAGATGTAACGGAGGGAGAGGATGAGAGATAGGAAGGGGAATCCATTCCTCAAGTCGGCATAGTCGATCTCTGGCCGACCAGCCTTGGGCATCGTTCCTGCAGGTGGTGGTGCGATGGGCAAAGCTACGGAGGTGGCAGAGGGCTGGGTGCCTGGGTCTAGAGCTTGGTGTTGGGTCGACATAAAGGACGATCTAGCATAGAAAGAGGAGCAGAGGGCTGGTGTGGCTCGATTCCCAGTCGGAGCGCCGTCGGAGGCCACCGAAATAGGCCGGCGAGGGCAACCTAGCTTGGCCTCTGCGCTCCCTTGGCGTATGGTGGGGAAGAAAGAGGCGTACGGGAGTTGGAGAAAGAAGGAAGTAAACCGGTCAGTTTTCACTAGCCGGTGGCATTGCGTGTAAATAATCAGTTTTGGCTCGACGCAACGCAGTGAAATCCGGGGTGGAACCAACTTTCATTTTGCACTTGGAAAATCTGCTGCGTTCCAGGAATTTGCGTCCGCCCGGAACCCCTTTGGTTCAGATTTCAGCTTTTACGTAGTGAATCTCGCTCCAGAATCCCAACCAAACACAGCCTAATACAGTTTTGCTAGTTTCCAGGCGTCTGAGAATTAGTTAAATCTCTGTCACCTTTTTAACAATTGGATCGTATGCTTTGTGATACGTGCAAACTGGAGTTTCCTGTAGCCCGCGTGTGTTCCGGTCGCGAGCGTTCAGGTCACGCGCGTGCGTGTCGTATTTGTTTTCTGGCTGTGGCCGTCGCGCGGGTGTTTGTGGGCTTTTTTCTCTTGGTTGTTACTGCAGGCTGTTTTTCTTGTTAGCTTTTTTTCAGTATGCTATTTTTTTTTGGGCTGTTCCTAGCCACGTGCGATGGGAGCAAGGGGGACGGACGGGTTGGCCTGACGTTGGTTTTTGTCTGTTTTTCTGTACCCTTTTTTATCTGTTTTTTTAACCTGTGTTGTGTTTTTGTAGTTCTTATTTGTGGTCGTTTTATATAGGCGGCAATTATTATTTTTTTCATTGGCAGCATAAATATGTGAAGCTAGACTGCTAGGGCATTTTTTTTCTTTTTTGTGATTGTTTTCTTTTGTGAAATTAAGATTATCTTTTAAGTGTTTTTGAGTTGTAGGTTCAATCGAGTTTCAATTGAGTTTTTCAACCGGCCCAGTTGCAACTTGCTTGCAACCGGGGGGACCCGGTTGGCCGGCCAATTTTGTAAGTTGTTTGTGAGCACCCGTCCGGGGAGGGGAGCAGTTGCAACTTGATATACAACCACGGGGACCCCATCGGCGGGCTAGTTCGCAACTTTCTTGTAAGGTGCCAGTTACAACTTGTTCGTAACTGAGCTCTGCAGGGTCCCAGTTTGCAACTTGCTTGTAACTGGGGCCCCGCCGAGGGGGGACCCAGTCAACGGGCCAGTTGCAACTTGCTTCTAAGCACCCGTCGGTCTAGAGGGGGGCAGTTGCAACTTGCTTATAACTGAGCTCTGTCGGGTCCCAGTTGTAACTTGCTTATAACTGGGGCCCCGCCGGGGACCCCGTCGGCTGGCCACTTGCAACTTGCTTCTAACTGAGCACCCGTCGGCGTGGAGGGTGGGTGGGTTTCAAGTTGCTTGTAACTAGGGCCCCACCGAGGGGGGCTAGTTGCAACTTGATCGCAACTCGGGAACCCCGTCGGCGGGCCAGCCACAACTTGCTGATAACTGAGCACCCGTCGATGTGGAGGGTGGGGGGTTTCAAGTGGCTTGTAACTGAGCTCTGCCGGGTCTCAGTTGCAACTTGCTTGTAACTAGGCCCCGCCGAGGGGAGCCTTGCAACTGGGGGGGCCAGTTGTAACTTGCTTGTAATTGAGCTCTGTCGGGTCCTGTGGGGGGGGGGGGGGCACAGTCGCAACTTGCTTGTAACTAAGTTCTGCCGGTCCCAGTTCTAACCGAGCTCCCGACAGGGCCCAATTGCAACTTGATTGTTACCCAAAAACAGTTTGCAAGTTCATTCCAACCATGTGAAACTAGATGCAATTTTTGTGTGTGCTTTGAACTACCAACATTTATTTCCTTTGTTTTCTGATTTGTTTTGTTGTTTGCTAAGTAAGACACTTTCAAATTGTTTTTCCATTTGTCTTGTTAGACTCCGGTCATACAAAGTGCCAAAATAGGAGTTGTGTATATTATGTTTACTTTTGACAAGAAAGAGGTGAACAAGGAAAGGATCCTAAGGATACAATAATAGTTTCAAAAAAGGAAAAATCATAGTTAATTTTATACGATGATATCTACGGGTATAAACATTCATGATCTTTTTTTAGAAAATATAATAAATTTTTATTTTTTGTTTCACATTTTTATCATATTTAATAAGACAATGTTCATCATAGAACTTTTTTTATGCAACTATTATGTGTGGGATCAAAATGTCAGTGGCCTTTTAGGACATACTGCCTAGGATATTGGGTAATGTATATTTCGAAGTGGCCTTTTAGGACATACTGCCTAGGATATTGGGTGCTAGCTAGCCGAAGAGATAATGTACATTTCGAAATCGTGGTCAAGGGGGATAGAAATGGAGACAACGAACACACAAAGGGGGAGACAGAAGAGAAAGGAGGAAGACGCCTCGATGGGTGCTGTAGCGGTGACCGCAACGGGCGCGCCCGTGGTGATGGCGACGGCCTCGCACGCGGTGACCGAGACACGCGCAAGGGCGGAGGCTCTGCGGACGGAGTGCATGCGGGCGGTGATCAGGGAGGACACGCTGGCGGCTACCGCGGAGGGAGGTTGGGAAGCGAGCTCGGCGGACACGCCGGTAGTGACAGCGACAGGCGCGCATGAGGTAACCGAGACAGACGCCCAGGCGGAGGGTGTGCAGGCGGAGCGTGTGCGGGCGGCGACCAGGGAGGGCGCACTAGCGGCTACCGCAGATGGGCAGATGGAGTTTGGGAGGCGATCGCGAATACACTCTCCTCGGAGCTCCCCCAGCCGCCGGCGAGCAAAGCCCCATCCCCTGGTACTTTTCCGCACACTCGCGCTACCATTTTCGAGCTCGTCTCGTTTTTAATTGCAAAATCTAACTAGATTTGTAGGATTTTACTGTGGATCATGCATTTGACTGCATAGTGTTCATGTTAGTGAGATATTCGTCCGGAATTTTGTGGTACAGGGGTGATTACGGTCAGCGATTTTGAGAATATCTTTTGTATGCCTAGTTGTCAATGCTTACTGTATAGTACTGACATGAACTTGTAGTTCATCGAACGGAACATTGGTTATGCGACGAGTGGGTGAAGTATTTTGGGTTAGCTCATGTTTGGTCACAAGCAATATGCAAAACAACAACCAAAAACAAGTCAAAAGCCCTACAGAGAAGGAGGCAAATAAGACAAAAATCCAACAACGACGTAGAACAAAATCCTAACAACACATGAGCTGAGTGTTGGACTCCAGGGGAAGCTGCGCTGGATTGTTTTGCCTCTGACATCATATTTAGTTAAATCTCAATCGCCTGAGACTTAGGCGGGCCCATATTAATATAGCAACCATTTGAGACAGTTGCTAGGACAGACATCACAACGTTCAAAAGAAACAACAAATAAAATGAAAAAGAAAAAAAAGAAAATAAAGCCGACAACGATGGCTCGATGAAAACAAGGATGATCCACAAGCACTACACCCTCCGGAGAAATATCACCACACTCCAAGCGGCGGAGCGTCGCGTACCAAGCAACACCTCAAAAAAGAAAAACGACGACGACAATGTTCCTGCCCGGACAGGTCCTAAGGTTTCCCCGGTACGCTACGAGAGGTGGGGAAGAGATACACCCGGCGCCCTTTAGGAAGGTCGGTGATACCCACAATCATCACCATGTCGGTGTCTAAATAACAAGGATTTCTCTCGACCCTTCAAAAAACCACACTCCCGGACGGTTCGTATTGCTCCACCAAGCTCGCCGCCCACCACCATATGCCACCACGATTTTGCAGTCACCCATGTCGTCTCACTGTGAGACACGTTGCGAGGCAGGTAAGACCAGAAAGGGAGAAACTTTGGCATGGGTCGGCGATACGACAACACGCGGGAGGGAACTGCCTCCACCGCAAGGGTAGCCGACTGGGTGCAACAACAGGAACAAACCAAGCCCCCCTGGCCCGGTCGAGCCTGGCTGGGCTCGTGATATCCCCGCCTCCGCACTGCAACAAGGGTGCCACCTTAAGAACTAACTCTAGCACTAGTCCCTACCCTTCCAGTCCACCAGTGGATCCGCCAACCGGGTCCCTACCGCCAAGTAGCAACGCCATCACCACCGTGCTCACCCTGGCGAACCAGACTGCCGCCGATCTGAGACACACCACTGACAAGGAAGGAGTTGCTGAGTTCGACCCCTCCTTTGCCACCATCACAGACTTGGGGGCATCCACGATGTCACGTATGGCCAACACCGCTTGGGGGGCGCGGCTGCCCGCCGCCGGCAGATCCGATCCCACCTGGCCCATATCCAGCCTGGCCGCATGTAGATGCCGCCAGCAGATCCAGGCCCACCTGGCCCTGATCCAGGCCCACCTGGCCCTGATCCAGCTCTACAACAGTCAGTCTCCGCCGGCAGATCCGGGCCCACCTGGACCAGATCGAGCCCTGCAGCAGGCCCACTGCCGTCGCCCCAGGGCCCCACCGCCCGCCATTGGACCTTCCACTGTGACCTCCTCCTTCCTGCACTAGGAAGCCCACCTCCACCACAGCGCCGCTCCACCACTGTAGAGTCGGCCGACCACGGCCGGCATCGCCCCCGACCCGCGCCACCCGACGACTCCGCGGAAGAGGACCACCGGCGCGCACCACCACCTCACCGTTTGCCATGCCGATGCGCGCGGCACGCCCACGCCGGGAGGAGCTGTCCCACGTCCCAACCACCGTGCGAGCGGGCGAAGGAGCCTCGCCGGCACCGGTGCGGGCCAGGCTTTGCCCGGCCACACCCTCTGGCAGCAGCGAGAAGGAGGGGGAGAGACTGGGAGCCCGGTGGCGAGTGGGGATTTAGAATTTCCTCCCGGTCGCCACGTGAGGGCAACGCGGGAGGGTCATAGCGTTTTTTCCTCCACCAATCCGAATACCTGACCTTGACCAGACCTAACATTATTCGGTATAAACAAGGTCTGTAGTGAAGCGTATTATCTATAAGCTTAAGCTTGGTGACATAAACTGCTGTGAGGCAATCTGTTGCGCACATTGTGGCTGTCCGTGGGCCTATGCCACTTTTGCGGTGGAAAGCTACTATCCCTCGAGTGCAGTGTTTTGGTGCCCAGGCTACATGTAGCCGGTGTTTTTTCTTCGAATACTATATTATCTCAAGCTCACCATGGCATATGGTCTCACCCTTCACTGGTGTTTTTGCTGATGGCGATGGGTAGGCTGCCCTGATGATTGTACTATACGCCATAAAACTGAAGCCGGTATGTCTTTGTTTTGAAGGGATAACTAAAGTTCACAACTTAGTAAAATATGAGGAGGAAAAAAATCAGAACTAAGAAATAGGTTAGCCAAGAAAATAAGAAAGAGTGATTCACGCTACCACTTGATTGCTTAATCTTCCAGCGATTCACAAGGAAATCGACATGACCGGACAAATTTAAATAGGCTTTAGGACATACTCCCTCCAAAATAAGTGTACTTCTAGGTTTTGACCTAAGTCAAATTTAACAAAGTTTGACTAATTTTACTGGAAAACCTGACAACAGTTATGTCATTAATTTGGTACTAGTAGATATGTTTTGAAATATAGTTTCACAATATATGTGTTTGATGTAATCTATGTTGCTACATTTGTCTATAAAGTCGGTTAAAATTTTAAAATTTTGACTTAAGAGGAAAGCTAGAAGTACACTTATTTATTAACGGAGGGAGTATACATGTAGGTGGTAATGAAACACGTGACAAATCCTTTGCATATATCTTCAAAACTACAGGTACATAAGGGGAGTAGTTGATTTTACGATTTAAGAGCATCACTAGCAGCACCCGCGCGGACCCTGGAAGTTCTGGCGAGTTTACGGGCCGTGGGATTACACTGCGAGCTAGTAGTGCCCCTACTCGGGCCGGCCCGTAAACAAATTTCATGGGTCCCTGTGAATGGGCTCGCCCGGCCTCTACATATAGAGGCACGAGAGGGGAGTAGGGGTCCGAACCTTTACTCCTCCGCCCACCCAACCCTAGCGCCGCCATCGCCATCCACAACTCCGGCGAGCAATTCAGCAGCCATGTTGATGCGGGGGTGCGGATCTGGCGTCGGGGGAGGCCCTAGCGGAGGGGGTTGTTGCCGATGCGGGGGAAGCGGTGACGATGGAGGCGAGCGGCGGCCGACGCGCTGCGAGGAATTACGCAACTCCGTTGCATGTTCACGGGCTGCCTCGGTTGCCACGAAGCGGGCGAGCTGCAACTACACCCGCATCGGCGTATCGGTGATGCGGAAGCTCCGACGGTACTACGAGGAGAACGTCTCTGACTTTGACTCCTCCGACACGGAGGCGGTCCGTGCTCCTCCGACGCCTGCGACGCCGCTGCATGCCCCAAGGTACGTCGGGGATAGCTCGCAGGGGCGACTGACCGAGCAGCAAGGAGCAAGAACTAGAGTTGCTGCAGCACGCCTTCGCGGCATCGGAGGAGGCCCGCGAGGCCGAGATCTGCAGGGATCGTGAGGAGCTGCAGCGGGGCCTAGCCATGATCCAGTCTATGGAGCTCGCGAGGGCTCAGCCGCCAGCGAGCCCATAGTCCCCTTGGTCGTCCTTGATGATTAGGCGACGCCGTCCATGGCGTCGCGCTCGTGGAGCTTCGACGATGCTTGGATTTTGGTCGACGTGTGCCTCGCCACCGTCCCCTTTTAGTAAGTAGTTTTTTGCAGTTTGTATGGACTTGCTATGTGAATGATCTTGCTATGAATGATCTGCGCGGACTTGATGATCTTGCTATTTTTCTCGGAGTTTTTGATTTCAAAAGTAAAGGTCCAAATATTTACGGGCACTGATATGCGCGGAAAAACCGTAGCCTGCAAATACAGAGTTCAGTGCCCTGTACTCGCGCTTTACAGGTTGCTATTTTATGGGTGCTGTTAGTGATGCTCTAATACAAAACAGTCCGGAGGCGTGCCGCAACCAACTGGACCCGAACCCGAACCCTTTTTGACCGGCCGGCCCTCATGTGTAGTGATAGCGCTATCCTGATACCCTTTGCTGGCCGGCCGGCCAGTTGCCTTCACGTTATTCCCCATTCCCGTACGATGCAATTCAACAGGGTAACTTTCAATCTTGCTCCACGTGTCTCCCGCGCAAGATCAATCCATAATTTTCCTTCTATACGGATTACAAAGGTAGGCGCATGTGGTAGGTTTTTCTATCTCTTAATATATGTATAATACACAATGTAATATGCACATATAAGATGGACTGATCTATTTATTTTGGTAACTTCCAATATTAGCAACATGGGCATAGAGAAACATGTAATAGCAAGGGTCTATATATATATATATATATATATATATATATATATATATATATATTGTTCAACATGTTAAATTCAATTGTTGCAAAGACTCTTTCGATGTTTGTAGTCCAAAGGTGGTCAATATTAAGGTTATGGATTTGATTTGTTTGTAACAGAGCGAGATGCTCAACATGCGTGATGCGTCGCGATCATCCAGCCAGAAGGCTCCCCAAAATTAAGTATTTTATCTTCCCCAAAAAAGAATTTTGATCTCCCTGAATTTTTCTCCATAGAGGCTGTAGATCAATGTAAGTGCATCAAAATCTGAAATAAAAAGATTTTATAATTCATTTGGACTTAAAACTTAATGGTGCTCGATCATTACACTGTAGATATCCCGACGGAATCTATAATTTGTTTGGACATTAATATTCATGTGCATGATTACTGATAAAAAAATGTCAGCCAACATGTACAAGGTCATACAGCAGGAATCGAAAATGATGCAGTTCAATGGCGTGTGCAACTAAAGAATTCCCTAGATAATTTTGTCACTTAGCATTTTTGGTGTTATTTACCAATCAAATTTAGAGACATATAAATTAATACATGAGTTGTAGCAATGTTCCTCACAAAATTTAGTATAATAATTTTGATCATTGGAGTACAATAATGCATTTAGTTTTGTGATGGAAGTGAGAAATTTGGTTCGGCTCCCGAGTTCATATGCACCCTCATGAACAATATATTCAAAAAAATTGGGTTTTTCGGAGAAGAATGTTCGAGTGGCCTACACTGTGCTTTGTGCAAAGAACAGAAAATAGATGCTCTAAAGGGCTTATAAATAGTCTTTTAATCACCGGTTTTATCTTTTACACAGCAAGCACCACGGATGTCATTTACTGATGAAACTATGCACTCTGATGGGGTTCGTTGTATAGAAAATAAAAAATTCCTACGATTGCAATAGCCAAGATCAAATCTAGGCAATACTTGTAACGGTTTCAGAAGGACTCACCCTCGAAGACCGTAAGCGGGATAACGTTCTCGCAAACAAACGTGGCATAGAATGTACTCAACCATCCTCAAGGACACGAAGACGATCATCGCCACAAACGGGCAGCGCCTCCGTAATCGGTCACACTTCGGCGTGATGACGTCCTCCGTCCCTTGATCTAGTTGGACAGCAGAAGCAGTGGATCCTCAGGAACTCTAGTAGCACTACGACATGGTGGTGGTGGTGGTGGAGAAGATCTTGAGCAGGCTTTGCCTAAGCACCATACTCGTGGCAATGGACAAGCTATCAAGGGGAGAAGATGTCAACCAAAGGGCATATGAGAGGAGATGAGAATGCGTGAAAGGAGAAGAGCTCCACCCCTCTATTTATAGCGGGAGGGGGCAGCCCCTTCCCATGGCCGACGGCCAAAGTAGGTGCCCGCCTCTTCCCCTCTTGATTACTAGTGGACTCTCCACTCACAAATAATCAAGGCCACTTTATCCCATTAAATTTCGACTCAAAAAATCAAAGGTCTTTCCATTAAAGCACTTTAATTCACTTGGTTTAATGATAAACAATTTAATGAACTTTTTATTTAATGAGTACTTTATTTAATGAACACTTCATTTAATGAAAAGATTAATAATTTGTTCCCTTGAAATATTTTGATACACCGAAACTATTTCGGCAGTTTTATCAAAATATTTTTTGCACTGTCCAGTATTTTCTCTTGCGTCCCGTATCTACTCAAATGCGTCGAAGAGTCTTAAGTGTGTCACCTTACGGTTCGTGAACTAAGTGGACATGACCGAGACACTCTCTGATCAATAATCATCACCGGGATTTGGAGATCCATAACGACTCCCACTTACTCAATGATGAACTAGTGATCGTATGGACCTTTTTCATAGTAACCAATTCCTTTTGTCTCACGATATTTTACTTGTACGAGATCCGATTATTTGCTATCACCCATACCTATTTCGATCTTGTTACCGACAAGTACTCTTTTCTCATTCCTGTGATATAACATTCTTAGTGATATTATTACTTGCTTGCAAGCTATACCAATATGATATCACTAAGAGGGCCCTGAGTATATCTCTCTGTCATCGGGATGGACAAATCCCATTTTTGATGCACGAGCCTCAACTAACACTTTTTAATTACACAACGACATCTTTATAATCACCCTATTATGGTGTGACATTTGATGAAATCAAAGTACTCTTCCAGTGTTAGTGCTTGACGTGATCTCATGGTCTAAGGATTATTTCAAGTGAGATGGCAATATAAACTTTGAGGACATGATCATATTGTTAAATCTACTGTGGGTGAATGTTCATCACATCATTCTCCAATGATATGACCTTGTTAGGAAACCTTGATCATATGCTAATCAACAAGCTAGTGTAATGAGAGGCATTACTAGGAATCTTTTCTTTGTTTATTAAACACACATGTATTAACATTTCTAGTTAACAAAATTATAGCATGAAAAATAAACATCTATTATAAACCTGGAATAAGATAATAACCACTTATTATTGCCTCTCGGACATATTCTTTCAGTATCCCACTTGCACTAGAGCCAGTAATCTAGTTTACATAGTGATGTATCTAACACCCATAGAGTTCTGGTGCTGATCATGTTTTCCCCTTAGGAGTGCTTTAGTCTCAATGGGTCCACAACATTCATATCCGTGTCCACTTTGAAATCTCTACATCGCCATCTTGGACATGCTCCCTGATGGAGTTGAATCGATGCTTGATATGGTTGGAATTCTTGTGAGACCTTGGTTCCTTATCATTGGCTATGGCACCATTCTTGTCACAATAGATAACCATTGGATCCAAAGCACTTGGAACCACACCTAGTTCGGAAATGAACTCCTTCATCCAAACTGCTTCTGCCAATGCTTTTGAAGCAGAGATATATTCTGCCTCCATGGAAGATCTTGCCACCACAGGTTGCTTCGAGCTACTCTAACTCACCACTGCTTCGTTCATATGAAATACATATCCATATTGTGACTTAGAGTCATCCGAACCGGTGTCGAAGCTAGCATCGGCATAACACTTTGCGACAAGCTCTTCTTCACCACCATAGATGAGAAACATATCCTTAGCTCTTCATAAGTACTTAAAGATATTCTTGACTATCGTCCAGTGTTCTAAACCTGGATCAGATTGGTACCTGCTAGTCAAGCTAACAACATGTGCCACATCTGGTCTTGTACATAACAGAGCATACATGATAGATCCTATGGCTGAGGCATAGGGGATCTTATCCATTACTTCTCTATGTTTTGTTGTAGCTAGACTCTGAGTCTTGCTCAAAGTCGTACCTTAAACATAGGTAAGAACCCTTCGGATGGCTCTGATTTTTGCCATCTTCCACTGCATTTAAACGTTGTTTTTGGTCAAGCAATTGCCAAAGAAACTCTCAACTCTTGTCACTAATGACTAATAATTGCAAAGGTATGCAAATCCCTTCTTTGATTTATGTTGTGTAGGAAATCACGGCTTTTAAAGCGAAATAAGGAGTCATAATGAAGGATTTTGAGGAAGTACACATGGCCAATTAATTGGAGAAGCATTCTAGGGCATCTGCAAGCTTAACGACCACTAGTATGGGCACGCTCCGCCCGTACCAGGTGGCGACGGCTTCGTCTCGTCAAACCCTACAACTTTCGTGAAGACGCCTATATATTTTGAGGCTCCAGCCGCCAGCTAGAGAGCCGCCATTCTCAGATTGCATCACAACACCACCAAAGGAGATCCACACCATTGTTCATCACTTCCCCCATCTATCCATCCATACAGTAGCCATAGCCATTGCTTTGTACTTTAGATCTTCTTGTGATTTGGTGACCATTGTAAGAATATTTGATTTTAATCTAAGTATTTGCATGATGTTTTCTATCTCTGATCTATTTGTTATGAGTGAGTAGTCCTCATGGGCTGCGGATTGGAGAGCAACCTCGCAGCAGTTATGTGCATCTATATCATGGGAGAATTGTTTTGTTTGAGATTGTGATTTGTATCTTTTGTTTATTTGTCTCTTTTCTCGATCTATGGACTTGTAGGTGCCCAAGATCCCATAGATTGATAAAGGCTTGAGGTGAGATACTTGGCTAGTGGCGATCTCATAGGAACCTCAGTGACAAAAAGGGTAGTACGGTCTTTGCTTAGCACCCCATTCGGGATCAACAACAACATCACCACTTAAAGATTTCATCTATGTTTTGCACTTAATAATCGTTTGTTACCGTGGCTTCGGTGTACTCTCGATTGGATTAAAAGTCTATTGTTATGCCCGCTGCATCACAGGGGCTCTAGAATATTAGAATGTGCTACCCACAAAGAGATTATCTCGATTCAAACATTATACATGACTACACTTATTATTATCTTTTATCCCATTTGATGTGCAGCTGCAGGTTGATCTTCAACCTTGGCCTATCTCCATCCATTGATTCAAACCCGTTATAAAGTAAACTAGATTGGTTTGGTCAACTAAGGTAAAACAAAAAAACAAAGTCTTGTAGACGTGTCCTTTTTTATTACCTTTTAGCAGTGCTTTCTGAGGTTCGATTAAACCTAGGTCTTCTAGGGAAAAAGCTATTATACTACATCCGTGAATCCGAATCGAAGGTATCAACCCTTTTTTTGGCGCCGTTGCCGGGAAGCGATTTCGCTATCCTAGTGAGGTCATTAGATACCTTGTTTTTATTTTTATTATTAGTTGTAGTTTAATTCTTGTTATTAGTTTACTTTCTTGTTATCTATTTGAAAACCCAAAAAATAGATAATTGTTATTCGTTTTCATTACTTAAAAATTACTAAAATGATAAGAGCCATGGCTCAAAAGAGATTAGGGGAGTATGTTACTCCCACCGATGATTTTATTCATGCACCCATCACTCAGCCTGCAGTTGATGCGGAAACATATGAGATTAAACCTAACCTTTTAAGTTTGGTTCAACAAAACCAATTTGAGGGTTCATCTTCTGAGGATTCGGGATTGCACTTAAATACTTTTACTGAAATTTGTGACATGATGCGTATTAAGGATGTAGATCCAAATGCTGTTAAGCTAAGATTGTTTCCCTTCTCTCTTAGAGGCAAGGCTAAGGATTAGTTGCTAGCTCTACCAAAGGGCACTATTAAATATTGGGAGGAATGTACTAATTTATTTATGACTAAAATTTCCCCCCAGCTAAGACAGTGCAGCTAAGATCAAACATTACAGGCTTTAGACAAGAAAACTGTGAGCCACTAGCGCTTGCATGGGAATGGATGAAAGAAGCCGTAATGAAGTATCCTAATCATGGGATGGAAGAGTGGCTTATATTACATTTATTTTATAATGGTCTTAACCCAATGTCTAAGTCTATACTAGATACTGCAGCTGCAGGAACGGTCATGGGAAAGCACGTGAGTGTTGCAAATAAGTTACTTGATGATATGCAAAATGACCATGCCCAATGGAATGTGGAAAGAACCTTGAAGAGAGTAAGTTCAATTACCGAGGTAAACAATGAGGAACTTACATCTAAGGTAGATGAGTTGCTTAGCTTAGTTAAGGGTAAGGAAGATACCCAAGTGAATGCTATCACTACCGATGTTAATGATGTTAATTTTATAGCTCACACTCCTTTTAATCCTGCATGGAAAAATAATTATGCTTCTAATGTTCAAAAATATCATGCTAATCCTGCAGGAGCTCCTTATAATAATTATGTTAATACTAATGGAGGAAATCCTGGCAATATCCTGTTTGAGCAAACCGTTAGAACATTTATACAAGCTCAAGCCAAGCAAAATAATATGCATATTAATATTATGGAGAACCATGAAAGTAGTATAGGAAGATTATCTAACCAGGCCGTTGCAATTAGAAATGGTGTGCATGCTCTACAGGAAAGAACAAAGACCGTGGAGGCTCAGCTGGGTAAGGTAGCCGAGAGCCAAGCTCTCATACTAGCAAAGTTTGCTGGAAAACCCGAGCCAAATCCGGTAGAAGCCATCAAAATTATGAGGGTGGTAACCAATGGTGAAAAATCTGAAGAGCTAGATTATAGGAACGCCCTGCCATCGGAATATACCGTGGAAGATCTATTGAAGATGATCACAGTTAAGAATCCAGGTATAGAACAAGGTAATGATGCTATGTACCAACAATTTATACAACGAGTAGCATCTAAGGTTCATGATTTAGAGATGGAGTATAAAAGACTAGCTGATAAGCTTCCAGCTAAGCTAGATGATATATTTGAGCCCACTATTAAAATTAAGTTGGGAGTTAATGAGATATCTGCACTTTGTGATCTTGGTGCAAGCGTCTAAACGATTTCCAAAAGCCTATTCGATAAGTTACTTGGGGCCATTTGTTAAAACGGAATTGAGACTCCATCTAGCCGATTCAACTTATAAAGTTGTTGGGATAAAAGAAAATATAGTTGTTAAAATTAAAGGTAGTCCCGCTCTTATTGATCTTGTTATTGTGGATATGCCTGAAGATCTCATAGCATCTATAATTCTAGGTAGGCCATTCTTAAGAACTATTAAATCTTTGACTAATTTACATGAAGGGAATGTGAGAATAAGGCTACCATCTAGATATCCTTTTGTAGTCCACTTCCCTAGGAAAAAGAAGGCCAAGCCTAACGATGATGATGGTGTATTTACTTTAAAAGCAAACTACTTTGGAGTGGGTGTTCCACTTCACAAACCTAAGTGATTGCCATCGAGGTCAAGCTAATTGACCTTAACTAGAAGCGCTTCATGGGAGGCAACCCATGTGAAATAAAATTTCTCTTTATATTTTTATTGTGTTAGTTTTGTTTTTGTTTTGTTTTAAATAAAGAGTGTTCAAGAAGACCTATGGAGAGAGGAGAAGAAATAAGGTAATCCTCTATATTTTATTTTACTAACACATGGCCTAAGAAGTATTGCTGAATCATTACTTAGTATTTTTGCTGTTATCTAGCCCTTTGATAAGATGCGCAAAGGTGCACAGAGCTACTAATCAAATTCCTTGAGTTTTGTAGTTTACAGTGTTCATAACGACCACTAGTACGGCCGGAGTGGACCGTACCTTGCGCCTGTACCACCTCAAGGCAAAGGAAGATAATTTTTTTGATGTTTGCTGAAAGGAACAATGTCGATAACAACCACTGGTACGGCTAGACGCGCCCGTACCGCGCGCCCATAGTGTACCCCCGAGAAAATATCAGATTTCAAGCAAAGTCACCGTATAGTTAACGACCAGCAGTACGGGTGCGCCCGTACCGAGTGCACCGCCTAGGAGCAACCGTCGCCCCCAAGGTAAGTCACCCGGTACGGGCGGGCTCTGGCCGTACCACCCGCTGATGGCTGTGAAATACCACCTCTTTTAGCCATATAAAATGTGACATTTATCTCTCATATCATGTTTCTTCTAGCTATAGCTATGCCTTATGTGCATGACTTCCAATTCTCATTTACTTTCATATGAACTTTGCACATTTAGTAGTTTAGGTAGAATTTTATCACTTTCCTTGTCTATGACATGTGTGTAGGTGTTGATGATGATTATGGATAAAACAAAGGCAAAGGAACAAAGAGAGCATAGTATGGAGGAACTATAGGGACCAGACTTAGCCATTTGAGAGGTTGGAAAAGTGAAATTTTCCAACTTCTCAAAATAAATATCCAAGACCATGGGGTTGTATCCCTCGATGACGAACTCAACGAGCCTAAGAACACCCAAAATAGAGTTCGTATGAAGAAATGGCGGCCAAAACATTGTTAAATACCGAAGGTTTTACGAACAACTATACGAGCGGAAGCATTTTTCTGGCCGTATAGTTGCGCCCGTATAGTTGCGAAAAGGTCGCAAACGATGGGATTTCGCCCCAGAGAAGCCCCAGAACTTTACCTAAGTCATATGACTGTATTAGGGGGAACCCTAGGGATCCCCCAAGGCCTATATAAAGGAGGGAGGACCCAAGAAAGAGCCACCAAGCCATATCCTCCACCACGGTGGAGCCCTGCCGCCGTGCCACCGCCATAGCCGCCACCAATCAGATCTACACCATCACCATCACACAAGAAGAGAAGGGACTAGGATCTTGAAGGCCTCCACATCGATCTACATCGTCATATTCATCAACAACGTCTCCATCACCGATCCTCTTTGGTTACTTGTTGTAATTCTAGATTGAATCTTGGATTTGCACTTGTCTTCAATTGTATCATCATACTTCATCCATATTCTATCCATGATGTTGATTGTCTTCATGTGTGAGTAGTTTCCTTTGTTCTTGGGGAGATGGAGAACCCTAGTATGAGATTGAATTGAGATAAAGATTATTATGTGATATTATTCATTATGTGTTTCTGTGTTAGATTTCCTTCATCTTGATGTTGGGTGAAGCACGCCACTCAATATTTGCCTCACTGAGGACTACATGGAGGGAACTACTTGTTGGTAGATGGAGGGATGATAGCACTAATGGTGACTATAAAGCTATTGTCATTCCTTACACATCAACTTGGGAATCGAGGAGAAGTCACGGAACATTGTCCATGCCATGGGATATATCCTACGGGGTAAACTCCCTTAATAGCACAATAATTCGATTGATGTCGATTGCTGTCTGTTGTGGTTATGACGGATGATGTGTGCAGTGGTTGCTGCCTATTTGTCCATATATGGAGCTCCTCCCACACATATTATAAATGGTCTTATTCATTATAATAATTTTGATCACTCTTCCTAATTACTAGTGGTGGATCTACTACTCCCTGAGAACTCTTTCCATCATCTTGCAGGCTTTTGTAATCATACTTGCATGCTCTTGTTTAGTTACAACTTTAGTTTACTTATTGTTCTCTTATTTGAAAACCCAAAAATATCTTTTACACAAAACTTGCATTTTATCTTGTTACTTAGAACATTATTTAGCATTACTATTTCAGTATTTAGTTCAAAGAGTTATTAGACTTCAGACGCCTGCTCCCTGTGGGATCGATATCTTTATTTCTAAAATAGCTACAAAAGATTTGTGCACTTGTAGTCATCACCTGCCCGTACCGAGTACGCGACCGCCATAAGCACCCCGAGGAGGTAACCTAAAATCCCCAAATCATTTTTCTCTTTCTTCTTCCTCCAAACTTCAAACCACCTCCACTGGATCTTCAAATTTACTAAATCTTTCTTCGATTCTTCGCACTCACTCGATCTAAGGTATGATTCTCCTCTGATCCCCAACTTATTTGTGCCAAACCTTTACTTAATCATTCATCATTGCCAATCTAGACATAGGTATTGTTCTTGATACTAAGTATGCTTAGGATTGTTTTTAGAGGAGTTTCTTTTGTAGTTAGTGTAGAGAATCACTTATGCTATGTTTCTATTGGACCAAAAATAGAAATCTTTATTTACTTTATCTTGTTTTTATTTATTAGATGAACACGAGGAGTCTTACACGTGAGATGGCTGCGAAATCCTCCGCACCACCCGTTGATACGTTAACCCCCGAGTCACTTGGCATCAAGTTCACCGAGGAGTTCCATCTAACATGTTTCGATCGTCTCGAGATTCAAGAGATCAAGTCCACCAAGTGGGCGTGTCCTTATATCTTGAACCAACTTGGCATTCGTGCTGATTTTGATTTACTTTGTAACAATGTTGGTTTGTACAATTTTGTCTTTCAGGATGTTGTGACATATCACCGCTTGGCCCTTGAGTTTTTCAGTACCTTGACTCACACGATGGATCCTTATGGTTGTTCCGAGGAACAAAGGCCCGGAGTTGACCGAATTAAATTCCACCTTATGAACTATGAGTATACTTTGACACTCAGCCAATAGGCTCAATGCTTTGGGTTCGCCAACAATACCACTGATGTATGCACAACTACCTTTATTTTAGATCCTTCCCCTTTACCTTATTTTAATTTGATGAGAATTTGTGGAAACACACCCAAGGGGAACCAAATTGATCATCCTGTTATTCGATATTTATTCTATGTGATTGCTAACACACTGCAAGCACGTGGTGAGTTTACTAGAGTTAATGAGTAGGACATGTTGATCCTTGCAAAAGATGCACTTACCAATTGTAACTTAATGCCAAATTGGGGCGCTCTTCTTGTGTTTTACCTTAAGTATCAGGATCTTCAATCTCGATGACCCATATGTGGAGGAGGAATTGTGACCATTCTTGCACGCGCACTTCGCATCAACCTAAGTAATATCCAACCGTTGACTGGAGGTAACCGACTCGGTCTTTCTACTCTGAGAGCATGTGGGATAATTTGTAAAAATCATGGTAGATATTTCTTCAATATACCTGGAGCAGATCACTTGATCCCAGCTCCTTTGCCTAACGTTTTATTCTCTATCGAGGATGGACGTTTGCATTATGACGCGCAGGTTGAAGCTAATCTACCCAAAGAAGAAATACCCGTGGGAGGAGGAGAAGATGAAGAAGTAGAATAAGGAGGACCCGAACAAGATGTGTAGCCACCAAACTACTACACCACCTATGAAGATATTTATGCACTCGAAGGAAATATTCAAAACATGAATAACCTCTCCATCAACCTTCAAGATGCCACTTCAAGCCTCGCCACCCAGTTCCATGATTGGAGCAACCAATGGAACATGGGAGATTATCCACCACCACCATATTGAGCAACAAAAGGGCTTGCAAAAGCCTGAGCTTGGGGATGTGTTCCCCCGACAAATTTATTTGTGTAATAACGAGGTTGTACTCCAGCTCCTTGGGAGCTTTGAAACACTCGTGTTGGCTGTTCCAACACTTTGCTTTTTAATTTGCTTTCGTTTTTATTTTTCTTTGTTTTCCTTTTCTTAAACCCTTGCTTGGTCGCAAGTTCTTTTCTATTTTTTAATCCCTATCCTCAAAAATACAAAAAGATTTTTTTGTTTATCCTTTTTTCGTAAACGTGGATTCATACTTTGCCTCTTTGCTTTAATATCATTTCGAGAGTAATCATGTTTGAGTTTTGAAGGAACACATCCTTATAAGGAAGAGGATCATGAAGTTACTTATGAGAGGTATATCCTATGTCTCCCACTTATGAAGTTTGATTTTCTTATCTTAGTTGGTTGATTTGTTAAGATGCCATGCTAGTGGGAAGTAGTTTAATATGGTTAGAGTAAGGCTTTTTATTGGTATGATGATTAGTTGTCGAAGCTCTTGCTCTAGTTCTTTTAGTTAACCAAGTCTTGCATTGGAAATAATAATGCCAAACAAGTACAATAAGAAAAAATCTGAAATTTACGACTTTTTGATGAATGATTGTCTTGAGAGTATACCCTTGATGATACTTAACCCCATAGATATTTTGATAGTCTCGACGACGCTCATGAAAGGAGTTGTTTGATTGAAATAAAGTCTAGTGGTAATTGTGATGCATGCCAAAGCTAACCTTGTGGATCAAACCGCGGTACTAGCTCAAAAGAAAATAGAGAAAGAGAAAGAAGTGATACAACTTTGTTCTATGTCTCTAATACACACCTTTGGGATGCCAAAAACTCCGCTAGCTTTTGAACGATCTATGGTATAACTGTTGGGTTCGCAGCATAGAAAACAAAAAATTTCCTACGATGGGAACTATCGCCAAGATCTATCTATTAGATACAAGCAACGGGTGGATATACATCCATAGAGAACTTACCCTCGAAGACAACAAAGCTTAGTTAACGAGATGGAACTCGTGGATGATGTAGTCGTACACTTGCCGATCTCAAGATCGTGATGAAGTCTAGAAGGTCTGGCTCCAGCACGTCCATTAGATCCAGCTCCAGCAAGTCCAGCACCACCTAGTCCAGCACCACAAAGTAGCGGTGCATCCGTGATCGCACACACGTCCGGTACCCCGACAACCTCTGTCCCTCGCTCTAGCAAAGAAGCGGAAGCAGCAACTCCTTTCCAGATAAAGCCACCGGGAACATGTATCTCACTAATCTGAGACCATGTGGAATAATTAGAGGGGGAGAGAGATCCTTCACGAGGAGGTGTGTGTTGTGAGGAGGAGAGGGGGGCCTTTTATAGGGAATAGGGGGGCAGCCAAGGGCCATGGCATGGCAGCCATGGTGGTGCCCCCACCTCTTCCATCATTCTTGTGGTGGATGCTCCACTCACATAAATATGCCTCCACTCACACTTCCACTCACATGCATTAAATTTCCACCAAATTTAATGCAAGCTCTCATTAAATAAAACTATTTTATTTATTTTATTCAGAATTTTGTTAATTACTTTAATTAACAAACATTCACATAAGACCCCTGCAACATTTCAATATCACATGCAGAACCAGTTTCTGCAATTTCACCCGAAACAATTCCGGTTTCCATCAAAATGATTCCAGCGCTTTCTTAAATCTTTATCTGAAACATATTTGCTCCAAATGGTGTCGGTATCCCTTAAGTGTGTCACCCTACGGTTCGCAAATAATGCATACATGATCGAGACCCCTCTCCGATCAATAATTACAAGTGGGACTTGGAGATCCGTACTGACTCCCACATATTCAACGATGACTCTTGTGATCATGTGAACCTTTAACGTCGTAACTAAATCCCTTTGTCTTGCGATATATTACATGTCTGAGATTCGATCATCAGCATCCAAATACCTAGTTTGATCTCGTTACCAACATGCACTCTTTTCTCGTTCCCGCGATATAACATTCTAGTGATGACATCACTTGCTTGCAAGCTATCTTAATGTGATATCACCGAGAGGGCCTAGAGTATACCTATACGTCATCGGGATTGACAAATTCCACTCTTGATCCATGAGCCTCAACATAACACCTTTGGAGTATCTGAACCCACCTTTATAGTCACCCTTTTATGGTGTGATGTTTGATGTTATCAAGTTACTCTTTCGATATTAGTAATTAACATGATCTCATGGTCTAAGGACTAAGATTACTTCGTATGATGTTATAGCAATATAAACATAATGACTTTGATCGTAATGCTATACGCGGATGAATGTTCATCACATCATTCCACCAATGTTGTGACCTCATTATTAACAACATCCAATGTCCATGATCAGGAAACCTTGATCATCTTGTTAATCAACGAGCTAGTTTATATGAGAGGTATTACTAGGAACTTTGTATTTTGTTTATTAAACACACATGTATTAACGTTTCCAATTAATACAATTATAGCATGCAAAATAAACATTTATCATAAACATGGAATAAGATAATAACAACTTTATTATTACCTCTCGGGCATATTCCCTTCAGTCTCCCACTTGCACTAGATTCAATAATCTAGTTTGAAAAACTTCGCATATTGAACACCTATGGCTTTCTGGTGTTGCATATACGCGATTTCTAGTGGTTAACATAATCTCCGAATCTGACAGTTTCAGGTCCGTGTGTATTTGCATGTCTTTGCGTCTCTACGCATCACTCATTCTCAAATGAGATGGCATTGTATAAATTTGGTCCTTTGGTAAGACCTTTAGTTCGTTCGGGTTAAAATATGTTGATATTATTGTCATACAATATATCTTCATAGTATTAGCCCAGTTTGAACCACACCTAGTTTGATAACAAACTACTTAACACAAATACCCTCCTTTGCTACTACTATAGCAGTCATATACTTAGCCTTTTGTTGTAGTATCCGTCACAATGTCTCAACTTTGGAACTCATCCAAATCCATCATGGAATATCTTTTCCATTATATTGTGCCACCCATAGTGTAAATTGAGATAAATTTAATTTGTATCTTGTGACAAAACTAGTATCAATGTAACACTTTACAATGAACTACCTTTAACTATTTGTCACTTATGCATGATATATTCTTAGTTCTTCCAAAGCTCATAAGAATATCTTTACTATCATCCAATGATCATCTTATGAATCATTCTGGTATGTGCTCATAACATTTAGAGCATAGGACATATCTAGATATATACATATCACGGTATAATTGATCAAAATCTTCATGTGATTTTACTCACCAAGTGTTGAAACACTTGAATCTTGATACAATCCTTTCCATGCAGTAAGAACCTTTCTTGTTGTTTCCATATTAAACCCTTTCAATATCTCATATATGTACGTCTGGCATAACCATATTAGTGCCTCAATCTATCCATATAGACATTGATGCCGAATATTCCGGTTTTTCCCAAGTCTTTCATCGAAATCCTATTTTAATGATATTCTTAACTTGTGGAAATAAAAGATACATCATTTCCAATCAACAATATGTACTCTGCATAATGTATTGGAAATTTGTCTCAGCGCTCCCACTTAATTTCTTGCAAATGCAAGCATCTTCATCATCTCCGATGAAATTAAACTCTTTTAACATTTTCATCATGGTGAAGATTCCAACTCCGCTATGCTCACTTCAACTATTGAAGTTTGCATGCCCTTTTAGCATACTTTGAATTAACAAAACCCTTCGGACTGTATCATGTACACGTCCTAGGTAACCATTCTATTAGAAGAACCTTGTTTTGCTTATTCAACTACCATATACCAAATTATATGTAGTGGTTACTACATTAATCCGTCAAGACTAAATAGCGCTATGAAAGATCAAATCTTGTCATAGTCAACTCCCTGAACATTGCCGTAAACTTTTTTACGACATGTCGACTATTTCATAAATGTTAAACATCCATGTCTATTTCTTTATAGATCCAAACAAGACTGATAGGCTTCATGCCTTTCGGAGGGTCTTCCAAGTTCCGAAACTTGATTTCTCGTGTATGGATACTATCACGGATTCTATGACTTCTAGTCATTTTATGGAGTCAGGGCCCATCATCGCTTCTTTGCATGCAGTCGGTTCATCATTGTCAAAACAATAACGACTTCTGTTTCAAATCTTACTATTTGATTCTTACCGACCCACATGGTTCAATAGGAACTCTAATCTCCAAGATCACACCCTTTGTAATCACGGAAGCCATGAGCATTGTGGCCACCACCAGGACACTTTACGGCGCTGTACTACTTAGCACGTATAGCTAAGGTTCAACAACCTTATCAAAGTTCTATTGTCCTTCCACTTAACTTTTCACGAAAAATTCCTTCTCAAGAAACTTGACGTTCTAAGCGACAAACTCTTTTGTCCTCGGTGTTGTGGAGGAATTCCCAACAAATTCTTTGGGATAACCTACAAAGATGTGCTTATGCGACTTTGGTTGTAAACATTTTACTTATGCATAGCATACCAAAATTTAAGAAAAGACAATTCGGGTTTTATCCCAAACCATAACTCATATGGTGTCATTTCAATGGATCACGATGGTACTCTTTTTAGTGTAAAAGCGGTAGTCTCTAAAGCTTTAATCCTTAAAACATTATGGAAGTTTTATAAATGACACCTTTGATCTTACCATGTCAAGCAAGGTTTGATTTGATCTCTCGAACATACCAATACTCCTGTGGTTTATCGGGAAGTGCAAATTCATGGAACAATTCTTGAAATCTTAGGTGTTTTGCTAAACCTGTAACTCAAATATCTTCCTTTATGATCAAATCATAAACTCTTTTATTGTCTTGTTACAATGATTTTTCACTTCATTTTGAAAGTCTTTGAACAATTTTAAAATCTTTCATACTTCTTCCTTATTAAGTAAATATATATATATATATTCACTCAAATTTCTGGAGAAAGAATATGAAGCAAAAAGATCCATCGCATATGGCTACACATAATTGACTATGCACATCAGCATGCACACTTTCCAATAAGCTAGTCATCCGTTCCTCTTTGGCCTATGAACAGAGTTTTAATTATCTCGAGGAAAATTTCACAAGCGTCAATTGATCAAAATCAAAAGACTCCAAAAATCCATCAACATGGAGTTTCTTCATGTTTACTTTCCAATATGATTCAAACAGCGATGTCACTTCATAAGTGGTCTTCCAATCATTTGTCTTACAACATTTTAGCAATAATGTTTATGGATGTGATTTTTCCAACTAGATTTGTAAAAGTTCATCCATCTTTTATGGAATACGGTAATTATTTGAACAACCATTGTTCTCGTAATACTAGAACAAAATAACAATTATTAAAACAACATCTTGAAGGCTAGGTTTAACGACAACGAAAACACAATAACACTTTATTTGTTTTCGATGAACATCATCACTTATTCTCTTGCCAGTTACTTAGGCCGTTGCAGTTCATGAATTGTGTTGTTCTGTATGATACTTCACACCAACCAATTCGGTATCCAATACCGGTATCCAATACCTTAGAACCACATTGTTTAACAAGCAAGGAATACAGCCATAACATGTATATCTTCTATATACCTAAGTTGGACATCTCCAACCTTTTCTTTTCAGCCAAATATTTTATAGATTCTCTTTCAACAATTCCTTTTCTTTTAAAAGAATCTATCAACATCAATAGTGGTGTCATTCACATGACACATAGTACAAAGTATATATAGTCAAATACTAATACCTTTGGACTTGCACTTTGAAGTGGATCACCATCAGCAAATGTTTGGTGTTCTTTCAAAAATCCATTCTTTAGTAATCTATTAGTGTAGTAAACATTTTACTTACATCTTCTATTCATCCTTATCATGAAAACTTTCATGATCAAGCTACTATAGCCTATAAGGAAGAATCGCGAGTATAATGTTAGTTCCCAAAACCTTTTTGGGAGATCCGGATGCCTAGCATCTCCATCCTTCACAAATTCTCATACAATATGAGAACATGTATTTTGCTAAATTATACTATATCATAATGCAACCAAAAACATTGTTTCAAATATCACAATATCTTCCACACATGATGGTTTCTGAAACACTTTTTCAGCTCCTAGATAATCTTGATATTAAAACAACTTTTGAATATCAATAATCATGGAGGCAAAACATGATACTTTAGATACTAACATTGGAATTGTTACTCTTGATTTAATACTACTTATTAAACTTTATGGAGTAGATAGAGTTTGCTGAAAGTTTGCAATAGGACTACTAAACTTTAAATTGACATTCAAAACAATACGATACCAGTTCATAAAGTAAATATCCAGAATTCTATAGTTCTATTATCTCAATTAAAACTAAGCATAAGGTAGTGAACAGATACCAATGACTACAACAAATTATGCAAATTCACTTTGATTTAGTTTATGACAAATTGAGTTCGACTAATCCAAATTAGAAATGAACTCCCACTCAAACACGACATCCCTCGTGCCTTTTTGGTGATTACATGAACCAAATCCACTACACCAAGTCCGATCATCACATGAGTCATTGTAGCTTCAAAGGCGAGCATCAATATGGGCATCACATCAACTATATGACTCATGATTAACCTTTCGGTCCGTGTGCCGAGGCCATGTATGTACATGCTAGGCTCGCCAAGTAAGAACCTTAGTATTTGCGTGTGTAAAACTGTCTTACACCCGTTGTATGAAAGCGTAGAGTCGAGTGCACCCGACCATCACGTGATGTCTCGAAACAAAATCCATAGAACGGTGCATACTCAAGGAAGAACACATTTTATCTTGATATTTAAATGAGGGATCATCTTATAATGATACTAAAACGCCAAACTAACAATATAAGATGCGAACATCATATGTGTAAAGTGGAATGACATGGTGCATGCATTTGATCACCATCATGTTCATCGTGGTATGATCTCTATCATTCCTTTGTGTGTAAGGCCAAGGTCTATGGAACTTACACGTTAGGTGTGTTGTAAGGGTATCTACCATACATGTACTTACAACATTACCATATCATGACACTAGCCCAGCAACAATCTAAACTAGACGCCTCTAATTTATCCATTGCTAGTTTTACGTGGCTTAGGGCTTTCAGAGATAGAACTGGTATTACCTACGAACATGGAACCACAACAATGATAACTAAGTTATTAGCAACTCGTTGTAAATCAGATATTGACTATAGTAGGAGAGACAGACACCCGCCAGCCACTTATGCAAAACTAGTTGCATGTCAGTCATGGAACTGGTCTCATCTGCGATGACATGTAAGGTTGGTCCGGGCCGCTTCATCCTACCATGCCACCAATATCTAAAATACATGAAAGAAGCAATAGCATGATCATCATCGCCCACATATAAACATATGTGTACCACTGTTGGGTTTGCAGCATAGAAAACAAAATTTTTCCTATGATGGGAACTATCGCCAAGATCTATCTATTAGATACAAGCAACGAGTGTATATACATCCATAGAGAACTTACCCTCGAAGACAACAAAGCTTTGTTAATGAGATGGAACTCGTGGACGATGTAGTCGTACACTTGCCGATCTCAAGATCGTGATGAAGTCTAGCAGGTCCGGCTTCAGCACGTCCATCAGATCCAGCTCCAGCAAGTCCAGCACCACCAAGTCCAGCACCGCAAAGCAGCGGTGCATCCGTGATCGCACACATGTCCGGTACCCTGACAACCTCTGTCCCTCGCTCCAACAAAGCAGCGGAAGCAGCAACTCATTTCCAGATAAAGCCACCGAGAACATGTATCTCGCTAATCCGAGACCATGGAGAATAACTAGAGGGGGAGAGAGATCCTTCACGAGGAGGTGTGTGTTGTGAGGAGGAGAGGGGGGCCTTTTATAGAGAAGAGGGGGGGGGGTAGCCAAGGGCCATGGCGTGGAATCCATGGTGGTGTCCCCACCTCTTCCATCATTCATTTGGTGGATACTCCACTCACATAAATATGGCTCCACTCACACTTCCACTCACATGCATTAAATTTCCACCAAATTTAATGCAAGCTCTCACTAAATAAAAATATTTTATTTATTTTATTCAGAATTTTGTTAATTACTTTAATTAACAAACATTCACATAAAACCTCCTGCAACATTTCAATATCACATGCAGAACCAGTTTCTGCAATTTCACCCAAAACAATTCCAGTTTCCATCAAAATGATTCCAGCGCTTTCTTAAATCTTTATCTGAAACATATTTGCTCCAAATGGTGTTGGTATCCCTTAAGTGTGTCACCCTACGGTTTGCAAATAATGCATACATGATCGAGACCCCTCTCCGATCAATAATTAGCAGCAGGACCTGGAGATCCGTACTGACTCCCACATATTCAACGATGACTCTTGTGATCATGTGAACCTTTAACGTCGTAAGTAAATCCCTTTGTCTCGCGATATATTACATGTCCGAGATTCGATCATCGGCATCCAAATACCTAGTTTGATCTCGTTACCGACATGCACTCTTTTCTCGTTCCCGTGATATAACATTCCAGTGATCACATCACTTGCTTGCAAGCTATCTTAATGTGATATCACCGAGAGGGCCCAGAGTTTATCTATCCATCATCGGGATTGAAAAATTCCACTCTTGATCCACGAGCCTCAACATAACACCTTCGGAGTATCTGAACCCACCTTTATAGTCACCCTTTTACAATGTGACGTTTGATGTTATCAAGTTACTCTTTCGATGTTAGCAATTAACATGATCTCATGGTTTAAGGACTAAGATTACTTTGTATGATGTTATAGCAATATAAACATAATGACTTTGATCGTAATGCTATACTCGGATGAATGTTCATCACATCATTCCACCAATGTTGTGACCTCGTTATTAACAACATCCAATGTCCGTGATCAGGAAACCTTGATCATCTTGTTAATAAATGAGCTAGTTTATATGAGAGGCATTACTAGGAACTTTGTATTTTGTTTATTAAAAACACATGTATTAACGTTTCCAATTAATACAATTATAGCATGCAAAATAAACATTTATCATAAACATGGAATAAGATAATAACCACTTTATTATTGCCTCTCGGGCATATTCCCTTCAATAACCCCGGATTTTGACTATGAGCTGATGACATGAGTGGCATCCGTGTCAATGTATGGGCAAAAGTATTGGTACTCTCAAGGGTTGTGCAAACACTTGCAAAAAATAAACAAACAACGATCCTTGAAAAACAAAATAAAGAAAAAAGATATCTATGAGGATCCACATAACAAATCGTTGGCATGGTCTCATTACTTCTTTACAAAATTTTCTTGAAATACAACAATTGGATTAGAAGTGTTTTAGATAGACTTGATTTATTTATGTGGGTGTGAATAAGACACTTCATTGTTATACTACTTGGGACATGAAACTCTATTACTCAATTATGCTATTTAAACATCCTAGTGTTCGTTGGAAAGCTGAGAGTTAATTAGAGGAATTGGATTGATTGCTACACTTCTAGTAACTTATACTTATATTAAACTTTACTTTTATTATCTTGACTTACCAAAGCTTGTATAGTATTCTTGTCATCTCTCTAACTTTGATAAGCTTCGCAAATGAATGAAGTGTTGAGCACATACGACTACCGACTATAAGTGAACTCTTATTCTCGTTGTTTCAAGTTTAAACGCTGAATTCCTTATAGTTCTTTTTGGTTCTTCTTGCTCGAGGATGATCAAGGTTTGAGCTTTGGGGAAGTTGATGGATCTGAGTTTTGCCATCTTCCACTGCGTTTAAACGTTGTTTTTGGTCAAGAAATTGCCAAAGAAACTCTCAACTCTTGCCACTAATGACTAATAATTGCAAAGATACGCAAATCCCTTCTTTGATTTATGTTGTGCAGGAATCACGGCTTTTAAAGCGAAATAAGGAGTCATAATGAAGGATTTTGAGGAAGTACACATGGTCAGGTAATTGGAGAAGCGTTCCAGGGCATCTGCAAGCTTAAGGACCACTGTCACGGGCGCGGTCTACCCGTACCGCCTTCCCATACCAGGTGGCAACGGCTTCATCTTGTCAAGCCCTACAACTCATGAAGATGCCTATATATTTCGAGGCTCTAGCCACCGTCCAGAGAGCCACCATTCTCAGATTGCATCAAAACACCACCAAAGGAGATCCACACCATTGTTCATCCATTGTTCATCACTTCCGCCATCCATCCATCCAGTAGCCATATCCATTGCTTTGTACTTTAGACCTCATTGTGATTTGGCGACCATTGTAAGAATATTTGATTTTAATCTAAGTATTTGCATGATGTTTTGTATCTCTGATCTATTTGTTATGAGTGAGTAGTCCTCACGGGCAACGGGTTGGAGAGAAACCTCGGAGCAATTATGTGCATCTAGATCATGGGAGAATTGTATTTTGTTTGAGATTGTGATTTGTATCTTTTGTTTCTTCATCTCTTTTCTCGATCTATGGACTTGTAGGTGCCCAAGATCCCATAGATTGATAAAGGCTTGAGGTGATATACTTGGCTAGCGGCGATCTCATAGGAACCTCAGTGACAGAAAGGGTAGTACAGTCTTTGCTTAGCGCCCCATTCGGGATCAACAACAACATTGCCACTTAAAGCTTTGATCTGTGGTTTGTACTTAATAATCGTTTGTAACCCGTAGCTTCGGTGTACTCTAGGTTGGATTAAAAGTTCATTGCTATGCCCGCTGCATCACGAGAGCTGGATGTGTTGCCCACAAGAGATTATCTTGATTCAAACATTATAATGACTACGCTTATTATTATATTTTATCCCATTTGATTTGCAGCTACAGGTGGATCTTCAACCCTAGCCTATCTTCATCCATTGATTCAAACCCGTTATGAAGTAAACTAGATTGGTCCAGTTAACTAAGGTAAAACGAACAAACAAAGTCTTGTAGACATGTCCTTTTTATTACCTTTTAGCAGCGCTTTCCGAGGTTCGATTAAACCTAGGTCTTCTAGGGAAAAAGCTATTATACTATATCCGTGAATCCGGATCGAAGGTATCACCTTCCTTACTTTCATCCATTCTGAACTTTTTCAGAATCTTTTCAAGGTAAACACTCCGTGATAGCCCAATTAAGCGTCTTGACCTATCTCTATAGATCTTGATGCATAAAATATAGGCAGCTTCACCAAGGTCCTTCATTAAAAACTTACTGTTTAAGTAATCATTTACACTTTTCGAAAGATCTATGTCATTTCCAATCAATAATATGTCATCCACATATAAGATCAAAAATGCTACAGAGCCCCCACTCACTTTATTGTAAATACAAGATTCTCCAATGGTTTGGAGAAATCCAAACCCTTTGATCACCTGCTCAATCAAAGCATAGATTCCAACTACGGGATGCTTTCTTCGGTCCATAAATGGAATGTTGAAGTTTGCATACCTTGTCAACATCCTTAGGATCGACAAAACCTTTGGGTTGCATCATATACAACTCTTCCTCACTGTTTCCATTAAGGAACGCTGTTTTGACATCCATCTGCCAGATTTCATAATCGAAAACTGCAGCAATTATTAACATAATCCTAACAGGCTTTAGCATCGTTATGGTTGAGAAAGTCTCATCGTAGTCAACTCCTTAAATTTGTCAGAACCCTTTCACGACAAGTCGAGCTTTATAGACGGTTACATTACCGCTAGCGTTAGTTTTCTTCTTGAAAATCCATTTTCTCTCAATGGCCTTGCGGTCATGAGGTAAGTCCACCAAAGTCCAAACTTGGTTCTCGTACATGGATCCCATCTCGGATTACATGGCTTCAAGCCATTTGGTTGAATCTAGGCGCATCATCGCTTCTTCATATGTCGCAGGGTCATCGCTTGCATCTATCATGAAATTCAGGACTGGATCACCGTACTGTTCAGGAGCTATACGTATCCTGCCCAACCTGTGAGGTTTGGTAGTGGTCTCTTTTGGTGTTTCATGATTTTCATTGTTAGTTCCCTCTTCACTTGGTGAAGTCAACACTGGAACAACTTATAGTTCCGCATTACTCACCATTTTAGGAAGAGAAAGTTCACTAACCTCGTCGAGTTCTACCTTCCTACTACTCACACCCTTCGAGAGAAACTCTTGCTCTAGAAAGGATCCATTCTTGGCAACAAAAACCTTGCCATCAGATCGGTGATAGAAGGTGTACCCAATTGTTTCTTTAGGGTATCCTACGAAGACACATTTTTATGCTTTGGGTTTGAGCTTATGAGGCTGAAGTTTCTTCACATAAGCATCGTAGCCCCAAACTTTTAGAAATGATAGCTTAGGTTTGTGACCAAACTATAATTCATATGGTGTCATTTCAACAGATTTTGATGGTGCCCTATTTAATGTGAATGCAACTGTCTCTAGTGCATGACCCCAAAATGAAAGTGACAAATTGGTAAGGGATATCATAGATCATACCATATCTAATAAAGTTTGATTATGATGTTCAGATACACTATCATGCTGTGGTGTTCTAGCAGGGTGAGTTGTGAAACAATTCCACATTGTCTCATGGGTGTGCCAAACTCGTAACTAAGATACTCTCCTACACGATCGGGTCATAGAAATTTGATCTTTGTGTTACGATGATTTTCTACTTCACTGTGAAATTCTTTGAACTTTTCAAATGTTTCAGATTTGTTTTTCATTAAGTAAATATACCCATATCTACTCAAATCATCCATGAAAGTCACAAAATAACGATATCCACTGCATGCCGACACACTCATTGGAACACATACATCGGTATGTGATACGTTGCTACCGTATCTATAATTTTTGATGTTCCATGCTTGGTTTTTATCTACTTTCTTATGTTTTGTCCACACTTTGGAGTACTTTTACACATTTTCTGGAACTAACCTATTAACAAGATGCCACAGTGATAGTTGCCTATTTTCTGCTGTTTTTGGTTCCAGGAAAGTCAGAAAATCAATATTCTCGGAATTGGACCGGACAAAACCCAAAGTCGATATTTTACCAGAAGACTCACGAAGCCAGAAGATGAGAAGGAGAGGGGCCACAGGGTGGCCACACCATGGTGGCGCGGGCTAGCCCTGGCCGTGCCACCAGGTGGTGTGGGCCCCCTGGCCGCCCACCGACCTTGCCTCTTCGCCTATAAGATGCCTCCCGATGAAAAAACCCTAAATCATCAAGCCTCCAGCCACAAAAAGTTCCGCAGCACCGCTGCCACCAAAGGGGAGATTCGGGGGATATAAAGTCTCTGTTCTGGCACCCTGCCGAGACGGGGAAGTGCCCCCGGAGCCATCTCCATCGATCTCCATCACCATTGTTGATTCCCATGATGAGGAGGGAGTAGATCTCTCTCGAGGCTAAGGGTTCTACCGGTAGCTATGTGTTCATCTCTCTCTCTCTATGCATGATCATATTGTGATCATGAGCTTTGTAATCTATAGATCTACCTTGCTACTCAAGTGCTTTAATAGATCTCTGCTCTCCCCATGTGTGTGAAGTTGACAGTGTGCACACCATGGTGGCACTTAGGCTAGAGATTTCAAATACTTGTTATGAGTTATATTTGGAGTTGGATGTCTTTATGAAATTGTGGTGTTTGTTGGAACCATCTAGTGCTCAAGGTGACAATGCGGGGTTATCTAGATGCGAAAAGCGAACTTTGAGGTGTGCTGTTATAGCCTTACCATGGATTAGAGTGTCCAACCGGAGAGTAGTTCAGCGTAGTATCATAAAGAAGAATATATTTATATGAGAGTGTTCACTAGTGAAAGTATGATCCCTAGGCCTTGTTTCTAAGCATTGAAACCCCGTTTGCAATTAGATCTGTTACATGTTTGCTTGCTTCCATCTTTATTTCAGATTGCCTTTAGTATCTTCCACGCCATCAAAGTATTTTCTAGCACCATTGTCTTATATCCATACCACTTGTATTTCACTATCTCTTTGCTGAACTAGTGCACCTATACACCTGACAACTGTATTAGGTGTGTTGGGGACACAAGAGACTTCTGGTATCTTGATTGCAGGGTTGCTTGAGAGGGATACCTTTGACCACTTCCTCTCTGAGTTCGATAGACCTTGGGTGATCCACTTAAGGTAAACTTTCTGTTGTTCTGCAAACCTCTGCCCTTGGAGGCCCAACAACTATCTACAAGAATAGAAGTGCATAGACATCAAGCTATTTTTTGGCGCTGTTGCCGGGGAGGTAAGGTAAAAGGTACTCACATCCTCCGGTGTGAGTGATCGAAGTTATTTCCTTCAGATTCTGCAGTTTTGTCTTTTTGTTTCTTGTTTTTATTTTCACCAGTTAGGCTTAATGGAAAACAACAAAAAAATAGAGAGCTTTATAGTATTTATCTTGAGTTAGGACATGAAGTGTTTGAAGAGAAAATTAAAAAACCTATGGAACTTTATTTGCATGCTAATAGAAATGTTGTTAGTATGAATTCTTTGGACACCATTATTGCTAATGCTATGGAAAAGTCTAAGCTTGGGGAATCTAGTTTTTATGAAAATGATCTATTTAGTTCCCCAACTTTGGAAGATAGCTATTCTATTGCTTATGATGATACCAAACCTCTAATATATGATGATTATAATGATGAATATGATATTTTCAGTCCACCTACTATTGAGGAGAAAATTAATGATTACAATATGCCTCCTATATTTGATGATTATGGTGATGAGAATAATAATGATAGCTATTTTGTTGAATTTTCTCCCACCACAATTAATAAGAATGACTATGCTTATGTGGAGAGTAATAATTATTATATGCATGTCGCTCATGATAAGAATGTTTTATGTGATAGTTATATTGTTAATTTTATCCATGATGCTACTGAAAGTTATTATGAGAGAGGGAAACATGGTTTTATGTATCTCAATAATATTAAGTTTCCCCTCTTTATGTTGAAAGTCTTGAAGTTGCACTTGTTTTGCTTTACTATGCTTGTTGGTTTGTGCTTTCATGACTTATTTCTTTACAAGATTCCTATGCATAGGAAGTGGGTTAGACTTAAATGTGTTTTGAATTTGCTTCTTGATGCTCTCTTTTTTACTTCAATTTATATTTTGTATGTGAGCATCTTCTCAAACTATCATGCCTAACTTAAAGGCGTTAAAGAAAAGTACTTATTGGGAGATAACCCAAAAGTTTTAGATGAGTCTTGGAAGTTATTACCTATGTAATAACCGCTCCTTATTCTTTTTATTTGCTATTTGTGCCAAGAGTAACCTCTAATAAGAGAGAAGTAATGCTTGGGAAAGTTGCTGTCCCGAAACAGATTTTTGTGCTTCACTATAAAAATTCTTGTAAAATCTATGTACGTCGGTTTGAGGCGTCAATTTTTGTGATTTTTTCCCCAGGGTTATTATCTAACTTTCGTTAGTTCAACACTTTTCAATTTGAGCAACGGAAGGTCTTCGAAAATATTGGTTTTTAGCTGCTGGTCTGTTTTGACAGATTTCTGCCATTATTTGCATTTGCTTCTTGTTGATTCCTTTTTGGGTTCTTTTTGGGAATTGAGCTTTTTGAGGGAAGTGCTAAAGTAGCTTGTGTTTTAATGGAAGTTTTATTGGTGTTGAAACTGAACCCAAAGACTTATTATCTTCATTGCACTAATGTTGCTAATAAAGATTGTGTGAAGTTTTGTATGAAGGAAAAATTTCAGGTGTATGGAAGGAATGAGTAATGAGATGAAGGATGGACTAAAGCTCAAGCTTGGGGATGCCACACGTGTCACCCCAAGAAATATCCAAGAAGTACAAGCGTCAAAGCTTGGGGATGCCCAAGGCATCCCCCTCTTCATCAATAAAAATCACAGGTTTCTTCCAAACACTTCATTTTTATTGTTTCATGCACAGTTGTGTTGTTCTTGGAGAGTCTTCTTTTTCGTTTTCATTTTGGTTTTTCGTTTGCTTGGTTTGCTTAGTTTTCTGAATAAATTGGTTGGATCCCCTCTTTCATACATTGGTTTTCAAATAGTTTGGTTTGGATTGGAAAAGAGTAGCAAAGTTCAAGCTTAAGTGGTAAAGAGAGCTTGTTTTTGACTGTGGCCTATGCTTTGTCATGCCATGCTTGATATTGATTTGGCTTTATGCTTAGTATTCTTTGCTGTAGCATGACTTGTTATGAACAATTGAGATTTCTTAATGTGCCTTGGAAGAATCATGCGTTGTTTTAGCATATGAAAGCATATTATTGTGGTATTCTCCTTTAATGCTTTATCTGGGTTGACTTGGCGCATGCTCACACCATGTTATGACTATCCCAAGTCACCATAGCCTTTATGATCCTTTGGTTTTCGACTTGTAATATCAGTTTATGCTTTAATTAATGATGTTTCGTCGCTTTGCATGATTATATCCATTATTGCTCTCTTAGTTGGTCGCTCCCAGTCTTTTGCTAGCCTCCATACCAAGTATGAGTTCCACTCATGCATCCAACTCCTAAAACCAAGTTATTTCAAAGAGTCCACCATACCTACCTATTAGCATTTGCCATTCCAAGTATATTCATGTTTTTATCTACCTTCCGAATTAAACTTCTTATGAGAAAACTAGTGATTAAAGCTCTCACGAACTTGATGGCACACTTTACTTTTCTTGCACTTAATAAACTTGAACCATTGCATCCATCTTTGTTGAGTATATGCTTGCGCTTTATAAGTTGAAGTTAGCAGAACCATGTATCATGGGGAACGCTTTCAACATTGCACTTGTACATTGTACCTAGTTGATATCATGTTCTTTTGCTTATGGATCCCGGTGGTGTGAAATAAAAGGGGAACTTGTAAGATCATGGAGTTTGTATTTGTGTTAGAGAAACACCTGGGCCGCTAGCCTAAGCCATGCCTAATCATGGTGGAAACTTCTATCATAACCATAATGAGCATTCTATGAAGCATCCTCAATAAAAACCTATGCAAATAGCAAATAAAAAGATCGCTGAGATGCTCATTGTCTACTTGCCTTGTCATTTTGATTATGGGATAGCTCCTATATCATGTGCAAGGGATACCCCGTTGGCGGTTCTCTATGATACATATGTGCTTACAATGACAAGAGATTACTTGTGACTAAAGTTGAGTAGCATGAGGTTTGGTCTTCGTAAGTAAGGGGCATGAGATTTCAACTTATAACTTGTCAAGCATATCCTCTTAGTTGTGTCACTTTAACCGTAATCACCTAAAGATGATTATGATAGGGGCAACGAGAGCTGAAAGCTAATAAGTACCATAATTTTTGGAAGCTCTTTATGAAACTTGAATCCCTACTTCCTTCTATGAAGGCCTTTCTTTTACTTTTTTGTTGAGTCTCCACCTTCTACCTTTATGCACCTACTTTGAGAGCATACTAGCCATTCTTAGTTCTATGTGCATTGTCCCAAGACTTGTTGATTGATGCATAACTTGATATTGCTTGTTCTTAAACTACTTGTATCTAGTCACTCTTATGAACCTTGAAGGTGTCCTATGCATTTATGTTTGCTACTCCATGAGGGACAAGATGAATGCAACTATGCTAGGTTTTCTTTATGTGAAACAAACAAACGTCTTGCAAAGCATTGTTATTCATGAATCTTTTGTTTGTGCCTTTTCATGTTGCAACATAGTTGCTATGTCTTATTGCTAGAACTTTATCTTTCATGCTATGTTGAAGTACTATGATCCCAGCTATCCATGTTTTACAAATACTTTGATCAAGTTTATGATGGTGCATGTCACCTCAAAAATTATTCTTCCTTTTTATCACTTACCTACTCGAGGACGAGCAGGAGTTAAGCTTGGGATGTTGATACGTTGCTAACGTATCTATAAGTTTTGATGTTCCATGCTTGGTTTTTATCTACTTTCTTATGTTTTGTCCACACTTTGGAGTACTTTTACACATTTTCTAGAACTAACCTATTAACAAGATGCCACAGTGCCAGTTGCCTTTTTTCTGCTGTTTTTGGTTCTAGGAAAGTCAGAAAATCAATATTCTCGGAATTGGACCGGACAAAAGCCAAAGTCGATATTTTACTAGAAGACTCACGGAGCCAGAAGTCAAGACGGAGAGGGGCCACAGGGTGGCCACACCATATGGTGGCGCGGGATAGCCCTGGCCGCGCCACCAGGTGGTGTGGGCCCCCTGGCCGCCCATCGACCTTGCCTCTTCGCCTATAAGATGCCTCCCGATGCAAAAACCCTAAATCATCACGCCTCCAGCCACAAAAAGTTCTGCAGCACCGCCGCCACCGAAGGGGAGATTCGGGGGACATAAAGTCTCTGTTCCGGCACCCTGCCGAGACGGGGAAGTGCCCCCGGAGCCATCTCCATCGATCTCCATCACCATTGTTGATTCCCATGATGAGGAGGGAGTAGATCTCTCTCGAGGATAAGGGTTCTACCGGTAGCTATGTGTTCATCTCTCTCTCTATGCATGATCATATTGTGATCATGAGCTTTGTAATCTATAGATCTACCTTGCTACTCAAGTGCTTTAATAGATCTCTGCTCTCCCCATGTGTGTGAAGTTGACAGTGTGCACACCATGGTGGCACTTAGGCTAGAGATTTCAAATACTTGTTATGAGTTATATTTGGAGTTGGATGTCTTTATGAAATTGTGGTGTTTGTTGGAACCATCTAGTGCTCAAGGTGACAATGTGGGGTTATCTAGATGCGAAAAGCAAACTTTGAGGTGTGCTGTTATAGCCTTACCATGGATTAGAGTGTCCAACTGGAGAGTAGTTCAGCGTAGTATCATAAAGAAGAATATATTTATATGAGAGTGTTCAGTAGTGAAAGTATGATCCCTAGGCCTTGTTTCTAAGCATTGAAACCCCGTTTGCAATTAGATCTGTTACATGTTTGCTTGCTTCCATCTTTATTTCAGATTGCCTTTAGTATCTTCCACGCCATCAAAGTACTTTCTAGCACCATTGTCTTATATCCATACCACTTGTATTTCACTATCTCTTTGCTAAACTAGTGCACCTATACACCTGACAACTGTATTAGGTGTGTTGGGGACACAAGAGACTTCTGGTATCTTGATTGCAGGGTTGCTTGAGAGGGATACCTTTGACCACTTCCTCTCTGAGTTCGATAGACCTTGGGTGATCCACTTAAGGTAAACTTTCTGTTGTTCTGCAAACCTCTGCACTTGGAGGCCCAACAACTATCTACAAGAATAGAAGTGCATAGACATCAAGCTATTTTTTGGCGCCGTTGCCGGGGAGGTAAGGTAAAAGGTACTCACATCCTCCGGTGTGAGTGCTCGAAGTTATTTCCTTTAGATTCTGCAATTTTGTCTTTTTGTTTCTTGTTTTTATTTTCACTAGTTAGGCTTAATGGAAAACAACAAAAAAATAGAGAGCTTTATAGTATTTATCTTGAGTTAGGACATGAAGTGTTTGAAGAGAAAATTAAAAAACCTATGGAACTTTATTTGCATGCTAATAGAAATGTTGTTAGTATGAATTCTTTGGACACCATTATTGCTAATGCTATGGAAAAGTCTAAGCTTGGGGAATCTAGTTTTTATGAAAATGATCTTTTTAGTTCCCCAGCTTTGGAAGATAGCTATTCTATTGCTTATGATGATACCAAACCTCTAATATATGATGATTATAATGATGAATATGATATTTTCAGTCCACCTACTATTGAGGAGAAAATTAATGATTACAATATGCCTCCTATATTTGATGATTATGGTGATGAGAATAATAATGATAGCTATTTTGTTGAATTTTCTCCCACCACAATTAATAAGAATGACTATGCTTATGAGGAGAGTAATAATTATTATATGCATGTCGCTCATGATGAGAATGTTTTATGTGATAGTTATATTGTTAATTTTATCCATGATGCTACTGAAAGTTATTATGAGAGATGGAAACATGGTTTTATGTATCTCAATAATATTAAGTTTCCCCTCTTTATGTTGAAAGTCTTGAAGTTGCACTTGTTTTGCTTTATTATGCTTGTTGGTTTGTGCTTTCATGACTTATTTATTTACAAGATTCCTATGCATAGGAAGTGGGTTAGACTTAAATGTGTTTTGAATTTTCTTCTTGATGCTCTCTTTTTTACTTCAATTTATATTTTGTAAGTGAGCATCTTCTCAAACTATCATGCCTAACTTAAAGGCGTTAAAGAAAAGTACTTATTGGGAGATAACCCAAAAGTTTTAGATGAGTCTTGGAAGTTATTAACTCTGTAATAACCGCTCCTTATTCTTTTTATTTGCTTTTTGTGCCAAGAGTAACCTCTAATAAGAGAGAAGTAATGCTTGGGAAAGTTGCTGCCCCGAAACAGATTTTTGTGCTTCACTATAAAAATTCTTGTAAAATCTCTGTACGTCGGTTTGAGGCTTCAATTTTTGTGATTTTTTCCCCAGGTTGTTATCTAACTTTCGTTAGTTCAACACTTTTCAATTTGAGCAACAGAAGGTCTTCGAAAAAATTGGTTTTTACCTGCTGGTCTGTTTTGACAGATTTCTGCCATTATTTGCATTTGCTTCTTGTTGATTCCTTTTTGGGTTCTTTTTGGGGAATTGAGCTTTTTGAGGGAAGTGCTAAAGTAGCTTGTGTTTTAATGGAAGTTTTATTGGTGTTTAAACTGAACCCAAAGACTTATTATCTTCATTGCACTAATGTTGCTAATAAAGATTGTGTGAAGTTTTGTATGAAGGAAAAATTTCAGGTGTATGGAAGGAATGAGTAATGAGATGAAAGATGTACTAAAGCTCAAGCTTGGGGATGCCACACGTGTCACCCCAAGAAATATCCAAGAAGTACAAGCGTCAAAGCTTGGGGATGCCCAAGGCATCCCCCTCTTCATCAATAAAAATCATAGGTTTCTTCCAAACACTTCATTTTTATTGTTTCATGCAGAGTTGTGTTGTTCTTGGAGAGTCTTCTTTTTCATTTTCATTTTGGTTTTTTGTTTGCTTGGTTTGCTTAGTTTGCTGAATAAATTGGTTGGATCCCCTCTTTCATACATTGGTTTTCAAATAGTTTGGTTTGGATTGGAAAAGAGTAGCAAAGTTCATGCTTAAGTGGTAAAGAGAGCTTTTTTTGACTGTGGCCTATGCTTTGTCATGCCATGCTTGATATTGATTTGGCTTTATGCTTAGTATTCTTTGCTGTAGCATGACTTGTTATGAACAATTGAGATTTATTAATGTGCCTTGGAAGAATCATGCGTTGTTTTAGCATATGAAAGCATATTATTGTGGTATTCTCCTTTAATGCTTTATCTGGGTTGACTTGGCGCATGCTCACACCATGTTATGACTATCCCAAGTCACCATAGCCTTTATGATCCTTTGGTTTTCGACTAGTAATATCAGTTTATGCTTTAATTAATGATGTTTTGTCGCTTTGCATGATTATATCCATTATTGCTCTCTTAGTTGGTCGCTCCCAGTCTTTTGCTAGCCTCCATACCAAGTATGAGTTCCACTCATGCATCCAACTCCTAAAACCAAGTTATTTCAAAGAGTCCACCATACCTACCTATTAGCATTTGCCATTCCAAGTATATTCATGTTTTTATCTACCTTCCGAATTAAACTTCTTATGAGAAAACTAGTGATTAAAGCTCTCACAAACTTGATGGCACACTTTACTTTTCTTGCACTTAATAAACTTGAACCATTGCATCCATCTTTGTTGAGTATATGCTTGCGCTTTATAAGTTGAAGTTAGCAGAACCATGTATCATGGGGAACGCTTTCAACATTGCACTTGTACATTGTACCTAGTTGATATCATGTTCTTTTGCTTATGGATCCCGGTGGTGTGAAATAAAAGGGGAACTTGTAAGATCATGGAGTTTGTATTTGTGTTAGAGAAACACCTGGGCCGCTAGCCTAAGCCATGCCTAATCATGGTGGAAACTTCTAGCATAACCATAATGAGCATTCTATGAAGCATCCTCAATAAAAACTTATGCAAATAGCAAATAAAAAGATCGCTGAGATGCTCATTGTCTGCTTGCCTTGTCATTTTGATTATGGGATAGCTCCTATATCATGTGCAAGGGGTACCCCGTTGGCGGTTCTCTATGATACATATGTACTTACAATGACAAGAGATTACTTGTGACTAAAGTTGAGTAGCATGAGGTTTGGTCTTCGTAAGTAAGGGGCATGAGATTTCAACTTATAACTTGTCAAGCATATCCTCTTAGTTGTGTCACTTTAACCGTAATCACCTAAAGATGATTATGATAGGGGCAACGAGAGCTGAAAGCTAATAAGTACCATAATTTTTGGAAGCTCTTTATGAAACTTGAATCCCTACTTCCTTCTATGAAGGCCTTTCTTTTACTTTTTTGTTGAGTCTCCACCTTCTACCTTTATGCACCTACTTTGAGAGCATACTAGCCATTCTTAGTTCTATGTGCATTGTCCCAAGACTTGTTGATTGATGCATAACTTGATATTGCTTGTTCTTAAACTACTTGTATCTAGTCACTCTTATGAACCTTGAAGGTGTCCTATGCATTTATGTTTGCTACTCCATGAGGGACAAGCTGAATGCAACTATGCTAGGTTTTCTTTATGTGAAACAAACAAACGTCTTGCAAAGCATTGTTATTCATGAATCTTTTGTTTGTGCCTTTTCATGTTGCAACATAGTTGCTATGTCTTATTGCTAGAACTTTAACTTTCATGCTATGTTGATACTATGATCCCAGCTATCCATGTTTTACAAATACTTCGATCAAGGTTATGATGGTGCATGTCACCTCAAAAATTATTCTTCCTTTTTATCACTTACCTACTCGAGGACGAGCAGGAGTTAAGCTTGGGATGTTGATACGTTGCTAACGTATCTATAAGTTTTGATGTTCCATGCTTGGTTTTTATCTACTTTCTTATGTTTTGTCCACACTTTGGAGTACTTTTACACATTTTCTAGAACTAACCTATTAACAAGATGCCACAGTGCCAGTTGCCTTTTTTCTGCTGTTTTTGGTTCTAGGAAAGTCAGAAAATCAATATTCTCGGAATTGGACCGGACAAAAGCCAAAGTCGATATTTTACTAGAAGACTCACGGAGCCAGAAGTCAAGACGGAGAGGGGCCACAGGGTGGCCACACCATATGGTGGCGCGGGATAGCCCTGGCCGCGCCACCAGGTGGTGTGGGCCCCCTGGCCGCCCATCGACCTTGCCTCTTCGCCTATAAGATGCCTCCCGATGCAAAAACCCTAAATCATCAAGCCTCCAGCCACAAAAAGTTCCGTAGCACCGCCGCCACCGAAGGGGAGATTCGGGGGACATAAAGTCTCTGTTCCGGCACCCTGCCGAGACGGGGAAGTGCCCCCGGAGCCATCTCCATCGATCTCCATCACCATTGTTGATTCCCATGATGAGGAGGGAGTAGATCTCTCTCGAGGCTAAGGGTTCTATCGGTAGCTATGTGTTCATCTCTCTCTCTATGCATGATCATATGGTGATCATGAGCTTTGTAATCTATAGATCTACCTTGCTACTCAAGTGCTTTAATAGATCTCTGCTCTCCCCATGTGTGTGAAGTTGACAGTGTGCACACCATGGTGGCACTTAGGCAAGAGATTTCAAATACTTGTTATGAGTTATATTTGGAGTTGGATGTCTTTATGAAATTGTGGTGTTTGTTGGAACCATCTAGTGCTCAAGGTGACAATGTGGGGTTATCTAGATGCGAAAAGCGAACTTTGAGGTGTGCTGTTATAGCCTTACCATGGATTAGAGTGTCCAACCGGAGAGTAGTTCAGCGTAGTATCATAAAGAAGAATATATTTATATGAGAGTGTTCACTAGTGAAAGTATGATCCCTAGGCCTTGTTTCTAAGCATTCAAACCCCGTTTGCAATTAGATCTGTTACATGTTTGCTTGCTTCCATCTTTATTTCAGATTGCCTTTAGTATCTTCCACGCCATCAAAGTACTTTCTAGCACCATTGTCTTATATCCATACCACTTGTATTTCACTATCTCTTTGCTAAACTAGTGCACCTATACACCTGACAACTGTATTAGGTGTGTTGGGGACACAAGAGACTTCTGGTATCTTGATTGCAGGGTTGCTTTGAGAGGGATACCTTTGACCACTTCCTCTCTGAGTTCGATAGACCTTGGGTGATCCACTTAAGGTAAACTTTCTGTTGTTCTGCAAACCTCTTCACTTGGAGGCCCAACAACTATCTACAAGAATAGAAGTGCATAGACATCAAGCTATTTTTTGGCGCCGTTGTCGGGGAGGTAAGGTAAAAGGTACTCACATCCTCCGGTGTGAGTGCTCGAAGTTATTTCCTTTAGATTCTGCAATTTTGTCTTTTTGTTTCTTGTTTTTATTTTCACTAGTTAGGCTTAATGGAAAACAACAAAAAAATAGAGAGCTTTATAGTATTTATCTTGAGTTAGGACATGAAGTGTTTGAAGAGAAAATTAAAAAACCTATGGAACTTTATTTGCATGCTAATAGCAATGTTGTTAGTATGAATTCTTTGGACACCATTATTGCTAATGCTATGGAAAAGTCTAAGCTTGGGGAATCTAGTTTTTATGAAAATGATCTTTTTAGTTCCCCAGCTTTGGAAGATAGCTATTCTATTGCTTATGATGATACCAAACCTCTAATATATGACGATTATAATGATGAATATTATATTTTCAGTCCACGTACTATTGAGGAGAAAATTAATGATTACAATATGCCTCCTATATTTGATGATTATGGTGATGAGAATAATAATGATAGCTATTTTGTTGAATTTTCTCCCACCACAATTAATAAGAATGACTATGCTTATGTGGAGAGTAATAATTATTATATGCATGTCGCTCATGATGAGAATGTTTTATGTGATAGTTATATTGTTAATTTTATCCATGATGCTACTGAAAGTTATTATGAGAGAGGGAAACATGGTTTTATGTATCTCAATAATATTAAGTTTCCCCTCTTTATGTTGAAAGTCTTGAAGTTGCACTTGTTTTGCTTTACTATGCTTGTTGGTTTGTGCTTTCATGACTTATTTCTTTACAAGATTCCTATGCATAGGAAGTGGGTTAGACTTAAATGTGTTTTGAATTTGCTTCTTGATGCTCTCTTTTTTTACTTCAATTTATATTTTGTAAGTGAGCATCTTCTCAAACTATCATGCCTAACTTAAAGGCGTTAAAGAAAAGTACTTATTGGGAGATAACCCAAAAGTTTTAGATGAGTCTTGGAAGTTATTACCTCTGTAATAACCGCTCCTTATTCTTTTTATTTGCTTTTTGTGCCAAGAGTAACCTCTAATAAGAGAGAAGTAATGCTTGGGAAAGTTGCTGTCCTGAAACAGATTTTTGTGCTTCACTATAAAAATTCTTGTAAAATCTCTGTACATCGGTTTGAGGCGTCAATTTTTGTGATTTTTTCCCCAAGTTGTTATCTAACTTTCGTTAGTTCAACACTTTTCAATTTGAGCAACAGAAGGTCTTCGAAAAAATTGGTTTTTACCTGCTGGTCTATTTTGACAGATTTCTGCCATTATTTGCATTTGCTTCTTGTTGATTCCTTTTTGGGTTCTTTTTGGAGAATTGAGCTTTTTGAGGGAAGTGCTAAAGTATCTTGTGTTTTAATGGAAGTTTTATTGGTGTTGAAACTGAACCCAAAGACTTATTATCTTCATTGCACTAATGTTGCTAATAAAGATTGTGTGAAGTTTTGTATGAAGGAAAAATTTCAGGTGTATGGAAGGAATGAGTAATGAGATGAAGGATGGACTAAAGCTCAAGCTTGGGGATGCCACACGTGTCACCCCAAGAAATATCCAAGAAGTACAAACGTCAAAGCTTGGGGATGCCCAAGGCATCCCCCTCTTCATCAATAAAAATCACAGGTTTCTTCCAAACACTTCATTTTTATTGTTTCATGCACAGTTGTGTTGTTCTTGGAGCGTCTTCTTTTTCATTTTCATTTTGGTTTTTCGTTTGCTTGGTTTGCTTAGTTTTCTGAATAAATTGGTTGGATCCCCTCTTTCATACATTGGTTTTCAAATAGTTTGGTTTGGATTGGAAAAGAGTAGCAAAGTTCATGCTTAAGTGGTAAAGAGAGCTTGTTTTTGACTGTGGCCTATGCTTTGTCATGCCATGCTTGATATTGATTTGGCTTTATGCTTAGTATTCTTTGCTGTAGCATGACTTGTTATGAACAATTGAGATTTCTTAATGTGCCTTGGAAGAATCATGCGTTGTTTTAGCATATGAAAGCATATTATTGTGGTATTCTCCTTTAATGCTTTATCTGGGTTGACTTGGCGCATGCTCACACCATGTTATGACTATCCCAAGTCACCATAGCCTTTATGATCCTTTGGTTTTCGACTTGTAATATCAGTTTATGCTTTAATTAATGATGTTTCGTCGCTTTGCATGATTATATCCATTATTGCTCTCTTAGTTGGTCGCTCCCAGTCTTTTGCTAGCCTCCATACCAAGTATGAGTTCCACTCATGCATCCAACTCCTAAAACCAAGTTATTTCAAAGAGTCCACCATACCTACCTATTAGCATTTGCCATTCCAAGTATATTCATGTTTTTATCTACCTTCCGAATTAAACTTCTTATGAGAAAACTAGTGATTAAAGTTCTCACGAACTTGATGGCACACTTTACTTTTCTTGCACTTAATAAACTTGAACCATTGCATCCATCTTTGTTGAGTATATGCTTGCGCTTTATAAGTTGAAGTTAGCAGAACCATGTATCCTGGGGAACGCTTTCAACATTGCACTTGTACATTGTACCTAGTTGATATCATGTTCTTTTGCTTATGGATCCCGGTGGTGTGAAATAAAAGGGGAACTTGTAAGATCATGGAGTTTGTATTTGTGTTAGAGAAACACCTGGGACGCTAGCCTAAGCCATGCCTAATCATGGTGGAAACTTCTAGCATAACCATAATGAGCAGTCTATGAAGCATCCTCAATAAAAACCTATGCAAATAGCAAATAAAAAGATCGCTGAGATGCTCATTGTCTGCTTGCCTTGTCATTTTGATTATGGGATAGCTCCTATATCATGTGCAAGGGGTACCCCGTTGGCGGTTCTCTATGATACATATGTACTTACAATGACAAGAGATTACTTGTGACTAAAGTTGAGTAGCATGAGGTTTGGTCTTCGTAAGTAAGGGGCATGAGATTTCAACTTATAACTTGTCAAGCATATCCTCTTAGTTGTGTCACTTTAACCGTAATCACCTAAAGATGATTATGATAGGGGCAACGAGAGCTGAAAGCTAATAAGTACCATAATTTTTGGAAGCTCTTTATGAAACTTGAATCCCTACTTCCTTCTATGAAGGCCTTTCTTTTACTTTTTTGTTGAGTCTCCACCTTCTACCTTTATGCACCTACTTTGAGAGCATACTAGCCATTCTTAGTTCTATGTGCATTGTCCCAAGACTTGTTGATTGATGCATAACTTGATATTTCCTGTTCTTAAACTACTTGTATCTAGTCACTCTTATGAACCTTGAAGGTGTCCTATGCATTTATGTTTGCTACTCCATGAGGGACAAGCTGAATGCAACTATCCTAGGTTTTCTTTATGTGAAACAAACAAACGTCTTGCAAAGCATTGTTATTCATGAATCTTTTGTTTGTGCCTTTTCATGTTGCAACATAGTTGCTATGTCTTATTGCTAGAACTTTATCTTTCATGCTATGTTGAAGTACTATGATCCCAGCTATCCATGTTTTACAAATACTTTGATCAAGTTTATGATGGTGCATGTCACCTCAAAAATTATTCTTCCTTTTTATCACTTACCTACTCGAGGACGAGTAGGAGTTAAGCTTGGGGATGTTGATATGTTGCTAACGTATCTGTAAGTTTTGATGTTCCATGCTTGGTTTTTATCTACTTTCTTATGTTTTGTCCACACTTTGGAGTACTTTTACACATTTTCTAGAACTAACCTATTAACAAGATGCCACAGTGCCAGTTGCCTTTTTTCTGCTGTTTTTGGTTCTAGGAAAGTCAGAAAATCAATATTCTCGGAATTGGACCGGACAAAAGCCAAAGTCGATATTTTACTAGAAGACTCATGGAGCCAGAAGTCAAGACGGAGAGGGGCCACAGGGTGGCCACACCATATGGTGGCGCGGGATAGCCCTGGCCGCGCCACCAGGTGGTGTGGGCCCCCTGGCCGCCCATCGACCTTGCCTCTTCGCCTATAAGATGCCTCCCGATGCAAAAACCCTAAATCATCAAGCCTCCAGCCACAAAAAGTTCCGCAGCACCGCCACCACCGAAGGGGAGATTCAGGGGACATAAAGTCTCTGTTCCGGCACCCTGCCGAGATGGGGAAGTGCCCCCGGAGCCATCTCCATCGATCTCCATCACCATTGTTGATTCCCATGATGAGGAGGGAGTAGATCTCTCTCGAGGCTAAGGGTTCTACCGGTAGCTATGTGTTCATCTCTCTCTCTCTCTCTATGCATGATAATATTGTGATCATGAGCTTTGTAATCTATAGATCTACCTTGCGACTCAAGTGCTTTAATAGATCTCTGCTCTCCCCATGTGTGTGAAGTTGACAGTGTGCACACCATGGTGGCACTTAGGCTAGATATTTCAAATACTTGTTATGAGTTATATTTGGAGTTGGATGTCTTTATGAAATTGTGGTGTTTGTTGGAACCATCTAGTGCTCAAGGTGACAGTGTTGGGTTATCTAGATGCGGAAAGCGAACTTTGAGTTGTGCTGTTATAGCCCTACCATGGATTAGAGTGTCCAACCAGAGAGTAGTCCAGCGTAGTATTGTAAAGAAGAATATATTTATATGAGAGTGTTCACTAGTGAAAGTATGATCCCTAGGCCTTGTTTCTAAGCATTGAAACCCTGTTTGCAATTAGATCTGTTACATGTTTGCTTGCTTCCATCTTTATTTCAAATTGCCTTTAGTATCTTTCACGCCATCAAAGTATTTTCTAGCACCATTGTCTTATATCCATACCACTTGTATTTCACTATCTATTTGCCTAACTAGTGCACCTATACACCTGGCAAGTGTATTGGGTGTGTTGGGGACACAAGAGACTTCTTGTATCTTGATTGCAGGGTTGCTTGAGAGGGATACCTTTGACCACTTCCTCCCTGAGTTCGATAAACCTTGGGTGATCCACTTAAGGGAAACTTGCTGCTGTTCTACAAACCTCTACACTTGGAGGCCCAACAACTGTCTACAAGAATAGAAGTGTGTAGACATCAGTATGTATTATTTACAATAAGTCAGTTGCCCACTCCATTGTTCCCGAAAACGGGGTTCTAGTCATCTTGCCCTTAAGGCATGATTCACATGTATCAAATGATTCATAATCAAGTGATTCCAGAAGTCCATCAGAATGGAGCTTCTTCATGAGTTTAATACCAATATGACCTAAAAGGCAATGCCACATATATATATATATATATATATAGCTATGTCATCATTCATCTTGATTCTTTTGGCATTCATATTATGAATATGTGTACTACTACTATCAAGATTCAGAATAAATAAACCATTCTTTCGGGTGCATGACCATAAAACATATTATTATAAAAGCAACAACCATTGGTCTCAGATGAAAATGAATAACCATTTTTCATTCAATAAAATCCAGATATAATGTTCATGCTCAATGCAGGCACCATATAACACTTATTTAGGTTTATTATCAATCCTGATGGTAGATGAGAGGTAGCGTCCCAACAACGATCACATCCACCTTTGATCCATTGTCGACGTGCATCATAACTTCATCCTTGGCTAGTTGCCGACTATTCCTTAGCCCCTGTTTCAAGTTACATATGTTAGCAACCAAACCGGTATCAAATACCCAGGTGCTACTTTGACTACTAGTAAGGTACACATCAATAACATATATATCACATATACCTTTGTTCACATTCCCAGACTTCTTATCTGCCAAGTATTTTGGGCAGTTCTTCTTCCAGTGACCATTCCCCTTGTAGTAGAAACACTCACTATCAGGCTTAGGGCCTCCCTTGGTTTTCTTCTCAGGTGCAACATTAGACTTGCCGTCCTTCTTGAAGTTACCCTTGGACTTGCCTTTCTTGTCCTTTTTCTTAAAAATGGTGGTCTTGTTATTGACCACAAACACTTGGTGCTCTTTCTTTATGTCTACCTCAGTAGTGTTTAGCATGGTTGCGAGTTCAATGAGCGACTTGTTCACACCAATCATGTTGTAGTTCAGCATAAACCCTTTCTAGCTTGGTGGTAACAACTATAGAACCCTATCCATTGTAAGATCGGATGGAATCTCACATCCTAGTGGCTCAAGACATTGAGCGTAGCCCGTCATCTTGATGATGTGCTCGCTCACATAGCTATATATGCTCCTCCATCTTTGTGCTAAAGAACTTATCAGAGATCTCATATCTCTCCTCACGATTTAGTCCCCAAACATAGTTTTGAGTTTCTCCACCATTGCATCAGCATTAGTAAGCCCAAAGCGCTTTCGGAGTTCAGGCTCGAGTGATTGGAGGATCGCACACTAATACGTTGCAAACGTATCTATAATTTTTGATGTTCCATGCTTGTTTTATATCTACTTTCTTATGTTTTGTCCACACTTTGGAGTATTTTATACAATTTCTTGGACTAACCTATTAACAAGATGCCATAGTTCTAGTTGCCTGTTTTCTGCTGTTTTTGGTTCTAAAAAGTCAGAAAATGAATATTCTCGGAATTGTATGGGACAAAAGCCAAAGTCAATATTTCACTGAGGGGAACACAGAGCTAGAAGATGAGACGGAGAGGGGCCAGGGGCCGGCCACACCACCTGGCCACGCGACCAGGCCTGACCCGCGCCTGGGGGTGGTGCGGCCGCCTCGGGCACCCCCTCGGCCTCCCCTTTCACCTATAAGAAGCCTCCAATATAGAAACCCTAAGTACCCGATCAAACACCCGATCAAAATTCCACAAAAGAGTCTGTAGACGCTGCCATCTCCATCCCTAGATCGGGAGGGATCTGAAGCTCTTCCGGGCACCCTGCCGGAGGGGAGAGATCACCCTGGAGGCCTTCTTCATCACCATGCCTGCCTCCGGTGTGATGCGTGAGTAGTTCATCCCTAGACTACGGGTCCATGTAGTAGCTAGATGGTTGGTTCTTCTCCTTTGTGCTACCATGTTTAGATCTTGTGAGATCCGTTCATGATCAAGATCGTCTATTTGTAATCATACATGTTGTGTTTGCGGAGATCCGATGGATATTGAGATGCTATTTCAGATTGATTATTGATTCTATCATGTATTTGTTATTTGTGATCTTGCATGCTCTCCGTTGTTAGTAGCTATCTTGGCCGAGTAGATGCTAGCAACTCTAAGAGGGAGTATTTATGCTCGATAGTGGGTTCATGCCTCTAGTAATCTGGGAAGTGAAAGAAATCTCTAAGGTACTAGATGTGTTGTTGCTACTAGGGAGGAAACAACAATCCTTTGTTAATAGAACAATCGTATTGTTTACTTTACACACTTTGCTTAATGCAATTCTCTGTTGCTTGCAACTTAATACTGGAAGGGGTTCGGATGATAACCTGAAGGTGGATTATTAGTCATAGATGCAGTTGGATTACGGTCTATGTATAATGTTGTAATGCCCAATCAAATCTCATAGGAGTCAAGATGATTAGTATATGCATGTATGCTTTCACTACATAGAATGTGCTAACTGGTGACCCTAAATATTGGTCATAGAAAGGTCATAGTAATTTATCTATGACCTTTCTATGACCAAAAATAGTAGGTCATATAGCGAGGGTCACTATAGATAGCTAACGACCTTTTTTTAAATTGGTCATGGATGTTATGACCAATATAGATGGTCATAGTGTCAATGACCAAACAATTTGGTCATGACATTCTGGCATGTCCACGTAAGCTAATCCTACGTGTAATCTGACATGGCAGCAAATTCAGCCCGGTCCAGTTCTGTGGTTTACCTGGGCCAAGCCCATCAACTCAGTTTATTTATATTTTTTCCTATGAATTTCCAGGCAGATACATGGGCCAAGCTCAACGTTCTGGCCTTTAAAATTTTTGGGCCATGGCCTTTTTAGCTTGATTGTTTTAGATTTCTTATTTATTTTAAAACGATGGATACACTAGTAAAATGGCCCCAGTTGTCAGGTTCTCATAAGTGGGACCCAATTGTCAGTCTGCTTTCAGATTTTAATTTGCAACAGATAAATAACAATTGTTTATATAGGAAAATATAGAAAATAATACTTCAAATAACACCCAAAATAAGTCTGTTACATCATATAACACAGCGTTTAAGGGCAACCACAATATAACATAGATACAACGCTAGCCAACGGCTAGTCTCATCTTTTTTAATCAAACAACACAAATACAATGGCAATCACAGTAACTACTCTAGAAGTGCAATAACTAATACTTTTTCCTGAGTAGGTCTTCAAGTATCATCAAACTTCTTCAGCATGGAGATCCTACAAGACAGACAATACAATAAGAATTGACAGCCGTTGTCACACAAATAAGAGCTAGTAGAGCCACAAGACAGTTGAGCTAGTAGAGCTACAGGACAGTTGAGCTAGTTGAGCTACTATATGATGTTTTAAAATTCACAATAGAAGGCAAACCATAACAAGCACATTCGCAAAATATAAATTGGCTAGTAGAGCTACAGTTGAATAGACTAGGCAGTATTGAAATGATGGTCTAATAGCATGTTAGAGCGCCATGACGAGCTCTAGCCAGAGCGTGTGCAGAAAAAGTGCAAGTATTTGAAAAGAAATAACATAGATGAGCTCCAACACATATGGGTTTTAATGAAAAGTAAATAAACATAAACAAGGCTGCAGCAAAAGAACATGGAAAGGAAGGTCCACTGCTGCCCACTAAATAAAGTTTGAAACGTAAGGTCTAATGTACATAGTTAACATAATACCCTTCTCGATGGAAAGATATTCCAGAGACTTGATGACATATTCACATTCTAAGAGTAGCACATGAACTGTTAAACATCCCAGATTGATGACATATTCACATTCTAAGGATGGATTAGCTACAGAGTATCATGCTTACAAGTTCAGATGATGGACTTGGCGAGATGCTGAATAGCTTCCTCTAGTTACTTGCAAGCAGCACAGCACAGGCACATAGGCAGATTAGGAAACAAAACAAATTTACAGCAGCGGATCAGCAAATGACTAGAATTGATGAGAACCGTTATAGGTAAGCAATATATTGTTGTAAAGTGTTTTGAGGCATAGTGTAAGTATAAGTTCATGTACAGAACAACATAACGGCGTAGTTAACAGATCCGAAATGATGAAGGTATATTATTACAGGAAACTCAGGATAGATTATACATATACTACTGCTAGAGCATTAAAAGCCTAGGTAGCGGAACAAATCAGAGACGAGTAGTAGTTGGAAGGGAGAAGCAGGACCTGCACCATGGCGGCATGCAAGGTGGTCGGAGTTGACGGGCAGCTGCGGCGGAGATATGGCCTGACGTGGGATTGAGGACACTAGAACACCATCTCATATAGCTTCAGAAAAGAAGTAAACATGCCATGCAGAACTAGTTAGCTGAATGTGTTATGTTTCTGGATATATTTTGTACATGAACTAAGAAAGTGAGATTCAAACAAAACAACAGCATCGCTTGTGAGAGTAAAGGCAACATAGCCAAAGGAAAATTTATGGTGATGTGATTATACTCGAAAACTACCTTGATACTTGAAAATATGAGGTTCAGGCATGCTCAGTGTACAAGCTCAGAGAGCTAATCAACTGAAACTATTAATAAGGAAAAGAAGATTACTAGTGAACAAGTGAAAATAACAAAAATAAACTATTTTATGGCTTATGTGACAATGCAGCATTTAGAAAAACTTGGTACCCACAACCAGCACATAAATAAATCCATAATTTACAGGAATGCATAACTGAGCGAGCGCGATGGTCGGACAGTGTTGCTCGAGCGCCACGTCTCTGAAGCTCTTCTGTTATCTGTTGTACTACTACGTCTCAACCAACTGAGTGCTGGGTTGAGTTTTCCTCTCCAACTTTGCTTCTCTAGTCCAGGTTCTACTCGTCTAGTACATCCCTCAGAGATCGGTAATTTCTGTTCAAATGATCAAATCTCACTGTATTTGATTAAATTGATTTTTGGACTATGGAGAATTGAAATGATTCAATGATTTCATAATTTATATTGTGTGTTAACCACTAATCTCAACACCAAGCCGATTCAACAACTCCTTAAACCAAGGAAATTGTCTAAATTGAACATCAACCGGAACAACTCTGGCACTATTTTTATTTACTTCTACTCCTACTTTTGAAACACAAATGAGTTAAATTTATATGTTTAGCTGTGCAATTGTACCAAATTATATGTTCAGCTTTGCAAAACCGAATCCACGCAAGCAGGTTAAGAAGCCAGATGCAAGTCAATTAGGCAGGAGCAAAAAATGGAATCGAGGGTGCTTACATTTTTTTGGAGGAGACGACGAATAGAAGTTGAGGCGTCTGGGAAGGGAGGCGAAGGAGAGCATCTAGGCGGCCGGTGCAGAGGCGACACCATCCCCTTCCCGGTGGTAGATCTTGGCATGGTGGGGCCGGAGGGGATCCTTTGCCTGCGTCGTGGAGAAGTAGGCGGGAAAGGAAGGTGCTCTTGTCGCTGCCAGAAGGAACTGCGGACGACGGCCGTGGCGTCCTGGTTGCCTTCATCCATGGTAGGGACGCGGTAGGGCGAGCTCAACGGAGCGTCGGGCACTGATGCCCACGCACGCCGGCGAGCAAGACCACCTTGACACCACTGGATCTCAACCCGCATGGAGGTTCGCCATGGCGTCGTGGTTCCTGGGCGGTCGCCGCCTCTATTGATCGAGGGGCTAGGGTTTCAGGTAGGAAGGGGATTTGGTGCGGTGAGGTGTGAGAGGGATGCTAGATCGAGCAAAGGTGTGGCGGCGAAGAGCACTTCTGCGTGGGAGAAGGTGCGGCGGCGAGCAGAGAGAGGGAGCTATGGTGGCGGCGGGGTCTAGGACGAGGTGTGAGGGGCATGTAGGACTAGGGTTTCTTTTTTGACAGAGACTATAGACTGTTGAGCGAGAGAGGGAGGTTGTGGCGGCGGGGTCTAGGACGAGGTGCGCGGGGCGTGTGGGGACTAGGGTTTGGGGAGAGGATGTTACAGAAATACCCCATGAACACTTCTGTGGGTCAAGATTGTTGGAACTAGGGCGTTTTGGTCATTCGAAAGTGAAAAGGATTGGGAGGTGTGAGAACGTTGGATGGATGTCATGTGAATGACCAAGATCTGCTTTGGTGGGGAGATCCGTGAACAGTGTGATTCTCCATTGTGATTGGTTGGCTCTATCACTGCGTCTTGAAACCGACATAAGTACAAAAAAATCGAAAAACCTTCGCAATGCATCATTTTATATGATCTAGTATCCAGGTAAAATAACACACTTGCAATATTTCAAATACTTTAAAAAAGTTTTAACAAAAAGAGTTATCGAGTATGAAGTTTCGTGGCTTTCAGGTCAAATGACCAATGTTAAGGCTAGAATCGCGGCATAGTTTGTGATAAGGTTCCCATATTGTACACGCATGTGCATCTTGAGATAGCCAACAATGTTGTAGGAGGAAGTTTACCTTTTTGTCACACAGAAAATGCATTTTCCATTTTCTGAACACAAAAAACAGGGCGTTTTGTGAAGCAACCACCAAAGTTCTAATTCAAAATGGTACAACCCTATTTTTCAAAAATACTATACCACCTCATATGGATAATGTCACAAGTGGGATATCTGAAACCTTTCCTTCCACCCCTCACAAAAAGACAAATGTCTGCCGAATCGGTAGGAAGTGGGTTTGATTTGAACTGCAGGTACATTATCTAATACTCATGATTTTTTGAAAAAATAATTTTTAGGTTCAAAACATGTTTTATCAGAGATCCAATGCAAGTTTTGCGAGACCCATCCCCTAGGTAAGAACCTCCGTGCCCGCCGTTTTTACCAAAGGTTGAAACGGGGATAAAAATTCAAAAACGGTTCAAACAAGGTAAATCCTTCGCGTGGTGTCATATTATGTGATATAGTTACAAGGAAAAATACCAGAGTTGGTATATTGATTGCATCTTGATAAAACCTTCACAAAAATGAGCTATCTTGTTCGAGGTGTCATGGCTTTCGGGTCAAAAGACCAATGTTATGGCCAGAATCGCGGCATAGTTTGTGATAATGTGCCCATATTGTGCATGCATGTGCATCTTGGGATGCCTAACAATGTTGTAGGAGGAAGTTCTCCTTTTCGTCGCACAGAAAATGCATTTTCTATTTTCCGAGTACAAAAAATGGGGCGTTTTGTGAAGCAACCACCAAATGGTTAATTCAAAATGCTAAAACCATATTTTTCAAAAATACTATACAACCTTACATGAACAATGTCCTGAGTAGGGTATCTCAAACCATTTTGTCCACCCCTAGCGAAAAATACAAATGTCTGCCGAATCGGTAGAAAGTGGGTCCGATTTGAACTATAGGTACATGATCTGATGCTCATGATTTTTCGAAAAAATCATTTTTAGACTCAAAATATGATGTTTCTTCAGAGATCCATTAAGATTTTAGCGAGGAGCATCCCCTATCTATGAACCTTAAAGCCTGTCGTTTTGACCATAGTTTAAAACGGACATAAAAAATTCAAAAACGGTCCAAATGAGGTAACTCCTTCGCGTGGTGTCATATTATGTGACATATTTGTAAGGAAAAATACCAAACTTGTTATATTGCGAACATCTTAAAAAACCTTCATAGAAATGAGTTATCTTGTTCGAGGTTTTATGGCTTTCGGGTCAAAAGACCAATGTTATGGCCAGAATCGCGGCATAGTGTTATAATGTGCCCATATTGTCCATGCATGTGCATCTTGGGATGCCTAAAAATGTTGTAGGAGTAAGTTTTACTTTTCGTTCCACAAAAAATGCATTTTCTATTTTCTGAGTGCAAAAAATGGAGCGTTTTGTGAAGCAACCACCAAATGGTTAATTCAAAATGCTAAAACCATATTTAAAAAAATACTATACAACCTTACATGGACAATGTCCTGAGTAGGATATCTTAAACCATTTTGTCCACCCCTGGCGAAAAAGACAAATTCCTGCCGAATTGGTAGGAAGTGGGTCCGATTTGAACTACAGGTACATGATCTGATGCTCATGATTTTTTGAAAAAAATAATTTTTAGACTCACAATATGATGTTTCTTCAGAGATCCATTAAGAGTTTAGCAAGGAGCATCCCCTATCTATGAACCTTAAAGCCCGTTGTTTTGACCATAGTTTGAAACGGACATAAAAAATTCAAAAATAGTCGAAATGAGGTAACTCCTCCGCGTGGTATCATATTATGTGACATATTTGCAAGGAAAAATACTAAACTTGGTATATTGCGAACATCTTGAAAAAACCTTCACAGAAATGAGCTATCTTGTTCGAGGTTTCATGGCTTTCGGGTCAAAAGACCAATGTTATGGCCAGAATCGCGGCATAGTTTGTGATAATGTGCCCATATTGTGCATGTATGTGCATCTTGGGATGCCTAACAATGTTGTAGGAGGAAGTTTTCCTTTTCGTCGCACAGAAAATACATTTTCTATTTTCCGAGTACAAAAAACGGGGCGTTTTGTGAAGCAACCACCAAATGGTTAATTCAAAATGCTAAAACCGTATTTTAAAAAAAATACTATACAACCTTACATGGACAATGTGCTGAGTAGGGTATCTCAAACCATTTTGTCCACCCCTGGCAAAAAAGACAAATTCCTGCCGAATCGGTAGGAAGCGGGTCTGATTTGAACTACAGGTACATGATCTGATGCTCATGATTTTTTGAAAAAATCATTTTTAGACTCACAATATGCTGTTTTATTAGAGATCCAATGCAAGTTTAGTGTGGCTGTCAACACCCGGATTTTTAATCCCAGATGTCTGTTATGTCATTCATTGCAATCCCGGGATTACCATATTTGCGAGACATAAAAGATTGGATATCACAGTAAATCATCCATTACAAACCATACATAAGGTCTTACACAAATAAGGATCTCATGCTACAGTCTTAATACAACAAGCAGCGGAATAAAAGATAAGCGTAGCGGTGGGGTCCATCTTCAGGGGCACATGCAATGCTGACGAAGGCAGATAATCCTAGTTATCATAGTTGTCCTGTTGGCCATCATCTTGATAGTCTCCTTCATAGTCTGGCCATGAGAATAGCCAGGGAAAAAAAGCCATGAGTACTCTTTAAGTACTCGCAAACTACCACTAACAAGTAGTATAGTTCTAAGTAAAGTGCTAACTCTAGGTTAAACTATAAAGTTAAGTTTGAAACCTAAGCTGAGTTCAGAAGCAAAGAAAGATAAAATAAAGTTCTAGAATCACTTAAGTTGAGAAGCTAGTGTCATAGTCACAACCCTGTTGTGATCAAGTCAAGATTCATCATTCCTTTCATAAGTTATTTTGAAAACATCTGACAATGAAACAGTATGGCCATTCCAACTATCCATAACCGCGGACGCGACTATTCGAATAGTTTGACACTCTGTAGAGGTGGTACACTTTCACCACAAGATTCGATACATCTGTCCGGGATAACCCTGAATCATCATACTTAGTATGCAGATAATCAAACATAACCTTTCCTTTACACACCCTAGTACAAGCACCTCTCCTACGAGCATGGCCTCCCAACCATGACCATCTGTCATCTTGGGCACTGCATAGGTGGACAACATTGAGAGGTAGCCTCAGCTCAAACCTCTCCCGCGAGGGAACTAATACTAATGCGTATAAACTTCCGGCTAGGCCTTACCCAATTCAGGTATTGTGGTTGTATGGTAAATTTGGAATGGTATCGCATCCAAATCCAACCATCAGTTTTATAAAAGGGCTAAGGCTCCTGCCTCAACATTTTCATCATCATAAACCATTTGTGTTTCTCAACCCATGTCAAAACATCTCAATAGCCTGACTCATCATTCCAAGGTTTTCTCAATTCATTTTCACCAAGTGTTCCCATCTAAAGTGACTCAAGTTTTTATCTAACTCTAAACTACTAAGTTAAGAGTGTTCACTAAGGTGGAAAGATGGGACCAATCTCATGCCATAGAATGACATCTAAAGTTTATCTAAATAGGCCAAGTTTTATACTCTTTATGCTACCTGCAAAACAAGTAAAGAACTTTGGTAAAAGTGAAGGAAGTAAAGCTTGGAAAATAATACTTGGGGTAGTAATAGTCAAAGTAGTGTGACCAAAGCATGCCTAAAGCATCTTTGCTCAATCATCTAGCTTAATTCTAGTTTGCTAAGCATTATACTTGCAAGTGTTAGCTTGCATTGTTAATGGTGGCTAGCTAGTATAATACGTGCAAGGGTTGGCTTTCCAATAGTAGCTTGCCTTGGTTGGTGCAGTGGTTGAAGTTTTCTCCCTCCTCTTGATAGAACTCCTCCTCATCGAAAGCTTGGTCGGTACTATCGTCTATAAATATATACGGAGTACACAATCACCAAACATTACTTAACTAGTCTAATTAGCACTCTAAGGCACACATTTGATGATCTATTATCATCACAAGCATCACAAGTTTTATTAATAGCTTCATTCTTTTTATTTAAAAAAAGTAATTTCTACTCATTGAAAATAACTAAGATTTAATATTCACCACTTAAAATATGGGATCATGTGGACACATGTCATCACCACATATTCTAACATATGGGAATGTGATTTATAGGTTGGATCACAATTACTTTGGTTTAAGTTCATTATTTAATGATTTAAAGTGACTAGAAATGCCTATATAGCATTATTTTGGTACTAGTCCAAAGTCACTGCATGTAAACCCTAATATCATTACATATTCAGATAGGTATGGTTAAATGTGATTTTTGAGAGTTGGAATCAACTCAAAAGCTATCATGGTTGATTTTATAAAAATGTTTGAATGTGCAAAAGCTTCTATCTTGTTATTTTTACTAGGAGAGATCCCTAACTCTAATTGAATTAAATCCAACGGGCTTGGATAGATCTTTCCAGTAGCTTTCAAAAAAAATTGGAATCACTCCATTTGGATATGTAGATCTCTCTGAATTGATTTTCAAACTAAAGGACAGAACTAGGTTCAAACCAAAAAGAAAAATCTAGATTTGAATTAAATGGGTCACGCGGGAAAGCTAACGGGCCGGCCCAGTGGCACTCCGCGGCACGAGGCTCAACTGACAGGGAGGTCCACCGGTCAGCGGCTCATAACACGCGAAGCGATACGGGGCGAGTCGTCGACGACGGACAAGTCGCCGGCGAGGACAAACCCTAGCAGCTCGGTGGGGGTGCTCAGGGGGCATACCAGGGCTCCAACGACGACGACGATGGGGGCAAATGAACTGGTAGACAACGGCAAGCTCAGGGGTGGTCGAGGTAGCTCCGGGGGTGGACGAAATCGACGTCGCCTTCTCCTCCTCTGCTGCGGGCTCCTCCGGCCAAATTCCGGCGAGCAAGTGCTCGCGCTCCTCCGGCTAGAGGTGGGGAAGGACCAGTGAGGTGAGGGGAGTGTAATGGTGTGAGTGGTTTGTGTTGGGGTGGCCTCTATTTATTTATAGCGAGGCGGCAGAGTGATGAGGGCGCTCAGTGAGGGTCGCACAGCGTGCTAGCGGTGTGGCTCGAGGTAGGGGACGGTGGCTGGTCTCCTGGCGGTGCGCTACGGCTTAAATGCGGGCTTAGGGGCGGTGGCGTTTGGTCGGGCGATGCTCACGCTCTGAGCGGCAGAGGCGGCGGTCTTCACGGCGAGCGGTGGCTGTGGTGCAATTGGTGGCCAACGGGCATGTCTGGGGTGTTCCTGGGGTCGTGGTGACGCGGTGGACGTGGGCTGCGGTCGAGGGGCGGCGTGTGCACGCATGTCGGGCATGGCTCTCTGGCGCGTGCTCGGCATGGTGCAGACACTCTGGGCGCGGCGCGCTGCGCGTGGTCCACGGCTCGTCTGTGCTCGGGGAGGGGACAGGAGGTGGCAGTGAGGTCCGGGCTAGCTCATAGACATGGCGAGAGAGAGAGGGGTGGTCTGTTGCAGCGATGGCAAGTTAGGCCGGAGAGCATGGCATCAGGTTGGCATGGCATTGCTGCTAGGGGGTAGGGGATGGGGTGTAAATGGCCTGGTTGGATCAAGTGGAGACAGAGGGAGTAAATGGAGATCAATTGGGGGCAAAACCCTGTAGAAAACAGTGAGCTAAATACTAAGTGTAAACTCTGCCTGCCAAGTGCTTGTAAAAATGGCCGCAAGAAATTAACTTTTGAATTTTGAAAAGATTTTTGGTGGGTGTGTTAGTAAAAAGTTTGAGACTCTGTGGGTGCTTGGGTTTGGAAAATAAAGCTCATTTGAGTGGTTTTTGAAATAGTGGGATCTTCCCATATGAACTAGATTCAATTTTCACTTGCCATTTAAAAATAGTGTTTGAAAGTTTTTGGCAGATCACAAAGTGGGCCTTGGTACATCATTATGTGTACTAGAAAGGGGTGCAAAGATTCATAATTTTCTCTGTTAAGAATTGAGTCCTAGGAATAGCCAAAGTAGGCATGCTGATTAAAATGGCACAAATTACCATTCTCTTCTTTTATTCATTTTGATTTGTTTTTCTTTGGGATTTGTTTTGGGGAATTATTTAGATGATGTTTATTTCACCTAAGAATCATTTTACAAGCAATGGATCACTTAATCATGGCAATTCAAATCAACTCCTAATTAAATGCAGACACATATGAATGCTTTAATAATTTTAATTGGTAAAGTGTTTATTAACCCTAATTTTGATGATTTGGATCTTAATAACTTTGGATTAAAGTTTTGGGATGTTACAAACCTTCCCCCCTTAAACAAAATCTCATCCCGAGATTTACAAAGAAAACTAGGAACTAAAGAGATCCGGGAACTCTGTCCTAATGTAACCTTCTCGGTCCCAAGTGGCTTCGTCTTTGGTATGGTTGCTCCATTGAATCTTAACAAACTTGATACTTCTGGTCCTGGTGGTTCTGTAAGCTTCCTCCAAGATATGGATGGGCACTTCACGGTAGGTCAGGGCATTGTTGATCTCCATAGCTCAGTGATCGATGTTCTTGAAAACTTCCGTCTTTTCCGGCACTTCCCGGCATTTGCGAAGTAGCAAGATATGGAACACATTGTGGATGGCTAACATCTCTTCAGGTAGTTCTAGTTGATACGATACTTCTCCTCGATGGTTCAGAATCTTGAAGGGACCGATATATCTAGGGGCTAACTTCCCTTTCAGACTAAAGCGTTGGGTTCCTCTCAAGGGCGAAGCCTTGAGATATACAAAATCTCCGACATTAAAAGTCAGGTCTCTCCTTCTCTTGTCAGCATAACTCTTCTGTCTGGATTGGGCGGTCTTGAGGTGCTCACAGACTTTGTGAACCTTCTCTTCGGCTTCTCGGAGAATGTCGGGTCCAAAGATCTGAGTCTCTCCTACTTGTGACCAATTCAAAGGGGTACGACACTTTCTTCCGTATAGGAATTCAAATGGTGCCATCTGCAAATTAGCTTGATAACTGTTGTTATATGAGAATTCTGCGAAAGGCATGCAGTCTTCCCATTTTGATCTGTACTCTAACACACAAGCTCTGAGCATATCCTCTAGGATCTGGTTGACTCTCTTAGTCTGTCCATCAGTTTGCGGGTGATACGCGGTGCTGAAGTTCAACTTGGTGCCTAATCCTTCCTGGACTTTCTGCCAAAATCTCGAGGTAAACTGGGTTCCTCGATCTGATACTATGGTTTTGGGGGTTCCATGCAGACTAACAATCCTAGCAATGTACAGCTCTGCTAGCTCCGCACTCTGGTAGGTAGTCTTGACAGGTATGAAGTGAGCTACCTTGGACAGTCTATCAACTATGACCCAGATTGAGTCATTTCCCCTACTGGAAGTAGGCAAACCGGTGATAAAGTCCATTCCGATGGAATCCCATTTCTATTCCAGAATCTACAATGGTTGCAATAGTCCTGCGGGTCTCCGATGCTCTACTTTGACTCTTTGACAGATGTCAGATTTGGCGATGTAGCTTCCGATTTCTCTCTTCATCTTGTGCCACCAAAATTGCACTTTCAAATCTTGATACATCTTCGTTCCTCCGGGGTGGATAGAATAAAGAGTATCATGAGCTTCCTTCATGATAACTTGCTTCAGCTCTGAATCTGCTGGCACACAGATACGTCCTTTGTACCACATAACTCCTTCTTCGTCTTCAGTGAATCCAGGTACCTTTCCTGTACCAATACGATGTTTGATTCCGTCGATACTTTCATTTCCCTTCTGGGCTTCCTTGATTTGGCTGATTAATGTGGGTTGAAGCTCAATGCTAGCTAAGAATCCTTTGCTAGCTAGCTCAGTTCTGAACTGCTCCAACTCCTGATACAAACTTGGTTGCTTCTCCTTGATCATAGTGTTTAGCCTACAAGGCAATCTGCTAAGAGCATCCGCTACCACATTGGCTTTGGGGTGATAGTGAATGTCAAGGTCATAATCCTTGATTAACTCTATCCATCTCCTTTGCCTCATAATTTGCTCCTTCTAAGTGAAAATATACTTCAAGCTTTTGTGATCTGAGTAAATCTCATAGCGATTACCCATCAGATAATGACGCCATGTCTTCAATGCTAAAACCACGGCTGCTAATTCAAGATCATGGGTCGGATAGTTCTGCTCATGCTGCTTCAGTTGTTGAGACAGATAAGCGATGACTTTGCCTTCTTGCATCAATACACATCTGAGACCAATCTTGGATGCATCACAATACACATCAAACGGCTTCTTGATATCTAGCATGATCAATATTGGGGCTGATATCAATCTCTTCTTCAGCTCCTAAAAACTGGCTTCACACTTGTCGGTCCATTCAAACTTCTTGTTCTTATTTAACAATTGGGTCATGGGTCTGGCGATGCTTGAAAATCCTTTAACGAACTTGCGGTAGTATCCCGCTAATCCGAGGAATGCACGGACTTGGGTTGAGTGGTTGGGGCTTCCCATTCTTCGACATCTTTGATCTTGGCGGGATCAACAGAGACTCCTCCGGCAGACACAATATGTCCTAGGAATCCTACTTCTTTCAGCCAAAACTCACACTTGCTGAACTTGGCATACAACCGATGCTCTCTCAGGGTTTCTAGGATGATTCTCAGATGCTGCTCATGCTCTTCTTCTGACTTAGAGTAGACAAGAATATCATCGATAAACACAACTACAAAATTATCTAGGAAATTCATAAAGATCTTATTCATGAGATTCATGAAATAAGCAGGGGCATTGGTTAATCCAAAAGACATAACCGTATACTCGTATAAACCATAGCGAGTAGTAAAGGCGGTCTTAGGAATATCCGTTGCATGAATCTTAAGTTGGTGATAACCAGTCCTAAGATCAATCTTTGAGAATACATGGGCTCCAGTCAACTGATCAAATAGATCTTCTATCTTTGGCAAAGGGTACTTATTCTTGATGGTGACGTCATTCAACTTTCTGTAATCTGTGCAAAAATGGTTGCCTCCATCTTTCTTGTCGACGAATAACACTGGTGATCTCCATGGCGAAGCGCTTGGTTGAATCAAGCCTCTTGCCAACATAGCATCCAACTGCTTCTTCAACTCTACTAACTCTGAGGGGTTCATGCTATAGGGTCTCTGGGCTATGGGTCCGGTTCCGGGGATTAGTTCGATAATGAACTCAATATCCCTATCCGGGGGCATACCTGGCAATTCATCTGGGAATACGTCGGGGTATTCACAGACTACTCTGACTTGGTCTATGGTGGGTAGGGCTAGACTCTTGTTGCACTTGAACTGACAGGGTAAGGTTTCAGAGATATGCTCTAATGTGACTCTAGAGCTACTGGTCATGGTGATGGCTTTCTTAGCACAGTTATCAGTCCTTTATGCCTTGACATCCAGTCTATACCTAGTACTACTTCCAATCCTTTGGTTCCAAGTACAATTAGGTTGGCATAAAAATCTATCCCATGTTTCCTGATAGGTACAGCTTTGCAAATTTTTCTAGCTTTTGTAGTTGATCCGGGGATTTGAACTATCATGACATGCTTCATGTTGGTTGGGTGAATCTTACTAGTGCATGCAAATTCTTCGGTGACAAATGAATGCGATGCTCCCGAATCAAACAATACTCTTGCTAAAACTGAGTTGATAGAAAACATACCCAGCACTACATCTGGCGCTTCCTGGGCTTCTTCGGCGTTCATGTGGAAGAGACGATCGTTGCGGTTGTGAGGATTCCCTAGGGCAAATCTTCTCCCTGACTGAACACGACGCTGCTGTTGAGCTGGGGCATTCACATTGGTGGTGGCAGCAGTCTTCTTGGGACACTCATTGGAATAGTGACCCTTCACTCCACACTCAAAACAAGTGATCTGGGACTTGTCCTTTGCTGCGACAGGCACAACATTGCTGCCAGTTCTGGGTGTAGTGTTGTTGTTGTTGTTGCTCTTGGGAGGGACACGGTTGAAATTGTTGGTGTTGCCGGAGTTGTGATTGTTTCCTCCGGACTTCACATTGCCTCCGCTATAGTTGGGGTAGCTTGGGCGAGACATTGGGGGTCGATTGTTCCTTGGTGCATATCCTAGTGAGGGGTTGGGACGGTACTTCTGGTGACTGCTGGATCCTGATTGCTGCATCATACGACGTTTGTGGTTATCGGTTGCCTGATTAATCTTCCCATCCATCTGAATGGCAGAGTCGACTAGCTCTTCGAGATCCTCGAAGTGGATGTTGACGAGGACAGTCTGCATCTCATCATGCAGTCCGTTCAGGAATCTCTCCTTCTTCTTGACCTCTGTGTTGATCTCATCAGGGGCATACCTTGCAAGTGACAGGAATCTGTCACGGTATTCCACCACAGTCATTCTTCCTTGCTTCAAGTCGCGAAACTCATCTCTTAGTCTGGTGACTAGACCTTGCGACATGTGGGTGCGGCTGAACTTGGTTTTGAAGGCTTCCCATGTCATCACTTGACCATGGTTCATGTTACGGATACTAGTCCACCAAGCTCTTGCATCTCTCGCCGGATAGTGGGTGGCAAAGAGAACTTTCTCGTTGTCATCAACTCCTGCAACTTCTAAGTTATTTTCCATTGTCTGTAACCAGTCATCAGCATCTAGTGGGTTTTCAGCTTGGTTGAAGATTGGGGGATTGGTATTCTGGAAGTTTTTATGTTTGGATCTATGGTGATCCTAGTTTCCATGGTTCTAGTTATTGAGAGCCATCTGGGCGATCTGCTGCAATGTTGCTAAGTTAGCTTGGCGCTCTGCCCTGCTTGCTTCTCTGTCCGCGATGAGATTCTGCAAGATCTGCAGCATTGGGTCTTGCGACGAGCTGCTCCCTCCTTGGTTTCCACGAGTCATCTGAAGATTGAGGTAGATAAAGGGGTAAGAGGGAAAGTTCTAAGGTTCATGGTTTTGGTTTCAAAGCTAAAACTTTGAGTTTGACTCAGGTTTTGCAACTAACTTCATTTCATTCATGCAAACAAGCACACGATACAAACACACACCACAATAATCAAAGGAAAAAAGATGGTTTGAAGAACCATTCTGCAAACTACGATACAGTGGGACTGATACATCTCATGCTACGATAGTGCTCTAGTGCATCTACTCATCGTCGATGAAGTCGGAGTCCTCATCGTCAGTGTAGAAGTCCACAGCATCCTCCTCCAGAAAGTCATCATCATTGCTGAGGTAAGAATCCATGTCTCCCTGGATGTCTTCACCCTCCTCTTCTTCCTCCTTTGCTGCAAGCTGAGCTTCCTACTCCTTGACGGTCTTCTCGAGGTCGTCCACCTTCTTGCGAATACGGGCGATGGTGCGATCCTTCTTCTCACGCTGGAGGCGAAGAGACTGACGATCCTTGACTAGCAGTGAGAAAGTCTGGGCCTTCTGGGCGGCAATGGCACGGTTGTGGTTGGCGAACTCCCTAGCATTGTCTAATTCCTTCTGACGATCGTACATAAGGAAGTCAAGGTTCTCCACTTGACGCTTTAGCTCCGGGTGACTTGGCATCTCCATCGGCATTCCCATGAAGTCACGTCTTGCATAGTGAGCAAAACGGGTTCCCTGGAGTTGGTTGATGCTGAGGGCACATAGACGTGCGAGAGCTTCATGCATTGCCCTAGCTAATCCATCTAGCCAGTTGTTCTCTCTCACAGAGAACTGGATTCTCCCGGACGTTGGTGCTTCGATGCTTCCTCTAAGATCAGCGGTGACCAGCCACTGCAAATCTCCTCCTAGGGGTCCTGGAAGTTGAGCTCCAAGAAACTCCGGATGCGGGCATCCCAGTAACTCTGACAGTGAATCCAAGTCCCTCTCGAAGATCAGCTGACCTCCGTTTCCCAACTGGTAGAACTTGCTGAACCGAGTCTCCATCTACAAGAATTAAGGATGAGGAGATTAGTGAAGTGATCAAGTGTGTCAATTTTTAAGTAGTAATGTAAGAATTTGAGGACATGAATTTTTGAGAAAGAATGAATTCCCATGGATAAGAGAGGAAATAGTTTTTTCATAAATACTCACTTTGGTTTTGAAATTAAGTTTTTGCTCGGACGTCCATTCTAACTAGGGTCTCCTATGGTCAGGATGTCTCTGATACCAACTTGTCAACACCCGGATTTTTAATCCCAGATGCTTGTTATGTCATTCATCGCAATCCCAGGATTACCATTTTGCGAAACATAACAGATTGGATATCATAGTACATCATCCATTACAAACCATACATAAGGTCTTACACAAATAAGGATCTCATGATCCAGTCTTAATACAACAAGTAGCGGAATAAAAGATAAGCATAGCGGTGGGGTCCATCTTCAGGGGCACAAGCAATGCTGATGAAGGCAGATAGTCCTAGTTATCATAGCCGTCCTGTTGGCCATCATCTTGGTAGTCTCCTTCATAGTCTGGCCATGAGAATAGCCAGGGACAAAAGCCATGAGTACTCTTTAAGTACTCGCAAACTACCACTAACAAGTAGTATAGTTCTAAGTAAAGTGCTAACTCTAGGTTAAACTATAAAGTTAAGTTTGAAACCTAAGCTGAGTTCAGAAGCAAAGAAAGATAAAATAAAATTCTAGAATCACTTAAGTTGGGAAGCTAATGTCATAGTCACAACCCTGTTGTGGTCAAGTCAAGATTCATCATTCCTTTCATAAGTTATTTTGAAAACATCTGATAACGAAACAGTATGGCCATTCCAATTGTCCATAACCGCGGACGCGGCTATTTGAATAGTTTGACACTCTGCAGAGTGGTACACTTTCACCACAAGATTCGATACATCTGTCCGGGATAACCCTGAATCATCATAATTAGTATGCAGATAATCAAACATAACAAGCACCTCTCCTATGAGCATGGCCTCCCAACCATGACAATCTGTCATCTTGGGCACTGCATAGGTGGACAACATTGAGAGGTAGCCTCAGCTCAAACCTCTCCCGCAAGGGAACTAATACTAATGCATATAAACTTCTGGCTAAGATTTACCCAATTCAGGTATTATTGTTATACGGTAAATTTGGAATGGTATCGCATCCGAATCCAACCATCAGTTTTATAAAAGGGCTAAGGCTCCTGCCTCAACATTTTCATCATCATAAACCATTTGTGTTTCTCAACCCATGTCAAAACATCTCAATAGCCTGACACATCATTCCAAGGTTTTCTCAATTCATTTTCACCAAGTGTTCCTATCTAAAGTGACTCAAGTTTTTATCTAACTCTAAACTACTAAGTTAAGAGTGTTCACTAAGGTGGAAAGATGGGACCAATCTCATGCCATAGAATGACATCTAAAGTTTATCTAAATAGGCCAAGTTTTATACTCTTTATGCTACCTTCAAAACAAGTAAAGAACTTTGGTAAAAGTAAAGGAAGTAAAGCTTGGAAAATAATACTTGGGGTAGTAATAGTCAAAGTAGTGTGACCAAAGCATGCCTAAAGCATCTTTGCTCAATCATCTAGCTTAATTCTAGCTTGCTAAGCATTATACTTGCAAGTGTTAGCTTGCATTGTTAATGGTGGCTTACTAGTATAATACTTGCAAGGGTTAGCTTGCCAATAGTAGCTTGCCTTGGTTGGTGCAGTGGTTGAAGTTTTCTTCCTCCTCTTGATAGAACTCCTCCTCATCGAAATCTTGGTCGGTACTATCGTCTATAAATATATACGGAGTACACAATCACCAAACAATACTTAACTAGTCTAATTAGCACTCTAAGGCACACATTTGATGATCTATTATCATCACAAGCATCACAAGCTTTATTAATAGCTTCATTCTTTTTATTTAAGAAAAGTAATTTCTACTCATTGAAAATAACTAAGATTTAATATTCACCACTTAAAATATGGGATCATGTGGACACATGTCATCACCACATATTCTAACATATGGGAATGTAATTTAAAGGTTGGATCACAATTACTTTGGTTTAAGTTCATTATTTAATGATTTAGAGTGACTAGAAATGCCTATATAGCATTATTTTGGTACTAGTCCAAAGTCACTACATGTAAACCCTAATATCATTACATATTCAGATAGGTATGGTTAAATGTGATTTTTGAGAGTTGGAATCAACTCTAAAGCTATCATGGTTGATTTTATAAAAATGTTTGAATGTGCAAAAGCTTCTGTCTTGTTATTTTTACTAGGAGAGATCCCTAACTCTAATTGAATTAAATCCAACGGTCTTGGATAGATCTTTTTAGTAGCTTTCTAACAAAATTGGAATCACTCCATTTGGATATGTAGATCTCTCTGAATTGATTTTCAAACTAAAGGACACAACTAGGTTCAAACTAAAAAGAAAAATCTAGATTTGAATTAAATGGGTCGCACGGGAAATCTAACGGGCCAGCCCAGTGGCACTCCACGGTGCGGGGCTCAGCTGACAGGGGGTCCACCGGTCAGCGGCTCATAACACGCGAAGCGGTACGGGGCGATGTTGGCCATTAGATTAGAACTAGGATCGACGGTTGGGGCTCGTCGTCGACGACAGACAGGTCGCCGACGAGGACAAACCCTAGTGGCTCGGTGGGGGTGCTCAGGGGGCATACCAGGGCTCCAGCAACGACGGCGATGGGGGCAAACGAACTGGTGGACAACGGCAAGCTCAGGGGTGGTCGAGGCATCTCCGGGGGTGGACAAAATCGACGTTGCCTTCTCCTCCTCTGCTGCGGGCTCCTCCGGCCAAATTCTGGTGAGCAAGTGCTTGCGCTGCTCCGGCTAGAGGTGGGGAAGGACCAGTGAGGTGAGTGGAGTGTAACGGTGTGAGTGGTTTGTGCTGGGGTGGCCTCTATTATAGCTCGACGAGGCGACCGAGAGTGATGGGCGGGCGGCTCCGGCGAGGGCTCCACAGCGTGCTAGCGGCATGGCTCGAGGTAGGGGACGGTGGCTGGTCTCCTGGCGGTGCGCTATGGATTAAATTCGGGCTTAGGGGCGGTGGACTTTGGTCGGGCGGTGCTCACGCTCTGAGCGGCAGAGGCCACGGTCTTCATGGCGAGAAGTGGCTGTGGTGCAATTGGCGGCGAACGGGCATGTCTGGGGTGTTCCTGGGGTCGTGGCGACGTTGTGGATGCGAGCTGCAGTCGAGGGGCGGCGTGTGCACGCGTGTCGGGCGCAAGGCTCATGGCGCAGTCTTTCGGCATGGCCTTGAACACTCTGGTGCAGAGGGTGGCGGTGAGGTCCGGGCTAGCTCATAGACATGGCGAGAGAGAGAGGGGTGGTCTGCTGCAGCGATGGCAAGTTAGGCCGGCGAGCATGGCATTGGGTTGGCATGGTATTGCTGCTAGGGGGTAGGGGATGGGGTGTAAATGTCCTGGTTGGATCAAGTGGAGACAGAGGGAGTCAATGGAGATCAATTGGGGGCAAAACCCTGTAAAAAACAGTGAGCTAAATACTAGGTGTAAACTCTGCCTACCAAGTGTTTGTAAAAATGGCCGCAAGAAATTTACTTTTGAATTTTGAAAAGATTTTTGGTGGGTGTGTTAGTAAAAATATTGAGACTCTGTGGTTGCTTGGGTTTTGAAAATAAATCTCATTTGAGTGGTTTTTGAAATAGTGGGATCTTCCCATATGAACTAGACTCAATTTTCACTTGGCATTTAAAAATAGTGTTTGAAAGTTTTTGGCAGATCACAAAGTGGGCCTTGGTACATCATTATGTGTACTAGCAAGGGGTGCAAAGGTTCATAATTTTCTCTGTTAAGAATTGAGTCCTAGGAATAGCCAAAGCAGGCATGCTGATTAAAATGGCACAAATGACCATTCTCTTCTTTTATTCATTTTGATTTATTTTTCTTTGGGATTTGTTTTGGGGAATGATTTAGATGATGTTTATTTCACCTAAGAATCATTTTACAAGCAATGGATCACTTAATCATGGCAATTCAAATCAACTCCTAATTAAATGCACACACATATGAATGCTTTAATAATTTTAATTGGTAAAGTTTTTGTTAACCCTAATTTTGGTGATTTGGATCTTAATAACTTTGGATTGAAGTTTTGGGATGTTACAGTTGCTCATCCCCTAGCAAAGAACCTTCACGCCCGCCATTTTGACCATATTTTGAAATGGGCATAAGAAATTCAAAAACGGTCCAAACAAGGTGAATTCTTCGCGTGGCGTCATATTATGTGATATAGTTACAAGGAAAAAATACCAAAGTTGGTATATTGCAAGTGTCTCGAAAGAACCTTCTCAGAAATGACCAATCATGTTCGAGGTTTCATGACTTTCAGGTCAAAAGACCAATGTTAAGGCCAAAATCATGGTATAGTTTGTGATAATGTGCCCGTATTTTGTATCCATGTGCAGATTGGGTTGGCCACCAATGTTGTAAGAGGAAATTTTAATTTTTGTCGCACAGAAAAGCCATTTCTATTTTCCGAGTGTAAAAAAGGGCTTTTTGTGAAGCGACTACCAAATGAAGGTTTTGAAATGGTACCACCCAAATTTTCAAAAATACTATACCATGTGACATGGACAGTGTCCCAACCGAGGTATCTGAAACCTTTCCGTGCACCCCTCATGAAAAAGATAAATTTCTGCCGAATCGTTAAGAAGTGGGTCCGATTTAAACTATAGGTACTTGATCTAATTCTCGTAATTTTTTGCAAAAATCATTTTCAGATACACAATATGTTGTTTTATCAAAGATCCATTAAAACTTTTGCATGATCCAACCCCTAGATGAGAACGGTCACCCCCTCCGTTTTTGACAAAGTTTTGATAGATTCACTTTACTTTGTGATACAAGTACTAAAATTATGGTGCATAATGGCACTACTATAAATTACACTCAAACTAGACAATATTTGATTGAAAATTGATTTTGGGATCATCTCGATCTAAAGTCATATGCAAAATTGATAGTGAAAATACATTTTTATAATTTCTGAAAAAGATATTGAGCTGTGTGTACTTATCTGGGCTCAAACTTATAAAACCCACGAATTAACACTAAACATCCACCTTATAATTGCTTATGGGCTGGCCCAGCCGATTGAGAAATCTCAGGAAAAAAAGCTAATGCCTTCATGCACCATGGGCCAGGCCCAACAAACGAATCAAATACTAAATACATCGCGCGCAAAAAGTTTAACCCGAGGGACTTTGTAGTCCGCTGGTTGTGTTCTTTGGTTTGAAGGGAGAGGTCGCTGGTTTGAGCTTAGCTTGCCCCATATTTTTGCATATTATTCAGGCGCAAAGCCCATGTGTTTGAGACATGTCCCGCCTGTCAGTTCGGGCTGACGGTATGGCCAGTCCCGCTTGTTAGTTCGGTGGAGCCCGGATGTCAGGTCAACTTGGTCAACTTATCTAGCTGGTCTGGGTATGTATGATAGGTGGGTCTCACATGTCACAATGACACATATACACACCACATATACGGACACGTAGACGATATTGATGATGTGGCCGACCGGTTATTTTAAGGCATCACAAATGAGTGGTCATGACCATTTAAATTGGTCATAGTCTCCTAAATAAAAGGCTCCAAACTAGTCCTATCCATCTATGACTATTTCGTGTTAGAACACTATGCCCTTTTTGACAAAATTGGTCATTATTTTCTGAGGTTTGGACCCTCCCAAATTCCCTACGACCAATTGGTATTGGATGGTCATAGATCTATGACCAAAAAATCCATGATCGTTAACAAAAGGTCATTAGTGAGCAGATTACTTGTAGTTTTTCTCGGTGTCTATCAACTACCCCACTGTAATTTGTTCACCCAACATGTCATCTATCTTAAGGAGAATCACCACTAGTGAACTATAGACCCTGGTCCATTCTTTTACTATCAATCTACAATCTACTATTTACTGTTTTCTGTTTACTTTCTGCAAGCAATTACTATCTTTCACACAATACGTTTAATCCCTTATTTTCAGCAAAACCGGTGAGATTGACAACCTCACTGTAAGTTGGTGGCAAAGTTCTGTGGTTGTGTTCTGCATGATTCCAAGTTGGAAATAACACCTTGGAGGTGTTTCCTTGCTCCTAGTGGTTCGATAACCTTGGTTTCATAACTGAGGGAAAACTTGCTGCTGTGCTCATCATACCTTTCTCTTGGGGTTCCCGAACGAGCTTGAATATATATTGAGCCATCACACACCACTCAAGAGTGTAGTCATAATACTTTGTGTCATACACGTTGCGCTCATCCTGAGTTGCATCATCTGCAGGGGCGTCACCTAACGGCCTGTCCAACACATAGGACTTCTTCATGCCTGCAAGGATAATACTCACGTTGTGGTGCCAGTTGGTGAAGTTAGACACATTATCTTGTAGCTTTTCTCTATCTAGGAATGCATTGAAATTGATCATAGGGGGTGCAATGATCTATAATATATTTGCAAAGACTATTTAGACTAGGTTTATGACAGATAGAGTTCAAGTTAATTCAAAAATTACTATGAGAACTCCCACTAAAAAATGAGACCCCTCTAGTCATTTTTAGTGATTACATGAACCTAACACTACACCATGACCGATCATCACGTGAGGTGGTGCAGCTGCAATGGCGAGCATCATATGGACATCATATCATTCATATGACTCGTGCTTTACCTTTTGGTTTATGTTCCTAGGCCATGTCTGTACATACTAGGCTCGCCAAATAAAGACTTAATATTCACGTGTGGAAAACTATCTTACACCCGTTGTATGCGAATGTAGAGTCTATCACGCCCGATCATCACATGGTACTTCGAAACGACAGACTTTTTTAACGATACATACTAAGGAAGAACATATTATTATCTTGATATTTAGTGGGAGGGATCATCTTATAATGCTACGGTGGTGATCAAATCAAAGCAATATAATATGCATCAAAATGATAAACATCACATGCCAGAATAATGTGATATGTGATATGTCATAAACGTATCTATAATTTTTGATGCTCCATGCTAGTTTTATATCAACTTTCTTATGTTTCGTTTACACTTTGAGGTATTTTTATATATTTCCTGGAACTAACCTATTAACAAGATGCCGCAGTGCCAGTTGCCAGTTTTCTGCTATTTTGGTTTCAAAAAAGCTAGTAAGGAAATATTCTTGGAATTGGACAAAACAAAAGCCGAAGTTTCTATTTTCCCCGACACAAGACGGAGTCCAAAGCAGAGACGGAGGAGGGCACCGAGGCGGCCACACCCTATGGTGGTGCGGGTACCCCCCAGGCGCGCCACTAGGTGGTGTGGGCCCCTCGGTCCTCCACCGACCTTGCCCCTTCGCCTATATATTCCCCCCGAGACAAAAACCCTAAGTACCAAATCAGAATTCCACGAAAAGTTCCGCATCTCTACCACCACCGAAGAGGAGATCCGGGGGATAGAAGTCTCTATTCCGGCACCCTGCTAGCATAGGGAAGTGCCCCCGAAGCCATCTCCATCGACTCCACCGCCATCTCCATTGCCGTTGCTGACTCCCATGATGATGAGGGAGTAGTTCTCTCTCGAGGCTAAGGGCTCTACCGGTAGCTATGTGTTAATCTCTTTGTCTCTCTATGCGTGATCTTATTGAGATCATGAGCTTTGTAATCTAGATATATTCTACTACTCAAGTGCTTTAATTAATCTCTGCTTATCCCCACGTGTGTGAAGTTGACAGTGTGCACACCGTGTGGCACTTTGTCTAAGGTTACAGTAATACTTATCATGAGTATTATTTGAGTTGGATGTCTGTATGAGATTGTGTTCTTTGTTGGAACCATCTAGAGCTCAAGGTGACAGTGATGGGTTATCTAGATGGGTAATGCGAACTTTAAGGTGTGCTGTTATAGCCCTACATCATCCAACCGGAGAGTAGTTCAGGGTAGCATAATGAAGAGAAGATATTTATATGAGAGTGTCCATTAGTGAAAGTATGATCCCTAGGCCTTGTTTCTAAGCATTGAAACACCATTTACAATAAGTCTTGTTACGTGTTTGCTTGCTGCCACTCTTATTTCAGGTTGCAATTACCACTTATAATCGTCCATATTGCTTGTATTTCACTATCTCTTCGCCAAACTAGTGCACCTATACACCTGACAAGTGTATTGGGTGTGTTGGGGAGACAAGAGACTTCTTGTATCTTGATTGTAGGGTTGCTTGAGAGGGATACCTTTGACCACTTGCTCCCTAAGTTCGATAAACCTTGGGTGATCCACTTAAGGGAAACTTGTTGTTGTTCCACAAACCTCTGCACTTGGAGGCCCAACACCGTCTACAAGAATATAAGCGTGCGTAGACATCAAACTATTTTGTGGCACCATTGCCGGGGAGGTAAGGTCAAAGATACTCACATCCTCTAGCTACTAAGCTATCTTCTAGTACTGTTGCTAGTGTGTGAGTGCTCGAAGTTATTTCCTTTAGATTCTGCAATTATATATTTTTGTTTCTTGTTTTTATTTTCACTAGTTAGGCTTAATGGAAAACAACCAAAAATTTAGAGAGCTTTATAGTATTTATCTTGAGTTAGGACATGAAGTGTTTGAAGAGAAAATTAAAAAACCTATGGAACTTTATTTGCATGCTAATATCAATGTTATTAGTATGAATTCTTTGAACACCATTATTTTTAATGCTATGGAAAAGTCTAAGCTTGGGGAAGCTGGTTTTGATGAGTATGATATTTTTAGTCCCCCAAGCATGGAGGAGAAAATTTACTTTGATGATACTATACCTCCAATATATGATGATTACAATGATGAATATGATATTTTCAGTCCACCTACTATTGAGGAGAAAATTCATTATGATTACAATATGCCTCCTATATTTGATGACTATGGTGATGAGAATAATAATGACAGCTATTTTGTTGAATTTGCTCCCACTATAATTAATGAGAATGACTATGCTTATAGGGAGAGTAATAATTATTTTATGCATGTGACTCATGATAAGAATGTGTTATGTGATATGTATATTGTTAATTTTATTCATGTTTCTATTGAAAGTTATTATGAGAGAGGGAAACATGGTTTTATGTATCTCAACAATATTAAGTTTCCCCTCTTTATGTTGAAATTTTTGAAGTTGCACTTGTTTTGATTTCCTATGCTTGTTGCTTTGTGCTTTCATGACTTGTTTCTTTACAAGATTATTTTTCATAGGAAGTCGGTTAGACTTAAATTTGTTCCATATTTGCTTCTTGATGCTCTCTTTTACTTCAATTCCTATTTCTTATGTGAGCATCATCGAAATTATCATGCTTATCTTAATGGCTATAAAGAAAGAGCTTTTAGGTGACAACCCATTATATTTTTACTTTTAGTTTATTTTTGTTTTGTTGAGTCTTGGAAGTTATTGCATCTATAATAACCTCTCTTTATCCTTTTTGTTTGGTTTTTGTGCCAAAAATAACCTCTAATGAGAGGGAAGTAAGATATGGGGAGGTTGCTGTCCTGAAACAGATTTCTGTGCGTCACTGTAAAAAATCGTGAAAAATCTCGATACGTCGGATTTTGCTGTAATGTTTTGTGCTTATGCCCCAGGTTATTACCCAACTTTCGTTAGTGTTGCCCTTTTCTATTTGATCAACAGAAGATGTTCGAAAAAATCGATCTTTACCTGCTGGTCTGTTTTGACAGATTTCTGCCATTATTTGCATTTGCCTCTTAATCTCTTTCTCTTTGAGTTCTCTTTGATCACCTGAGCTTTTAGAAGGAATTGCTACAGTATCTTGTGTTTTAATGGATGATTTACTTGAGTTGAAACTAAATCCAAAGAATTATTATTTTGAATACACTAATGTTGCTAATGAAGATTGTGTGAAATTTCGTATGAAGGAAGTTTTCAAGTGTAGGGAGAGAATGATGTGATGAGATGAAGTATGGACAAAAGCTCAAGCTTGGGGATGCCACCTGTGTCACCCCAAGAAATATTCAATAAGTACAAGTGTCAAATCTTGGGGATGCCCAAGTCATCCCCTTCTTCATCAATAATCTCAGGTCTTCTTTCAAGACACTTTATTTTTATTACCTTATGCACTGTGTGTTGTTCTTGGAGCATTTATGTTTTTAGTTTTATTTTGCTTTCTTTGCCTCAATAAGTTGGTTGGATTCCAACACACTTCTTTTGGAGAGAGACACACCCTGTTATTCATTGCCTAGAACACTCTAGTTTTCACTCTTATTGTTATGTGAGTGTTCTCCTTTGCTAGCACTGGACTTAGCTTTAGTTTTCTTATTACGGGTGAGACATGCTCTCTGGTCTTTATTGATTATTATATTTGAGAGTTGTTTCAAATAAGTTGATTGGTGTTGGAAAAGAGTAGGAAGTTTCCTGCTTATAGTGGTACAAAAGGAAGCTTGTTTTGACTATGACTTAGACTTTATCATGTCATGCTAGATGTTGCTTTGAACATATGCTTAGTGATTATTGTTGTAGCATTACTTGTTTCAAACAATTGAGATTGCTTAATGTTCCTTGAAAGAATCATTTGTTGTTTTAGCATACAAAAGCATAATATTGTGGTATTCTCCTTTGATGCTTTATTTGGGTTGACTTGACACATGCTTACACCATGTTAAGGCTATGAACCAGTCACCATAGCATCTATGATCATTTAGTTTTTGACTTGCAATATCACTTTATGCTTTAATTAATAATGTTTGTCGCTTTGCATGATTGTGGCCATTATTGCTCTCTTAGTTGGTCGCTCCTAGTCTTTTGCTAGCCTCCACTTGTACCAAGTATGAGTTCTACTCATGCATCCAACTCCCAAGAAACCAAGTTATTCCAAAGAGTCCACTATAAATTCCTATGCATGGTGTGTTACACCATTCCAAGTATATTCATGTTTTTATCTATCTTCCAAATTAAACTTGTTATGTGAAAATTAGTGATTAAAGATCTCACAAACTTGATGGCACACTTTATTTTCTTGCACTTAATAAACTTGAACCATTGTGTCCATCTATGTTGCTTATATGCTTGCACTTTATAAGTTGTGAATTAGCAGAACCATGATACCATGGGGAACAGTTTTAACATTTCACTTATTATTCAGGGGAACGACTAGCGTGGAAGCCCAACACTGTCTACAAGAATACAAGCGTGCGTAGACATCAATATGATATGGTCATTCTCGCATTCGATCTCCATCTTGTACGTCATGGTATGATCTCCATCATTCCACAGGTGTGGCACCAAGGTCCATGGCGCCTCCATCATGATCGTTTCCACCATTACAATATATCTCATGGATATATACAACACGCATGCCATAAAAAGATAAAGACAACCATATGGATCCTACCAGTTGTTTAACTTACAATAAATCTCATTGCATACAACAATTTTTGTATCAATGACCATACCACATCACATGCCCCTACAAAAACAAGTTAGACATCTCTAATTTATTTTTTCATATTTTATGTGACTATAGGCTTTCTAGGAAAGAACCGTTCTACCTACGAACTTCAACCACAATGGTGATAATCAAGTTATTAGGAAACCGTTGTGAATTAGGTCATGACAATATTGGGAGAGACAAACATCCGCTAAGCCACTTATGCAATACAAGTTGCATGTTAAGCGTGGGACAAGTTTCATGTGCGAGAACATGTAAAGTTGGTCTAGGCCGCTTCATCCCAACATGCCACCATGATCCAAAATACACGAAAGTATGCAATAACATGATCATCAACATCCACATCTCCTTGTGTTCTAACCATACAAAGCATCTATGCATAGACATAGCTCTGATACCACCGATGGTGGTTCATTGCATAGAAAATAAAAAAGTCCTACGGTTGCAACAACCAAGATCGAATCTAGGCGATACTTGTAAAGGTTTTAGAAGAACTCACCCTCGAAGACAGTAAGCGGGATAACATTCCTGCAAACAAATGTGGATGGTGTAGATTATACTCGACTGTCCTCAAGGACGCGAAGACGATAAACACCACAAATGGGCAACACCACCGTAATCGGTCACATGTTTAGTGTGATGACACCCTCCTTCCCTTGCTCCAGTTGGGCATCAGAAGTAGTGGATCATCAGGAAATTCAGAAACACTACGACATGGTGGTGGTGGTGGTGGAGAAGATCTTGAGCAGGGCTTCGCCTAAGCACCATACTCGTGGCAATGGACAAGCTAGCATGGGGGAGAATATGTCAACCAAATGGCATATGAGAGGAGATGAGAATGAGTCAAAGGAGAGGAGCTCCACCTCCTTTTATAGGGGAGAGGGGAAGCCCCTTCCTATGGCCGGCAGCCAAAGGAGGTGCCCCCACCTATTCCCTCTTGATTACTAGTGGAATCTCCACGCACAAATAATCAAGGCCACTTCTCCCATTAAATTTCCACTCAAAAAATCAAAGATCTTTCTAATAAAGCACTTTAATTCACTTGGTTTAATGCTAATCAATTTAATAAACACTTCATTTAATGAGTACTTCATTTAATGAACACATCAACAATTTATTACCTTGCAATATTTTGATATACCAAAACTATTCTGGCAGTTTTATCAAAACAGTTTCTGCACTGTCTAGTATTTCCTCCTACCTTTTGTGTCATGATATTTTACTTGTCCGAGATCCGATCATTTGGTATCATCCATACCTATTTCAATCTCGTTACCGACAAGTACTCTTTTCTTGTTCACGTGATATAACATGCTTAGTGATCTTATCACTTGCTTGCAAGCTATGTCAATATGATATCACTGAGAGGGTCTTGAGTATATATTTCCATCATCAGGATGGACAAATCCTAATCTTGATCCATGAGCCTCAACTAACACTTTCCAGATACCCAATGCCATCTTTACAGTCACCCTGTTACGGTGTGACATTTGATGGAATCAAAGTACTCTTCTAGTGTTAGTGATTGGCGTGATCTCACGGTCTAAGGATTAGTGTTATTTAGAGTGAGATAGCAATATAAACTTTGAATACATGATCGTATTGCTAAACCTCTATGGGTGAATGTTCATCAGAACATTCTCCAATGATAGGACCTCGTTATTAACAACATCCAATGCTCATGATCAGGAAACCTTGATCATCTGTTAATCAACAAGCTAGTGTAATGAGAGGCATTACTAAGAATCTTTTATTTGTTTGTTAAACACAAATATATTAACGTTTCCGATTAACACAATTATAGCATAAGAAATAAACATCTATTATAAACCTGGAATAAGATAATAATCACTTATTATTGCCTCTCGGGCATATTCCTTTCAAACTCATACGTGTTTGTTGCACAAAAATTATGTACTAGTGTAAGATATCGGAGGAAGAAAGATAATATATGCTAGAAGTTGAGAAATTCAATTCGGTTTCGAAGCTCATAATCACCCGCATGAACAAGAGTACATGGGTATCACACTCATGAATAGTCAATTAAAAATGAATCTTTTGAGAATTTTTCCGAGTATTGTGCGACAAAGATTCATCATGAGATGAAATTCTAAGTATTCTCTGGAAAAATCAGACAAAATTAATGCTCTAAGAAGGCTTAAACTTTTCTATTTGGATAATCAATTTTATCTATTTTGTACCGAGCACCCTGAATTCCATTGCTTCCCAAAGTTATGCACACCATTAGACACTCAAAAATGTTTTTTTTGAAAAATATTATATACCAGAAATAAAGATACAAAAAAATACGAAATTGTTTAGAGGTATTTCTTACAAATATATAATTCTCATGTATCAGAATATGAACATATATAGAATTAAATTTCAAAGTTACACCTCAAGAAAGTCTATGAGCTCGCCTAACCAAAAGAACGATCTGATGAAAAGAAACTAGGCAATATATTTATATTCAACACTCCCTCCTCATGTATAGGCTATTTTAGTCCATAGCATGGTTAGGTGTAGGCCGTAGATTTTTTTATTTTTTTAATACCGGGTGAGCAGAGTCTTGAAATCAAGACCTCTTGGCTCTGATATCATAAAGGACTAGTTGTGTGCCTGCGCGTTGTTGTGGATCCCTTTGTCTCTTGCCCTCCCATGTCTTTGCTTTGTGTTCTCTCTGTTCCCGAGGATGGTCGTATGTTTATTGGGTGGTATCCTCTCGCAGCTCATGGGGATAATGTTGAGGTTTGTGTCTACTCACGTTGAACAAGCACTAACACTACCAAGCCTGAGTAGACGACAATGTTGATGGCTTGCCCATCGTTATGGTGAGCGAGGAGTATGCCTCACAAAAGTACATCTTGGTGAAGACCAGTCCTATAGAAAGCTGACACTGGAGGAGTAGCCGATGTTTGTTCTTGGATGTACATCAAGGTTCACGCATCATGGCACTAAGTGAACCTAGCACACCTCCGAATAGTACGTCGACAGCAGGGTGCGGCTACATGTGGCCTCCCCTAGAGATGATTTCTTCGGTGGCACCCGCTGCATGTTGACAAGCTGGCAACATCATCCTTAATGGCACAAGCTGCCTTGACAATTTTGGTGAGATTGATGGTGGGCAGATTTTGTAACATGGTGAGCCTTACTCGACATAAAAGACACTGGTAACATTGTCTCTAGCAGTACTGCAGAACAATCCAAATTTGGTTCACACTTAGTGAGGGGATATAAAAATATCTCCGTACAAATTTCAGATGAAACATGAGAACATTTTGAGGTTGGTCATTGGTCAAGAACTCATTTTACGAAAGGACTATTTTCAACCAATGTGCTCTCTTGTAGGAGAATCAAACGAATACCTTGCATCATGATTCTGGAGACCAAATCACCACAATCGAGTTTAGAATCACTTTAGCATCGGGAGTTTTACAACAATGTAAAACAAAAAGAAAATAAAATGTTACTGTGCTTCAAACTAATATAGACCGGTATATTTTTTAATATGTTCACAAACGCAATTCCATCGATATGTGGTAGAGCTAATATTTGTAGTTTTATGTCAAATGATCTTTTATTTCTGCTAATTACGTAGAACACACGTGATTTCTCAACAATTAAATGTTGTAGAAAACAACACACCATTCCTTTGTAAATGCTAAACTCAAAACAACAATAATATATGGCTTCTTGACCTCCCAGCGTCTGTGTTGTCTTGATCAAGAAGGTCCACTCAGCACTAATAGTTTTGTAAGTTATGCATTGTGTTGGGACATGTCCCTCCACATATACGTGTGGTGGTAGCCCAATATTAGCCCGTGAAGTCCAACACGTTTCAACCATTGATGGATGTTCGTATCCAACGGCTGAGGTACTCCTTGGAAGAGGAGTAGAAAAGAAAACCCTAGCCACCCTTGGTCGCTGTGTGTGAGACACTCCGCGTGTCTCAATTAGAGAATGAGCAAGTTTGAGAAGCAAGCCAACGTGGCTGCTACTGAGAGAGGGTGAGAGAACAAACAAGAACACCACAACCTAGTGAGAAGAGAGGAAGAAGAAGGAGAGGTGATTTCTGTCCAGATTTCTAAGATCTGACCGGACTATCTTCAAGCTGATGTTTGGAGGCTCAAAGGTGCTTGTATTGACTCCAAACTTGGTGAGCTCATTCCTTGCTTTGAGTACTTTGATCTGGTTGGCTGGTTTGAGGTTTGGGTCAGTGTAGTTTCAGATTTGGAAGCGGTTTATTCAGCTGCAGTTTCAGCACAGAGCAGTTTTGGTAGACGAACAGTTTGGGAAGGCAAACGGTGCCCGATTAACCTAACATTTGGTTTGTATGTTGGGTACTCGTATGTCATCTTGTCTACCAAGTTTGGTGCTAATTGGATCTGCGGTTTAAGAACAGTTTATTGATTACCGAAGAGGACAGAAACTGAGATACTCTGCTTTACTGTAATCTTTCTCTCAAGTGGTTGTTGTTGTTGTTTCCGGTTGGCAACATACTGAGTGTGTTCTATATCTCTAGATGTTCTAGAGAAGACTCTGTACCCAGGTTGCTCATAGTGAAGCTCGCGTGGACCGGTTGGTCCGCACCCGTGGTTTTTTCTTCCTCATCTTGAGGAGGTTTTTCCACGTAAATCCTTGTGTCACCTGTGTATGTGCTCATTGTTTTATTTCCGCTACATATCTGTTGATTGAAACTATCGTCGAAGGTTCACCGCATGCAGAGCGGGGAGGTTGTGTATCCTCTTGGTCCCCCAACAAAGTGGTGTCAAAGCTGAGGTTCAGTTTGTATTCAGTTTCAGAGCAAGGTTTGTTTTGGGCTGATTGCATTTGCTTGTGGTGAAAGATGGAAGTGAATTCCAAGAGAATGATTTCTTTGAATGGTACAAATTATCAATCTTGGAAATGCAAGATGAAGAACTTGTTATATGGGAAGGATTACTGGATGCCGGTATTCTCCACTGAGATGCCCAGTGATATGAAATAAGATCAGTGGGAGGTACTTCATCTTCAAGCTTGTGGGTTCATCTGACAATGGGTGGATGACAATGTTTTGAACCATATCATTGAAGAAACACATGCACGTACCTTATGGCAGAAATTGGAGGAGTTGTATGCCCGCAAAGAAGGTACTAACAAGATGTTCTTGATCAACAAATTGATGTGTTTGAGGTACAAAGAGGGCACTCCAATTGCAGATCATGTAAATGAATTTTAGGGCATTTTAAATCAGTTATCTTCAATGGGAATTACATTTGAAGATGAAGTGTGAGCCTTGCTGCTACTTGGATCATTACCGGACACTGGCCTTTAAGGTCACCGTGTGCAATTTAGCACCTAATGGAGTTGTCACTTGGAACCTTGTGAAGACCAAGGTACTAAATGAAGAGTCCAGAAAAATTGCTGGTAAGGACGGTTCTTCCTCACATTCTGAAATGTTAGTGACCGAGTCACAGGGGAGAAGCAAGAGTAAAGGTCCGAGTAAGGGAGGAGAAAGAAGTAGAAGCGAATCAAGAGGCAAATACAAGTATGCTAGTGTTATATGCCATCACTACCATGAGAAGGGCCACATCAAGTGGCATTGTGAACAACGGAAGAAAGACAAAAAGAAAAAGAAGAAAGTTTAGAAACAGACCGACAGTGACAGTGACAGTGAGGGAGGCCGAATTGCTACGGTAGAGGAGATCATGTTTCTCATGCATGAAGAACATGATGGCAGCAGTGTTTCTACCATTGATGAGCGGATCACTGTAGTTTCTGAGGATACCATCAGCCTTGCACATGGTGATGAGATGACTTGGATTCCAGAAAGCGGTGCTACCATACATGCTACATCTCATAGAGAGCTCTTCACCAACTACACAACATGTGATTTTGGTGTTGTGAAGATGGGAAATAATGATAGAGCAAAAATCATTGGAAGAGGAGATGTGCACTTGGAGACTGAAAATGGTACGACACTATTCCTCAAGTCGGTGAGGCATGTTGAGGCCCTTTGGCTCAACATTATCTCAGTTGGATTGCTTGATAGAGATGGGTACTTGAGCAGATTTGGAAATGAACAATACAAGGTCACCAAAGAAAATCTGATTATTGCAAAAGGTAACATGGTTTTGGTTTTGTATCATGTTCATGCTAAGCTTTCTACTGCTTGTGTCAATGCATTGCAGAAAGAGGATGCGTGTGCCTTATGGCACAAGAGACTTGGGCACATGAGTGAGAAGGGGACGACGGTGCTAGTAAAGAAAATTTTGTGGAAAGGTGTGAAGGGTGTTCACATGAAGAAATGTTCAGATTGTCTAGCGGGAAAGCAACACAGAGTTGTGTTCAAGAGTCAACCTCCTCACAAGAAGTTCGAGGTGCTGGACTTGATACATTCCGATGTTTGTAAAATGTCGGTGAGGTCATTGGGTGGAGCAAAGTACTTTGTCACATTTATTGATGACTTTTCCAGGAAGGTTTGGGTCTATGTTTTGAAGAACAAACACCAAGTACTAAGTATGTTCAAGCAATTCCAAGTCTCAGTTGAGAGAGAAACTGAGAAGAAGATAAAGTGCATTCACACTAATAATGGGGGAGAGTATATTGGACCATTTGATGCTTATTGCAAGGAGCAGGGAATTAGGCACCAATTTACTCCTCTAAAGACACCACGGCTGAATGGTCTTGCTGAGAGGATGAACAGGACAATTGTTGAGAGAGTTAGATGCTTGCTATCGAGTGCAAAGCTGCCTAAACATTATTAGGGTGAGGCTTTGTTGACTACAGTTTATCTTATTAATCTCTCACCAAGTTATCCATTACAGGAAGATGTTCCAAACAGGATCTTTTATGACAAGGACGTCTCGTATGAGCACCTGAATGTTTTTGGGTGCAAGGCCTTTGTTCATATCCCTCAAGATAAAAGGTCAAAGCTTGATTCAAAGACCCGACAGTGTATATTTCTTGGCTATGGAGGTGATCAGTTCGGCTATAAGTTGTATGATCCAATAGCAAGAAAGGTTGTGAGAAGCCGTGATGTTGTGTTTGTTGAAGACCAAAAAATTGAGGATATTGTGAAGACAAAGGTGCAGGCTCCAGTGCAAGTTCCGCTGCATGTTCCTCCTCGAAATCAGTAGCAAGACAGATCTGACTCTGACCTAGTTCCTGCAGATCTAGTTGAAGAAGAAGCTGAAGATGATGATGTAGAAGATGTGCAAGGTGATGCACATAGTGGTACAGGTGAGGATGCTCCCTGGCAGCAAGATTATGATGTTGAAGATGATGGGTTCGTAGCATGGAAAACAAAAAATTTCTACCGCAAGAACGAACAAAACCCAGATCTAATCTAGATAAAAGCCAAGATCTAATCTATTAGACATGTGCAACGAGATAGATCTGTACTAACCCTCGTAGATCTGAAAGCGTTACGAGATTGGATCTCGTGGTTGATGTAGTCGATCACTTGCCGATCTCAAGATCGTGTAGATGATCCTTCCGGCACCATGTTCCGGCAGCGCTTCCGCAGTCGGTCACACGTGCGGAGTCGAAGCAGACCTTCCTCTCCCCGTTCTAGCGAGCAGCGGAGGTAGTAGATCTTCTCCACGGAATCCCAGCAGCACGATGGTGTGGTGGTGGTGGTGGAGTAGAGAATTCTGCAGGGCTTCGCCTAAGCCAGAGCAGAGGGAAGGAGGAGGAGAGAGGCGGCTAGGGTTTGCATATTGTGAGGGGGCAAGGGGGTGGCGCCCCCACCCGTCTATTTAAAGGAGGAAGGCGCCATGGGAGGGGGAGTCCTAGTAGGACTCCCCTCCCTCCTTGGCTGGCGGATTGGGAAGGGGGGAGGAGTCCTCCTCCCCCACTACTCCTTGTCTTGCCCTACAAGGATTCCTTGATCCTTTCTTGGTTTTCAAGCAAACTCCAAGAAATCTTCTAGAACCTTCCGGAACATTCCGAAACCTTCTAGAATCCCCATACAAATACTCTGGAACATTTCCTAACTTAGAAAATGATCCCCAATATATGAATCTTATTCTTCGGATAATTCCGGATCTCCTCGTGATGTCCCGGATCCAATCCGAGACTCCGAACAACATTCGGTCTCCAACGCACATTCCATATCTACTTAAAACAACTTCGAACCTTAAGTGTGTCACCCTACGGTTCGTGAATATGCATACATGATGGAGACACCTCTCCGATCAATAACCATCAGCTGGATCTGGAGATCCATAATGGCTCCCACATACTCAACGATGACTTTGTGATCGATAGAACCATTTAACATACGAAACCAATTCCCTTTGTCACGCGATATTCTACTTATCCGAGGTTTGATCGTCGGTATCTCCATACCTAGTTCTACCTCATCGATAAGTACTCTTTACTCGTTCCATGATATGTCATCCCTTGTGACCTAGTCACATGCTTGCAAGCTAACTAGATGACATTCCACCGAGAGGGCCCAGAGCATATCTATCCGTCATATGGATGGACAAATCCCAATCTTGGTCCATGCGCTTCAACACATACTTTTAGAATACCCAATGACACCTTTATAACCACCCGATTTAAGCGGTGTTTGATGTCATCAAAGTATCCATCCGGTGATGGTGATTAACATAACCTCATGGTCGAAGGATTAGGTTACTATGCTTTTGAAAGCTTGTAGCAAAACGAACTTAATGACTTGATCTTATGCTATGCTTACTATGGGTGTGTGTCCATCACATCAGTCTCCTAATGATATGATCTTGTTATTAACGACATCCAATGTCCATGATTAGGAAACCATGATCATCCATTAATCAACAAGCTAGCTTAACAAGAGGCTTACTAGGGACTCTTTTATGTTTACAAAACACACAAGTATTAATGTTTCCGGTTAATACAATTATAGCACGGGATGTAAACATTTATCATAAGCATAAAGATATAATAATAACCATATTATTATTGCCTCTTGGGCATATCTCCAACAGTCTCCCACTTGCACTAGAGTCAATAATCTAGTTAAAAACTTGTGCATTCAACACCTATGGCTTTCTGGTGTTGTATAGACACTATTGCTAGTGGTAAACATAATCTTCGGATGTGACACTTCCAGGTCCGTGTGTATTTGCATTTCCTTGCGTCTCTACGCATTACTCATTCTCCAATGAGATGGCATTGTATAAATTTGGTCCTTTGGTGAGACCTTTAGTTCCTTGGGATTAAATCATGTTGATACAATTGTCATACAATGTATCTTCATAGTATTATCCCGCTATGAACAACACCTAGTTCGATAACAAACTACTTGACGCAAAGGCCCTCATTTGCTGCTATGGTGAGCGAGGAGTATGCCTCACAAAAGTACATGTTGGTGAAGACCAACACTACCAAAAGCTGACACTGGATAAGTAGTCGATGTTTGTTCTTGGATGTACATCAATGTTCACGCATTATGGAACTCGGTGCTCCTAGCACACCTCCGAATAGTACGTCAGCATCGGCGTGCGGCTAGATGTGGCCTCCCCAGGAGATGGTTTCTTTGGCGGCACGCTCTGCGTGTTGACAAGCTGGCAACACCATCCTCAATGCCACAAGATGTGTTGACAGTTTTGGTGAGGTTGATGGTGGGCAGATTTTGTAACATGGTGGGCCTTACTCGAGGAAAAGGACGCTGGTAACATTGTCTCTAGCTGTACTGCAGAACAATCTAAAATTGGTTCACGCTTTGTGAGGGGATATAAAAATATTTCCCCACAAATTTCATATAGAACATGAGAACATTTTGTGGGTGGTCATTGGTCAAGAACTCATTTTACAAAAGGACTATTTTCAACCAATGTGCTCTCTTGTAGGAGAATCAAACAAATACCTTGTACCATGATTCTAGAGACCAAATCATCCAGATCGAGTTCAGAATCACTTTAGCCTCCTGAGACACGACACGGGAGTTTTACAACAATAAAAAACCGAAATAATATAAAATGTTACTGTAAGTGTGCTCCAAACTCATATATACCGGTATTATTCAATATTTTTACAAACACAATTCCATCGATATGTTGTAGAGCTAATCTTTGTAGTTTTGTATCAGATGATCTTTTATTTCTGCTAATTACATTGAACATACAAGATTGCTCAACAATTAAATGTTGTAGAAACTAATAACGCACCATTCCTTAGATGCTAAACTCAAAACAACAATAATGTATGGCTTCTTGACCTCCCAGCGTGTGTGTTGTCTTGATCAAGAATGTCCAATCAGAACTAAATTTCGAAGTTACACCTCAAGAAAGCCTACAAGTCTAAACGCTATGTGTTTGAAATGAATAGTATGTTAATTAAAGTACATATACCCTTAAATGTAGAAGTAAATATTGGCCAATCAAAATATCACGCCCTCGCATTTGTGAGGGCCAATGTTGTAGTTAGACGAAAAATGTTGATGACACACGCATAGACACTATATGCCTAGGTAAAACACGACTTATCCATGATCCATCACACATGTATGCGTGCTCATGCATGCCTACACATGATTGAATCATTAAGATTAACGGTGGAATAATGTACATACATGTGACTTATCACTGTGTGAGGGATTTTTTATCTTACATATGGCGAAGTACATACGTGAAAGTTGGAAATATATATGAGTGTGAAAGACACATTTTTTCTAGAAAAGGAGGATAACTTCGGTCTGAGTGTGAAAGACACTCGTGATAAAATATTTTTGGATTTCCTCTATCTGAAAAGTATTAATATTCATATTTTCCCCAAAAGGAGGATAACCTAGGATTCTAAGGGTGATGTACACCAGTAATGAAATCTGTATTGATTATCTCTAATGTTTTTGTTCCCCGTAGATTTGCCCTACATATTGGAGCCTATATACAGATATCTTCAAAATCCAAATTTCACAATAGTTATGACTCCATATAATTCTCTGCTAAAAAATGGGCCCAACTATCTCTCTTGTCCTTAGACACCAAAAACAGAAGCAATGGCTCGCAAGGGAAGAGAATTGGGGAGGTTGAAGAGCTTGTGGATCATGGACAACACAAACCGCAAGGAAATGCTGAGAAGGCACCTCACCATTCTTGTGCAGGAAGTCTATGAGCTCGCCTAACTGAAAGACAAATTTTATAAAAAGAAACTAGGCAATATATTTATATTAAACACTCCGCCCTCACGTATAAGCTATTTTAGTCCTTGGCGTGGTTTGGTGTAGGCTGCCGAATTTTATATTTTTTTAATACCGCGTGAGCAGAATCTTCATCGTCTCTGATGAAATTTAAACCTTTTAACGGTTTTATCACGGTGAAGATTCCAACTCCGCGATGCTCACTTCAACCATTGAAGTTTTGCATACTCTTTTAGCATTCTTTGAATTAACAAAACCCTTTGGATCATGTCATGGACACATCCTAGGTAACCATTCTATTAGAAGAACTTGTTTTGTTTGTTCAACTACTATATACCAAAATATATGTAGTGGTTGCTACATTAATCCGTCCAAACTAAATATCTTATGAAAGATCAAATCTTATCATAGTAAATTCCTTGAACATTGTCGTAAACTCTTTCCGACATGTCGACTATTTTATAGATGTGAAACATTCATGTCTATTTCTTTATAGATCAATATATGACTGTAAGGTCTTGCACCTTTCCAGAGGGTCTTTCAAATTCAAAGCTTGATTTCTCGTGTATGGAATTATCACAGATTTTATGGCTTCAAGCCACTTAACAAAGTCAGGGCCCATCATTGATTATTTGCATGTAGTCGGTTCATCATTGTCAAACAACAATGATTTAACTCTCAAATCTTGGCATTTGATTACTTACCCGACCTACTTGGTTCAATAGGAACTTAGATCTCCGTGACCACAACCTTTGAGGCACGTGAGACATGAGCATTGTTACTGCCTCCGGGACACTTACCGATGCTGCGCAACTCAGCACATATTAGCCAAGGTTCAACAACCTTGTCAAAGTTCTATTGTCCTCCCACTTGACTTTTCACCAAAAATTCCTTCTCAAGAAACTCGACATTCTAAGCGACAAACACTTTTGTCTTCGGTGTTATGGAGGAATACCCAATGGTTATTCGAAATAACCTACAAAGACATGCTCATCCGACTTTGGTTGTAAACATTTTACTTATGCCTAGCATACGAAAAATTTAAGAAAGGACAACCTGGGTTTTATCCCAAACCATGACTTATATGGTGTCATTTCAACGGATCACGATGGAGCTCTTTTTCAGTGTAAAAGCGATAGTCACTAAAGCTTTAATCTTTAAAATATAATGGCAGTTTAATAAATGACACCTTTGATCTTACCATGTCAAACAAGGTTTCATTACATATCTTGAACACTCCATACTCCTATGGTGTTTTGGGAAATGCAAATCCATGGAACGATTCCTCAAATCTTATTTGTTTTGCTAAACTTGTAACTCAAACATCTTTATGATCCAATCATAAACTTTTTTATTTTCTTGTTACAATAATTTTCCACTTCATCTTGAAAGTCTTTGAACATTTTCAAATGTTTCATACTTCTTCCTTATTGAGTAGGTATATACATATACTCACTCAAATCTTTGGAGAAAGCATATGAAGTTGAAATCCATCGCCCACGACTACACATAATGGACTATATACATCAATATGTACAAATTCCAACCAGTTAGTCGTCCGTTCCTCTTTTGGCCTACGAACGGAGTTTTAATTATCTCCAGGAAAGTATCACGCCATTTGATCAAAATCAAAGACTCCAAAAATCCATCAACATGGAGTTTCTTCATGTATCCCTTTCAATATAATTTAAACGCGATGTCACTGCAAGTGATCTTTCAATCATTTGTCTTGCGACATTTTAGCATTAGTTTTATGGTCGTTATTTCTCCAACCAGACTTGTATATCATCCATCTATTATGGAATACGGCAATTATTTGAACAACCTTTTGTCGTCATAATACCTGATCAAAATAACAATTATTGAAACAAATCTTGAAGGCAAGCTGTGATGTTAACGAGCAACACAACAACCCTTTGTTTGTTTTAGATGAACATCATCACATATTCTCTTGCTAGTTACTTAGGCCATTGCAGTTCATGAATTGTGTTGTCCTGTATGACACTTCATACCAACCAATTCGGTATCCAATACCGCAGAACCACATTGTTTAACAACCAAGGAATACAGCCATAACATGTATCTTCTATATACGTAAGTTGGATATCTCCAATCTTTTCTTTTCTGCCAAATATTTTATAGATTCTCTTTCAACAATTCCTTTTCTTTTAAAAGAATCTATCAACATCAATAGTGGTGTCATTCACATGACACATAGTACAAAGTGTGTATAGTCAAATACTAATACCTTTGGACTTGCACTTTGAAGTGGATCACCTTCATCAAATGTTTGGCATTCTTTCATAATTCCATTCTTTAGTAATCTTTTAGTGTAGTAAACATTTTACTTACATCTTCTATTCATCCTTATCATGACAACTTTCATGATCAAGCTGCTATAGCTTATAAAGGTGAATTAAGTAGTATAATGTTTCTTTTCCAAAACCTTTTGGAGGATTAGGACGACTAGCGTCTCCAACCTTCACAAATTCTCATCAAATATGAGGACATATACTCTATCATGTTGTAACAAACACATTGTTTTAGATATCGCAATACCTTTCACATATGATGGTTTCTGAAACATTGCTTTCAGCTCTTAGATAAACTTGATATTAAAAACAATCTTTTGAGTATCAAGAATCATGGAGGAAAACATGATACATTAGATACTAACACTGGAATTGTTACTCTTGATTTAATACTATTTATTAAACTTCACAGAGTAAACGGAGTTTGCTGAAAGTTTGCAACAGGACTTTTAAACTTTAGATTGACACTCAAAACAATACGATACCAGTTCGTAAAGCAAATATCCAGAATTTCTATAGTTCTACTATCTCAACTATAACTAAGCGTAAGGTGGTGAACGGATGCCAATGACTACAACAAACTATGCAAATTCACTTTGATTGTGTTTATGATAAATTGAGTTTGACTAATCCAAATTACAAATGAACTCCCACTCAAAACAACATCCCTCGAGTTGTTTTAGTGATTACACGAACCAAATCCACTACACCAAGTCCGATCATCACGTGAGATGATGTAGCTTTAAAGGCGAACAATCAACATGTTCATCATATCATCCATATGACTCATGCTTTACCTTTCGGTATTCCGTGTTCCGAGACCATGTCTGTACATGCTAGGCTCGTCAAGGTTAACCTTAGTATCCGCATGTGCAAATCTGGCTTGCACCCGTCGTATGCACACGTAGAATCTATCACACCCGATCATCACAAGATGCTTCGAAACGGCGAGTCTTAGCAACGGTGCCTACTAAGGACGAACACTTTATTACTTGATATTTAGTGAGAGGGATCATCTTATAATGCTACCGTCGCGATCTAAGCAATACAAGATGCATAAAGGATTAACATCACAGGCAATTCATAATTAGTGTGATATGATATGGCCCTTTCTTCTTATGCCTTTGATCTCCATCTCCAAAGCACGGACATGATCTCCATCATCACCAGCATTGCGTCAAGGTCAGTGGCGCCGCTTCATGGTTGTCCATCATCACTAGCAACTATTACAACTACTTGGAATAAAGCTATTACAAGATGAATAGACACATAGGTCTTAACAGAAGTAAAGACAACCATTAGGCTCCTGCCGGTTGCCATATTACAACAAGGATCATTGCATACATCAAATATAATCACAATCACATGATGGCCATATCACATCACAAAACCCCTGCAAAAACAAGTTAGACGCCTCTAATTTTCTTTGCATGTTTTACGTGGTTTGGGGCTTTCTAATAAGAACGGATCTTACCTACCAAACTGAACCACAACGTTGATACAAGTGCTATCAAGTGCAAAGTGTAGATTGGATCTATACTACGATGGGAGAGACAGACACCCGCAAAGCTACTTGTGCAATACGAGTTGCACGTCAACTGTGGAGCAAGTCTCATGTGCGATGACATGTAAGGTTAGCCCGAGCCGCTTCATCCCACCATACCGCAAGATGCAAAGTACACAAAGCAAAGACGGCACGAGCACCAACGCCCACAAAACCATTGTGTTCTACTCGTGCAACAGATCTACGCATAGACACGGCTCTGATACCACTGATGGGTTCGTAGCATGGAAAACAAAAATTTTCTACCGCAAGAACAAACAAAACCTAGATCTAATCTAGATAAAAGCCAAGATCTAATCTATTAGACATGTGCAACGAGATAGATCTGTACTAACCCTCGTAGATCCGAAAGCGTTACGAGATTGGATCTCGTGGTTGATGTAGTCGATCACTTGCCGATCTCAAGATCGTGTAGACGATCCTTCCGGCGCCGCGTTCCGGCAGCGCTTCCATGATCGGTCACACGCAAGTGAGTCGAAGCAGACCTTCCTCTCCCCGTTCCAGCGAGCAGCAGAGGTAGTAGATCTTCTCCACGGAATCCCAACAACACGATGGTGTGGTGGTGGTGGTGGAGTAGAGAATTCTGCAGGGCTTCGCCTAAGCCAGAGCAGAGGGAAGGAGGAGGAGAGAGGCGGATAGGGTTTGCAGATTGAGAGGGGGCAAGGGGGTGGCGCCCCTACCCCTCTATTTAAAGGAGGGAGGCGCCATGGGAGGGGGAGTCCTAGTAGGACTCCCCTCCCTCCTTGGTCGGCGGATTGGGAAGGGGGGAGGAGTCCTCCTCCCCACTACTCCTTGTCTTGCCCTACAAGGATTCCTTGATCCTTTCTTGGTTTTCAAGCAAACTCCAAGAAATCTTCTAGAACCTTCCGGAACATTCCGAAACCTTCTAGAATCCCCATACAAATACTCCGGAACATTTCCTAACTTAGAAAATGATCCCCAATATATGAATCTTATTCTCCGGACAATTCCGGATCTCCTCGTGATGTCCCGGATCCAATCCGAGACTCCGAACAACATTCGGTCTCCAATGCACATTCCATATCTACTTAAAACAACTTCGAACCTTAAGTGTGTCACCCTACGGTTCGTGAATATGCAGACATGATGGAGACACCTCTCCGATCAATAACCATCAGCGGGATCTAGAGATCCATAATGGCTCCCACATACTCAGCGATGACTTTGTGATCGATAGAACCATTTAACATACGAAACCAATTCCCTTTGTCACGCGATATTCTACTTATCCGAGGTTTGATCGTCGGTATCTCCATACCTAGTTCTACCTCACATCGATAAGTACTCTTTACTCGTTCCATGATATGTCATCCCTTGTGACCTAGTCACATGCTTGCAAGCTAACTAGATGACATTCCACCGAGAGGGCCCAGAGCATATCTATCCGTCATATGGATGGACAAATCCCAATCTTGGTCCATGCGCTTCAACACATACTTTCAGAATACCCAATGACACCTTTATAACCACCCAGTTACGAAGCGGTGTTTGATGTCATCAAAGTATCCATCCGGTGATGGTGATTAACATAACCTCACGGTCGAAGGATTAGGTTACTATGCTTTTGAAAGCTTGTAGAAAAACGAACTTAATGACTTGATCTTATGCTATGCTTACTATGGGTGTGTGTCCATCAAATCATTCTCCTAATGATATGATCTTGTTATTAATGACATCCAATGTCCATGATCAGGAAACCATGATCATCCATTAATCAACAAGCTAGCTTAACAAGAGGCTTACTAGGGACTCTTTTATGTTTACAAAACACAAAAGTATTAATGTTTCTGGTTAATACAATTATAGCACGGGATGTAAACATTTATCATAAACATAAAGATATAATAATAACCACTTTATTATTGCCTCTTGGGCATATCTCCAACAGAAGAAGATGATCATGATCACCAAGCACCTGAAGTAGATAGTCCACCAGCTGCTCCACTCAGACGGTCCATCCAAGGCCGTGTTCCTTCCACCAGGTACGATTTAGATCAATATGTGGTGTTATTGTCTGATGGTTCAGAACCTGAGTGCTTTCAAGATGCAATGAAAGATGAGAACAAAAAGGAGTGAAATAAGGCTATGCAAGAAGAGATGGATTCCATGCAAAAGAATCATACTTATGAGCTGGTGAAGTTGCCCAAGCGCAAGAAAGTTCTAAAGAACAAGTGGGTCTACAAAATCAAGGAAGAAGAGCACACGTCACATCCAAGGTACAAGGCCAGGCTAGTTGTAAAAGGATTTAGCCAGAGAAAAGGTATTGACTTTGATGAAATATTTTCTCTAGTGGTGAAGATGACATCAATCTGAATGATCCTTGGCATGGCAGCAAGTCTCAACTTGGAAGTTGAGAAAATGGATGTGAAGACAACTTTCCTTCATGGAGAGTTGGACGAAGAAATCTATATGGAGCAGCCTGAGGGGTTTCTTGTTAAAGGAAAAGAAGACTATGTGTGAAAATTGAAGAAAAGTCTCTATGGCCTCAAACAAGCACCAAGACAATGGTACATGAAGTTTGAATCTATCATGGGGGAGCAAGGCTAAAAGTGGTGTAGCTCATACCATTGTGTGTTTATTCAGGGGTTCTCAAGTGATGGTTTTATCATGTTATTGCTCTATGTGGATGATATCTTGATTATTGGCAAGAATGTCTCAAGAATTGCTAGGCTAAAGAAAGAGTTGAGCAAAAGTTTTTCCATGAAAGACTTGGGTCCAGCAAAGTGTATTCTCGGCATGAGAATTGAGAGAGACAGAAAATCCAACAAGTTGTACTTGTCTCAAGAGAAATATATTGAGAAGGTACTTCGCAAGTTCAAGATGGACAAGGCAAAGGAAGTGAGTTGTCCACTCGCAGCTCATTTCAAGTTGAGTAAAAAGCAATGTCCCTCCAATTAAGAGATGGAAAAGGAGATGCAGAAAGTTCCTTATGCTTCAGCGGTTGGGAGTTTGATGTATGCTATGGTGTGCACACGACCTGACATTGCTCAAGCGGTTAGTACTGTGAGCAGATTTTTGTCCAATCCAGGAAAACCACATTGGGAAGCCGTGAAGTGGATTTTGAGGTATCTCCGGGGCAAAACTAATATGAAGCTTTGCTTTGGTGGTGGTGAGCCCAAGCTGATTGCATATTCAGATTCAGACTTGGCTGGAGATGTCGATGGAAGGAAGTCTACTTCAGGTTATTTGATTACCCATTCAGGGGGAGCAGTGGCATGGAAAAGCAGGTTGCAAAAGTGTGTGGCGCTGAACACAACTGAGGCCGAGTTCATCGCAGTAACTGAGGCAAGCAAGGAGCTATTGTGGCTGAAATGATTGGCTTGTGAGCTTGGTTTTGACCAAGACAAGTATGTGCTGTTTTGTGACAACCAAAGTGCCATTCACCTGAGTAAGAATGCAAGTTTTCTTTTGTGGTCGAAGCATATTGATGGGCGCTATCATTGGATTCGAGATGTGCCGAATTCCAAGAAAATGAAAATTGAGAAGGTGCACACAGATGATAATGGGGCTGATATGTTGACCAAGGTGGTGACAAGAGGAAAGCTCGAGGTATGGCGTCGGCTCACCGGCATGACTGCCGGTTTGCAGTGAGACCCTCCATGATGTTGAGAGGGGGAGTTTGTTGGGCCATGTCCCTCCACATGGAGGTGTGTTGGCAGCCCAACATCAGCCCGTGAAGTCCAACATGTTTCAACCGTTGATCGATGTTCGTATCCAACGGCTGAGGTGCTCCTTGGGAGAGGAGTAGAAAACAAAACCCTAGCCACCCTTGATGGTTGTGTGTGAGACACTCCCCGTGTCTCAATCAGAGAGTGAGCAAGTGTGAGAAGCAAGCCAATGTGGCTGCTGCTGAGAGAGGGTGAGAGAACACGCAAGAACATCACAACCTAGTGAGAAGAGAGGAAGAAGAAGGAGAGGTGATTTATGTCCAGATTTTTGAGATCTGACCGGACTGTATTCAAGCTGATGTTTGGAGGCTCAAAGGTGCTTGGATTGACTCCAAACTTGGTGAGATCGTTCCTTGCTTTGAGTACTTTGATCTGGTTGGCTGGTTTGAGGTTTGGGTCAGTGTAGTTTCAGATTTGGAAGCGGTTTATTCAGTTCGGACTGCTGCAGTTTCAGCACAGAGAAGTTTTGGTAGACGAACAGTTTGGGCAGGCAAACCGGTATCCGATTGACCTGAAATTTGGTGTGTATGTTGGGTACTCGTATGTCAGCTTGTCTACCAAGTTTGGTGCTGATTGCATCTGCGGTTTAAGAGCAGTTTTCTGATTACCAAAGAAGACAGAAACTGAGATACTCTGTTTTGATGTAATCTTTCTCTCAAGTGGTTGTTGTTGTTTTTGCCGGTTGGCAACATGCTGAGTGTGTTCTATATCTCTAGATGTTCTAGAGAAGACTCTGTACCCAGGTTGCTCATAGTGAAGCTCGCGTGGACCGGTTGGTCCGCACACGTGGTTTTTCTTCCTCACCTTGAGGAGGTTTTTTCACCTAAATCCTTGTGTCACATGTGCATGTGCTCATTGTTTTATTTCCGCTCCATATCTATTGATTGAAACTATCCTCGAAAATAACGCACCATTCCTTTGTAGATGCTAAACTCAAAACAACAATAATGTATGGCTTCCTTACCCCTAGCGTCTATGATGTCTTGATCAAGAAGGTCCACTCAGCACTAATAGTTTTGTACGTTATGCATTGATCATATATATTAAAACTAAGGAGAATCAAAAGAGCCACATGAAGCTGCTTCTCACTTCGTTGACCGATGGTGGTCGAGGAGGTCAAGTAAGCGATGGTAGTAAAAAAATCAAGGAGAATCACATGAGGGAAAGAAGCTTACTTCTAGTAGACAAACATTAAGTTCCATCATTCATCTATCATGAGTTAAAATGCAGATGCCAGAATGGTAGTAATCATTTCCTGGGAAACTTTGCTAAAATTAATGCTCGAACAGTAGTGTGGCTTGCCTCGGTCCTAATGGTTTATTGAGCACATGCCATAGAGATTGTAGTTCCTAAGTTTTGAGTAATACATGTTATTGGCAAAAAAATAGAAATTGGTAGGGTTATTTGGATCTTCAAAAAAATTGCAGCAGTTCAGTTCTACTCCAGCCTCCAGTTCTACTATGACGCTCTTTATGGGAGACCATGGACGAGCTTGTCCAGGAACTGAAACCCACCGTCTTATCACCTCCTAACCTGCCCGCGCCACGGCTGATCTTGTATGCTGGGGATCCCATGGACAACTAGAGCCCCGCGAAGCATCATGCACGAGCTTATTCAAGATCAGGAACCAACCATCATTGTCTTCCACTTACCTACTGGAGTCATGGTTGATCTTGTACGACAGTGATCCACAGCCAACAAGAGACAGATTAAGCTGCTTCTCACTTCCTTGACCTCCATCGGCTCATCCGTGGCAACAACGCCTCGACGACGTCTCCTGGACCTTGTTCTTGTGACTACCGTGTTCACGCTCTTAGCTTTGGCCTACACTCTTAGCTTTGGCCTCCTGCATGATGAGCTGGGAGACAGTAGAATCACCGGGGTGGGCAGGCTTGTGGCATCATATTAGATTAGCACTGAGATTAGAGAGTGAAGAGAAAGAAGCCAAGAACAAGATGCAAGAGAGAGTGGACGCGTGATGTTAGGAAGTTTTGTTTTATTGTTGAGATAAACTAAAACTATTAGCCAACTTTGAATTTATTAGTAAAGATTTATGCACTAGCCAACTTAACCAAAATATCGATCCGGTAAAAAGAAACTAGACAATATATTTATATTCAACATCGTGAACGAGGCAAGCTGGTCTCATATCCATGTAGAGTTTAAGAAGATAGCACATACTAATCCTTTGCATATAACTTAAAAACTACAGGTACCTAAGGGGAGTAGTTGATTTTACGTTTTTGGTGGGAATAGTTGATTTTATGATTTAATACAAAACAGTCCGAAGGCGTGTCGCAACCAACTGGACCCGAACCCTTTTTGACCGGCTGGCCCTCATGTGTATCGACATCAGCAACTTCTCCCAAGACCTGATGCCCTTTGCCGGCCGTGCCGGCTGGTTGCCTTCACGTTATTTTCCGTTCCCGTACAATGCAATTCAACATGGTAACTTTCAATCTTGCCCCATGTGTCTGCCATGCAAGATCAATCCATAATTTTCCTTCTATAGAGATTACAAAGGTAGGCGCATGTGGTAGTTTTTTCTATCTCTTGTTATATGTATAAGACACAATGCAATATGCATATACAAGATGGACTGATCTATTTATTTCGGTGACTTCCAATATTAGCAACAAGGGAACAGAGAAACATGTAATAACAAGGGTCTATATATAGTCTATTATTCAACATGTTAAATTCAATTGTTGCACAGACTCTTTTGCTTTTTATAGTTCAAAGGTGGTCAATATTACAGGTTCTGGATTTCATTTGTTTGCAACAAAGCCAGATGAGAAAATCTCATCATGTATCGCAATCATCCAGCCAGAAGGCTCCCCAATATTAAGTACTTTATCTTCCCCCAAAAAAGAACTTTGATCTCTCTGATTTTAAAACTCCAAATGTAATTTCATTGTTTTCTCCACAGAGGCTGTAGATTAACGCAAGTGCATCAAAATATGAAATAAAAAGATTCTATAATTCATTTGACTTAAAACTTAATGATGCTCGATCATTACACTGCAGATATGCCGACGGAGTCTATAATTCGTTTGGACATTAATATTCATGTGCATGATTACTGATAAAAAATTTTCAGCCAACATGAACAAGGTCATACAGCAGGAACCTAAAATGATGTAGTTCAATGGTGTGTGCAACTAAAGAATTCCCTAGATTTTTTTGTCACTTAGCATTTTTAGTCTTATTTACTAATCAAATTTAGAGACATAAAAATTAATACATGAGTTGTAGCAATGTTCCTGACAAAATATAGCATAATAATTTTTATCGTTGGAGTATAATAATGCATTTAGTTTTGTGATGGAAGTGAGAATTTGATTCGGCTCCCGAGTTCATACGCACCCTCATGAATAGTATATCCAAAATCTGGGTTTTTTTTCCCAAGAAGAATGTTTGACTCGCCTACGTTTACGTGCAAAATTTTGTCATGAAATGACATCCTCGATGCTTTGTGCAAAGAACACAAAATAGATGCTCTAAAGGGCTTATAAATAGTCTTTTGATCACCAGTTTTATCTTTTACACAGCAAGCACCACGAATGTCATTTCTCGATGAAACTATGCACTATGTAGAAACTCAAACATGTTTTTTGCCGAAAAATTATGTTCTAATGTAAGATATCGGAGAAAGAAAGATAAGATACAGTAGAAGTTGAGAAATTCAATTCGGTTTGGAAGCTCATAAGCACCCTCATGAAGAGTACATGGGCATCACTCTCATGAATAGTCAATTAATAAAAAGAATCTTTTGAGAATTTTTTCCGAGTATTGTACTGCAAAGATTCATCATGAGATGAAATTCTCAGTGTTCTTTGCACAAATCACACAAAAATGATGCTCTAAGAAGGTTTAAAATTGTCTGTTTGGATAATCAATTATATATTTTTGTACCCAGAGCACCGTAAATTCCATTGCTTCCCAAAAGTATGCACGCAATTAGATACTTAAACATGTTTTTTACGAAAAATATTATATACCAAAAGTAAATATACAAAAAAATGAAGTTGTTTAGAGGTATTTCTTACAAACATAATAATATATAGAACTAAATTTCAAAGTTACACCTCAACAAAGCCTCCACGTCTAAACGCTATGTGTTTGAAATGAATATTGTGTTAATTAGATTACTTATGCCATTAAAATATAGAAGTAAATATTGGCCAATCAAAATATCATGCCCTCGCGTTTCTGTTGTAGTTAGAAGAAAAATGTGGTTGCCACACGCATAGCCACTATATACCTAAAAAGGAGGTAAAACACGACTTATCCATGATCCATCATGCACGTATGTATGCTAATGCATGTCCACGCACGATTGAATCATTAAGATTAACGGTCGAATAATGTACATACAAGTGACTTGTGACTGTGTGAGGGATTTTTTCTCTTACATATGGCGAAGTACATACGTGAAAGATGGAAATATATATGAGTGTGAAAGACACATTTTTTCTAGAAAAGGAGGATAACTTTGGTCTGAGTGTGAAAGACACTCGTGATGAAATGTTTTTGGATTTCCTCTATCTAAAAAGTATTAATATTCACATTTTCCCCAAAAGAGGGATAACCCAGGATTCTAAGGGTGCAAGACACCAGTAACGAAATGTTTATTGATTGTCTCTAATGTTTTTGTTCCCCGTAGATTTGCCCTAAATATTGGAGCCTATATACACATATCTTCAAAATCCAAATTTCACAACAGTTATGACTCCATATAATTCTCTGCTAAAAAATGGGCCCAACTATCTCTCTTCTCCTTAGACACCAAAAACAGAAGCAATGGCTCGCAAGGGAAGAGAAATGGGGAGGTTGAAGATCTTGTGGATCATGGACAACACAAACCGCAAGGAAATGCTGAGGAGGCACCTCACCATTCTTGTGCAGGAAGTCTATGAGCTCTCCTAACTGAAAGACAAATTTTTTAAAAAAGAAACTAGGCAATATATTTATATTAAACACTCCGTCCTCACGTATAAGCTATTTTAGTCCTTGGCGTGGTTTGGTGTAGGCTGCCGAATTTTATCTTTTTTAATATCGCGTGAGCAGAGTCTTGAACTCAAGACATCTTGGCTCTGATATCATAAAGGACTAGTTGTGTGCCTGTGCGTTGCTACGGATCCCTTTCTCTGCTACCCTCCCATGTCTTTCCTTTGTGTTCTCTCTGTGCCGGGGATGGTCGTATGTTTAGTGGGTGGTATCCTCTTATGGCTCACAGGGATGATGTTGAGGTTTGCGTCTACTCAAGTTGAATATGCGCTAAGACTATGCCAAGGCCGAGTAGATGGCGATGTTGATGGCCTGCCTGTCGTCATGGTGAGCGAGGAGTATTTCTCACAAAAGTACATGTTAGTGAAGACCAGTACTACCAAAAGCTGACACTGGATAAGTAGTTGATGTTTGTTCTTGGATGTACATCAATGTTCATGCATTATGGCACTCGGTGCTCCTAGCACACCTCCGAATAGTACGTCGGCATCGGCGTGCAGCTACATGTCGCCTCCCCAGGAGATGGTTTCTATGGCGGCACGCTCTGCGTGTTGACAAGCTGGCAACGCCATCCTCAATGCCACAAGTTGTGTTGACAGTTTCGGTGAGGTTGATGGTGGGAAGATTTTGTAACATGGTGGGCCTTACTCGAGGAAAAGGATGCTGGTAACATTGTCTCTAGCGGTACTGCAGAACAATCTAAAATTGGTTCACGCTTAGTGAGGGGATATAAAAATATTTCCCTAAAAATTTCAGATAGAACATGAGAACATTTTGTGGGTGGTCATTGGTCAAGAACTCATTTTACAAAAGGAATATTTTGAACCAATGTGCTCTCTTGTAGGAGAATCAAACAAATACCTTGTACCATGATTCTAGAGACCAAATCATCCTGATCGAGTTCAGAATCACTTTAGCCTCATGAGACACGGCACTGGAGTTTTACAACAATAAAAAACAGAAATAATATAAAATGTTACTGTAAGTGTGCTCCGAACTAATATATACCGGTATATTCTTCAATATGTATACAAACACAATTCCATCGATATATTGTAGAGCTAATCGTTGTAGTTTTGTATCAGATGATCTTTTATTTCTGCTAATTACATAGAACACACGTGATTGCTCAACAATTAAAATGTTGTAGAAAATAATAACGCACCATTCCTTTGTAGATGCTAAACTCAAAACAACAATAATGTATGGCTTCTTGACCTCCCAGAGTGTGTGTTGTCTTGATCAAGAATGTCCACTCAGAACTAAATTTCGAAGTTACACCTCAAGAAAGCCTACAAGTCTAAACGCTATGTGCTTGAAATGAATAGTATGTTAATTAAAGTACATATACCCTTAAAATGTAGAAGTAAATATTGGCCAATCAAAATATCATACCCTCGCATTTGCAAGGACCACTGTTGTAGTTAGAAGAAAAATGTTGATGACACACGCATAGACACTATATGCCTAAAAAGGAGGTAAAACACGACTTATCCATGATCCATCACGCATGTATGTGTGCTCATGCATGTCCACACATGATTGAATCATTAAGATTAACGGTGGAATAATGTACATACATGTGACTTGTCACTGCGTGAGGGATTTTTTCTCTTACATCTGGCGAAGTACATACGTGAAAGTTGGAAATATATATGAGTGTGAAAGACACATTTTTTTCTGGAAAAGGAGGATAACTTTGGTCTGAGTGTGAAAGACACTCGTGATAAAATATTTTTGGATTTTCTCTATCTGAAAAGTATTAATATTCACATTTTCCCCAAAAGGAGGATAACCCAGGATTCTAAGGGTGAAATACACCAGTAATGAAATCTTTATTGATTATCTCTAATGTTTTTGTTCCCCGTAGATTTTCCCTACATATTGGAGCCTATATACAGATATCTTCAAAATCCAAATTTCACAATAGTTATGACTCCATATAATTCTCTTCTAAAAAATGGGCCCAACTATCTCTCGTCTCCTTAGACACCAAAAACAGAAGCAATGGCTCGCAAGGGAAGAGAAATGGGGAGGTTGAAGAGCTTGTGGATCATGGACAACACAAACCGCAAGGAAATGCTAAGGAGGCACCTAACCATTCTTGTGCAGGAAGTCTATGAGCTCGCTTAACTGAAAGGCAAATTTTATAAAAAGAAACTAGGCAATATATTTATATTAAACACTCCGTCCTCACGTATAAGCTATTTTAGTCCTTGGCGTGGTTTGGTGTAGGCTGCCGAATTTTATCTTTTTTTAATACCGCGTGAGCAGAATCTTCAACTCAAGACATCTTGGCTCTGATATCATAAAGGACTAGTTGTGTGCCCGTGCGTTGCTGAGGATCCCTTTCTCTCCTACCCTCCCATGTCTTTCCTTTGTGTTCTCTCTGTGCCCGGGGATGGTCGTATGTTTAGTGGGTGGTATCCTCTCGCGGCTCACATGGATGATGTTGAGGTTTGCGTCTACTCAAGTTGAACATGCTCTAAGACTATGCCAAGGCCGAGTAGATGGCAATGCTGATGGCCTGCCCGTCGTCATGGTGAGCGAGGAGTATGCCTCACAAAAGTACATGTTGGTGAAGACCAACACTACCAAAAGCTGACACTGGATAAGTAGTCGATGTTTGTTCTTGGATGTACATCAATGTTCACGCATTATGGCACTCGGTGCTCCTAGCACACCTCCGAATAGTACGTCAGCATCGGCGTGCGGCTAGATGTGGCCTCCCCAGGAGATGGTTTCTTTGGCGGCACGCTCTGCGTGTTGACAAGCTGGCAACACCATCCTCAATGCCACAAGATGTGTTGACAGTTTTGGTGAGGTTGATGGTGGGCAGATTTTGTAACATGGTGGGCCTTACTCGAGGAAAAGGACGCTGGTAACATTGTCTCTAGCTGTACTGCTTTACAATCTAAAATTGGTTCACGCTTTGTGAGGGGATATAAAAATATTTCCCCACAAATTTCAGATAGAACATGAGAACATTTTGTGGGTGGTCATTGGTCAAGAACTCATTTTACAAAAGGACTATTTTCAACCAATGTGCTCTCTTGTAGGAGAATCAAACAAATACCTTGTACCATGATTCTAGAGACCAAATCATCCAGATCGAGTTCAGAATCACTTTAGCCTCTTGAGACACGACACGGGAGTTTTACAACAATAAAAAACCGAAATAATATAAAATGTTACTGTAAGTGTGCTCCAAACTCATATATACCGGTATTCTTCAATATGTTTACAAACACAATTCCATCGATATGTTGTAGAGCTAATCTTTGTAGTTTTGTATCAGATGATCTTTTATTTCTGCTAATTACATTGAACATACATGATTGCTCAACAATTAAATGTTGTAGAAACTAATAACGCACCATTCCTTAGATGCTAAACTCAAAACAACAATAATGTACGGCTTCTTGACCTCCCAGCGTGTGTGTTGTCTTGATCAAGAATGTCCAATCAGAACTAAATTTCGAAGTTACACCTCAAAAAAGCCTACAAGTCTAAACGCTATGTGTTTGAAATGAATAGTATGTTAATTAAAGTACATATACCCTTAAATGTAGAAGTAAATATTGGCCAATCAAAATATCACGCCCTCGCATTTGTGAGGGCCAATGTTGTAGTTAGACGAAAAATGTTGATGACACACGCATAGACACTATATGCCTAGGTAAAACACGACTTATCCATGATCCATCACACATGTATGCGTGCTCATGCATGCCTACACATGATTGAATCATTAAGATTAACGGTGGAATAATGTACATACATGTGACTTGTCACTGTGTGAGGGATTTTTTATCTTACATATGGCGAAGTACATACGTGAAAGTTGGAAATATATATGAGTGTGAAAGACACATTTTTTCTAGAAAAGGAGGATAACTTCGGTCTGAGTGTGAAAGACACTCGTGATAAAATATTTTTGGATTTCCTCTATCTGAAAAGTATTAATATTCATATTTTCCCCAAAAGGAGGATAACCTAGGATTCTAAGGGTGATATACACCAGTAATGAAATCTGTATTGATTATCTCTAATGTTTTTGTTCCCCGTAGATTTGCCCTACATATTGGAGCCTATATACAGATATCTTCAAAATCCAAATTTCACAATAGTTATGACTCCATATAATTCTCTGCTAAAAAATGGGCCCAACTATCTCTCTTGTCCTTAGACACCAAAAACAGAAGCAATGGCTCGCAAGGGAAGAGAATTGGGGAGGTTGAAGAGCTTGTGGATCATGGACAACACAAACCGCAAGGAAATGCTGAGGAGGCACCTCACCATTCTTGTGCAGGAAGTCTATGAGCTCGCCTAACTGAAAGACAAATTTTATAAAAAGAAACTAGGCAATATATTTATATTAAACACTCCGTCCTCACGTATAAGCTATTTTAGTCCTTGGCGTGGTTTGGTGTAGGCTGCCGAATTTTATCTTTTTTAATACCATGTGAGCAGAGTCTTGAACTCAAGACACCTTGGCTCTGATATCATAAAGGAGTAGAAAATAATAACGTTGATGACACACGCATAGACACTATATGCCTAGGTAACACACGACTTATCCATGATCCACCACGCATGTATGCGTGCTCATGCATGTCTACACATGATTGAATCATTAAGATTAACGGTGGAATAATGTACATATATGTGACTTATCATTGTGTGAGGGATTTTTTCTCTTACATATGGCGAAGTACATACGTGAAAGTTGGAAATATATATGAGTGTGAAATACACGTTTTTTCTGAAAAAGGAGGATAACTTCGGTCTGAGTGTGAAAGACACTCGTAATAAAATGTTTTTGGATTTCCTCTATCTGAAAAGTATTAATATTCACATTTTCCCCAAAAGGAGGATAACCCAAGATTCTAAGGGTGAAAGGCACCAGTGATGAAATCTTTATTGATTGTCTCTAATGTTCTTGTGCGAAGATAGTTGGATCCATTTTATAGCGGAGACACATATCTTCAAAATCCAAATTTCACAATAGTTATGACTCCATATAATTCTCCGCTATAAAATGGGCCCAAATATCTCTCTTCTCCTTAGAAACCAAAATCAGAAGCAATGACTCGTAAGGGAAGGGAAAGGGGGGAGGTTGAAGATCTTGTGGATCATGGACAACACAAACCGCAAGGAAATGTTGAGGCTGCACCTCTCCATTCTTGTGCAGAAAGTCTATGAGCTCGCCTAACCGAAAGAACGATCTGATGAAAAGAAACTAGGAAATATATTTATATTCAACACCTCCTCCTCACGTATAGGCTATTTTAGTCCATAGCGTGGTTCGGTGTAGGCCGCCGATTTTTTCCTTTTTTTAATACAGTGTGAGCAGAGTCTTAAACTGAAGACCTCTTGGCTCTGATATCATAAAGGACTAGTTGTGTGCCTGCGTGTTGTTGCAGATCCCTTTGTCTCTTGCCCTCCTATGTCTTTGCTTTGTGTTCTCTCTGTGCCCGAGGATGGTCGTATGTTTAGTGGGTGGTATCCTCTCGCGGCTTACAGGGATAATGTTGAGGTTTGCGTCTACTCACGTTGAACATGCGCTAAGACTACCAAGACCGAGTAGACGGCAATGTTGATGGCTTGCCCATCATCATGGTGAGCGAGGAGTATGCCTCACAAAAGTACATGTTAGTGAAGACCAGTACTATCGAAAGATGACACTGGAGGAGTAGTCGATGTTTGTTCTTGGATGTACATCAAGGTTCACGCATCATGGCACTCAGTGAACCTAGCACACCTCTGAATAGTACGTTGACAGTGGGGTGCGGCTACATGTGGCCTCCCCTAGAGATGATTTCTTCGGTGGCACCCGCTGCCTGTTGACAAGCTGGTGATGTCTACGCACTTCTATTCTTGTAGACAATTGTTGGGCCTCCAAGTACAGAGGTTTGTAGAACAGCAACAAGTTTCCCTTAAGTGGATCACCCAAGGTTTATCGAACTCAGGGAGGAAGTAGTCAAAGGTATCCCCTCTCAAGCAACCTTGCAATCAAGATACAAGAAGTCTCTTATGTCCCCAACACATCCAATACACTTGTCAGGTGTATAGGTGCACTAGTTCGGCGAAGAGATAGTGAAATACAAGTGGTATGGATAATTATAAGTGGTAACGGTGATAGAAAATAGCTTGATGGCGTGGAAAAGACTAAAGGCAATCTGAGATAAAGATGGAAGCAAGCAAACATGTAACAGATCTAGTTGCAAACGGTGTATCAATGCTTAGAAACAAGGCCTAGGGATCATACTTTCACTAGTAAACACTCATATAAATATATTCTTCTTATGATACTACTCTTAACTACTCTCCGGTTGGACACTCTAATCGATGGTAGGGCTATAACAACACACCTCAAAGTAAGCCTTTCCCATCTAGAAAACCCCACACTGTCACCTTGAGCACTAGATGAGTCCAACAAACACCACAATTTCATAAAGACATCCAACTCCAAATATAACTCATAACAAGTATTTGTAATCTCTAGCTTAAGTGCCACCATGGTGTGCACGCTGTCACTTTCACACACATGGGGAGAGTAGAGATCTATTAAAGCACTTGAGTAGCAAGGTAGATCTATAGATTAGAAGCTCATGATCTTAATAAGATCATGCATAGAGAGAGATGAACACATAGCTACCGGTAGAACCCTTAGCCTCGAGGAAGAACTACTCCCTCCTCATCATGGGAATCAGCAATGGTGATGGAGATGGCTCCGGGGGCTCTTCCCCGTCCCGGCAAGGTGCCGGAATAGAGACTTTCTATCCCCCGAATCTCCCCTTTGGTGGCGGCGGCGCTGTGGAACTTTTCGTGGCTGGAGTCTGGATGACTTAGGGTTTATGCATCGGGAGGCTCTTATAGGCGAGAGGGGAGACCAAGGGGGTGCCGGAGGGGCCCACACCACCCCCTGGCGCGGCCTGTCCTAGCCCGCGCCACCAGGTGGTGTGGCCACCCTCTGGCCCTTCTCTGACTCTCCTTCTGGCTCCGTGAGTCTTCCAAGAAAATAACAACTTTGGCTTTTGTCCGGTCCAATTACGAGAATATTCATTTTTTGACTTTCCAGGAACCAAAAACAGCAAAAAACAGGCAACTGGCATTGTGGTACTTGTTAATAGGTTAGTCCAAGAAATCATATGAAAAGTACTCCAAAGTGTGGACAAAACATAATAAAGTAGATAAAACCAAGCATGGAACATCAAAAATTATGGATACGTTAGCAACGTATCAACATCCCCAAGCTTAACTCCTGCTCGTCCTCGAGTAGGTAAGTGATAAAAAGAAAGAATAATTTTTGAGGTGACATGCACCATCATAAACTTGATCAAAGTATTTGTAAAACAATGATAGCTGGGATCATAGTACTTCAATTATAACATGAAAGACAAAGTTCTAGCAATAAGATAAAGAAACTATGTTGCAACATGAAAAGGCACAAACAAAAGATTCATGAATAACAATGCTTTGCAAGACGTTTGTTTGTTTCACATAAAGAAAACATAGCATAGTGGCATTCAGCTTGTCCCTCATAGAGAGCAAACATAAATGCATAGGACACCTTCAAAGTTCATAAGAGTGACTAGATACAAATAGTTTAAAACAAGCAATATCAAGGTATGCGTCAATCAACTAGTCTTGGGACAATGCACATAGAACTAAGAATGGCCACTATGCTCTCAAAGTAGGTGCATAAAGATAGAAGGTGGAGACTCAACATAAAAGTAAAAGAAAGGCCTTCATAGAAGGAAGTAGGGATTCAAGTCTCATAAAGAGCTTCCAAAAATTATGGTACTGTTTAGCTTTCAGCTCTCATTGCCCCTATCATAAGCATCTTGAAGTGATTAAGGTTAAAGTGAACAAACTATGGTTAAAGTGAACAAACTATGGTGTATATGCTTGAACAAAGTATAAGTTAGAAATCTCATGTCCCTTGAATACGAGGGCCGCTCCTCATGCTACTCAAGTTTAGTCACCGGTAAGTTCTTGTCATTGTAAGTACATGTGTATCATAGAGAACCGCCAACAGGGTACCCCTTGCTCGATGATACGGAAGAATCCCCATATCAAAATGACAAGGTAAGCACACAGTGAGCATCTCAGCAATCTTCTTATTTACCATGGGAATATGGTGCTTTTTTCTCTCTTTCCTCTTTTCGTATATCTCTTTTTCTCAATAACTATCTCTTTTTTTATAAGAAGAATGCTTCATAGACAGCTCATTATGGTTACGCTGCAGGTTTCCACCATGTCAACATGGATTAGACCAGCGGCCCAGGCGTTTCTCTAACACATATACATAACTCCATGGACTTACAAGCTCCCCTTTCATTTCACACCGACGACATCCATAGAAAAAAAGCATGATATCAACTAGGTACAAAGTACCCGTGCAATGTTGAAAGCGTTCCCCATGACAACATGGTTCTGCTAAACCCAAAAAATAAGTGCAAGCATATACAACATAGACGACACAATGGTTCAAGTTTATTAAGGGCAAGAAAAGTAAAGTGTGCCATCAAGTTCGTGAGCGCTTTAATCACTAGTTTTCTCATAACAAGTTTAATTCGGAAGGTAAACAAAAACATGAATATACTTGGAATAGCATAAGCTAATAGGTAGGTATGGTGGAATCTTTGGAATAACTTGGTTTAAGGAGTTGGATGCATGAGTGGAACTCATACTTAGTTGTGGAGGCTAGCAAAAGACTGGGAGCGACAAACTAAGAGAGCAATAATGGCCACAATCATGCAGAGCGACAAAACATCATTGATCAAAGCATAAAGTGATACTACAAGTTGAAAACTAAAGGATCATCAAGGCTATGGTGACTTGGGATAGTCATAACATGGTGTGAGCATGTGCCAAGTTAACCCAAATAAAGCATCAAAGGAGAATACCACTATACTATGCTTTAATATGCTAAAACAACGCATGATTCATCCAAGGCACATTAAGCGATCTCAATTGTTTATAACAAGTCATGCTACAACAAAGAATACTAAGCATAAAGCTAAAACAATATCAAGCATGTCATGACAAAGCATAGGCCACAGTCAAAAACAAGCTCTCTTTAACACTTAAGCATGAACTTTCCTACTCTTCCAAATCAAACCAAACTATTTGAAAACCAGTGTATGAAAGAGGGGGTCCAACCAATTTATTCAGCAAACTAAGCAAACAAATCAAACAAAAACCAAAACGAAAATGAAAACAAAAACGAAAAAGAAGACGCTCCAAGAGCAACACAATTGTGCATGAAACAATAAAAATGAAGTGTTTGAAAGAAACCTGGAATTTTTATTGATGAAGAAGGGGATGCCTTGGGCATCCCCAAGCTTTGGCACTTGTACTTCTTGGATATTTCTTGGGGTGACACGCGTGGCATCCCCAAGCTTGAGCTTTAGTCCATCCTTCATGTCATTACTCATTCCTTCCATACACCTGAAATTTTTCCTTCATACAAAACTTCACACAATCTTTATTAGCAACATTAGTGCTGTCGTGGAAATGGCCACGACAGTCGCTACCATTGGCAGCGATTGAGTGTTTCGTGAGGAAGAGTTGGCGGCCATCTGCGGTGCGAGATGGGGGCGGATGCACATGGGTTTACCCAGGTTTGGCCCCCCAGAGGGTAAAGACCTACTCCTGCTAGATTAGATTATTGGAGAGCGAGTTACAAGGGTGGTGAGCTCGGCGGCTAGGCAGTGAGTCACTTGAGGGGGTGTATGATGGAACTTAAGTCTCTAGGATACCCTAGGAAGGTTTATATATGAGGCACCTCGCTAGGGTTTACAAGTTATCACCGAACGAAGATAAGGATCCGAAGGCTTTGACCTAGTGCGACTGGGCTTCTGTTACGCTCCTAGGCTTCTAGTCGCCAGTCACTGGGCCTTTCCTTCCTTCGTAGTCCAGTCGATCTTCGGACCTTTCAGCCCTTCGGCCCAATCGGAACGTCCTGCTAGGCATACCCCCTTCGGCATATCCCCATCAGTAGTCCCCGAGGCCATCGCTGATGCAGGCGCAAGCGTCCTTTTGGCGTTCGGAGTAGGCGAGCCTAATTTGGGCGTTCAGTCGAGTCGGTGATGGACTCCCTTAGAGCCAAGGAGAATTTCCCCATGTGTCCACTCGTCGTCTCAATGAATGTTACTGCCACCAAGTCGTCGTCTTGGCGAATGGAAAGACTGGCGGGTGGCGGGTGAAATAAAGGAGTTGGACCGTCAAATCTGGTCAAACTATCCGTTGGAATTTCCAATGGTAACTTCGGCGCAATTACCGTGAGTAACGGCTACCCCGATTTTGGCGGGTGGCGTTTAACATATAAGGGGAGTGATGGTTCAGCTCCGCAGACCTTGTTCGCATTCTTCATTCCCCCTCATTCGTTCTTCCTGCATCGGGCTATTCCACATCCTACCCGATGGCGCCTCCCAAAGGCTCATGGCGGAAATCCAAGTGTACCACGGCCCAGCTTAGATCTTTTGAGGATGCCGGAGTGCTCCGCAAGGGGAATTGGCGGGTTCTCCCCTCCTCCGAGACCGAGCCGAAGCTGCAACCCGGCGAGTTCATCTGCTTCCCCAGTCATCTTGAGAGGGGTCTGGGATTCCCCACCTCACTCTTTTTCTGCCGCTTCTGCGCGTATTACGTGATCAAGCCATCGGATCTTGGCCCGCATAGCATCGAGCAGCTGGTAATCTTCATCGCCTTCTGCGATTGTTACCTCGGCTACAGGCCGTATTTCCCGCCATGGCTGGAGCTCTTCCACGGCCGCATCAGGCGCGAGGCGTCCAGCGGCTTGATGCTGGCCGCAGGTGGAGTCACATTTCAACCAAGTCAAGGCCAATTTAAATCAAGCTCCTCCTACCGAAGAAGGCCGCCAGCGAGTGGAAGAAGAGTTGGTTCTACATCAAAGAAGCCACTCCCTCCAGCGAGGTGGCTCTTCCCGAGTTCATCGCCGAGAGGAGCGAGCCCTGTCGGTTGGCACCGAAGAAGATTCCCGAAGACCAGCGGATGGCCGTCGCGGAGATGATGGACCAGATCCAGAAGCTGAAGGTTCAGGGGTTGATTCTGATCAACCTCTACAACTGCTGGCTCGGGCGGCGCCTGGTTCCGCTGGCGGCTCGGCCACACTGGATGTATGAGTATAGCGGGAAGCATGACCCATCCCGAACCAACAAGGAGTCATGGGAGGCCGAGGACTACAAGGCCGCCCTGAAGAAGATCACTGACGTAGAGTTCACCAGTGTGGCAGTCGGGGTCGCCCCGTACGCTCCTGTGAAGAATGAAGCCCCCACAGTAAGTTCTCTTTCCAATCGCTACGTCCGTGTTTTAGTTTTTAGTCACCTTTTTTGGTGTTTTACTCGTGGTGGTTCTCAGCTTTTTCAGGTGTTGGAGGGGTGGCTCCCTCCGCTCGATGAAGAGGTTCCCCAGGAACTGGAGGAAGACTCCAAGGGGGACCCTTCCGACAGCGATGGGGAGGAGGAAACAACGTGAAGTTGAGGCGAGCCGCAGCCTGGACGAGCATGACGGAGGCGACGAGGTCGCACAGGAGCACACGTCCCGGCGTACTGCCACGCCGTCGAAGCCCGCACGCAGGCCCAAGTCGCCAGCGAAAAGGCCCACGTCGCCGTCCAAGTCGGCGGTGGTGTTCGAGTCGAATGACGATTCCGATGATCAAGGTTCTTCCGAGGTCTCGCATAAGGCCCCAAAGGATACAGTCCCGACAAAGGGGTTGGAGGGCGAGGACACAGAGGTAGTGGTAGAGGTTCCCCTGGCGGCGATTGCGCCGACGACCTCGGGGGTTCCAAGTCAAGAAGCGGCTGAGGCAATGACGTCCAAGTCGCCACAGCCGTCAAGGCGGCCACGTCGGAGCCGGAGATCCCGGCGACTACAACTTCCTCGTCAAGGAAGCCCACGGTTTCGTGGGCTTCAGACGTCTTCGAGAGGGGGCTCACCCATAAGTTGGGTCCCGAGTTGGACAAGCCTGCCCACAGCAGCACCAGGCTTCACGTCCTCCCAGTCGCTAAGGGTGTGTTTGGTAGCCTGTGCCACTAGGAATTCACTCTCCCACTTGAGATATGGTGACCTCATACAAGCTGACCTCAGATTTTGTGGTTGTTTGGTAGCCCCGTATGAGTAGAGACAAGCTGAACTGATACTTTGTTTGGTAGCATGCATGAAATGGGATTGACCCAAAATTAAATAATTACATAGCGGTCCAAACTCTTACACAAAGGCCCCTAAACAAAACCAAAAAAAGCAATCGGCCCCTTCATCTACACCTCGCCGTGCTGGGAGCTCCTCGTCGGCGATGGCGGACCGTGGAGTGCTGGAGGTGGGTGCCGAGCGGTGGAGCGACGCAGTGGTGACGGAGGAGGGCCGTGGACGGCTGCTGTGGGCGGTGGCGCGCCGGCGCGACCTGCTGCATCTGCTCGGCACGGGACAAGGGAGGCCTGCGGGAGGAGGCCGACGATGCGACATGCTGCCTCTTCTCGGCGCAGGAGGAGGGCAGCCTGCGGGAGGAGGGCGGCTGCGCGACCTATGGCCTCTGCTCGGCGCAGGAGGAGGGCGGCCTGCGGGATGAGGGCGGCATACGGGAGGAGGGCGGCTGCGCGACCTACGGCCTCTGCTCGGCGGGAGGAGGGCGCCGACGCGACCTGGTGCCTCTGTTCGGCGCGGCGAGTCATGGCGGCCTAGCGCCGCATTCTGCCAGCGGTCGATGGCGTCGAGAGGAAGGGAGGAGGTCGAGGCCTCGTCATGGAAGGACGGCGGCGGCAGATTTCATACGGGCGCGTGATAGAGAGCGATTTGGGGGGATGAGGATGTGACCTGATGATTGGTAGCGTCGCGTAGCGGGGCGGGGGTGATTCGGGCGCGACGATCGCGGAAAACAGCGAAGCTCGATTTGAGCTTCTCTACCGGGCAGGGCTGAGAGCCCTTTTCTGTGCGAGGTGGGCACTGCCCGAGCCATAAAACCGGCCTACCAAACATCCGAATCGTTAGAAATCTCGGTTGGGATGGGAATATTTCTATTGGACTGGGCTACCAAACACACCCTAAGTAAGTACTGCTCCTTCATCCCGATTCGCCTTGCTCTTTTGTATTGTCGTTATATTGATTATGGGGACTCGTGCAGGTCGGGGGCCAAGAAGATTGGCCGTCCTTCGGTGGCTAAGATTCCACCGTCCACCAATATGGGAGAGGGCGACCTCCCCAAGAAGAGAAAGGCCACCGGAGATGTGGCGACCGCCAAAGTCGCGAAGAAGCAGAAGGGGGGCGCCGACGACGCTGTGACCAAGGGCAGCGCCACGGAGTCAGCTGCTGCGCCAGTGGCCGAAGAGGTGGTGGCGGCGCGATCGGAACCAGCCTTGGCTGCGTTTGTGCCGGAAGTGCCGGTCCCGATAACCAGCGCCCCCGCCAGAGCGTCGGCGACGTTCCCGCGTTTCATGGCGAGGGGGTTTCCAGGTGTGGCGGATACTGTAGGGGTTCGTAGCATGGAAAACAAAAAATTTCTATCGCATACAACCAAACAAGCCAAGATCTATCTACTAGATTGCAGCAACGAGTCGATAGTGAAACTCACCCTCGAAGATTCCAAAGCGGTTAACGAGAGCAGATTCTCGTGGGTGATGTAGTCGTACTCTTTCCGATCTCAAGATCGCGTAGACGATCCTTCCAGCGCCACGTTCCGGCAGCGCTCCCGCAGTCGGTCACACGTTCGGTACTCGACGAAGACCTTCCTCTCCCTTGTTCCAGCAGGCAGCGGAGGTTGTAGCACTCTCCTCGCGATTCCGGCAACTGGCGTGGTACCGGAGGTAGAGGGAAATCCCGAGGCTTCGCCTTAAGCCGGTGAGTATGGTGGAGCTTATGAGAGAGGCTATTAGTGGTCTAGTAATTAGACACACCAATTAGAAGGCTCTAAACCAATTAGAAGGCTCTAAACCGAAATAGCTCTAAACCGGGGTTTAGGTCTAGGGTTTAGTTTAGAGGATAGGAACTTGTGTGTATGTGGAGGGAGCCCCTCCTTATATAGGTGGGAGGGGCTGGCGCCAGGGGAGGGAGTGGAGTCCCTCCCAACTCGGCATTGAGTTGGCCGCGGTTGGAGGAGGTCTCCCTCCCAACTCGGGTTCCCTCTTCTCCTCCTCTTTCCACTTTCCAAAACTTGCCGTTTGACTTTCAAACTAGCCGTTTGACTTTTCAATTTAGGATTTAAATAAACCCTTTATTTTGGACAGCGAGAACACTTAGTACATGATGCAATCATTCCAACTTACAATGACACATTCATGTACCCTTCCCTCCGGTGCGGACATTCCGGAACATTCTAGAACATTCCGATGAAAACACGGAACCATTCCCCAACTCCGAAATGGGACTTTCCTTATATGAATCTTATTCTCCGGACCATTCCGGATCTCCTCGTGATATCCGGATCCCATCCGAGACTCGAACAACATTCGGTCTCTTTCTCATAATACCATAACTACTCAAACAACGTCGAATCCTTAAGTGTGTCTCCCTACGGTTCGTGAATTATGCGGACATGATCGAGACACTTCTCGAACAATAACCAATAGAGGAATCTGGAAATTCATATGGCTCCACATATTTCTACGATTACTTTGCGATCGAATGAACCACTTACATATGATACCAATTTCCCTTTGTCTCACGATATGTTACTTATCCGAGGTTATGATCGTCGGTATCTGCATACCTAGTTCAACCTCGTTCGATAAGTACTCTTTTCTCGTTCCGTGATATGTGATCCCTTGTGACCAAGTCACATGCTTGCAAGCTAATTGGATGACATTTCACCGAGAGGGCCAGAGAATATCTATCCGTCATGTGGATGGACAAATCCCTCTTGATCCATGTGTTTCAACCAATACTTTCCGAACACTCAAGGCCACCATTATAGCCACCCACATTACGGTGTGGTGTTTGATGACATCAAAGCATCCATCCAGTAAGAAAGGTGATATGCATGATCTCATGGTCGAAGGAATTAGGTTACTATGTATCAGAAAGCATATAGCAATTGAACTATTGAAATGACTTGATCTTTATGCTACGCTTGTCTATAGGAGTATGTCCATCACATCATTCTCCTAATGATATGACCCTGTTGTTAATAACATCTCTATGTTCATGATCAGGAAACAATGATCATATATTAACCAACAAGCTAGTTTAACAAGAGGCTTTACTAGGGACTCTTTTATGTTTACAAATCACACAAGTATTAATGTTTCCTGTTAATACAATTATAGCATGGTATGTAAACATTTATCATAAATATGAAGATATGATAATAACCTACTTTATTATTGCCTCTTGGGCATATCTCCAACAGTCTCCCACTTGCACTAGAGTCAATAATCTAGTTTCAAACCTTTGTGTATTTAACACCTATGGCTTTCCGGTGTTGTATGTACACGATTGCTAGTGGTTAACTGATCTCCGGATCTGACACTTCCAGGTCCGTGTGTAATTGCATGTCTTTGCGTCTCTACGCATCACTCATTCTCTAATGAGATGGCTTTGTATGATTTGGTCTTTCGGTGTGACCTTTAGTTCTTTGGGGTTAAAACATGTTGATAATATTGTCGCACAATATATCTTCATAGTATTATCCGGTGAACTACACCTAGTTTGATAACAAACTACTTGACACAAATGCCCTCTTTTGCTGCTATAATAGCAGTCATATACTTAGCCCTTTGTTGTAGTATCTGTCAGAATGTCTTAACTTTGGAACTCATCCAAATCCATTATGGAACTCACTTTCCATTATATTGTGCCACCCTTAATTTAAATTGAGATAAACTAAATTTGTACTTTGTGACAAAACTAGTATCAATGTAGTACTTTTACAATGAATTAACCATCTATTTGTCACTTCTACAAATAATATACTCTTAGTTCTTCCAAAAGATCATAAGAATATCCTTACTATCGTCCAATGATCATCTTATGAATCATTCTGGTATATGCTCATAATATTTATAGCATAGGACATATCTGGATTTGTACATATCACAGTATGATTGATATAAATACTCTTTGTGATTTCATACATCAAGTATCAATCTATACTTGAATCTTTGTTTCACTTACCAAGTGCCAATACACTTGAATATATCATCAATATTGAACTCATTCAATCCTTTCTGTGCAACAAGACCCTTTCTTGTAGTTTCTATATTGAACTCATTCAATATTTCGTCTATGTACTTTTGGCACAACCATATTAGCATCTAATGATGCCAAATATTTGGGTTTTGCCTAAGTCTTTCATCGGGATGAAATTCTTAATATGTGTTAATAAAAGATACATTATTTCCAATCAACAATATGTCTTCCACATAATGTATTAGAAACATGTCTTAGCGCTCCCACTTAATTTCTTGCAAATGCAAGCATCTTCATTGTTTCCGATGAAATTAAACTCTTTTAACAGTTTCATCACAGTGAAGATTCCAACTCCGCTATGCTTACTTCAACCATTGAAGTTTGCATATGCTTCTAGCATCCTTTTGAATTAACAAAACCCTTTGGACCGTGTCATGCACACGTCCTAGGTAACCATTCTATTAGAAGAACTTGTTTTGTTTATTCTACTACCACATAACAAATTATATGTAGTGGTTGCTACATTAATCCGTCTAGACTAAAAAATCGCTATGAAAGATCAAATCTTGTCATATACAACCTTTGAACATTGTTGTGAACTCTTTCCCAACATGTCGAATATTTCATAGATGTGAAACATCCATGTCTACTTCTTTATAGATCCAAACACAACTGCAAGGTCTTACACCTTTTTCGAGGGTCCTTCAAGTTCAAAACTTGATTTCTCGTGTATGGAACTATCACGGATTATATGGCTTCAAGCCATTTGACGGAGTCAGGGCCCATCATCGCTTCTTTGCATGTAGTAGGTTCATTATTCTCAAATAATGATTCAACCCTCAAATCTTGGTATTTGATTGTTCATCCGACCTACTTGTTTCAATAGAAACTTAGACCTCCGTGACCACAACCTTTGAGGCACGTGAGCCATGAGCATTGTTGCTGCCTCCGGAACACTTTTGGTCTGCGCAACTTTGCACATATAGCTAAGGTTCTTTTAACCTTATCAAAGTTCTATTGTCCTCCCACTTAACTTTTCACGAAAAATTCCTTCTCAAAGAAACTTGACGTTCTAAGCAACAAACACTTTTGTCTCCGGTGTTTATGGAGGAATACTTAACAGTAATACAAAGACAGGTTTATCCGACTTTGATTGCAAACATCTTTCTTATGCATAGCATACCAATGTTTAAGAAAGGACTACTTGGGTTTTATCCCAAACCATAACCTTATATGGTGTCATTTCAGCGGATTATGATGGAGCTCTTTTAGTGGAAAACGGTAGTCTCTAAAGCTTTTAATCTTTAAAATATAATAGCAGTTTATGAATGATACCTTCGATCTTACCATGTCAAACAAGGTTCAATTACATATCTCGAACGCTCCATACTCTTATGGTGTTTCGGGAAATGCAAATCCACGGAACGATTCCTTAAATCTTAGGTATTATGCTAAACTTGTAACTTAAATATCTTCCTTTATGATCTTATCATAAACTATTTATATTCTTGTTACAATGATTTTGTACTTCATCTTGAAAATCTTTCGAACTTTTCAAATATTTCACACTTCATCCTTATTAAGTAAATATTCACATATTCACTCAAATTTTCGGAGAAAGCATATGAAGTTGAAATCCATCGCTCTTGACTACACATAATGGAGTTCGTACAACAATATGCACAAGTTCCAATAAGCTAGTCTTTCGTTCCCTTTTGGCCTATGAACGAAGTTTTAATTATCTCTAGGAAAGTTTCACAAACCGTCATTTGATCAAAAATCAAAAGACTCCAAAATTCCATCCACATGGAGTTTCTTCATGTTTTTCTTTCCAATATAATTTAAACGGCGATGTCACTTCCTAAGTGATCTTTCAATCAATTTGTCTTTCGACAATTTTAGCACTAGTTTTATGGATGTGATTTATCCAACGAGATTTGTGAATCATCCATCTTTTATGGATTACGGCAATTATTTGAACAACCCTTTTGTTCTCATAATACCTGATAAAACAAATCCTGAAGGCAAGCTTTGATGTTTAACGAGCAACACAATAACCTTTTATTTGTTTTCGATGAACATCATCACATATTCTTTTGCTAGTTACTTAGGCCATTGTAGTTCATGAATTGTGTTATTTCGTATGACGATTCACACCAACAAATTCAGTATCAAATACTTAAGAACCACATTGTTTAATAAGCAAAGAATATAGCCATAACACGTATATCATCTATATACTTAAACTGAACAATTCTAGTCTTTTCTTTTCTGCCATATACTTATGAGATTCTCTTTCAGATTTCCTTTTACATTTGAAAGAATCTATCAACATCAATAGTGGAGTCATACTTATGACACATAGTCCAAAGCGTGTATAGTTAAATACCAATGTCTTTGAACTTGCACTTTGAAGTAGATCACCATTACCAAATATTTGGTGTTCTTTCAAATTCCTTTCTTTAGTAATCTCTTGGTGTAGTAAACATTTTACCTACATCAAATATTCACCTCATCATGGATTTATCCATGATCAAGCTACTTTTAGCTTGTAACGATGAATTATGAGTATAATGTTGCTATCCAAAACCTTTTGGAGGATTAGGACAACAAGTGTCTCCAACCCTTTGTAAATTCTCATCAAAATATGAGAACATGACTTTTGCCATATTATACTCTATCATGTTGTAACCAAAACTTCGTTTCAGATATCACAATATCTTCCACACAGCATGGTTTCTGAAACAACTCTTTCAGATCCTAGATAACCTTGATATTAAGATAATCTTTTGAATATCAAGAATCATGGAGACAAACATGATACTCATATACTAACACTTGGAATTGTCACTCTTGTTTTAATACCAATTATTAAACTTCATAGAGTAACCGAACTTCTTGAAAGTTTGCAATAGGACTTTAAACTTTAGATTAACACTTCAAAACAATACGATACCAGTTCGTAAAGTAACTAACCAGAATTCTATAGTTCTATCATCTCAATTATAACTAAGCGCAAGGTGGTAAACGGATGCCAATGACTACAACAACTATGCAAATTCACTTTGATTTAGTTTATGATAAATTGAGTTCTAATTAATAATTAAATTAATCTAGGTGAACTCCCACTCAAAACAACATCCCTCACATTGTTTTAGTGATCACACGAACCAAATCCACCACATCAAAACCGATCATCACGAGAGTTGATGTAGCTTCAATGGCGAACAATCAACATGTTCATCATATCTACTATATGACTCATGCTTTACCTTTCGGTGATCCGTGTTCACGAGGCCATGTGCGTACATGCTAGGCTCGTCAAGATCAAACCTTAGCTACCGCGCAAATCTGGCTTGCTTACGTTGTATTCACCAGCGGAATCAAAGACACCCGATCATCACGTGGTGCTTGAGCGACAAGCTTTGGCAACGGTGCATACTAAGGGTGAACACTTTAGAACTTGAAATTTGTGTGCATGAGGGATCATCTTATAATGCTACCGTCGTTTACTAAGCAATACAAGATGTATAAAGGATTAACATCACATGCAATTCATAATATGTGATATGATATGGCCTTTCTTCTTTGTGCTTCCGATCTCCATCTTCAAGCACGAACATGATCTCCATCATCACCGGCATAGCATCAAGGTCAATGACGCTTCTTCATGGTTGTCGTCCACCAGCTTCAACTATTACAACTATTTTGAATAGACACGCAGGTCTTAACAGAAATTAAAGACAACCATATGGCTCCTGCCGGTTGCCAACTTACAATAAGGAACATTGCATACATCAAATATAATCACAATCATGGCCATATCACATCACTGCACACCCCTGCAAAACAAAGTTAGACGCTTCTACTTTCTTTGCATATTTTACGTGGTTTGGGGCTTTCAATAAGAGTCGTTCTAACTTACGAACAAGAACCACAACATTGATACTAGCATTGTTGATTACCCGTTGTAAATTGGATCTTAACTATGCTAGGAGAAACAGGCACCCGCAGAGCCACTTATGCAATACAAGTTGCATGTTAAGCGTGGAGCAAGTCTCATGAACGATGTCATGTAAGGTTAGCCCGGGCCGCTTCATCCCAACATACCGCAAGATGCAAAGTACACAAAAGGCAATCTACAATAAAAGCATCAACGCCCACAATGACCATTGTGTTCTACTCGTGCAACAGATCTACATATAGACACGGCTCTGATACCACTGTAGGGGTTCGTAGCATGGAAAACAAAAAATTTCTATCGCATACAACCAAACAAGCCAAGATCTATCTACTAGATTGCAGCAACGAGTCGATAGTGAAACTCACCCTCGAAGATTCCAAAGCGGTTAACGAGAGCAGATTCTCGTGGGTGATGTAGTCGTACTCTTTCCGATCTCAAGATCGCGTAGACGATCCTTCCAGCGCCACGTTCCGGTAGCGCTCCCGCAGTCGGTCACACGTTCGGTACTCGACGAAGACCTTCCTCTCCCTTGTTCCAGCAGGCAGCGGAGGTTGTAGCACTCTCCTCGCGATTCCTAAAGACTGTGGCGTGGTACCGGAGGTAGAGGGAAATCCATGAGGCTTCTTAAGCCGGTGCGAGTATGGTGGAGCTTATGAGAGAGGCTATTAGTGGTCTAGTAATTAGACACACCAATTAGAAGGCTCTAAACCAATTAGAAGGCTCTAAACCGAAATAGCTCTAAACCGGGGTTTAGGTCTAGGGTTTAGTTTAGAGGATAGGAACTTGTGTGTCTGTGTGGAGGGGAGCCCTGCCCCTCCTTATATAGGTGGGAGGGCTGGCGCAAACTCGCATTGAGTTGGCCTTGGTTGGAGGAGGTCTCCCTCCCCAACTCGGTTTCCCTCTTCTCCTCCTCTTTCCACTTTCCAAAACTTGTCGTTTGACTTTCAAACTAGCCGTTTGACTTTTCAATTTAGGATTTAAATAAACCCTTTATTTTGGACAGCGAGAACACTTAGTACATGATGCAATCATTCCAACTTACAATGACACATTCATGTACCCCTTCCCCTCCGGAGTGCCGGACATTCCGGAACATTCTAGAACATTCCCGATGAAAACACCGGAACCATTCCCCAACTCCGAAACGGGACTTTCCTTATATGAATCTTATTCTCCGGACCATTCCGGATCTCCTCGTGATATCCCAGATCCCATCCGAGACTCCGAACAACATTCGGTCTCTTTCTCATAATACCATAACTACTCAAACAACGTCGAATCCTTAAGTGTGTCTCCCTACGGTTCGTGAATTATGCGGACATGATCGAGACACTTCTCCGAACAATAACCAATAGAGGAATCTGGAAATTCATATGGCTCTACATATTTCTCGATTACTTTGCGATCGAATGAACCACTTACATATGATACCAATTTCCCTTTGTCTCACGATATGTTACTTATCCGAGGTTATGATCGTCGGTATCTCTGCATACCTAGTTCAACCTCGTTACTGATAAGTACTCTTTTCTCGTTCCCGTGATATGTGATCCCTTGTGACCAAGTCACATGCTTGCAAGCTAATTGGATGACATTTCACCGAGAGGGCCCAGAGAATATCTATCCGTCATGTGGATGGACAAATCCCACTCTTGATCCATGTGTTTCAACCAATACTTTCCGAACACTCAAGGCCACCTTTATAGCCACCCTGTTACGGTGTGGTGTTTGATGACATCAAAGCATCCATCCAGTAAAGGTGATATGCATGATCTCATGGTCGAAGGAATTAGGTTACTATGTATCAGAAAGCATATAGCAATTGAACTATTGAAATGACTTGATCTTTATGCTACGCTTGTCTATAGGAGTATGTCCATCACATCATTCTCCTAATGATATGACCCTGTTGTTAATAACATCTCTATGTTCATGATCAGGAAACAATGATCATATATTAACCAACAAGCTAGTTTAACAAGAGGCTTTACTAGGGACTCTTTATGTTTACAAATCACACAAGTATTAATGTTTCCTGTTAATACAATTATAGCATGGTATGTAAACATTTATCATAAATATGAAGATATGATAATAACCTACTTTATTATTGCCTCTTGGGCATATCTCCAACAGATACGCAGTCTCCGCAAAGTCCAGAAATCGTGGATGCGGACATTGGGTCCCATCGCGGGCGCACTTCCTTCACGATCCCGTCGACTGACGCCGGAGAACTTCACAAGATGCTCGGCGCTGCTATTCAGGTATGTCCAGTCCCCGAGTTCCTGGTCGCTGAATTTCAACGTCTGGGAACTAAACATCTTGCTCCTCTCCAGTACCTAAATTCCTAGTCGCTGAATTTCGGAGGCTAGGAATTTGGTTTCTTACTCCTTCTCCAGTCCCCGAATTCCTAGTCGCTGAATTTCGGCGGCTAGGATTTGATTTTCTTTCTCCTTCTCTAGTCCCCGAGTTCCTGGTCGCTGAATTTCAGCGGCTGGGAACTGGGTGTTGTTTTGCCAAATGCTGAGGCGAGTTGTTTGTTTGCAGGGATTGCAAAGGGAGTCGACCGATCGTCAGGCCGCGACAGAGCGCTTGGAGCATGACTTGCACGAAGCACAAGAGGTGAACCAGCGGCTTCAGGAAACTATTGGTGAGTATCTGTTTGTCTTTATTCTCCTCTTTCGGGTGTGAGCTAGTCGTGTACAGTACGCTGATGGCTTCTTGCAAATGGTTTCCCGGCTGAGATCTCCAAGGACCGTGAGGGGTATGTTCCGGTCGTCGAGCTGGACGCGGCGAATGGACGAATAGCCTCCCTGGTCAAGGACTTGGAGGAGGCGAAAGCGGCCTCAATTTCTTCAGAGGAGCGAGCGAAGGCTGCCGTCGCTGCGGCTGAGGAAGAACGCAAAGCCACGGATTCCATCATCGTGGGGTTGCACAATGAGCAAACCGCCTTGGAGAAGCACGTCAAGGAGAACTGCCGGAAACTCCTTGGTGAGTCTCTGTCTTTGCCTGAACCGATTCTCGAGTCCCCGCTTTGGGGGTTTCGTAGTTTCACTGACACCTGACTTTATAGCTGTGGTAGGCCAAAGCGACCCGGTGGTGCAAACTTACAACGCCTCGTAGTGTGTGACTACCGTGGTGAATGCGGCCACGGCCTCGACGTTGTGCGTCCAAGCGGCTCTTCAGGGCATGTCCCCCACCGAAGTTATTCCTGGGGGGCTTACAGAGGTGTGGCGCTATCTGGAAGAGGTGCCCGTCGTTGTGGAGTGGATGACGCGCTCAGCGTTCAGGCGCGGGGCCACCACAATGTTGAGCTTGGGTCTCGCCCATTTCCCCTACGACTTCGACCTTGAAGATGTGACGAGTGGCTATCCATCGGCGACCGGCACGGTGGAGATGTCAGAGGTGCTGAAGCTGACCGCGAAGGCCGCCCCTTACGCCGATCGTGTCTTGGCGATGGGGGATCTGCTGCCGTACCAGGAGACGCTGTTGGCACCTGGCGACCCCGAGCCGGAGCATCACGACATGAAGTCGGAGCAGCCCTTCCGGTCATCGTTGTCGAAGTTGTTGATGATGTACCCGACGAACCCGTGGCAGCCTTTTGTTCGCGTCAAGGGGGGTGGCGCTGCTTCTTCATCAGGGCCTGTGGAGTAAACAATGTAATTGTCCAAGTTGTGATGTATGCCAAGTGGCGAATGCTGTAAGATATTTTTGCAATATATGCCCAGGGGAGTCGATCGACTCGTATTGCGACTAGGAATGTGTGGTGTGTTTTGTTTATGCATCGTTTTGATTGAGCGAGTCCCCGAGCATGTCCGCCCTTTGATGGGGTTTAACTCGATTGTATACTTTGTGTATTCTTTTGTTTATGCATTGTTTTTGTCCCTCGCGTCTTCTGAGTGGTGAGTCCTCGAGCGCGAGTAGGACTGACTTATAAGCTAGTCCTTGAGCGTGGTGCCCGACCAAATTGGTCATGCTCTTGTTGCAGGTTGTGAGTTCGTTGTTTGTAACGTGTCTCCTCCCCTGGCCCGGAGAGCCAGTCGCTTGGCAAGCCCTAGGCAACTCTCTTACTTGGTGTGTTCCCGAGCCACGTGGGGGTTCCCATTTTGCATAGTCCCCATGTGTGGTACTTTAACCGTTCGAGTCGCTTTGCACGAGGGTGGGAGGGACAGGTCGCTGTGAGAAGCGTGTACCGGTTGTCTTGGCCCGGTGGGCCAGTCAGGCTAGGCGAATCCAATGGTGGCTCCGGGTTGGCGTTTTTCGTGGATGACCCAAGGACCGAATATTTCCGGTGCCCTTGTGCCGCACTACTTAGCCGTGCCAGTCGCTCGACCAGAGGTTGACTTCCGTGAGTAGCGTATTGCTAGTATGTACGAGTGCGAGTGGCACAAGAATATGGCGAGTGGACACAATTTGTGTGATCCGGATGAATTTCATTATATATTCCGATGGAGTACAGTGTGAGGTTCTAAATGTAGAACTTTCTGAGGAGGTTTACATTCCATGGCCTCCCGACCTCCAGGTTGCCGTCACCCCGTATGTCGATGAGGTAGTAGGCATCATTGCCAAGGACTCGGCCTATGGCGAATGACCCCTCCCATGGGGGGGAGAGTTTGTGCATGCCCTTCTTGTCTTGGGCCAGTTGTAGGACCAGGTCGCCTTCCTGGAAGGTGCGAGTTCGCACTCGGCGGCTGTGGTAGCGGCGGAGTCCTTGCTGGTATATGGTGGTGCGGGAGCAAGCTAGGTCGCGTGCCTCGTCGAGTTGATCAATGTTGTCTTGGCGGGTAACCTCGTTGGCCGCCTCGATGTAGTTGGCGACACGAGGTGAGTCATGCTCCAGGTCGGTTGGCATTACGGCCTCGGCGCCATACACCATGAAGAAGGGCGTGAACCCGGTTGAGAGGTTGACGGAGGTGCGAATCCCCCATATCATAGAGGGGAGCTCGTCGACCTAGCATCCTGGGGTGCGCGGCTTGAGCCCATGGAGGACGCTCTGGTTGGCGCGTTCTGCTTGGCCATTTGACTCCGGGTGAGAGACTGATGCGAGGTCGAGTCGGATGTCGTGTTGTTCACAGAATTCCACCATGGACCCCTTGGCAAAGTTGGTTCTGTTGTCTGTTATGATGTTGTGCGGGTAGCCATACCGGTAGATGAGTTCGCGTAGGAACTTGGTGGCCGTCTTGCCGTCGCACTTTTTTATCGGCCTGGCCTCGACCCATTTGGTGAACTTGTGGACGGCGACCAGGAGGTGAGTGAAGCCAGACGGGGCCTTCTTGAATGGGCCTACCATGTCCATGCCCCATACGGCGAATGGCCACGTGATGGGGATGGTCTTGAGTGCCGAGCCAGGGAGGTGCGTCTGGTTGGCGTACTTGTGGCACCCGACGCATCGTTGGACGATGTTGGTGGCGTCGGCGTGTGCGGTGAGCCAGTAGAAACCATGCCGCATGGCCTTGGCTACTAGAGTCTTGGCGTCGGCGTGATGGCCGCAGTCGCCGGTGTGAATGTCCTGGAGGATCTTGCGGCCTTCTTCTGGCTGTACGCAGCGCTGGAACACGCCGGTCACGCTGCGCTTGTGGAGCTCGCCGTTGATGATGACGATGGATTTGCAGCGGTGCATGATCATTTGCGCCTCTGTCTCATTGCTCGGTAGGAGTTTGTGTTCCAGGAAGGCGACGTACGGTGCTGTCCAGTCGCTAGGTTCCATAACCATGGCGACTAAGGCCGGTTCTGGTTGCAGTGGGATCCCGACGTCGATCTCTTTTGGTGGGCTGACCGATGGTTTGTGGATGATGTCGAGGAAGACGCCTACTGGTGGCGCTTGTCGGGTCGATCCGATGCGGGAGAGGGCGTCTGCCTCCTGTTTTTTGCGCCTGTCGATCCACTCGATGGAGTAGCCGTCGAAGTGTCCCCCCAACTGGTCGACAGCTTGGCGGTACACGGTCATTGTTGGGGAGACGGCGTCGCACGTCCCGACGACTTGGCCGGCGACTAGGTCGGAGTCGCCATAGCATCGTAGGCGGTTGGCGTTCATCTCCTTAGCGGCTCTCATGCCGTGAAGGAGGGCCTCATATTCTACCATGTTGTTGGTGCAGGGCTTGAAGTTGAGGTGGAGCACGTAGCGGAGCTTGTCTCCTTTGGGAGAGGTCAGGATGACCCCAACCCCTGCGCCGTCGTCGTTCTTGGAGCCGCCAAAATGGAGCGACCAGTAGTGGAGGTACGGGAGCTTCTCTGGCTGCTGTGCTTCTTCCCAGTCTACAAGGAAATCAGCCAGGGATTGTGACTTGATCGCTTTGCAAGGCTCGTATTTGATGTTGTGGACGCCGATTTCGACGACCCACTTGGCGACTCGCCCGATCGCCTCGCGATTGCGTATGATGTCCTGCAGGGGCGCGGAGGAGACCACCATGATTGGGTGCTCCTGGAAGTAGTGTGGGAGTCGCCGGTGTGCTCGGAATACTGCGTACACCAGTTTTTGGTATTGTGGGTAGCACTGTCGTGAGTCCGTTAGGACTTCGCTGATGTAGTAGACAGGGCGTTGTATGGGGCGCTCCTTGTCCTCTTCCGGTCGTTCGACGACCATCACGGTGCTGACGACTCGATTAGAGGCTGCGACGTAAACGAGCATTGGCTCATTGTCGAGTGGCGCGGCGAGTAGTGGTGCCACGAGTAGCACTTCTTTGAGCGCTTTGAGTGCGTCGTCGGCCTCCGCGTCCCATTGGAACGTGGGGTTCTTGCGCATCAAGCGGTAGAGGGGCATTGCCTTCTCACCTAGTCGGGGGATGAAGCGGCGAGGGCGCGACTTCGCCGCCAACTTCGGGCGTCGCCAGCACTTTCGGGTTTCCCGAGTCGCACGATGGTGTCGATCTTGGTGGGGTTGGCTTTGATGCCTCGCTTGGATACTACATAACCCAAGAGTTGTCCGGTGGGGACGCCGAAGGTGCATTTTCCGGGGTTTAGCTTGATGTTGTACCTCCGCAAGTTTGCAAAGGTTTCGGCTAGGTTGGCGAGCAGGTCGTCTTGGCGGGTGGATTTTACCACCACGTCGTCGATGTAGACGTGAATGTTGCGGCCAATTTGGCTCGCTAGACACTCCTGCATGCACCTCTGGCATGTGGCGCCTGCGTTCTTGAGGCCAAACGTCATGGCCGTGTAGCAGAATGCGCCGAATGGCGTAATGAACGCCGTCTTCTCGTCGTCCTCGACCGCCATCTTGATCTTGCTATAACCAGAGTAAGCGTCGAGAAAGCACAGCGACTCCGATCCCGCGGTCGAGTCGATGATCTGATCGATGCGCGGTAGGACGAACTCCTCCTTCAGGCAGGCGCTGTTGAGGTTGGTGTAGTCAATGCACATTCTCCATGTGTTGTTCTTTTTGAGAACCAGGACTGGGTTTGCCAGCCACTTGGAGTACTTGATTGGCCAGATGAAGCCTGTGGCTAGCAGGCGCTGAACTTCTTTGGCGATTGCTCAATGGCGCTCTTCATTGAAGGGCTGTAGCGACTGCTTTACTGGTCGCACTTTGGGGTCGGCGTTGAGTTTGTGCTCAGTGAGTTCCCTCGGGACACCTGGCATGTCAGATGGCTTCCATGCGAAGATGTCGCGGTTCTCATGGAGGAACCCGATGAGCGCGCTTTCCTATGCGGGGCTCATGTGCGCCCCAATGGTGACCGTCTGGCTGGAGTTGCCTGGGACAAGCTCGACGGTGCGGGTGTGCATGGTTGCCTCGAGCGTGGAGTTCACGGCGGTTGGTTTCTTCAGGATGGTGGGGTCATCCTTGTTGATGTTGCCCGTGTATTTCGTGAGCTCCTCCACGTGGTCGGTCTCCGCAGCAATGACGGTGTCGGCGAGCTCGGCGCCCTTGTCCTCGCATTCCACGGCCATGTCGGGGTCGCCGTGGACGGTGATCATGCCGCTTGGCCCGGGGAGCTTCATCATGTTGTAGGCATAGTGTGGGGTCGCCATAAACTTTGCGAATGCCTGGCGGCCCAGGACGCAGTGGTAGGGGCTGTGGAAGTTCACCAGCTCGAACACGATCCTCTCTGTGCGGTAGTTTGCTAGAGTGCCAAAGGTGACTGACAGCGTCACTTTCCCGATCGGGTACGCCTTCCGACCGGGGACGATGTCGTGGAAGGTCGTCAGTGTTGGCTCAATAGCTGCTTCTAGGAGCTAGAGCCTTTTGAACGTGTCGAGGTACAAGATGTTGATGGAGCTCCCACCGTCCATTAGCGTCTTGGGCAGCCAGTAGTCGGCCACCTTGGGCTTGACTACCAGGGCGACTCGCCCTGGGTATTCGATCCTTGGCGCATGGTCCTGGCGACTCCAGGTGATGCTCTACTCGGACCAGTTTAGGAAGCGAGGGATGTCGACTTGTGTCACTGCATTAACGGCAACCGCGCAGGCGAGCACCTTCTTCTCGCGCTTGGTGCCGAGTCCGGTGAAGGTATGTAGCAAGCTGACGGCGGTGCCAAAGCCGCCGCCGTTCCTATTGTCCCGAGGTGGGTTGTTGGTGGGGTCCTCACTTGCTTGTCTCGCCTTCTCAATCTCTTTGAGAGAGTGGCAATCGGCGGTGGTGTGGGTGGCAGGTTTTCCCTCCCTGCTGTGGTAGATGCAAGGCTGATTGAGCAGGGCGGCGGGGTCGAATTTCGGCCTCGTCGTGTTGTTGGCACGGTAGTTCCCGCTGTCGCGGTAGTTTCCTCCGTCGCGGCGGTAGTTCTTGGAGTCGCGCTGGCCGTAGCCGGCGTTGGCGACGAAGTCGACTCGCCCGTCCGTGCGGCGCTTGCCGGTGATGCGGGTGTTGCTGTAGCGCATGTCGCGTAGGCGCCCGCTGTCGTGGATGCTAGTGCGGCTTCTTCCTCCCGACTCGTCGTCGGAGTCTTGGTTGGGGTCCTCCTCCGCATAGCGCTCGGCGATCTCGAGGAGGTCGGGGATGCTGTCGAGCGTCCGGTAGACCCTCTTGATCTTGGCGACCAGGGGTTCGTACCGGCACGCGTTCTTGAAGTAGTGTATCGCCGTGTCTGGGTGGATGCCGAAGGCGTTTATCCATAGTTCTTGCCATCCTTGGATCCAATGGCGAGTCGACTTGCGTTGTCCCTGGATGCATCGCTCTAGGTCCTCTATGGTGGTGGCGCGGGTGTAGGAGCCCTCGAAGTGCCTGACGAAGGAGTCCCGCATTTCTTCCCAGGAGTCGATGCTGCCGGCAGAGAGCGTATTGATCCACTGCCGGGTCGCACCGTCCATCATCAAGGGGAGGTAGCGAGCGGCGAGCAGGTCAGTGTGGCCTGCGATTCCCATTGCCATGAGGTATGTGTCCAGCCAGACAGCGGGGTCGTACGTCGGGTCGTACTTCTCGATCTCCTTGGGGGCCTTGAAGTTGGGGGGATATTTTTCCCCACGAATCATGGGTCTGAAGCATTGCGGCCCGACTCGACTGAGCGAGCCTCTTGGTTCCGGGTCGCCGCGGTTGGTGAGGGTGTGCCGCAAGTCGTTGGGCTAGCACGACCGCCACGCCTGGTTGTTGATGATGTTCGTTCAGGCATCGAGGGGCTGCCCGTTGGCAGCGACCGTGTTGTTCGCCGGTCGCGGCTCGTTGGTTGACAACGTGGGATTGGCGGCCTGTGGTTGGTTAGCCAGGGGCTAGGGTGGTGGGCAAACTAATGCGTTGGCCACTGTGGGGTGGCCGCTTGATGCCGCCCTGCTTGCTGATGAGCGGGAGTACATCCGCCCCCGCAGGTCGACTCCCGCGGCTTGTTGCTCGACGACCCTGACGAGTAGGGCCTTGGCATACTGGATCTGTAGCGCGTCGTCGCCTTGGACGTTGAGGTTGGTGATCGCGGCATCGACCGCGACGACATTGTCCATAGGGGTGGAGTATAATGGTAGCCCGTTGGCGTCACAGGCTTGAGGCGAGATGATGATCCGCGGTTGGTCCGGCGGGGGCGTGCGGCCCATGGGTGGTGGAGGGGCCCCGGTCGCTGGTGCGCCAGGCGGTGGTCTCGCGGTGTTGCTTCCGCCTGGTGGCGCGTTCTCACAGTATTCACGCTCGGCGGCACACGCAGGGTCGCTTTCGTCGTTGAAGTTCAGGACGCGACCCTAGGCGTTGGAGTTCAGGCGGGTCCTGATGCGGCGCTGGTGATAGAGCGATAGCTCCCACGTCGTCTCTCGTTCAAGGCGGTATTTCTCGCACTCGGTGAGTTCGTTGCATTGCGCCTCCGCGAGCCACAGGCGGGCTTGCTCCACCTCCGTGGCCATCACAGTCGGCGGGATCGGCGTGGCAAACGGATCTGGCGGGGCGGCCGTGCTGCCCGCCATTTAGATCACGTTGAAGCGATTGGATCTGGCGCGAAAATCCTCGGGGGACTCCGAGCTAGAATCGGAGTCGAATATCCCAGGATGGAGGGATCCTCGAAGTCCTCGGAGTTGGAGACTCGCGTGATGGAGTCCTCCCGTGATGCAGCGGTGATGGATCCGTCGACCGTCGCAGGGGTCGTGGAGTCGGCGTCGTCGTTTAGGGCGTTGTCGTTGGTGGCGGCGTTAGCCTCGACCGTGTCGCTGGCGGCCGAGTCGTACTTGGTGACGAGGCTCCTGATGGAGCGGACCTGCTCCTCCGAAAGCAGATCGCGGTGTGGCGGCGATCCGCCGACGATCACTGTTGCAGCTGGGTCGATCGCGCCGGTGAAGCCGACGAAGAGGTTGATGGAGCCGACCGGCATCACCGTGCCGTGAGTGACTGGGCATGACGCCAGGATGTAGCTGCTGGGCAGGATCTATAAGATCCCGCCGATGGCGATCATGCGATCGGTGGCGAGCGGCCGATCGATCGGCGAGTAGGGTCTCGCCGCAGAACTCAGGCCAGTCCCGCTATGCCCCATGGTGGGCACCACTGTCGTGGAAATGGACACGCAGTCGCTACCATTGGCAGCGATTGAGTGTTTCGTGAGGAAGAGTTCGCGGCCATCTCCGGTGCGAGATGGGGGCGGATGCACATGGGTTTACCCAGGTTCGGCCCCCCGGAGGGTAAAGACCTACTCCTACTAGATTAGATTATTGGAGAGCGAGTTACAAGGGTGGCGAGCTCGGTGTCTAGGCAGCGAGTCGCTTGAGGGGGTGTATGATGGAACGTAAGTCTCTAGGATACCCTAGGGAGGTTTATATATGAGGCACCTTGCTAGGGTTTACAAGTTATCACCGAACAAGATAAGGATCCGGAGGCTTTGACCTAGTCCGACTGGGCTTCTGTTACGCTCCTGGGCTTCCAGTCGCCAGTCAGTGGGCCTTTCCTTCCTTCATAGTCCATTCGCCGTCTTTCGGACGCACTCGCAGGCCCTTCGGCCCAATCGGAACGTCCTGCTGGGCATACCCCCTTCGGCATATCCCCATAAGTGCACTCAAGATAATAGGTCTTAAGGTTCAGTTCTAACACCAATAAACTTCCATTAGAACACTAGCAACTGAAGCACTTCCCTCAAAAAGCTCAATTCCCCAAAAGAACTCAAAAAGGAACCAACAAGAAGCAAATGCAGAAAATAGCAGAAATCTGTCAAAACAGACCAGTAGGTAAAAACGAATAAGACCTTATATTGCTAAAATCAAAAAGAATTGAACTAATGGAAGTTATATAACAACCTGGGGCAGAAGCACAAAAATTCACGCCTCAAAAAGACGTTCAGAGATTTTACACGAATTTTTACGGTGAAGCACAGAAATCTGTTTCAGGACAACAACTTTCCTAATCTTTACTTCTCTCTCATTAGAGGTTACTCTTGGCACAAAAAGCAAATAAAAAGGATAAGGAGCAGTTATTACTGAAGTAATAACTTCCAAGACTCATCTAAAACTTTTGGGTTATCTCCCAATAAGTACTTTTCTTTAACGCCTTTAAGTTAGGCATGATAGTTTGAGAAGATGCTCACATAAGAAATATGAATTGAAGTAAAAGAGAGCATCAAGAAGCAAATTCAAAGCACATTTAAGTCTAACCCACTTCCTATGCATAGGAATCTTGTAAATAGACAAGTGATGAAAGCACAAATCAATAAGCATAGTAAAGCAAAACAAGTGCAACTTCAAGACTTCCAACATAAAGAGGGGAAACTTAATATTATTGAGATGCATAAAACTATGTTTCTCTCTCTCATAATAACTTTCAGTAGCATCATGAATAAAATTAACAATATAACTATCACATAAAACATTCTTATCATGAGCCACATGCATATTATAATTATTACTCTCCACATAAGCATAGTCATTCTTATTAATTGTAGTGGGAGCAAATTCAACAAAATAGCTATCATTATTATTCTCATCACCATAATCATCAAATATAGGAGGCATATTGTAATCATAATTAATTTTCTCCTCAATAGTAGGTGGACTGAAAATATCATATTCATCATTGTAATCATCATATATTGGAGGTTTGGTATCATCATAAGCAATAGAATAGCTATCTTCCAAAGCCGGGGAACTAAAAAGATCATTTTCATAAAAACTAGCTTCCCCAAGCTAAGATTTTTCATAGCATTAGCAATAATGGTGTCCAAAGAATTCATACTAACAACATTTCTATTAGCATGCAAATAAAGTTCCATAGGTTTTTTAATTTTCTCTTCAAACACTTCATGTCCTAACTCAAGATAAATACTATAAAGCTCTCTAATTTTGTTGTTGTTTTCCATTAAGCCTAACTAGTGAAAACAAGAAACAAAAAGACAAAATAGCAGAATCTAAAGGAAATAACTTCGAGCACTCACACCGGAGGATGTGAGTACCTTTTAACTTACCTCCCCGGCAACGGCGCCAGAAAATAACTTGATGTCTACGCACTTCTATTCTTGTAGACAGTTGTTGGGCCTCCAAGTGCAGAGGTTTGTAGAACAGCAGCAAGTTTCCCTTAAGTGGATCCCCCAAGGTTTACCGAACTCAGTGAGGAAGTTGTCAAAGGTATCCCCTCTCAAGCAACCCTGCAATCAAGATACAAGAAGTCTCTTGTGTCCCCAACACACCTAATACACTTGTCAGGTGTATAGGTGCACTAGTTCGGCGAAGAGATAGTGAAATACAAGTGGTATGGATAATTATAGATGGTAACGGTGATAGAAAATAGCTTGATGTTATGGAAAAGACTAAAGGCAAACTGAAAAAAGAAGAAGCAAGCAAACATGTAACAGATCTAGTTGCAAACGGTGTATCAATGCTTAGAAACAAGGCCTAGGGATCATACTTTCACTAGTGAACACTCTCATATAAATATATTCTTCGTATGATACTACTCTTAACTACTCTCCGGTTGGACACTCTAATCGATGGTAGGGCTATAACAGCACACCTCAAAGTAAGCCCTTCCCATCTAGAAAACCCCACACTGTCACATTGAGCACTAGATGAGTCCAACAAACACCACAATTTCATAAAGACATCCAACTCCAAATATAACTCATAACAAGTATTTGTAATCTTTAGCTTAATTGCCACCATGGTGTGCACGCTGTCACTTTCACACACATGGGGAGAGCAAAGATCTATTAAAGCACTTGAGTAGCAAGGTAGATCTATAGATTACAAGCTCATGACCTTAATAAGATCATGCATAGAGAGAGAGATGAACACATAGATACCAGTAGAACCCTTAGCCTCGAGGAAGAACTACTCCCTCCTCATCATGGGAATCAGCAATGGTGATGGAGATGGTGGTGGAGATCGATGGAGATGGCTCCGGGGAACTTCCCCGTCCCGACAGGGTGCCGGAATAGAGACTTTCTATCCCCCGACTGTCCTCTTCGGTGGCGGCGGCGCTGTGGAACTTTTCGTGGCTGGAGGCTGGATGACTTAGGGTTTATGCATCGGGAGGCTCTTATAGGCGAGAGGGGAGACCGAGGGGGTGCCGTAGGGGCCCACACCACCCCCTGGCGCGGCCTGGCCTGGCCCACGCCACCAGGTGGTGTGGCCACCCTCTGGCCCTTCTCTGACTCTCCTTCTGGCTCCGTGAGTCTTCCGGGAAAATAACAACTTTGGCTTTTGCCCGGTCCAATTCCGAGAATATTCATTTTCTGACTTTCTTGGAACCAAAAACAGTAGAAAACAGGCAACATGCACTATGGCACTTGCTAGTAGGTTAGTCCAAGAAATCACATGAAAAGTACTCCAAAGTGTGGACAAAACATAAGAAAATAGATAAAACCAAGCATGGAACATCAAAAATTATGGATACGTTAGCAACGTATCAACAGGCAACATCATACTCAATGGCACAAGCTGCCTTGATAATTTTGGTGAGATTGACGGTGGGCAGATTTTGTAACATGGTGAGCCTTACTCGACATAAAAGACACTGGTAACATTCTCTCTAGCGGTACTGCAGAACAATCCAAATTTGGTTCACGCTTAGTGAGGGGATATAAAATATTTCCCTACAAATTTCAGATAGAACATGAGAACATTTTGTGGGTGGTCATTGGTCAAGAACCCATTTTACAAAAGGACTATTTCCAACCAATGTGCTCTCTTGTAGGAGAATCAAACAAATACCTTGTACCATGATTCTAGAGACCAAATCATCCTGATCGAGTTCACAATCACTTTAGCCTCCTCAGACACGGCACGGGAGTTTTACAACAATAAAAAACAGAAATAATATAAAATGCTACTGTAAGTGTGCTCCAAACTAATATATACCTGTATATTCTTTAATATGTTTACAAAGACAATTCCATCGATATGTTGTAGAGCTAATCTTTGTAGTTTTGTATCAGATGATCTTTTATTTCTGCTAATTACATAGAACACACGTGATTGCTCAACAATTAAATGTTGTAGAAAATAATAACGCACCATTCCTTTGTAGATGCTAAACTCAAAACAACAATAATGTATGGCTTCTTGACCTCCCAGCGTGTGTGTTGTCTTGATCAAGAATGTCCACTCAGAACTAAATTTCGAAGTTACACCTCAAGAAAGCCTACACGTCTAAACACTATGTGTTTGAAATGAATAGTATATTAATTAAAGTACATATACCCCTAAAATGTAGAACTAAATATTGGGCAATCAAAATATCATATCCTCGCATTTGCGAGGGCCACTGTTGTAGTTAGAAGAAAAATATTGATGACACACGCATAGACACTATATGCCTAAAAAGGAGGTAAAACATAACTTGTCCATGATCCATCACGCATGTATGTGTGCTCAAGCATGTCCACACATGATTGAATCATTAAGAGTAACGGTGGAATAATGTACATACATGTGACTTGTCACTGTGTGAGGGATTTTTTTTATTACATATGGCAAAGTACATACGTGAAAGTTGGAAATATATATGAGTCTGAAAGACACATTTTTTCTGGAAAAGGAGGATAACTTCGGTCTAAGTGTGAAAGACACTCGTGAAAAAATGTTTTTGGATTTCTTCTATCTGAAAAGTATTAATATTCACATTTTCCCCAAAAGGAGGATAACCCAGGATTCTAAGGGTGTAATACACCAGTAATGAAATCTTTATTGATTATCTCTAATGTTTTTGTTCCCCGTAGATTTTCCCTACATATTGGAGCCTATATACAAATATCTTCAAAATCCAAATTTCACAATAGTTATGACTCCATATAATTCTCAGCTAAAAAATGGGCCCAACTATCTCTCTTCTCCTTAGACACCAAAACAGAAGCAATGGCTCGCAAGGGAAGAGAAATGGGGAGGTTGAAGATCTCGTGGATCATGGACAACACAAACCGCAAGGAAATGCTGAGGAGGCACCTCACCATTCTTGTGCAGAAAGTCTATGAGCTTGCCTAACTGAAAGACAAATTTTATAAAAAGAAACTAGGAAATATATTTATATTAAACACTCCGTCCTCACATATAAGCTATTTTAGTCCTTGGCGTGGTTTGGTGTAGGCTGCCGAATTTTATCTTTATTTAATACCGCGTGAGCAGAGTCTTGAACTCAAGACATCTTGGTTCTGATATCATAAAGGACTAGTTGTGTGCCCGTGCGTTGCTGCGGATCCCTTTCTCTTCTACCCTCCCATGTCTTTCCTTTGTGTTCTCTCTGTGCGCCCGGGGATGGTCGTATGTTTAGTGGGTGGTATCCTCTCGCGGCTCACAGGGATGATGTTGAGGTTTGCGTCTACTCAAGTTGAACATGCGCTAAGACTATGCCAAGGCCGAGTAGATGGCGATGTTGATGGCCTGCCCGTCATCATGGTGAGCGATGAGTATGCCTCACAAAAGTACATGTTGGTGAAGACTAGTACTACCAAAAGCTGACACTCGATAAGTAGTCGATGTTTGTTCTTGGATGTACATCAATATTCACGCATTATGGCACTCGGTGCTCCTAACACACCTCCGAATAGTACGTCGGCATTGGCGTGCGGCTACATGTGGCCTCCCTAGGAGATGGTTACTTTGGCGGCACGCTCTACGTGTTGACAAGCTGGCAACACCATCCTCAATGCCACAAGCTGCGTTGACAGTTTTGGTGAGGTTGATGGTGGGAAGATTTTGTAACATGGTGGGCCTTACTCGAGGAAAAGGACGCTGGTAACATTGTCTCTAGCGGTACTGCAGAACAATCTAAAATTGGTTCACGCTTAGTGAGGGGATATAAAAATATTTCCCTAAAAATTTCAGATAGAACATGAGAACATTTTGTGGGTGGTCATTGGTCAAGAACTCCTTTTACAAAAGGACTATTTTGAACCAATGTGCTCTCTTGTAGGAGAATCAAACAAATACCTTGTACCATGATTCTAGAGACCAAATCATCCTGATCGAGTTTAGAATCACTTTAGCCTCCTGAGACACGGCACGGGAGTTTTACAACGATAAAAAACAGAAATAATATAAAATGTTACTGTAAGTGTGCTCCAAACTAATATATACCGGTATATTCTTTAATATGTTTACAAACACAATTCGATCGATATGTTGTAGAGCTAATCTTTGTAGTTTTGTATCAGATGATCTTTTATTTCTGCTAATTACATAGAACACACGTGATTGCTCAACAATTAAATGTTGTAGAAAATAATAACGCACCATTCCTTTGTAGATGCTAAACTCAAAACAACAATAATGTATGGCTTTTTGACCTCCCAGCGTGTGTTGTCTTGATCAAGAATGTCCACTCAGAACTAAATTTCGAAGTTACACCACAAGAAAGCCTACACGTCTAAACACTATGTGTTTGAAATGAATAGTATATTAATTAAAGTACATATACCCCTAAAATGTAGAAGTAAATATTGGCCAATCAAAATATCATGTCCTCGCATTTGTGAGGGCCACTGTTGTAGTTAGAAGAAAAATGTTGATGACACACGCATAGACACTATATGCCTAAAAAGGAGATAAAACACGACTTGTCCAAGATCCATCACGCATGTATGTGTGCTCATTTATGTGCACGCATGATTGAATCATTAAGATTAACGGTGGAATAATGTACATACATGTGACTTGTCACCGTGTGAGGGATTTTTTCTCTTACATATGGCGAAGTACATACGTGAAAGTTGGAATATATGAGTGTGAAAGACATATTTTTTCTGGAAAAGGAGGATAACTTCGGTCTGAGTGTGAAAGACACTCGTGATAAAATGTTTTTGGATTTCTTCTATCTAAAAAGTATTAATATTGACATTTTCCCCAAAAGGAGGATAACCCAGGATTCTAAGGGTGAAATACACCAGTAATGAAATCTTTATTGATTATCTCTAATGTTTTTGTTCCCCGTAGATTTTCCCTACATATTGGAGCCTATATACAAATATCTTCAAAATCCAAATTTCACAATAGTTATGACTCCATATAATTCTCTGCTAAAAAATGGGCCCAACTATCTCTCTTCTCCTTAGACACCAAAAACAGAAGCAATGGCTCGCAAGGGAAGAGAAATGGGGAGGTTGAAGATCTTGTGGATCATGGACAACACAAACCGCAAGGAAATGCTGAGGAGGCACGACACCATTCTTGTGCAGGATGTCTATGAGCTTGCCTAACTGAAAGACAAATTTTATAATAAGAAACTAGGCAATATATTTATATTAAACACTCCGTCCTCACATATAAGCTATTTTAGTCCTTGGCGTGGTTTTGTGTAGGCTGCCGAATTTTATCTTTATTTAATACCGCGTGAGCAGAGTCTTGAACTCAAGACATCTTGGTTCTGATATCATAAAGGACTAGTTGTGTGCCCGTGCGTTGCTGCGGATCCCTTTCTCTCCTACCCTCCCATGTCTTTCCTTTGTGTTCTCTCTGTGCGCCCGGGGATGGTCGTATGTTTAGTGGGTGGTATCCTCTCGCGGCTCACAGGGATGATGTTGAGGTTTGTGTCTACTCAAGTTGAACATGCGCTAAGACTATGCCAAGGCCGAGTAGATGGCGATGTTGATGGCCTGCCCGTCATCATGGTGAGCGAGGAGTATGCCTCACAAAAGTACATGTTGGTGAAGACCGGTACTACCAAAAGGTGACACTCGATAAGTAGTCGATGTTTGTTCTTGGATGTACATCAATATTCACGCATTATGGCACTCGGTGCTCCTAACACACCTCCGAATAGTACGTCGGCATCGGCGTGCGGCTACATGTGGCCTCCCTAGGAGATGGTTTCTTTGGCGGCACGCTCTGCGTGTTGACAAGCTGGCAACACCATCCTCAATGCCACAAGCTGTGTTGACAGTTTTGGTGAGGTTGATGGTGGGCCGATTTTGTAACATGGTGGGCCTTACTCGAGGAAAAGGACGCTGGTAACATTGTCTCTAGCGGTACTGTAGAACAATCTAAAATTGGTTCACGCTTAGTGAGGGGATATAAAAATATTTCCCTAAAAATTTCAGATAGAACATGAGAACATTTTGTGGGTGGTCATTGGTCAAGAACTCATTTTACAAAAGGACTATTTTGAACCAATGTGCTCTCTTGTAGGAGAATCAAACAAATACCTTGTACCATGATTCTAGAGACCAAATCATCCTGATCGAGTTCAGAATCACTTTAGCCTCCTGAGACACGGCACGGGAGTTTTACAACAATAAAAAATAGAAATAATATAAAATGTTACTGTAAGTGTGCTCCAAACTAATATATACCGGTATATTCTTCAATATGTTTACAAACACAATTCCATCGATATGGTGTAGAGCTAATCTTTGTAGTTTTGTATCAGATGATCTTTTATTTCTGCTAATTACATAGAACACACGTGATTGCTCAACAATTAAATGTTGTAGCAAATAATAACGCACCATTCCTTTGTAGATGCTAAACTCAAAACAACAATAATGTATGGATTCTTGACCTCCCAGCGTGTGTGTTGTCTTGATCAAGAATGTCCACTCAGAACTAAATTTCGAAGTTACACCTCAAGAAAGCCTACACGTCTAAACACTATGTGTTTGAAATGAATAGTATATTAATTAAAGTACATATACACCTAAAATGTAGAAGTAAATATTGGCCAATCAAAATATCATGTCCTCGCATTTGCGAGGGCCACTGTTGTAGTTAGAAGAAAAATATTGGTGACACACGCATAGACACTATATGCGTAGGTAAAACACGACTTATCCATGATCCATCACGCAGGTATGCGTGCTCATGCATGTCTACACATGATTGGATCATTAAGATTAACGGTGGAATAATGTACATACATGTGACTTGTCACTGTGTGAGGGATTTTTTCTCTTACATATGGCGAAGTACATACCTGAAAGTTGGAAATATATATGAGTGTGAAAGACACATTGTTTTTAGAAAAGAAGGATAACTTCGGTCTGAGTGTGAAAGACACTTGTGATAAAATGTTTTTAGATTTCTTCTATCTGAAAAGTATTAATATTCACATTTTCCCCAAAAGGAGGATAACCCAGGATTCTAAGGGTGAAATACACCAGTAATGAAATCTTTATTCATTATCTCTAATGTTTTTGTTCCCCGTAGATTTTCCCTACATATTGGAGCCTATATACATATATCTTCAAAATCCAAATTTCACAATAGTTATGACTCCATATAATTCTCTGCTAAAAAATGGGCCAAACTATCTCTCTTCCCCTTAGACACCAAAAACAGAAGCAATGGCTCGAAAGGAAAGAGAAATGGGGAGGTTGAAGATCTTGTGGATCATGGACAACACAAACCGCAAGGAAATGCTGAGGAGGCACCTCACCATTCTTGTGCAGGAAAGCTATGAGCTCGCCTAATTGAAAGACAAATTTTATAAAAAGAAACTAGGCAATATATTTATATTAAACACTCCGTCCTCACGTATAAGTGATGCGCTCGACTTTCGACGTAGAGCTCGTTGGGGACCCCAAGAGAAAGGTACGATGAATATAGCAGCAAGTTTTCCCTCAGTTATGAATCCAAGGTTTAATCGAACCAGTAGGAGCAAGAAAACACCCCAAAGGTGTTACTAGCTGAGCTTTGGCAGGGCGCACTACCGGTGCTAGTAGCAACGTGGAGACCTGCACAATACAACCACAGAACTTTGTCCCCAACTTGCGATGAGATTGTCAATCTCACCGTGTTTTGCGGAAAACAAAGGATTAAACGTATCGAATGGAAAGAAGTAAAAGTTTGCAGAAAGTAAACACAAAGCAGTAAAAGATTATAGATTGTATATAAAGTAAAAGGACCGGGATCCATAGTTCACTAGAGGTGGCTCTCCTTAGATAGATAACATGCTGGGTGAACAAATTACAGCGGGGCAATTGACAAACACCGAGAAAGCAATACATGCATATACTAATCATCTTGACTCCACTGAAACTTGATTGGGCATTACAACATAATACATAGACCGCCATCCAACTGCATCTATGACTAATAATCCACCTTCAGGTTACCATCCGAACCCCCTCCAGTATTAAGTTGCAAGCAACAGATTATTGCTTTACGAACTGTGTGTAAACTAAACAATACGATTGTTCTATGAACAAAGGATTGTTATTTTCTCCCTAGTAGCAACAACACATCTAGTACCTTAGAGATTTCTGTCACTTCCCCAGATTACCAGAGGCATGAACCCACTATCGAGCATAAATACTAACTCTTGGAGTTGCTAGCATCTACTTGGCCAAGATAGCTACTAACAACGGAAAGCATGCAAGATCTCAAATAATAAAGACATGATAGAATCAATAATCAATCTGAAATAGCATCTCAATATCCATCGGATCCCCGCAAACACAACATGTATGAATTACAAATAGATGATTTTGATCATGAACGGAGCTCACAAGATCTAAACATGAAAGCACAAAGGAGGAGAAACCAGCCATCTAGCTACTACATGGATCCGTAGTCCAAGGATGAACTACTCACGCATCACACCGGAGGCTTGCATGGTGATGAAGAAGGCCTGTGGTGAATTCCCTCTCCCGTCGAGTGCGGGAAGAGCTTTAGATCCTCCCGATCTAGGGATGGAGATGACGCGGCTGAGACTCTTTCGTGGATTTTTGATCGGATACTTAGGGTTTTTGTCCCGAGGGCAACTTATAGGCGGAAGGAGAGGCCGAGGGGGTGCCGGGAGCGGCCACACCACCCCCTGGCGCGGGCCAGGCCTTGCCGCGCGGCCAGGTGGTGTGGTGGCTCCCTGGCCCTTCTCTGTCTCGTATTCTGGCACTTGATCCCTTCCGGAAAAATAGGCACTTTGGCTTTTGTCCCGTCCAATTCCGAGTATATTCATTTTCTGACTTTCCTGGAACCAAAAACAGCAGAAAACAGGCAGTTGACACTGTGGCTCTTGTTAATAGCTTACTCCAAGAAATCATATGAAAAGTACTCCAAAGTTAGAACAAAACACAAGAAAATGGATAAAACCAAGCATGCAACATCAAAAATTATAGATACATTTGCAATGTATCAATAAGCTATTTTAGTCCTTGGCGTGGTTTGGTGTAGGCTGCAGAATTTTATCTTTTTTTAATACCGCGTGAGCAGAGTCTTGAGGTCAAGACATCTTGGCTCTGATATCATAAAGGACTAGTTGTGTGCTCATGCGTTGCTGCAGATCCCTTTCTCTCCTACCCTCCCATGTCTTTCCGGGGATGGTCGTATGTTTAGTGGGTGGTATCCTCTCGCGGCTCACAGGGATGATGTTGAGGTTTCCGTCTACTCAAGTTGAACATGCGCTAAGACTATGCCAAGGCAGAGTAGATGGCGATGTTGATGGCCTGCCCGTCATCATGGTGAGCGAGGAGTATGCCTCACAAAAGTACATGTTGGTGAAGACCAGTACTACCAAAAGCTGACACTCGATAAGTAGTTGAAGTTTGTTCTTGGATGTACATCAATGTTCACGCATTATGGCACTCGGTGCTCCTAGCACACCTCCGAATAGTACGTCGGCATCGGCGTGCGGCTACATGTGGCCTCCCCAGAAGATGGTTTCTTTGGCGTCACGCTCTACGTGTTGACAAGCTGGCAACACCATCCTCAATGCCCCAAGCTGTGTTGACAGTTTTGGTGAGGTTGATGGTGGGCAGATTTTGTAACATGGTGGGCCTTACTCGAGGAAAAGGACGCTGGTAACATTTTCTCTAGCGGTACTACAGAACAATCTAAAATTGGTTCACGCTTAGTGAGGGGATATAAAAATATTTTCCTAAAAATTTCAGATAGAACGTGAGAACATTTTGTGGGTGGTCATTGGAAGAGACCTTTTTTTACAAAAGGACTATTTTGAACCAATGTGCTCTCTTGTAGGAGAATCAAACAAATACCTTGTACCATGAATCTAGAGAACAAATCACCCCGATCGAGTTTAGAATCACTTTAGCCTCCCGAGACACGGCATGATAGTTTTACAACAATAATAAAAAGAAATAATATAAATTGTTACTGTAAGTGTGCTCCAAACTAATATATATCGGTATATTCTTCAATATGTTTACAAACACAATTCCATCGATATGTTGTAGAGCTAATCTTTGTAGTTTTGTATCAAATGATCTTTTATTTCTGCTAATTACATAGAACACACGTGATTGCTCAACAATTAAATGTTGTAGAAAATAATAACGCAGCATTCCTTTGTAGATGCTAAACTCAAAACAACAATAATGTATGATTTCTTGACCTCCTAGCGTGTGTGTTGTCTTGATCAAGAATGTCCACTCAGAACTAAATTTCGAAGTTACACCTCAAGAAAGCCTACAAGTCTAAAAGCTATGTGTTTGAAATGAATAGTATGTTAATTAAAGTACATATACCCTTAAAATGTAGAAGTAAATATTGGCCAATCAAAATATCACGCCCTCGCATTTGCGAGGGCCCCTGTTGTAGTTAGAAGAAAAATGTTGATGACACACGCATAGACACTATATGCCTAGGTAAAACACGACTTATCCATGATCCATCACGCATGTATGCGTGCTCATGCATGTCTACACATGATTGAATCATTAAGATTAACGATGGAACAATGTACATACATGTGACGTGTCACTGTGTGAGGTATTTTTTCTCTTACATATGGCGAAGTACATACGTGAAAGTTGGAAATATATATGAGTATGAAAGACACATTTTTTTTGAAAAGGAGGTTAACTTCGGTCTGAGTGTGAAAGACATTCGTGATAAAATGTTTTTGGATTTCCTCTATCTGAAAAGTATTAATATTCATATTTTCCCCAAAAGGAGGATAACCCAGGATTCTAAGGGTGACATACACCACTAATGAAATCTTTATTGATTATCTCTAATGTTTTTGTTCATCGTAGATTTGCCCTTCATATTGGAGCCTATATACATATATCTTCAAAATCCAAATTTCACAATAGTTATGACTTCATATAATTTGTTAGAATTGCGACAAGAAGATAACGAAGAACGAAAACGAAAAACACAACAAGGGGACACAGATTTAACGTGGAAAACCTCTCCAACAAAGAGAGGAAAAAACCACGGGCGCCAGCCAGGGAAATTCACTATATCGAAGAGTGTTTACAAACGCCGGGGATTTCACAGATGCAACTCATCCCAACCGGCGGCTTACAAGGGGTTTATATATCGGTGGAAACCTAGGTCTTCGACGATCCGTACCCGGCGACGGGCCTCGCTCCACTCGTCAGAAGTTGGCCTATACTTTGTAGAATTTGGATCAACATATAACAAACTCCACCTTGAGACAAATTCCTCCTTGTAGCATCAACAGCAACCATCTCCCTGAACAAACAAAGCAAATACTTTCGGCGCCAATAGCCACTTGGGCTAATCAGTTAAACCAACTAAGTTCGAGCAAAGCTCAAACTTAGCAACAGGAACAGGTTTAGTCATCATATCAGCAGGATTATCATGAGTGCTGATCTTGCATACCTTTAATTTACCTTGAGCAACAATGTCTCTAACAAAATGGTACTTGACATCAATGTGCTTAGTTCTCTCATGGAACATCTGATCTTTTGTAAGGTATATGGCACTTTGACTGTCACAAAACAAAGTAATGCAAGAATCATCTCCACAAAGCTCAGCAAACAAACCTTTCAACCAAACAGATTCTTTGCAAGCTTCAGCAATAGCCATGTATTCAGCTTCAGTAGTAGATTGTGCAACAACAGCCTGCAAAGTAGCCTTCCAGCTAACAGCACAACCACCAACATTAAACACATAACCTGTGAGGGATCTTCTCTTATCCAAATCGGCAGCAAAATCTGAATCCACATAGCCAACGAGTCCCTCACCGGTCCTGCCAAACTTCAAACAAGCATTGGAAGTGCCAAGAAGGTACCTAAAAACCCACTGAACAGCCTTCCAATGTTCTTTACCAGGATTAGCCATGTATCTACTTATCAAACTCATAGCACATGATAAATCAGGACGAGAACAAACCATGGCATACATCAAAGAACCAACAGCACTAGAATATGGCACCTTTGACATGTACTCAAACTCTTCATCAGTAGTAGGACATTGAGAAACTGACAATTTAAAATGAGGAGCAATAGGAGTACTAACTGAGTTGGCACCATCCATATTAAAACGATGAAGAACTTTCTTAATGTAACTTTGCTGACTAAGAAATAACAAACCAGATTTTCTATCTCGGGTAATCTCCATACCTAAGATCTTCTTAGCAGCACCAAGATCCTTCATCTCAAACTCACTACTTAGGTGTGCCTTCAAAGTAGTGATTTCTTTCATGCCCTTGGCAGCAATTAACATATCATCAACATATAGCAGCAAGTATATAGGTGACCCATCAACAAACTTGATATAAACACAACTATCATATTTAGACCTCTCAAAACCATGTGAGATCATAAATGAATCAAACCTTTTATACCACTGTCTTGGAGATTGCTTTAAGCCATAAAGAGACTTCTTTAATTTGCACACAAAATCCTCTTTACTGTGCACTATGAACCCTTCTGGTTGGTCCATGTATATTTCCTCATCAAGCTCTCCATGCAGAAAAGCAGTCTTGACATCTAACTGCTCAAGCTCAAGATCACGCATAGCCACAATACTAAAGTACGAATGGAACTATGCTTGACAACTGGAGAGAACACATCATTGTAATCAATACCTGGAATCTGGCTGAACCCTTTTGCTACTAACCTTGCCTTGTACCTTGAAGGCTCTTTGGGAGATAGACCTTCCTTTTTCTTGAAGATCCACTTGCAGCGGACCGCCTTCTTTTGTTTAGGCAATACAACATCCCATGTGCCATTTTTCTCAAGCGATTGCATCTCTTCTTGCATAGCAGAAACCCACTTCTCGCGGTCAACGGATGCAATGGCTTCATTATATGTAGCAGGTTCAGAATCGTTCTCCACCTGTTCAGCACAACTCAAAGCATAATGTACAAGATTACACTCTTCAATTAAACGAGGACGAGGACCACAGTTACGCCTCGGTCTATCAGCAGCAATGGACTCATGTGGCTGCTGCAAAACAGTAGGTGAGTGCTGAACAACAATATCATCAATGTTTTCCTCATGTGTATCTTCAACGATAGCATCATTATCAACAGTTTTCTGCAGGTTCTCCACCTGCACATTAACTCTCTCCTCTCCAACAGCAACAGGAGAGGTATCTGATGGCAAGCTATCATGATACATAACGGACTCATTGAAAACAACGTTTCTACTTAGCAAAATCTTTTTAGTTTCAGGATTCCATAGTTTATATGCTTTAACTCCTGAACCATAACCAAGGAATATGCACTTAACAGCCCTAGGCTCTAACTTTCCATTATCAACATGAGCATATGCAGTGCAGCCAAAAACTCTCAACTGTGAATAATCAGCAGGCGAACCTGACCATACCTCAATGGGAGTTTTCTTCTCAAGTGGAATAGAAGGTGACCTGTTGATGAGGTAACACGCTGTGTTGGCTGCTTCAGCCCAGAAACGCCTATGCATACCTGCATTAGACAACATACAACGAGCCCTCGAGATGATGGTTCTGTTCATGCGCTCTGCCAAGCCTCCCGGCGACGGGCCTCGCTCCACTCGTCAGAAGTTGGCCTATACTTTGTAGAATTTAGATCAACATATAACATAATTCTCTGCTAAAAAATGGGCCCAACTATCTCTCTTCTCCTTAGACACCAAAAACAGAAGCAATGGCTCGCAAGGGAAGAGAAATGGGGAGGTTGAAGATCTTGTGGATCATGGACAACACAAACCGCAAGGAAATGCTGAGGAGGCACCTCACCATTCTTGTGCAGGAAGTCTATGAGCTCACCTAACTGAAAGACAAATTTTATAAAAAGAAACTAGGCAATATATTTATATTAAACACTCCGTCCTCACGTATAAGCTATTTTAGTCCTTGGCGTGGTTTAGTGTAGGCTGCCGAATTTTATATTTTTTTAATACCGCGTGAGCAGAGTCTTGAACTCAAGATATCTTGGCTCTGATATCATAAAGTACTAGAAAATAATAACGTTGATGACACACGCATAGACACTATATGCCTAGGTAAAACACGACTTATCCATGATCCATCACACATGTTTGTGTGCTCATGCATGTCTACACATGATTGAAGCATTAAGATTAACGGTGGAATAATGTACATACATGTGACTTATCACTGTGTGAGGGATTTTTTGTCTTACATATGGCGAAGTACATACGTGAAAGTTGGAAATATATATGAGTGTGAAAGACACATTTTTTCTGGAAAAGGAGGATAACTTCGGTCTGAGTGTGAAAGACACTCGTGATAAAATGTTTTTGGATTTCCTCTATCTGAAAAGTATTAATATTCATATTTTCCCCAAAAGAAGGATAACCCAGGATTCTGAGGGTGGAAGGCACCAGTGATGAAATCTTTATGGATTGTCTCTAATGTTCTTGTGTAGAGATAGTTGGGTCCATTTTATAGCGGAGACACATATCTTGAAAATCCAAATTTCACAATAGTTATGACTCCATATAATTCTCCGCTATAAAATGGGCCCAACTATCTCTCTTCTCCTTAGAAACCAAAATCAGAAGCAATGACTCGTAAGGGAAGGGAAAGGGGGAGGTTGAAGATCTTGTGGATCATGGACAACACAAACCGCAAGGAAATGTTGAGGCTGCACCTCTCCAGCTTGTAGAAATTCTATGATCTTGCCTAACCGAAAAAACGATCTGATGAAAAGAAACTAGAAAATATATTTATATTCAACACCTCCTCCTCACGTATAGGCTATTTTAGTCCATAGCGTGGTTCGGTGTAGGCAGCCGATTTTTTCCTTTTTTTAATACGGTGTGAGCAGAGTCTTAAACTGAAGATCTCTTGGCTCTGATATCATAAAGGACTAGTTGTGTGCCTGCGTGTTGTTGCGGATCCCTTTGTCTCTTGCCCTCCTATGTCTTTGCTTTGTGTTCTCTCTGTGCCCGAGGATGGTCATATGTTTAGTGGGTGGTATCTTCTCGCAGCTCACGGGGATAATGTTGAGGTTTGCGTCTACTCACGTTGAACATGCGCTAAGACTACCAAGCCCGAGTAGACGGCAATGTTGATGGCTTGCCCATCGTCATGGTGAGCGAGGAGTATGCCTCACAAAAGTACATGTTGGTGAAGACCAGTACTATCGAAAGCTGACACTAGAGGAGTAGTCGATGTTTGTTCTTGGATGTACATCAAGGTTCACGCATCATGGCACTCAGTGAACCTAGCACACCTCCGAATAGTACGTCGACAGTGGGGTGCGTCTACATGTGGCCTCCCCTAGAGATGATTTCTTCGGTGGCACCCGTTGCCTGTTGACAAGCTGGCAACATCATCCTCAACTGCAGAAGCTGCCTTGATAATTTTGGTGAGATTGACGATGGGCAGATTTTGTAACATGGTGAGCCTTACTCGACATAAAAGACACTGGTAACATTTTCTCTAGCGGTACTGCAGAACAATCCAAATTTGGCTCACGCTTAGTGAGGGGATATAAAAATATTTCCCTACAAATTTTAGATAAAACATGAGAACATTTTGAGGGTGGTCATTGGTCAAGAATTGATTTTACAAAAGGACTATTTTCAACCAATGTGCCCTCTTGTAGGAGAATGAAACGGATACCTTGCACCATGATTCTAGAGACCAAATCATCCCAATCGAGTTCAGAATTACTTTAGCCTTTTGAGACATGGCACGGGAGTTTTACAACAACAAAAAACAGAAAGAAAATAAAATGTTACTGTGCTCCAAACTAATATAGACCGGTATATTTTTTTAATTTGTTCACAAACACAATTCCATCGATATGTTGTAGAGCTAATCTTTGTAGTTTTATGTCAAATGATGTTTTATTTCTGCTAATTACATAGAACACACGAGTGATTGCTCAACAATTCCTTTGTAGATGCTAAACTCAAAACAACAATAATGTATAGCTTCTTGACTCTCCAGCGTCTGTGTTGTCTTGATCAAGAAGGTCCACTGAGCACTAATAGTTTTGTACGTTATGCATTGATCATATATATTAAAACTAAGGAGAATCACAATAGCCACATGAAGCTGCTTCTCACTTCCTTGACCGATGGTGGCCGAGGAGGTCAAGTAAGCGATGGTAGTAAAAAATCAAGGAGAATCACATGAGGGAAAGAAGCTTACTTCTAGTAGACAAACATTAAGTTCCATCATTCATCTATCATGAGTTAAAATGCAGATGCCAGAATGGTAGTAATCATTTCCTGGGAAACTTTGCTAAAACTAATGCTCAAACAGTAGTATGGCTCGCCTCGGTCCTGATGGTTTATTGAGCACATGCCATAGAGATTGTAGTTCCTGAGTTTTGAGTAATACATGTTATTGGCAAAAGAATATAGAAATTGGTAGGGTTATTTGGATCTTCAAAAAATTGCAGCTGTTCGGTTCTACTCCAGCCTCTAGTTCTACTATGACGCTCCTTATGGGAGACCATGGACGAGCTTGTCTAGGAACTGAAACCCACCGTCTTTGTCACCTCCTAACCTGCCCGCGCCACGACTGGTCTTGTATGATGGGCAACGAGAGCCCCGCGAAGCATCATGCACGAGCTTATTCAAGTTCAGGAACCATCCATCATTGTCTTCCACTTACTTGCTGGAGTCATGGTTGATCTTGTACGACAGTGATCCACAGCCAACGAGAGACACATGAAGCCGCTTCTTACTTCCTTGACCTCCATCGGTTCAGCCAACATTCGGCTCATCCATGGCAACAGCGCCTCGACGACGTCTCCTGGACCTTGTTCTTGTGACCACCGTGTTCACGCTCTTAGCTTTGGCCTACGCTCTTAGCTTTGGCCTCCTGCGTGATGAGCTGGGCGACAGTAGAATCACCGGGGTGGGCAGGCTTGTGGCATCATATTGGATTAGCATTGAGATTAGAGAGTGAAGAGAAAGAAGCCAAGAACGAGATACAAGAGAGAGTGGACGCGTGATGTTAGGAAGTTTGGTTTTATTGTTGAGATAAACTAAAACTATTAGCCAACTTTGAATTTAATAGTAAAGATTTATGCACTAGCCAACTTAATCAAAACATCGATCCCGTAAAAAGAAACTAGACAATATATTTATATTCAACATCGTGAACGAGGCAAGCTGGGCTCATATCCATGTAAAGTTTAAGAAGATAGCACATACTAACCCTTTGCATATATCTTAAAAACTACAGGTACCTAAGGGGAGTAGTTGATTTTACGATTTTTTTTTTGGGAATAGTTGATTTTACGATTAAATACAAAACATTCAGAATGTGTACCACAACCAACTGGACCCAAGCCCTTTTTGACCAGCTGGCCCTCATGTGTATCGACATCAGCAACTTCTCCCAAGTCCTCTCATGGCGCTAGCCTGATGCCCTTTGCCGGCCGTGCCGGCCGGTTGCCTTCAAATTATTTGCTGTTCCCGTACAATGCAATTCAACATGGTAACTTTCAATTTTGCCCCATGTGTCTGCCATAATTTTCCCTCTATACAGATTGCAAAGGTATGCGCATGCGGTAGTTTTTTCTATCTCTTGTTATATGTATAAGACACAATGCAATATGCATACACAAGATGGACTGATCTATTTATTTCGGTGACTTCCAATATTAGCAACAAGGGAACAGAGAAACATGTATAACAAGGGTCTATATATAGTCTATTATTCAACATGTTAAATTCAATTGTTGCACAGACTCTTTTGCTTTTTATAGTTCAAAGGTGGTCAATATTAAAGGTTATGGATTTTATTTGTTTGCAACAAAGCCAGATGAGATAAATCTCATCATACGTCGCAATCATCCAGCCGGAAGGCTCCCCAATATTAAGTACTTTATCTTCCCCCAAAAAAGAACTTTGATCTCCCTGATTTTAAAACTTCAAATGGTATTTCATTGTTTTCTCCACAGAGGCTGTAGATTAACGTAATTGCATCAAAATCTGAAAAAAAAAATTCTATAATTCATTTGGACTTAAAACTTAATGGTGCTCGATTATTACACTTCAGATATCCCGACGGAGTCTATAATTTGTTTGGACATTAATATTTATGTGCATGATTACTAATAAAAAAATTTCAGCCAACATATACAAGGTCATACAGCAGGACCGAAAATGATGCAGTTCAATGGTGTGTGCAACTAAAGAATTCCCTAAAAATTTTTGTCACTTAGCATTTTTGGTCTTATTTACCAATCAAATTTAGAGACATAAAAATTAATACATGAGTTGTAGCAATGTTCCTGACAAAATTTAGCATAATAATTTTGATCGTTGGAGTACAATAATGCATTTAGTTTTGTGATGTAAGTGAGAAATTTGATTCGGCTCCCGAGTTCATACGCACCCTCATGAACAGTATATCCAAAAGCTGGGTTTTTCTCGACAAGAATGTTCGACTGGCCTATGTGCAAAATTTTGTCATGAAATGACATCCTCGGTGCTTTGTGCAAAGAACACAAAATAGATGCTCTAAAGGGCTTATAAATAGTCTTTTGATCACTAGTTTTATCTTTTACACAACAAGCACCACGAATGTCATTTCTCGATGAAACTATGCACTATGTAGTTGCAGAAAAATTATGTACTAATGTAAGATATGGGAGGAAGAAAGATAAGATATAGTAGAAGTTGAGAAATTCAATTTGGTTTTGAAGCTCATAAGCACCCTCATGAACAAGATGTTGAGTTTAGGAGAATTTACCCAAGATAAATGCTAAATAAAACATGAATAGAATAACAGAAGTTAAACTAATCATATGATTTAGCGGATATGAATTAAGGCAGATATCAAAGAGAATTGCAAAGCATACAACTTGAGATAAGATCAAAGTAAGATCTATAGTAAACCAAAGGGAACGACATACTATCTGACTAAGATAAACAAGATTAAGTAAGAGAATGTGCATCACAATAGAGGGACCTCTAGAGGAACCGTCGGTGTTGGCGTTAGCATCGTTGTCAGCCATGTCGTCGAGGAAGAGGTTGTTGATGTCGGGGAAGAAGTCCTCGTTGGGGAAGACGTCGTCGGCGCAGTCGCTATCCGTAAAGGAGTCCGTGATGAAGCTAGTAGTCGCACCGATAGCGCTCCCCAAAAACCTTATCGCCCTTCTCCCGTACAGGACTCGAAGTCCCGACTAGCAGTGCACGCCGCAAGACGAGATGGGGAAGAACGGAGCGACAGTGCAATGCCTGGAACTGGAGGCGAAGCGTGTAACGTGAACATGCAGCGTTGGGAGAGGAAATAGCCTCCTTTAAGTTCAAATTAAACCTTAGAGAAAAATTGTTCAGATTATTAGTCCATTCATGCGCGGCAAAAAGAAAGGGAAACTCTTGGCTCGAGGCATTCCCGCAACCCGCGGCGCCCGCGCCCGCGCGTGCGTGTCGTGTTGAGGCGTCGTGGCGGAGGAGGAGGAGCGCGCGTGTACGTCTCTCTCCTTATCATCCTTTTACCAAGTGGTGGAAGAACCCCCTTATAAGGTGGTGAAATCTTCCTTCAACTTGCAATGTGGGACTAAACATCCCACCTATTGCCATGCATGAATGGGCCACATGGGCCTTTAGGACTTTTAGGAATTATTAAAATGAAATATGGACTGGGCCATTTAGGCAAGAATTCCAACAATGCCCAACCAGATCCCAGAGGCACATGAAGTTTGCCTTTGGTTCTAAAACATTGTTTATATACCGGTACTATAGTGGAGACTGTTAAGTTGAACTTCCACCTAGAACTTTATACTACACTAGGTTGCAACTTGTACAGTGGACTATACCCTAAACTGCAAGTTTGCTGCAAACCTAGACTCGCACAAAGTCTTGACCGATACTAGGCTACCGTGGGACTCCCCCATGGGTCGAGCTTACGTGTCATACTCAATGGCCTTTCATGAGTTTATTAGAGAGCACCCTACTCTCATAGACTGCGATGTTTAACAGTCAGACTCATATAGATATATTTTTCAAAAGATGTTATGCAGGACAACATCTCTGATTAAGATAAGCCACTTAGAACACATTAAGATAATAAATCAACCTGTCGTGCAGAATAGAAAAGTATTGCATCTTCATGGAGTGGTGTTCATTAAAGTAGAGATACTTTCCTCTCACCTAATCAACAACTTGTCTCCCAATTCTAATTCACGCGATCTCCGATAAAATAGACTAGTTTACCACTGTGAAAAACTCATATTGTGGGTCTCATACCCATCTCCTTTGATGCATTTTCTATCACATTGCGTGATATACCCTTTGTGAAGGGATCTGCCAAGTTTTAAGATGTTTGGATATAATCCATTGCAATAACTCCGGAGTTTCTCATTTTGCTGGCAGATTTCAGTCTCCTCTTCACATGTCTTGATAACTTCATATTATCCTTAGAACTATTCACTTTGAAAATCACTGTTTGATTATCGCAGTTCATAACGATTGCGGGTATTAGTTTTTCAACCACAAGTAAGTTCATCAAGAGTTCATGAAGCCACTCTGTTTCAACTGTGGCTGTGTCTAATGTTGTGAGTTCTGCTTCCATAGTTGACCTCGTTAAGATGGTCTGCTTGTAAGACTTCCAAGAAACAGCGACGCCACCAAGTGTGAATACATATCCACTCGTGGCCTTTAACTCATCAGCATCAAATATCCAATTTGAATCACTATAAACCTCTAGTACCTTTGGATACTCTGTATAGTGAATGTCGTAGCTCGCAGTGCCTTTTATATAATGCATAACTCTCTCAAGAGCATCCTAGTGATCATCTCCTGGATTTGAAAAAAACGACTAAGTTTGCTTATAGCAAAAGCGATGTTAGGCCTCGTGGCGCTAGCTAAATACATAAGCGAGCCAATAATTTGAGAGTATCTCAGTTGGTCTCTAGTATTTCCTCGATTCTTTCGAATCATCACACTAGGATCATACGGTGTAGGAGATGACTTGCAGTCGCTATACCCGAAACGACTCAAGACCTTTTCCATATAGTGATACTGAAGCAATGTAATCTCACCATCATCATCTCTCAATATCTTGATGTTTAGGATAACCTCAGCTACACCCAGATCTTTCATCTCAAAGGAACGAGATAAGAAATCCTTGACTTCCTTAATTGCATTAAGGTCGGTTCCTAAAATCAGTATGTCATCAACATGCAAACAAAGGATGACTCCTTCACCCCCACCATGGCGATGGTACACACATTTGTCAGCTTCATTTACAACAAAGCATGCAATAGTTAAAGTTCTTTCAAACTCCTCATGCCACTACTTAGGGGCTTGTTTTAGGACATATAAAGACTTCAACAATTTGCACACCTTTCCTTCTTGACCATTTACCACAAAGCCATCTGGCTGATCCATATAAATTTCCTCATCCAACTCTCCATTTAGGAAAGTTATCTTAACATCCATTTTATGAACGATAAGACCATGAGAGGCAGCCAATGGAAGTAGTACTCGAATGGTGGTCAAACTGGTAATAGGTGAGTAAGTGTCAAAGAAGTCTTCACCTTATTTTTGAGTGTATCCCTTAGCCACAAGTCGTGCCTTGTACTTCTCAATAGTACCATCAGGCCTAAGCTTCTTCTTGAACACCCATTTACATCCTATAGGTTTGCACCCATAAGGGCGATCAGTGATCTCCCATGTTCCATTGGCTAAGATGGAATCCATCTCACTATGGACGGCTTCCTTCTAGTAGTCAGCATCAGGAGATGCATAGGCTTCTGAAATAGAAGTGGGAGTATCATCCACGAGGTACATAATGAAATCATCACCAAAGGACTTTGTAGTCCTCTGTCTCTTGCTCCTTTTAGGAATTTCATTATCATCCTCCTTAGGATTTTTAATATGTTTAATTGGAGTGGTAGGTTCAGAGTTTGCAGCAAATTCCTTGCTGGATGAACTTGTTGGGTCCGCAGCATAGAAAACAAAAAAATTCCTACGATGAGAACTACACGCCAAGATCTATCTACTAGGTACAAAGCAACGGGTGGATATACATCCAACGAGAACTTACCCTCAAAGACAACGAGTTTTGTTAACGAGTAGGAACTCGTGGTTGATGTAGTCGTACACTTGCCGATCTCAAGATCGAGTGGAAGTCCGAGCACCGCAACTCAGCAGCGCATCCGTACTCGCACACACGTTCAAGCCACCGGACAACCTCCACCTCCTCGCTCCAGCGATCTAGCGGAAGCAACAACTCCTTCCAGACGAAATGCCACCGGGAACATGTAACTCGCTAATCCGAGACCATGGGGGAATAATTCTAGGGGGGAGAGAGATCCTTCACAAGAAGGTGTGAGGAAGAAGGAGGAAGAGGGTGGCCTTTTATAGGAGGGACGGGGTACCCCCTCTCTACATGGCCGGCGCATGGGGGGTGACCCCTCACCTCCCCCATTCATGTGGTGGTAACCCCTCCACATTAAAATGCCTCTTCACATTTCCCTTTAAAGTCCCTACTTTAAATGAATTAAAATTCTCCAAGTTTAATGCTCTCTCATTTAATAAAACTCTTTTATTAAATTTATTCAGAATTTTGTTAATTACTTTAATTAACAAACATTCACATATAGCCTCTTGCAATATTTCAATATCACATGCAGAACCACTTTCTGCAATTTCACCCGAAACAATTTCCGGTTTCTATCGAAACAATTCCTGCGCTTTGCAATTCTTTCGTCTGAAACATATGTGCTCCAAAATGGTGTCCGGTAACTCTTAAGTGTGTCAGCCTACGGTTCGCGAATAATGCAGACATGATTGAGACTCCTCTCAGCTCAATAGTTAGAAGCGGGACCTGGAGATCCATACTGACTCCTGCATATTCAATGATGACTTCCGTGATCGTGAGAACCTTTAACTCTTGTAACTAAATCCCTTTGTCTCTTGATATAATACATGTACGAGATTCGATCATCGGTATCCAAATACCTAGTTTGATCTCGTTACCGACATGCACTCTTTTCTTGTTCCCATGATATAACATTCTAGTGATCACATCACTTGCTTGCAAGCTATCTCAATGTAATATCACCGAGAGGGCCCAGAGTATATCTATCCGTCATCGGGATTGACAAATTCCACTCTTGATCCATGAGCCTCAACATAACACCTTCGTAGTACTGAACCCATCTTTATAGTCACCCTGTTATGGTGTGACGTTTGATGTTATCAAGATACTCTTCAGGTGTTAGCAGTTAACGTGATCTCATGGTTTAAGGATAAAGATTACTTCGTATGATGTTATAACCATATAAACATAATGAATTGATCGTAATGCTATACTTCGGATGAATGTTCATCACATCATTCCACCAATGGTGTGACCTTGTTATTAACAACATCTAATGTCCATGATTAGGAAACCTTGATCATCTTGTTAATCAACAAGCTAGTCTATAAGAGAGCCATAACTAGGAACCCTTTTTGTTTATTAAACACACATGTATTGATGTTTCCGATCAATACAATTCTAGCATGCAAAATAAACATCTATCATATATAAGGAATACATAATAACAACTTTATTATTGCCTCTCAAGGCATATTTCCTCCAGTCTCCCACTTGCACTAGAGACAAGAATCTAGTTCACATAGTGATAAATCTAACATCCATGGAGTTCTGGTGTTGATCATGTTTTGCCCTACGGAGAGCTTTAGTCAACGGATCTGCTACATTTAGGTCCGTGTGTACTTTACAAATCTTTATATCTCCATCCTTGACATGCTCACGGATGGAGTGAAACCGGCGCTTAATATGCTTGGAATTCTTGTGAGACCTCGGTTCCTTTGCGTTGGCTATGGCTCCATTGTTGTCACAATAGATTACTATCGGGTCTAACGCACTAGGAACCACACCTAGTTCCGTAATGAACTCTTTCATCCAAACCGCTTCCTGCGCCGCTTCTGAAGCAGCAACATATTCCGCCTCCGTCGTTGATCCAGCCACCACAGGTTGTTTGGAACTCCTCCAACTAACTGCTGCTCCGTTCAAGAGAAATACATATCCGGATTGAGACTTAGAGTCATCCGGATCGGTGTCAAAGCTATCATCGACATAACACTTAGTGACTAGCTCTTCTTCACCTCCGTATATAAGAAACATATCCCTAGTTCTTCTCAAGTACTTGAGGATGTTCTTGACCGCTATCTAGTGTTCCGAACCTAGATCAGATTGGTACCTACTAGTCAAACTAATAGCATGTGCCACATCCGGTCTTGTACATAGCATGGCATACATTATAGAGCCTATGGCCAAGGCATAGGGGATCTTATCCATCATCTCTCTTTCTTCCGCCGTAGCCGGACTTTGGGTCTTACTCAATGTCTTGCCTTGCAACATAGGTAAGAACCCCTTCTTACTTTCATCCATATTAAACTTCTTTAATATCTTATCAAGGTATGTACTCTGCGATAGCCCAATTAGGCGCCTTGATCTATCTCTATAGATTTTAATGCCTAATATATATGACGCTTCACCAAGGTCTTTCATTGAAAATTTGCTGTTTAGATAACTTTTGACACTGTTTAAAGATCTATATCATTTCCAATCAATAATATGTCATCCACATATAATATCAGAAATGCCACATTTCTCCCACTCACTTTCTTGTAAATACAAGCCTCTCCATAAGTTTGGACAAATCCAAACTCTTTGATCACCTCATCAAAGCGGAGATTCCAACTCCGGGATGCTTGCTTCAGTCCGTAGATGGATCGCTGAAGTTTGCATACCTTATTAGCATCCTTAGGATCGACAAAACCCGTAGGTTGTATCATATACAACTCTTCTTCAATATTACCATTGATGAATGCTGTTTTGACATCCATCTGCCATATTTCATAATCAAAATATGCAGCAATTGCTAACATAATCCTAACTGACTTAAGCATCGCTACGGGAGAGAATGTCTCATTGTAGTCAACTCCTTGAATTTGTCGAAACCCCTTTGCGACAAGTCGAGCCTTATAGATGGTCACATTACCATCAGCATCAATTTTTTTTGGAAAATCCATTTATTCTCAACGGCCTTTCGATCGTGAGGTAAGTCCACCAAGGTCCAAACTTGGTTCTCGTACATGGATTCCATCTCGGATTTCATGGCTTCTAGCCATTTTTTGAAATCCGGGCTCATCATCGCTTCTTCATACGTCGCAGGGTTATCCATTTCATCAACCATGAAATTCACAACAGGATTGCCGTACAGTTCAGGAGCTGCACGTGTCCTGCTTCACCTATGAGGTTTGGTAGTGTCCTCTTTCGGAGTTTCATGATCAATATCATTAGATCTCTCTTCATTAGGTGAAGTCAACTCCGAAACAACTTCCGGTGCTGTGCTACTCGCCATTTCATGAAGAGAAGGTTCAATAACGTCTTCGAGTTCTACCTTCCGACTACTCACACCTTTCGCGAGAAACTCCTTCTCAAGAAAGGATCCATTCTTGGCGACAAAAACCTTGCCCTCGGATCTGTGATAGAAGGTATACCCAATCGTTTCCTTAGGGTATCCTATGAAGATGCATTTTTCCACTTTGGGTTCGAGTTTATCCGGCTGAAGTTTCTTCACATAAACATCGCATCCCCAAACTTTAAGAAATGACAACTTAGGTTTGTTTCCAAACCATAATTCATACGGTGTCGTTTCAACGGATTTAGATGATGCCCGATTTAAAGTGAATGCAGCTGTTTCCAGTGCATAACCCCAAAATGACAGTGGCAAGTCAGTCAGAGACATCATAGATCGAACCATATCCAATAAGGTACGATTACGATGTTCCGACACACCATTACGTTGTGGTGTTCCGGCAGGCGTGAGTTGTGAAACTATTCCACACTCTTTCATGTGTGTGCTAAACTCGTAACTTAGATACTCACCTCCACGGTCAGACCAAAGAAATTTTATCTTTCTTTTATGATGATTTCCCACTTCATTCTGAAATTCCTTGAACTTTTCAAAGGTTTCAGACTTGTGTTTCATCAAATAGATATACCCATATCTACTCAAATCATCCGTGAAAGTAACAAAATAACGATATCCACCTCGCGCCGACATACTCATTGGTCCACATACATCAGTATGTATGATTTCCAATAAATCTGTCGCCCGTTCCATTGAAACGGAAAACGGCGTTCTAGTCATCTTGCCCATAAGGCATGGCTCACATGTATCAAATGATTCAAAATCAAGTAATTCCAAAAGTCCATCAGAATGGAGTTTCTTCATGCGTTTAACGCCAATATGACCTAGATGGCAGTGCCACATATATGCAGATATATCATCATCAAGTTTAATCTTTTTAGCATTAACATTATGAATGTGCGTAATATTACTATCGATATCCATTAGAAATAAACCATTCAACATAGGTGCATGACCATACAAGATATCATTCTTATAAATCGAACAACCATTGTTTTCAGATTTAAAGGAATAACCACTTTGCATCAAACATGATCCAGATACAATGTTCGTGCTTAGTGCAGGCACCAAATAACAATTATTTAGGTTTATAACTAATACTGATGGCATATGGAGAGGTAGCGTCCCGACGGCAATCATATCAACTTTTGATCCATTGCCGACCCGCATCCTGACCTCATCCCTTGCTAGTTGTCGCTTGTTCCGTAGCCTCTAAACCGAGTTACATATATTAGCAACCGATCCTGTATCAAATACCCAGGTGCTACTGCGAGTACTAGTCAAGTACACATCAATAACATGTATATCACATATACCTTTGTTTGCCTTGCCGGACTTCTTGTCCGCCAAATACTTGGGGCAGTTGCGCTTCCAGTGGCCAGTCCCCTTGCAATAGTAGCACTCAGTATCGGACTTAGGGCCAGCTCGGGGTTTCTTTTTAGGCGCGGCAACATATTTGCCACCCTTCTTTCCCTTGTGCTTGTGTTTCTTGTCCTTCTTGAAACCAGTGGTCCTATTGATAATCAACACTTGATGTTCTTTCCTAATCTCCACTTCTGTAGTCTTAAGCATTGACAGAAGCTCGGGAAGAGTCTTCTTCATGCCCTGCATATTATAGTTCATCACGAAGATCTTGTAGCTAGGTGGCAGAGATTGGAGAACACGATGTATGCCCAAGTCAATGGGAATCGTTATTCCCAAGGACACAAGCTTATCGGCGTACCCATACATTTTGAGTACATCCTCACTAACGGAGCTGTTCTCCTCCATCATGCAGCTAAAGAACTTTTCAGTAGCATTATAACTCTCTACGGCAGCATGGGTATCGAAAATCATTTTCAATTCTCCCATGGTATCAAAGGCATTGCCATTTTCGAAACGCTTTCGAAGTTCTGGCTCTAGCCCATAAAGTATGCCGCAATGAACTAAGTTGTGGTCCTCCTGACGAGTCACATATACATTCTTTCCTTCGTCAGGGGCATCAAGAGCTGGTGGAGGGCCTAGCGGCACATCTAGCACATATTGCTTTTGTGCAGCAGTGAGGAGAATCCTCAAATTCATAGCCCAGTTGGTGAAGTTGCTACCATTCGCAGCAAGTTTCTCTTTCTCCATGAACACATTAAAATTAAAAGCAGGTGGTGCCATCTACAACAGAATTTGTAAAGTTTATTTAGACTAAGTTTATGATAGATTGAGTTCAACTAATCCAAATTACTAATGAACTCTCACTCAAAAACGACATCCCTCGTGTCCTTTTGGTGATTACATGAACCAAATCCACTACACCAAGTCCAATCATCACGTGAGTTGATGTAGCTTCAAAGGCGAGCATCTATATGGGCATCATATCAACTATATGACTCATGCTTAACCTTTGGGTACGTGTTCCGAGGCCATGTTTGTACATGCTAGGCTCGCCAAGTAAGAACCTTAGTATTCGCGTGTGTAAAACTGTCTTACACCCATTTATATGAAAGCGTAGATTCGAGTACACCCGATCATCACGTGATGTCTCAAAACACGATCCACAGAACGGTGCATACTCAAGGAAGAACACATTTTTATCTTGATATATAAATGAGGGATCATCTTACAATGCTACAGAAAGCGCCAAACTAGCAGTATAAGATGCTAACATCTAATGTGTAAAGTGAGATGATATGGTCCATGCATTTGATCTCTATCACTTGCATCGTGGTATGATCTCTATCATTCCTTTGTGTGTAAGGCCAAGGTATATGGAACTTACACGTTGAGTGTGTTGTAAGAGTATCTATCATACATCTTCTTACAACAATACCATATCAATACACTAGCCCAACAACGATCTAAACTAGTCGCCTCTAATTTATCAATTGCAAGTTTTATGTGGCTTAGGGCTTTCGGAGATAGAACCGTTCTCACCTACGAACATGAACCACAATGAGGATAACTAAGTTATTAACAACTCGTTGTAAATCAGATATTGACTATAGTAGGAGAGACAGACACCCGCCAGCCACTTATGCAAAACAAGTTGCATGTCAGTCGTGGAACCGGTCTCATGTACGATGACATGTAAGGTTGGTCCGGGCCGCTTCATGCCACTATGCCACCAATATCCAAAATACATAGAAGATGCAATAACATGATCATCATCGCCCACATATAAACATATGTGTACTACCCGTGCAAACCACCTACGCATAGATCAGGCTCTGATACCACTATTGGGTCCGCAGCATAGAAAACAAAAAATTTCCTACGATGAGAACTACACGCCAAGATCTATCTACTAGGTACAAAGTAACGGGTGGACATACATCCAACGAGAACTTACCCTCGAAGACAACGAGTTTTGTTAACGAGTAGGAACTTGTGGTTGATGTAGTCGTACACTTGCCGATCTCAAGATCGAGTGGAAGTTCGAGCGCCACAACTCAGCAGCGCATCCGTACTCGCACACACGTTCAAGCCACCGGACAACCTCTACCTCCTCGCTCCAGCGATCCAGCGGAAGCAGCAACTCCTTCCAGACGAAATGCCACTGGGAACATGTATCTCGCTAATCCGAGACCATGGGGGAATAATTCTAGGGGGAGAGAGATCCTTCACAAGAAGGTGTGAGGAAGAAGGAGGAAGAGGGTGGCCTTTTATAGGAGGAGGGGGGTACCCCTCTCTCCATGGCCGGCGCATGGGGGGTGACCCCTCACCTCCCCCATTCATGTGGTGGTAACACCTCCATATTAAAATGCCTCTTCACATTCCCCTTTAAAGTCCCTACTTTAAATGCATTAAAATTCTCCAAGTTTAATGCTCTCTCATTTAATAAAACTCTTTTATTAAATTTATTCAGAATTTTGTTAATTACTTTAATTAACAAACATTCACATATAGCCCCTTGCAATATTTCAATATCACATGCAGAACCACTTTCTGCAATTTCACCCGAAACAATTGCCGGTTTATATCGAAACAATTCCTGCGCTTTGCAATTCTTTCGTCTGAAACATATGTGCTCCAAAATGGTGTCCGGTAACTCTTAAGTGTGTCACCCTACGGTTCGCGAATAATGCAGACATGATTGAGACTCATCTTAGATCAATAGTCAAAAGCGGGACTTGGAGATCCATACTGACTCCTGCATATTCAACGATGACTTCTGTGATCGTGAGAACCTTTAATTCTTATAAATAAATCCCTTTGTCTCTTGATATAATACATGTCCGAGATTCGATCATCGGTATCCAAATACCTAGTTTGATCTCGTTACCGACATGCACTCTTTTCTCGTTCCCGTGATATAACATTCTAGTGATCACATCACGTGCTTGCAAGCTATCTCAGTGTGATATCACCAAGAGGGCCCGGAGTATATCTATCCCTCACCGGGATTGACAAATTCCACTCTTGATCCATGAGACTCAACATAACACCTTCGTATTACTGAACCCATCTTTATAGTCACCCTGTTACGGTGTGACGTTTGATGTTATCAAGATACTCTTCAGGTGTTAGCAATTAACATGATCTCATGGTCTAAGGATAAAGATTACTTCGTATGATGTTATAGCAATATAAACATAATGACTTGATCGTAATGCTATACTTCGGATGAATGTTCATCACATCATTCCACTAATGGTGTGACCTTGTTATTAACAACATCCAATGTCCATGATCAGGAAACCTTGATCATCTTGTTAATCAACAAGCTAGTCTATAAGAGAGACATAACTAGGAACCCTTTTTGTTTATTAAACACACATGTATTGATGTTTCCGATCAATACAATTCTAGCATGCAAAATAAACATCTATCATATATAAGGAATACATAATAACAACTTTATTATTGCCTCTCAGGGCATATTTCCTTCAGAACTAGGCATCTCCTGATTTGATGAGCTAGGTATATCCATCTGAGGAAAGATATCCTTAAGGAAAATCACATCAGTTGACTCCATAATTGTACCGACATGCATGTCAGGTACCCCCCGGATTTTACTATCAATAATTTATAACCAATGCTATGGAAAGCATAACCCATAAATACACAGTCGACAATTTTTGGTCCAAGCTTACGCTTCTTGGAAATTGGCACATGAACTTTTGCCAAACATCCCCAAGTTCTTAGGTAAGAGAGTTTTAACCTTTTCTTATCCCATTATTCAAATGGGGTAATTTCTTTGTTCTTCGTGGGAACTCGGTTTAGGACATGACACGCAGTCAATAGAGCCTCCCCCACCATTCCTTAGATAGACCCGATGTATCTAACATGACGTTAATCAAATCTGTTAGAGTACGGTTCTTTCTTTCAGCTACACCATTTGACTGAGGTGAATAGGGAGGCGTCCTCTCATGGATTATACCATGTTCCGCACAAAAGGAATCAAACTCGTTGGAAAAAAAATCTCCACCACGATCAGACCTAAGCCTCTTAATTTTTCGATCAAGTTGGTTTTCTGCTTCAGGTTTATAGATTTTGAAGAAACTCAAATCCTCATCTTTTGATTTTAGAACATTCACATGATAATATCTCGCAGAGTCATCGACATCATGAAATATTTCTTTTCACCTTTTGTCAACACACCATTCATCTCACAAATATGAAAATGTATGAGCTCTAGTGGTGTTAAATTTCTCGCTTCTGCAGTTGTACGTGACTTGCGAGGTTGTTTTGCTTGCACTCAAACTGGGCACTTAGATCCCTTAACAGTAGTGAAATCAAGGATTAAATTCATTTTGGCTAGTCGCGTCATATAACCAAAATTAATATGGCAAAGACGAGAATGTTAGACATTTGATTCAAAATTCGTGTAAATATGATTAACAACTTTATTACAAAGTCTGACACAGATAAGCGGAACAAGCCCCCACACTCATAACCTTTACCAACAAAGGTTCCATACTTAGAAATTACAAATTTATTGGACTCGAATACAATCTTGTAGCCGTCTCGACACAGAAGAGATCCGCTAACAAGATTTTTATTTATTTTGAGGGAACATGATGCACGTTCTTCAGGCACACAGTCTTTCCCAAAGTGAATTTCAGATCGACCATACCAACACCATGAATAGAAGCATGCGAGTCGTTCTCCATCAGCATGGTTTGAGTCCCTCTGGCCCAACATATTTTATCTCAACGTCGCTCATGACAACATTAGCAGTCTTGTTGCCCTTCCCATGTTGACGCTTGTCAAAGCGGATGGGAGAAGCAGGAGCCCAATGATGAGGATCACCGCACACATGACAAGCACCTTCTTCTTATTAGTCTTCTTCTTGAAGCTGGTAGACTGCGAAGCCTTGCTCTTTCCATCGAACTTTCCTTTGTCATCAAACTTGCCCTTGTTTTTGAACTTGTTAGGCTGGAAGTTCCTTTTCTGTACCAGATTGGCATTAGAACCTCCCTCGGTACCTCGAGCACGTGTGTCTTTTGCTCTCGCCTTCTCTTCCACATCAAGAGTTCCAATGAGATCCATCACAGAAAACTCTTGTCTCTTGTGCTTCCGAGAAGTAGCAAAATTCCTCTATGACTGGGGAAGCTTGGCAATAATGCCTCCAGCAAAAAACTTGTTCGGTAACACACAAGTGAAGTGCTCAAGCTCCTTGGCAAGTGACAGTATTTCATGAACCTGCTCCACAATGGAGCGGCCATCAACCATCTTATAGTCATAGAATTTTTCCATGACATACAGTTCACTGCCGGCATCAGAGACTCCAAATTTTCTCTCGAGCGCATCCCACATATCCTTGCTATTGCTAAATTACAGGTATGAATCGATAATATTATCGCCAATGATGTTGATCAAGGAAACCCTAAATGTGGTATCAAGTTTTTGAAAGGCCTCTTCCTGAGCAGGATTAAGATCTCCCTCAGGTGTGCCGTAAATGACGTTATAGTAGCTCATGGTCTGAAACCAGAGCACTGCCCTCGCATGCCATATTTTGTAATTGACACCTTCAAACACAGGTGGCTTCATGTATGCAACAAAACCACTTGGAGCAAATTTCCTATATTAAGGTTTTTGGATTGTTCAGTTTAAGAGCAATTTACCCAAGATAAATGCTAAATAAAACATCAATAGAATAACAGAAGTTAAAATAATCATATGATTTAGCGGATACAAATTAAGGCAGATATCGAAGAGAACTGCAAAGCATACAACTTGAGATAAGATCAAAGTAAGATCTGTAGTAAACCAAAGGGAACAACATACTATCTAACTAAGATAAACAAGATTAAGTAAGAGGAGGTACACAACAGAGGGACTACTCGAGGAACCACTAGTGTTGGTGTTGGCACCATTGTCAGCCATGTCGTCAAGGAAGAGGTTACTGATGTCGGGAAGAAGTCTTCGATGGGGAAGACGTCATCGGCACAGTCGCTATCCGTGAAGGAGTCCGTGATGAAGCCAGTAGTCGCGCCGATAGCGCTCCCCAAAAACCTTATCGCCCTTCTCCCGTATAGGACTAGAAGCAGCTGGGTATCGGAGGGCCTACTGTCCCAGCTAGCAGTGCACGCCAGAAGATGGGATGGGGAAGAATGGAGCGGCAGCGCAATGCTCTGGAACTGGAGGCGAAGCGTGTAACAGAAGAGGAGCGACCTCTCACTCTTATAGGCACAGGCGAACGGACAGTGTCGGGAGAGGAAACGGCCTCCATTAAGTTCGAATTAAACCTCAGAGGAAACGTCTAAATTAATTCCATTCATGCACGGCAAAAAGGGCAGCGGAGGAGGAGGAACGCGCGTGTACGTCTCTCTCCTTCTCATTCTTTTACCAAGTGATGGAATAACCCCCCTTATAAGATGGTGAAATCTTCCTTCAACTAGCAATGTGAGACTAAACATTTGTCCCACCTCTTGTCATGCATGAATAGACCACATGTGCCTCTAGGATTTTCAGGAATTACTAAAATGGAATATGGGCTGGGCCATTTAGGCAAGAATTCCAACACAAGAGTACATGGGCAGCACACTCATGAATAGTCAATTAATAAAAATAATCTTTTGATATTTTTTCCGAGTATTGTACCGCAAAGATTCATCATGACATGAAATTCTCAGTGTATTCTGCAAAAATCACACAAAAATGATGCTCTAAGAAAGTTTAAAATTGTCTATTTGGATAATCAATTTTATCTTTTTGTACCGAGCACTGTGAATTCCATTGCTTCCCAAAAGTATGCACGCAATTAGACACTCAAACATGTTTTTTAGGAAAAAATATTATATACCAAAAGTACATATAGAAAAAAATGAAGTTGTTTAGAGGTATTTCTTACAAACATAATCATATATAGAACTAAATTTCAAAGTTATACCTCAAGAAAACCTCCACGTCTAAACGCTATGTGTTTGAAATAAATATTGTGTTAATTAGATTACATATGCCCTTAAAATATAGAAGTAAATATTGGCCAATCAAAATATCACGCTCTCGCGTTTATCTAGTAGTTAGAAGAAAAATGTGGTTGCCACACGCATAGACACTATATGCCTAAAAAGGAGGTAAAACACGACTTATCCGTGATCCATCATGCATGTATGTATGCTCATTCATGTCCACGTACGATTGAACCATAAAGATTAACGGTCGAATAATGTACATACATGTGACTTGTGACTGTGTGAGGGATTTTTTCTCTTACATATGGCGAAGTACATATGTGAAAATTGGAAATATATATGAGTTTGAAAGACACATTTTTCCTGGAAAAGGAGGATAACTTCGGTCTGAGTGTGAAAGACACTCGTGATGAAATGTTTTTGGATTTCCTCTATCTGAAAAGTATTAATATTCATATTTCCCCAAAAGGAGGATAACCCAGGATTCTAAGGGTGAAAGACACTAGTAATGAAATCTTTATTGATTGTCTCTAATGTTTTGTTCCATGTAGATTTCCCCTACATATTGGAGCCTATATACACATATCTTCAAAATCCAAATTTCACAGCAGTTATGACTCCATATAATTCTCTACTAAAAAATAGGTCGAACTATCTCTCTTCTCCTTAGACACCAAAAACTGAAGCAATGACAACACAAACCATAAGGAAATGCTGAGGAGGCACATCACCATTCTTGTGTAGAAAGTCTTTGAGCTCACCTAACCGAAAGACCAATCTGATGAAAAGAAACTAGGCAATATATTTATATTCAACACTCCCTCCTCACATATAGGCTATTTTAGTTCTTGGCGTGGTTCGGTGCAGGCTGTCGAATTTTATCCTTTTTAATACCGCATGAGAAGAGTCTTGAACTCAAGACCTCTTGGCTCTGATATCATAAAGTACTAGTTGTGTGCCGTGCATTGCTGCGGATCCCTTTCTCTCCTGCCCTCCCATGTCTTTGCTTTGTGTTCTCTCTGTGCTCGGGGATGGTCGTATGTTTAGTGGGTGGTATCCTCTCACGGCTCACGGGGATGATGTTGAGGTTTGCGTCTACTCAATTTGAACATGCGCTAAGATTATGCCAAGCCCGAGTAGACGGCGATGTTGATGGCCTGTCCGTCATCATGGTGAGCGAGGAGTATGCCTCACAAAAGTACATGTTGTTGAAGACCAGTACTAACAAAAGCTGATACTGGATAAGTAGTCGATGTTTGTTCTTGGATGTACATCAAGGTTCACGCATTATGGCACTCAGTGCTCCTAGCACACCTCCGAATAATACGTCGGCGTCGCCGTGTGGCTACATGTGGCCTCCCCAAGAGATGATTTCTTTGGTGGCACGCTCTGCGTGTTGACAAGCTAGCAACATCATCTTCAATGCCACAAGCTGCGTTGATAGTTTTGGTGAGGTTGATGGTGGGCAGATATTGTAACATGGTGGGCCTTACTCGACGAAAAGGACGCATGTAACATTGTCTCTAGCGGTACTGCAGAACAATCTAAAATATGTTCACGCTTAGTGAGGGAATATAAAAATATTTCCCTACAAATTTCAGATAGAACATGAGAACATTTTGTGGGTGGTCATTGGTAAAGAACTCATTTTACAAAAGGACTATTTTCAACCAATGTGCTCTCTTGTAGGTGAATCAAACGGATACCTTGTACCATGATTCTAGAGACCAAATCATCCCGATCGAGTTTAGAATCACTTTAGCCTCCTGAGACACAGCATAGGAGTTTTACAACAATAAAAAAACAGAAATAAAATAAAATGTTACTGTAACTGTGCTCCAAACTAATATATAGCGGTATATTTTTCAATATGTTTACAAACACAATTCCATCGATATGTTGTAGAGCTAATCTTTGTAGTTTTGTATCAGATGATCTTTTATTTCTGCTAATTACATAGAACACACGTGATTGCTCAACAATTAAATGTTGTAGAAAATAATAATGCACCATTCCTTTGTAGATGCTAAACTCAAAACAACAATAATGTATGGCTTCTTGACCTCCCAACGTCTGTGTTGTCTTGATCAAGAAGGTCCACTCAGCACTAATAGTTTTGTACGTTATGCATTGATCATATATATTAAAACTAAGGAGAATCACAAGAGCCACATGAAGCTGCTTCTCACTTCCTTGATCGATGGTGGTCGAGGAGGTCAAGTAAGCGATGGTAGTGAAAAATCTAGGAGAATTAGAAGAGGGGAAGAAGCTTACTTCTAGTAGACAAACATTAAATTCCATCATTCATCTATCATGAGTTAATATGCAGATACCAGAATGGTAGTAATAATATCCTGGGAAACTTTGCTAAAACTAATGCTCGAACGGTAGTGTGGCTCGCCTCGGGTCTTGATGGTTCATTGAGCAAATGCAATAGAGATTGTAGTTCCTTATTTTTTTAGTAATACATATTGTTGGCAGAAAAATGTTGATAGGGTTATTTGCGTCTCCAGAAAATTGCAGTAGTTCAGTTCTTCTCCACCCTCCAGTTCTACTATGACGCTCCTTATGGGAGACCATGCATGTACGAGCTTGAAACCCACCGTCTTTGTCACTGCCTAACCTGCTTTCTCTACGGCTGATCTTGTATGATGTGGATCCCATGGACAACGAGAGCCCCGCAAAGCATCATTCACGAGATTATTCAAGATCAAGAATCCACCATCATTGTCTTTGACTTACCTGCTGGAGTCATGGTTGATCTTGTACGACAGTGATCCACGGCCAACAAGAGCCACATGGCGCCGCTTGTCACTTCCTTGACCTCCATCGGTTCAGCCGACATCTGGCTCATCCGTGGCAACGCCGCCTTGATGACGTCTCCTGGACCTAGTTCTTGTGACCACCCGTGTTCACGCTCTTAGCTTTGGCCTCATGCACGATGAGCTGGGCGATAGTAGCATCACCGGGTCTCGGCAAGCTTGTGGCATCATATTAGATTATCATTGAGATTAGAGAGTGAAGAGAAAGAAGCCAAGAACGGGATATAAGAGAGAGTGGACGCGTGAATTTAGGAAGTTTGATTTTTTTGTTGAGATAAACTAAAACTATAGCCAACTTTGAATTTAATAGTAAAGAACTATGCACTAGCCAACTTAACCAAAACATCGATCTGGTAAAAATAAACTAGACAATATATTTATATTCAACAACATAACGAGGCACTAGTAGAAAAGGAGCCTCTAGTCCCAGTCCCGAACTGGCTCTAGTCCCGGTTTCGGCTCCGGGACTGCCAAAACGGGACTAGAGACCCCTATCTCTAGTCCCGGTTTGCTATCGACCGGGACTGGAGGCCATGACATGGCAGCGGCAGTGCGGCTAGTGATGACTGGAAGTGCACATATCGTTTGTAGCTAGTTTCAAAATAAAGATATCGATCCCACAGGGAGCAGGAGTCTGAAGTTTAATAAATCTTGAAATAAATATTACAATAGAAATGCTAAATAAAGTTCTAAGTGACAAGATAAAATGCGAGTATTACGTAAAAGGTGTTTTTGCGTTTTTGGTATAATAGCAACAATAAGTAAAGTAAAACAATTCAATACAGAAAGTAAGTATCACGTATGTAAGAGATTGTAACTGCAATAGGGAAAAAGTGTTCTCAGGGAGTAGCGGATTCACCACTAGCATTATAAGGAGCTAAGGTAAATATTATTATCATGAACATTCTCAACTATGTATGTGTAGGATGAACTCCGTATTTGGACAAATAGGCAGCAACTGCTGCTCACATCATCCTCATAACCACAGTAGTCAGCAATCGACATCAATCGAATTACTGCGCTATTAAGGGACTTAATTCCGTAAGACGTATCCCATGGCATGGATAGTGTTCTGTGAGTTTCCTCGGTTCCCAACTTGATACGTAAGGGGTGCCAACAACTTTATAATCACTGTAAGTGCTAACACACCTCCGTCTACCAACAAGTAGTTCCCTCCATCAAGTCTCCATGAGAGGCAAATATTGAGAGGCCGACTTCTCTCAACATCAAGATGAAGACAATCTAACACATAGTCATAGCAATGAATATCATAATAAGCTTTATCTTATTTCAATCTTATACTAGGGTTTCTCCATCTCCCCAAGAACTAATGATCTACTCAGACATGGAGACAATCAACATCATGGCAATAACAATGGAATCTATCATAGATGAATAGTACTTATATAAATCCACAATGAGTATGAAAATTACAACAAGATCTAGACAAGATGTAGATGGGATAGGTGGAGATGATGGTGATGTAGCGGTTGATGATGGATATCGATGCCTTAGCCTCCGGGATCTGCGCAGGGCGAAGATGGATCTCCGGTGGACGAGTTCCTCCTCCAGATGCCTTACGGAGGTGAGGTTTCGGAGATTTCTAGGTGTTCTGTATGTCGTCTCCCTGATCCAGTTGCACTGGGTGAAACTATTTGAGGAGGCGGTGGTGGCGCCAACTATACGACTAGAAAATTTATTCCCCCTATATAGTTGGTCGTTAAACCGTCTATATGTATTGTTCGCTTCGGGTTTTCTTCTAATAATATTGATGTCTCCCAAATAAGCGATTTACGTTGTTTTTGACTCCTTTTCTCCTCGGTTAAACTGCTCCAAGAATTGTGTCCAATGTATCCATCATCTGTCCTGATCCTGGTGAAAACAGACATAAAATGTGTGCCGCGACCGCCGTAAAATACCAAGATCCTACATCTACAATGCAAAATAACAATATAAAACATGATGCAAATATGCACTCATCAACTTCCCCAAGCTTAGACTCTTGCTCTTCCCGAGCAAGTTTAGCTTAATGGATGCGATCCTCATATTCATGATGCTGAGTCGATCAAATAAATGAGGCAGTTGCAGCATGTATTTATCATATATGATACATAGGAATAAGTTCATGAATAGTACCTTACTCGAACCATCTGAATAGTATTAGCAGGCTTCCACACCTTAGTGATCAACAGTTCACAAAAGATGAATCTCAACATAATGTAAAAGTATCCTGTTCAACTGAATGAGTTAGCGAGGTAGTCCCAAGTGTTTTAGGATTAACATATTCACTTGGGATTCAAAATATCAAAAGTGTCTCTTCGTCATACTACAATATAGTGGTGTATGCCTATTTGCTCTTTGCACATTCGCTCTTTTTTTTCTTTCTTTTCTTCTCTTTTATGTATATGCTCACACTTTTGTTTAAGTGATGTGCAAAGGATCTAGCCATAAATTCCACTTCATGTAGGAATTTAAAGTTTAACGGTCTCCATTATCAAATTCCAATTGTATATGAAGCATTTTTATGACTTGAAGATCCTACCTCGACTTTTTCTCACTCTATTTTGATAACACTTTTTATTTTCCTTTGTTCAAGGTTTCTTTTTTAATTTAACTGCATAGATAATTTTCTTTGTAAATCAAACCGTAGACTTACACCATATTGATCAAACTATCTTTATATATTCCATTAATACCAATGGTGTGGAAGACTCCTATTGCTATCATCAAGTGCAAGTAAAATTATACTCAAGCCATTCATATATCCAATAAGACAAGCACAAACTCAAAATTGCTCCATATATAATAATAAACTCGGAATTTCATAAAAGGGATTGACTATTCCTGAAGGGAATTCTAATGATGCAAACTTTATTTCTAGTTGGAACTAATGCAAGACTAAAATAGTAATGTAAAATTTATACGATAGATTACAAGGTCTTAAAGATCTCCCCAAACTTGGAATCAAGCCAGGCGGGATCAAATAATCCCTTGAGATTATTTGATACCGTGATTATTGTAGATCACTGTGGCACCATGACACGCGACATCTTCTCTTCAAGGGCCAGTCTGAGACGGAGGGATTGGTTAACAACTTCTAATTATTTTACACGCAGCTTGTATAAAAGATTATTCCTCTCCAGCACTTTCACTTGTTCTTTAATGAACTCATTGTTATCCTGAAGGGTTTGTAGCGCCTTAAGACTCATAGAAAAATCTGCTTCAGTTGTCTGCTTGATATCTTCATCAAGTTTGTCAAGATAAAGTCGCAGCAACCGAAGATGTTTGGGTGTCCCTAGCGTCTCCTTGTCCATATCTTCAATCTTCAGCTCGAGGGCCTTCAAATCCCTCTTCCGGCGTGCACTGTCAGCGTCGAGGAACTCCATAGGAACGATCTTGATCTCCTTGCCTTGCTCGCTATTGTTCCCAATCTCCATATGAACCTTTCTTCTTGGATTATGTCCCTCGGTTGCGTGTGCTCGCATGTGAATAAGAGGTGGATTGGTTTCTGGAGATTATGATTAGAGAGAGACAATGGCAAACCAAATTCTCACCCAAGAAAAGAATCGTAATGAAACAGGGAAAGAAATCACAGATTTGGAAGAGTCCTGCCGCGTAATGACCAATTATACGGGCGCGACCCGTATAGCTTTGATCGTATAGTTGGTTCCGGGAAGATATTTCCAAATATCTCGAGTCCAGGTCGGTTAAGTTACAACTCGGAACAAACAATATTGTTTTTTTTAATAAACTTTAGATAACAAAAACGAAAAGGCAAACGGAAAATGTCTGATAGTTTAACGACCAACTATACTGCCGGAATATTGGCTCCAGTCGTATAGTTGCGACCGTATAGATACATACACCAAAAATCGAAAGTGTCTGAGAGTTTAACGACCAACTATACAGCCGGAATTTTAGCTCCGGTCATATAGTTGCGTCCGTATAGGTCCAGACATCAAAAACAATTTCACGAAGAAGATATAGAGAGTTTAACGACCAACTATATGGCAGGAGATTTTTCTCCGGTCATATAGTTGCGCCCATATAGTTGGTAAAAACCCTCAGAAACTTCAGAAAAACACGAGGAATTCAAAGGCAAAAAATTCAGAAGTAAAATCTGTGAAAACAAATCACTTATTTGAGTAAGAACACTTACCTTGAACTTACTGTTTTCTTATTCGGGGATGACAAGCTCCTCCAACAACAAATACTTCTTCTCTTTTGGAGGAATTGGCCTTAGTTCATTGAATAATTCTTGTAAGCGAAAATCACCATGACTAAAGTTGCCAACAATAAGATTGGTGTCTTACTGGGAAAATATGGACACTGCATCCAACATCTTTATTTCCTGCCTCTGCATAATCTGCAACTCAAATTCTTGAAGTAACAGAATCTAACGGACCAGTCTTGGCTTATGGTCTTTCCTCGCAAGGAGTTCTTTTAAACCATCACGGTCAGTATGGACTCTTACTTTTGCATCAACTATATAAGAATGAAATTTATCACAAGAGAAAAATACAGCAAAAAGTTCCCTTTCTTCCTTAGGATAATTCTTTTGAGCACCATTAAGAGTTCTACTAGCATGATGTATAATATTAAATCTGCAGCCAATGTGTTGTCCCATAGTTACTCCTATAGCATCATCACTAGGTTCACATATTATGTCAAAAAGTCATATCCCAGATAGAAGGTTTAATAATAGGAGCACGAGATAAAGCATTCTTGAGTTTATCAAAGGCTATAAGACATTTATCATAAAAATTAAACCTTACTTCCTTTTGCAGGAGGTTAGTCAGAGGTTTAGATATTCCAGAGAAATTTCTAATGAACCTTCTATAAAAACCCGCATGACCAAGGAAACTTCTGATACCTTTAATATCCCTAGGTTGTGGCATTCTCTCTATGGCCTCAACCTTAGCTCTATCCACTTCAATTCCCCTACCTGATGCCTTATGTCCAAGGACTATACCTTCTTTGACCATAAAATGGCACTTCTCCCAGCTTAGAACAAGATTGGTTTCTTCGCAGCGCTGCAAAACTCTTTTGAGATTATCCAAGCAACTAGTAAACGAAGTTCCATAGACAGAAAAGTCATCCATAAATACTTCCATTATCAATTCTATAAAATCCGCAAAAATAGCAGTCATGCATATTTGAAAAGTAGCTGGAGCATTACATAAACCAAAAGGTCGGTAAGCATGTAAACCATAAGGACTGATGAAATGTGTTTTAAGTTGGTCATCAGGATGAACAACTATTTGAGAAAAACCAGAGTATTTGTCCAAGTAGCAAAAATGAGTGTGGTTCGCTAACCTTTCTAAAGTTTGATCTATGAACGGTAAAGGATAGTGATCTTTCCTAGTTTCTTTATTCAATTTCCTGAAGTATATGCACATCCTATGCCCAATAATAGTTCTAGTAGGTATCAATTAATTGTTTTCATCAGGAACAATAGTAAAACCGCCCTTCTTAGGGACACAATGAACAGGACTTACCCATTCACTTTCTTTAACAGGATAGATTATACATGCGTCCAGTAGGCATACAATTTGTTTCCTTACCACTTCCTTCATTTTAGGCTTCAATCTTCTATTAAATTCTGCAACTGGTTTAGCACCTTCTTCCATGAATATTCGATGGACGGTTATCATGGGACTAATGCCCTTAAAATCATCCATTGAGTACCCAAAGGCCTTGCGATGCTCCTTAAGTATTTTCATGAGTTCTTCTTCTTCTTCTCCTGAAAGTTTAGCACTAATAATAATAGGAAATTTATTTGTATCATCTAAAAACCTATATTTAAGATTATCTAGTAGAGTCTTAGACTCTAGGGGTGGTAATTCCTCGTACCCTCTCTTTTCTGGCTCTTAAAAAGCCTCATCAGTTGGAGGTCCTATAATGGGAAGTGAATCGAGTTCATCTTCTAGTTCTTCTAGGGACTTGTCCTCCATAACTATTTCTTCATAATTTGAGTCTTCATTTATTTCTTCTTCTTGATTACTAAACAAAAGAGCTGCCATTTCCTCGATAGTTTTCTCTTTCTCTTCTTGTATTTGTAGAGGCTTGTCTTTAAATTTGGAAAAGTGGAATTCTTTTTCTGCTCCACCAAGCTTAAGAGACACAATCTCCTTTTTGAAATCAACATAGGCACCTACATCACTCAAAATGTTTCTTCCAAATATAATTGGGCAAAGAGTGTCAGCTGGCATATCAACAACTACAAAATCGATAGGAAAGTTTTTGTTGCCAATTGTGACAGTTGCATCTTCAACTACTCCCATTGGAATTCTAAGATTTTTATTAGCTAACATGATTGTCATATCAGTATCTTCAATTGTAGCCAGTTCTATTTCTTCTTTTATTTCTAAATAGAAATCATAAGATATTACATTAACTTTGGTGCCAAGATCACATAAACCATAATGCGAGGTTTCCTTAAATATGTAGGGAAGAATAGGCTTACCCACATATTTTACCTTTGTTTTACCTTCAACCAATACGGAAGTCTCTTCATCAAGTTCGACTATGTTACAATGTGCGTACATAGCCATAATTGCTTTCTTGGTTACCTCTTCATGTTTGGTTTCTAGAAACTCACAAGCTAGATTATCCCAAGTAGTAGTGGCTTCTAGGGGTAGAGATCTATACCATGAGAGAGCTGTGATAGTCAAAGTCTGACTAAAAAGTTTAACCCTTACCTCATCAGCAGTATATCCCGTCAATTGAAAAGTGCCACATATATCTTTGGAACATGCAATATGCTCATATGGATCAGGATCTTCTTCATCTCCGGTAAATTTCTTCTTGTGTAAAATACCAAGTAGTAGATGATTTATTTCAAACCCCCTTGTCTTCTCATTGGAGTTGTCTCTTTTATAAATATCACAGGGCTTCCCAAAGTGGCTGAGTGGGTTACCACTAGTCATACGCTCAAACTCCATCATATTGGTGGAAACGTGTAACTCAAAACAAAACTTAGCAAGATAAAAATAAATAAGAAAAAACTAAAAGACCTATAGTGCTTAGCTCCCCGATAACGCCGCCAGAAAATAGCTTGATGAATGTAAGTGCACAGATCGCTTGTAGCTAGTTTTAAAATAAAGATATCGATCCTACAGGACGCAGGAGTTCGAAGTCTAATAACTCTTGAAATAAATATTACAATAGAAATGCTAAATAAAGTTCTAAGTGACAAGATAAAATACGAGTATTACGTAAAAATGTGTTTTTGGGTTTTTGGTATAAGAGAAACAATAAGTAAAGTAAAACAACTAAATACAGAAAGTAAGTATCACGTATGTAAGAGAGACTGGAACTGCAATAGGGAAAAGTGTTCTCAGGGAGTAGCAGATTCACCACTAGCACTATAAAGAGCTAAGGTAAAGATTATTATCATGAACATTCTCAGCTATGTATGTGTGGGAGGAAATCCATATTTGGACAAATAGGCAGCAACAGCAGTCAGCAATTGACATCAATCCTCATAACCACAACAGTCAGCAATTGACATCAATCGAATTACTGTGTTAATAAGGGACTTAATCCCGTAGGACGTATCCCATGGCATGGATAGTGTTACGTGAGTTTTCTCGGTTCCCAAGTTGATACGTAAGGGTGCCAACAACTTTATAGTCAGTGTAAGTGCTAACACACCTCTGTCTACCAACAAGTAGTTCCCTCCATCAAGTCCCCGTGAGAGGCAAATATTGAGAGGTCGACTTCTCTCAACATCAAGATGAAAACAATCTAACACATAGTCATAGCGATGAATATCATAATAAACTTTAGCTTATTTCAATCTCATACCAGGGTTTCTCCATCTCCCCAAGAACTAATGATCTACTCAGACATGGAGGCAATCAACATCATGGCAATAACAATGGAATCTATCATAGATGAATAGTACTTGTATAAATCTACAACGAGTACGGAAATTACAACAAGGTCTAGACAAGATGTAGATGGGATGGATAGATATGGTGGTGATGCAACGGTTGATGATGGAGATCGATGCCTTAGCCTCTCGGATTTGCGCAGGGTAAAGATGGATCCTCGGTGGACGAGTTCCCCTCCAGATGCCTTCCGGAGGTGAGGTTTCAGTGATTTCTAGGTGTTCTGTATGTCGTCTCCCTGATCCAGTTGTACGGGGTGAAACTATTTGAGGAGGCGGTGGCGGCGCCAACTATATGGTGGGAACTATACGGCCGGAAATTTTATTCCCGCCGTATAGTTGGTCGTTAAACCGTCTGTATGTCTTGTTCGTTTCGGGTTTTCTTCTAGTATTATTGATATCTCCCAAATAAGCGATATACGTTGTTTTTTACTCTTTTTCTCCTCAGTAAAACTGCTACAAGAATTGTGTCCAATGTATCCATCATCTATCCTGATCCTGGTGAAAACAGACATAAAATATGCGCGCGAGCACCATAAAATACGAAGATCCTACATCTACAATGTTAAATAACAATATAAAACATGATGCAAATATGCACTCATTAGCTGGGTTGGAGGACCTTTAGTCCCGGGCCATAACATGACTCAGGACTAAAGAGTTCCTGCCGCGGTTGAAAATCATGTGTTTTTCTCTACCGCGACACAATTTTGTGTTTTCCTTTTCATTTGGTTTTTCCATTTCATTATTTTTCAATTTGTGTTTGATTATATTTTCAAACATGTTTCCGTAGACATATTCTAAACTACTATATAACATTTCATGTTGATGCATATATTATTAATATTCGATCTCTTGCAAGCATAGATATACAACTATTTAATTACATGGAGAGATAACATACTGAGTTCACATATTACATGGAGATCATATTGAGTTCACATATTACATGGAGATCATGTATTATACATGGAGATCACATATAGAGTTCATCGTTCGGTACATAATGTTCTCCCATTGGATCAATGATCACCCTCATCACAAATCCTGCTAACTCCTTTTGAATTCCTCATATGCGCTTTTCTGGCGGGAGATTATCCCGCAAATGGTCTATATAAGTTGAGGGAACTCCACACTCACTGGTCAACTCACGAATGTATTCACAAAGTTAGCGTCTCTTTGAATTCTCTGGCCGTTTCATTTCTGAACCATGTCCAACATCTGGTCGGCCGAGAAAATAAACAAAGGAGTTATTAATTACTTGATATCAGGATATGAACAAAACATGCCGATATAATGCGATAATGATTGAAATTAATTATGGATCATTGCTTTCATGTCACTTCACTACTCTTGGTCCCAACTTAATGAGTCGTGGACTTGAACTTGGGATTTGTCAACTTGAATGTTTAGCAGAATCCAGTGGAACCTGCAGACGTTTACATTAGCAGATATGCATAACTCATCAATTACACCTAACATCGAGTAAGCAAAAAAGAATGTGTACAAGACAGAAATACTCACTTGAAGTTGAAATAAAATAGTATATCCCGGTAGAAATTATACTCTTTTAAAAATGTGGAGATGTCTTCAAAAACATCGTCGGGTGAATGTCTAACGTATGTTGATTAAGGATATAAGGGTCAATGAAGCCAACGTTGTAATTTCTAGCTCTTTTGGCTTCAAGCATCTTCATTCTGCATCATACAAAAGAATAAATAGTTAAGATAATATATTATATGCAATGAACGAGCTAAGCTAGAGACTTAATTACAGAAATAAATCACTTACAGACAATAGCAACCAATAATAGATTTGTCAAGGGCACAATTATTGTATAACTAAAACAGTTTGTTCATTTGAATCTGTATCAAGTAAGGTTTCAAGTGATGCTCCTCTCTAATGTCCGCCGAAATCCATTCTTTCGAGTGATTCTTTGCTACTTGCACCATGTACCAGCCGTGCAGACTTCGCATATCCTTTGGTACTCCTCATGACTGACCAGAGGATGGCCTTTGACATATTTTCGTGCTATCTCACCCATTGGCGTGTCTTTGTATCCACAAAATTGACCAAGAGACATACATGTGTCGGTAGCAGCAGCTTTGGCCTACGCTATAGTGATACCCATTTGTTTAGCAGTAGCTTTGTCTCTTGGGTCCAATATTTCATGTCCTTATCCATATCGACTCTGAAGTCATTATCGATATCAGAACTCACTATGAGCGGGGGACCGATTGAGTTTGCTATTGTCCGAGCTGGGCAATTTGTTTCCCACATTTTTTGCACTTGTTTTTGTGTTTTGCTTAGACTTCACAATTTTTGCCTCCTTAATAATTTCGTAGTCATAGTTAGAATGCAAATTCATCAATATCTGGGATGGTTGGTCAAGAAAGGACTTAGCCCACTTTTTGGCTTTTTAATCAAATACCTGCGATGGCTCGGGCTTTTTTGGTGCAAAAAAGCCTTATTGTAGGTAGCCGCTATCCATGTTTTCCTCATCAGTCATGTCATAAGGTATCTTGGGAAGAGCCGGCGGGATGTTGACTATCTTCGCCGCACTACCTTTCTTCTGAGTGAGGCACGGGGAAGCGGTGACCATCCGTTTTTTAAGCGGGGGAGTGGCGTAGTATTGCATGGAGGCGTAGATCGAGATGTACTCATGTTGTGGCAATTGACATCCCTCTCGTCAAGAGGTGTACTTGGAGGTTGACGATCATCGGGGGGATGGACTCGGATTCCTCGGATTCGGTGGACTAGAGGTTCACGATCCTCGGGGGTGGACTTGGATTATTCCTACTGTGAGTCTGTGGCATTGGCGCTGAGCCTGGAAATTTTATGTACCTTTTCTTCCATAGAATGATGTGGCGCTTTACATCTCCCAGTTTCCTAAGGCCTTCAGGTGCAGCGATGTCAATCTCTAGGTCCGCAAAATCCTCCACTAGGTCATCCACCGAGACACGAGCATAGCCAGGTGGAATCAGAAGTTAATGGTGGAGTGCTCTAGGTAGACAAGGTAAAGCAGTGCCGATCGCCACCTTTAAGGACAGGTTATTCATTGGCTAAGGTAGCTCACATTGTGTCATCTCTCTGACATCATCCACGGGGTAGCGAGGCACCAGTGCATCATCCAACAGTGCTTGATCATCAGCCTGTACCTCTGTGGAAGCCACACTGCTTCTCCATTGGCTATGATCCATTGCAGGAGCATCATCATGCGGCTGAGATGACCTATTTTGGCTAATTGCTTGCACCAGCTTCTTCATCCTAGCTAGGTCCTCTTCTATCTTCCCGATCCGGTCTGCCTCCTGGTCCTTCTTTCTCTTACGGCTTCTGTAACTGTCCTCGTACTCGGGAAACCCTTTCTTCCACGTAACACAAGCGCCATTGCCTCGTGTTCGTCTAGGTTTTTTAGGATTCCTGAGGGCGCGTGTAAGCACATCGTTCTCTCTGTCAGGCCAGAATAGTCCTGCTTGAGCATTGGCCATTTCTTGAACAAGTGCATTGGAGGGTGCTAGAATTTTTCTTGAAAAATTGTCGCCCCAATTTCTGGGTTCAACTTTCCCTCGTGCCCGTACCACCAGTGCTTTGATCTCTCGGGTTATCCATATGTACTGGGAATGATCCCTCTAGTCCTCATGTTGGTATCATAGCTTCCCACTTAGGCACGACACTCTTGTAGCCACCTGTCCCCATTTTATGGTGGTATTTCTTTTTCTCAGCATTTTTGTTATTTTTTTCGACTTTGCCTTGTCCTTAAAAGATTCCTTGTACTTTACAAAATCGGGTCACTGTTCTCTCAACTTCTCGTATTCTCCTTTGAAGTCTGGAGTTTTCTTTTTCGCGACAAACTTCACGTATAAACCTTTCTTGTGGTTACAGAACAGTTCGGCCTTCTTCGATAGAGCCCACTCCTTGACTCACGCTCTTCTTTCAATCCCACTCGGTTTTGGGGTAGTACCATCTGCCTCGAATTCTTCATACTCTGGAGGTAGTATGAAATGTGCCATGAGCTTCTACCAAAGGTCTTGTTTGGCATCATTGTGGACATAACTAGTGAATTCTCCACCTTCTTTCTTGGACTTATTCCAATTTTGAATGGTGATCGGGAGGTTGTCCCTAGCAATCACCCCGCTTTGATTTACAAACATCCTCGCATGATTTTCTGGTTCAGTCGGTTCTCCATTATCATTTATTATGTCGATGGTGAACCTTTGATTACCATCCAACTTTTTGGCTAGACCTCGTTTCATTCTAGTTGTTGATTCCCTCGACCCGGTGGGCTAAAAGAGGAAGAGAGAGTGATTAATATATATATATATATCCAGATCAATTAATGCATCTAGTCACAAGAGGCTTTATATATACCTCGCTGGTTGTTGTCGAAGGGCCATCATTGTTGTTTGTTTTCCCTTCATCCATCAATTCTAGCTTATGTCCATCACCGGATTGATTTATAAATGACGATATCTTGTCCTCGACTACATAATCTTCTCCAGCACAAGGTTCAATTCTATCAATATTAATAGCTATTTCACCATTTATAATGTCCATAATAATCTGGTTGCCTTCAACGTCAGTGGTGCGCTCCATCACTTAACTATTGCAGAAAGAAAGGTAAAATAAGTTAGAAAACAAAGTCAGCTTTATGTAGATACTAAGAAATGAGCAAATAATGTACTAAAAAGGGTCACCTTTTTATGTAGATATGAGCAAATAATACCTTTTTATGTAGATATGAGCAAATAATACCTTTTTATGTAGATATGAGCAAATATTTGCTCATATCTACATAAAAAGGTATTATTTACAGGTGACCCTTTAACACTAGTAATATATATTACCAATAAACAATATTAGTACTACAATTCTGACAAAATATATATTACTAAATAAATATTAATACATAATATTACTAAACAAATATTTTGTAGTAATATACTATTAAAATATTACTAAGCATATATTAAACAAAATATTACTACTAATCTATATATATTACTAAATAACATATATTAAACAAAATATCTATACTACTAATATCTATACTATTAACTATATTACTAATCTATACTACTAATTATATTACTAACAAAATATTACTAATAATTATATTACTACTAACAATAATAATTTGGGACGGAGGGTGCGAGCTCGGCGGCAAGGTCGGCGGCGAGGTCGGTGGTGTGGTCGGGGAGCGAGGAGTGTGGCACACGGCGGCGAGGTGGGGCCGGCGACGAGGGAAAAATCGGGTAGCACCTCCTCGTTCTTTCGTTGATTCGTCTGCCGCCTTTGTCTTCTCCGTCTGAGCGAGTGGGGGCGATCTGGGGCGGGCGCATGTTTATATAGCCCCCCTCTAGTATCGGGTAAAGCTATGACCCGGGTTAGAGGCCCTCTAGTCCCGGGCTGTGAAATCGTCTGGGACTAAAGACCCCCCACTAGTCCCGGGTGCAACCCGACCCGGGACTAGAAGGTTTTTTTGGCCCTTCAGTTTTCACGCATGAAGCCACTCTCTAGATCCGGGTGCAGTAAATACCCAGGACTAGAGGTTTTTTGTAATTTTTCTTATTTTAATTCAAATCTATTACAAAACTTTGGAAAATTCATATCTTCTATTATATAAGTCCAAATAATACAAATAATATGTCTATTATTATTAGAAAAATATAAGGAATCTAAATATATCATCCATACATCTGTTTGCATCATGTATCAATTGTGCCATTTTCAAATCAAAGTGCATTCACTATTTTTTTCATATTTTTGAATTTGACAAAACTTTCAACATGAAAAATGTTTGAATTTGAATAACTATTCCAAAAATATTTTCTACTTTCTAAAATAGTGGTTTTTTGTAATTTACTTATTTTTTAGTTTATATTACTCAAATCAATTAGAAAACTTTGGAAATTCAAAACTCCTATTAAATAAATCCAAATAATACAAATAACATGTATATTATTATCAGAAAAATAATGAGCATGAGATTATATCATCCATACATCTGTTTGCATCATGTATCCATATTTTCTATTTGAATAACTATTTCGGGGGCCTTAGGTCCTAGTTGGAGGCAATAATCGGGACTAAAGATATTTCTGGCCATTCTTAGAGCCATCAAGCCACGTGCCATGCTTTTTCGCCATTTCTCTCTGCTTCCCGCCATGTTTTCCTGCCCTTTCCCTCTATATCTAGGCCGACCACCATGGCCATCCACACACATCCACACCTTCACCTCTCACAATAATGGACACCACATACTGGGCAATTCTGATGCTCGAGGAGTCTGAGGCACACAATGCCTCTAGGTACCCATGCCTGACGGGCTACCGGTTGCCCGCCGACTGGATGCTGAGCGCTGGAGGGGTTCCTGTCCCTCCTGTGCCTCAAGGTTCCATACGCTAGGAAGCCATCAGGAACCACTTCTACCTCAAGCTCACAACAGAGCAGCGGATGGATCTCCACTAGGATCCCGACAACTACGACCCCTGGAATGCCTTCTTTGCTAATCGGTAGCAAAGGGAGCTCGCCAGGAATAAGGGTGACGGCCCTCCCTTGTTCAACCACAACGAAGCTGGCCACCGCCTATGGTGGGTGAACCGGACTATCGCCAGTGTGATGCGCTACATCGCCCAGGGAGATCATCCTCGCCTGCGGTGCCTGCACCCGCACCCACCACAGCGCCACAAGAAGGGTGGCGGTGGTGAAGACCGCGGGTGTAGCGGCGTCATCATGAGGGAGCCCCCTCCCCCCACGCGTCCTTAATCTGAGGCTAGAGTGGCATATGCCCCCGGAATATGCCATGCTGGGCTAAGGATCCAGCCGCGTGCGCCTAGCGACAACGACAATGACGAAGATGAAGACGACCCTGAAGCTGTGTACTATAGGGCTAGATATGAGTATGACTAAAGGGGGACCTTTAATCCCGATTCCGCAGTCTCGGTTTTTTAAGATTAATAAATGTGATGAGTGTTAGTTCGGGTTTGTGGCTGGACCGGGACTAAAGGGGGGCCTTTAGTCCCGATTCCATAGTTCCAATTAGGAAACTGAGACTAATGGATCATTTCCTACTAGTGTTGGTATGTCTAAAACTTTCTCGAACTATGAAGATGTTGTTCCATTCTTGTGTTTGGGAGCTAACTAATTTCACATATTAGGGAGTGCATCTATGGCCAGCTTGTTGGAGATGCCAGAGGACTGGGCTCCAGCGGCATCTCCCTCAAGCTGGTCATAGTGTTGTCCATGCTCTCGCACACCATCTTACAATTCATAACTTCTCTAGCTAGATCAATATGCTGAGGAGCTAACTAATTTCACATATTAGGGACTGCCTCTATGGCCAGCTTGTTGGAGATGCCGGAGGACTAGGCTCCGGCGACATCTCCCTCAAGCTGGTCATAGTGTTGTCCCTGCTCTTTCACACCATCTTCATAGCGATGCCTATTTGTAGTTGATAACTTATTGATGCCTATTTATAGATTAAGCAGCCTGACATAGTATCGACACTCACGACATAATGTCGACACTCACTGGCATATTGTCGCCACCCACCGAACTAGTGTCGCCACTCATGACCACCACAAAGCCACACATTCCCACAGCCTACTTTATTAGGATGCCTATTTATAGTGTAACCACCCATGTTTTAGTCCCGGTTGGTGTCTCCAACCGGGACTAAAGATGAACCTTTAGTCCCGGTTGAAGACACTATCTGGGGCTAAACATATTTCCTGCCATGTTTAGTTAATATGTCCAAAACGTATCTACTTTCCTGAACACTTTTGCTATATTTTTCCCTCTAAACTTGTGTGATTTGGATACAACTAACACGGACTGACGCTATTATCAGCAGAATTACCTTGGTGTCTAGTTTTTGTGCAGAAAATCAACTATCAGGAAAAATACCGGAAAATATGCCAAAAATCCTATTTCACCAGAAGACTCACGGAGCCAGAAGACGAGACGGAGTAGGGCCACAAGGGCCCACACCACCTGGCCACGCGGGCCAGGCCAGGCCGCTCCTGGGGGTGGTGTGGCCACCTCGGCTGCCCCCTCGGCCTCCCTCTTTGCCTATAAGTTGCCTTCTGACCTAAAAACTTAGGGGGTTCGACGCTTTTCCAGAAAGAGTTCTGCTCCACCGCCACCACCAGATTCCACGATTCGGAACCAGAAACTCCGTTCTGGCACCCTGCTGGGATGGAGAATTGGAGGAGATCATCGCCATCATCATCACCATCGACCATCCATGTTTCCCCCATCTATGAGTGAGTAAATCCCCCGCTGTAGGCTATGGGGATGGTAGGGATTGGATGAGGTCATTCATTGTAATGGCATCAGATTGTTAGGGCATGGTGCCTAGTATCTTCTATTAGTGCTTTTTGACTTTGTTGCAACTTGTTATGCTTAATGCTTGCCACTAGGTCCCGAGTGCCATGATTTCAGATCTGAACATGTTATTCATTCATTATGATAGTATTGTTTATGGTCTTACCTGCAAGTTGTATACACACGTTGTTGACTAGAACCAAAGGCCCCGAAGTGACAGAAATCAGGATAACCGGCGGGAATGGCTTTGATGTGAGGATCACATGTGTTTACGGATTGTTAATGCTTTGCTCTGATGCTCTATTAAAAGGAGCACCTTAATTGCCAGTAGTTCCCATGAGGCCCCGCTGCAAATGGGCTGGCAGGACAAAAGATGTTGTGCAAGTTCTCATTGCGAGCACGTATGACTAAATATGGAACACATGCCTATGATTATTTAGTACTTGGATACTTTATCTTATTTATATGCAAATGCCCTATGTTCTGATTGTTATAAGAATTGTCTTGTCCATGCAACGCCCGTCCATCCATCCCTATGCCTACCGCGCCTTAATCCTACTGTTTACTGCAATTGTTACTATTGTCTTTACTTTTACTACTGCTATTACTTTACTATTCCTACTAGAAAACTGTTGCCACTGATAAACTGTTGTGAGCAAGATTGTTTCCAGGTGCAACTGAATTGACAACTCAGTTGTTAAGTCTTATAAATATTCTTTGGCTCCCCTTGTGTCGAATCAATAAATTGGGTTTCACTTCCCTCGAAAATACTGCGATGCACCCCTATACTTGTGGGTCATCAAGACTATTTTTTGGCGATGTTGCCAGGGAGCATAGCTTTATTTATCAAGTCCACTTGGAATCATTATTGTTCGCTGCCATCCATCCATCATGGGTAAGTCTCGTGATGGCAAAGTTCCTATTTTACCATCCACTACAAGGAGAGGTACGGTTCTGAACACCTCTGTTGCTCTTGATTCACCGTCTGTTATGAGTAAGTTCCTTACACCACCACACACACACATGCTACACACACTACTACTACTGATGAATCTGAAACTTCTGATACTTATGATGTTGCTTCTACTATGCTTGATAAGAGTGGTTTATTTGGTCCTTTCCTAGATGCTACGATTGCTAGAACTATAGCTGGAAATACTGAAACTCCTAATGAAGACACTACTACACCTGTTAGTTCACCTAAGTCTAGAGAGAGCTGTGATATTGAAGACGGTTATATTGAGATGACCGATGAATTTATTAAAGAATGTCAAAACACCCATGATAGGAGTGCTGCTAAGAGTCTCCTTGAGAGGCGTACTATTAAACCCAAATTGTCTCCTAATGCTAAGTTTGCTGCATCTCCCATAAACATTAAAGATAAATATTATGATTTCTCTCTTGATCTATCTTACATAGCTATTGTTGAGAAAGAACCTTTTTGTAGGACTAAGAATGAATGTGCGGTAACACATATGACCGAGCTTTCTACCATGAGTGACCTGTTTTCTGATGATATTAAGATGCGCACCTACTTTGTTGCTAAATTTTTCCCCTTTTCACTAAAAGGCGAAGCTAAAATTTGGTTTAGTAATTTACCTCCTGGATCTATTGATAGCCCTGATTGCTTGATTAGTACTTTCTTGCAGAAATATTTTCCTCCTAGTGCTAGACATGCTATTTTGTAGGAACTTTTTTATTTTAAACAGGGAGAAAAGGAGATATTGCCTGAATCATGGGCAAGATTTTGTGCTTTGATTCATGCACAGGCTAGATGTCCATTACCTAAGAATGAGCTTCTTGATATATTTTATAATGGGCTAACTAAAGAATCTAGGACATACCTGGATAGCTGTGCTGATTGTGTTTTCAGGAATAGGACTCCCAAGGAAGCGGAGGAATTAATGGCTAAAATAAGCAAGAATTATGAAGATTGGACTCCTCCTGAACCAGCTATACCTGAGACAACTATACCTGAACCAACTATTCCTGCGCCTATACCAACATCTAAGAAGAGGGGAGTTATTGAACTAAATTATGAAGTGATGAAGGAAGCTAAGAAATATCTTAAGGAGAAGGGAATTAAAGCTGCAGATGTCAAGAATTTACCTCCTATAGAAGAATTCTGTAAGCCAATTCCCCATTCACCCACTATTGAGGTACACTCTCTCCAACACTTTGATGAAGGTGATATCCCTTACTCTAAACCTCCTGATCAATGCTTATAAGAATTCGATATTTTTATTGTTAAGTAAGATAATTTTAATAAAAGGGTGCAAAATCATCTAATGGAAAACTCTAGAGCTATTGTTGAGTTGAAGGATATTGTGGAAAGAACCTCTAATGATGTTAAAATGCTTGTTAAACATTTTCAAATGGTTCAAACTCAAATAGATCAACTTATTAAAGTGCAAAAAGACTTGCTAATTAATGCTGCTAAAGAAAAACATGCTTATGAAATTAGAACTAGAAGTGGTGCTGCTACCCAGGATCCTCTATATCCTGAGGGGCATCCTAAAAGAATCGAGCAGGATTCTGAACAAGCTAAAAATAGTGGTACTACTCGTAAGAAAAAAAAAAGAAACATAAAACTATTGTAGAACCCTCTGAACCTACTAAAGATCCTAATAGTATATCTATCTCTAATGCTGAAACTAAAAGTGGTAATGAAGAAAATGATGTTATTGATAAAGAAAAAGTTGAAGAAGAACCTGAAAAGCACACTAAGAATACTAAATACACTAAAGAAGATTTTGTTGCTAAGAAACATGGTAGTGAAAGAGAGCCTTGGGTCCAAAAACCTAGGCCTTTCCCTGATAAGAAACACAAGTCAAAGGAAGATGAACACTATAATAAGTTTTGTGAGTGGATGAAAACTTTATTCTTGCAAATTCCTTTGACTGATGCTATTAAATTGCCTCCTTATTCAAAGTATATGAAGGATCTTGTCTCGAATAAAAGGAAGATCCCTAATGAAGAAATTTCTACTTTGCTTGCTAATTATTCCTTTAATGGTAAGGTTACAAAGAAACTTGGAGACCCAGGGATTCCAACTATTCCTTGCTCTATTAAAAATAGTTATGTTAGAACTGCTTTGTGTGATTTGGGAGCAGGAGTTAGTGTCATGCCTTTTTCTCTCTACAAGAGACTTCCACTGGAAAAACTTATACCAACTAATATATCATTGCAAATGGCTGATAAATCTACTACTATTCATGTTGGTATATGTGAGGATGTACCTGTTCAAGTGGCTCATAATTGCTTGATATTAACTGATTTTGTTGTGCTTGAAATGCTTGAAGATGATAATATGTCTATTATTCTTGGGAGACCTTTTCTTAATACTGCAGGAGCTGTTATTAATTGTAATCAAGGAAAGGTGACCTTTAATGTTAATAACAAGGAGCATACTATCTATTTCCCTAAGAAGATTGATAGGACTTATGGTTTAAATTCAATTGAACATGTTGAGGGCATTCAAGTTGGAGAAATATATTGTCCCATACCAAGAGAAAAATTTGAAACTATTATGGTTGGGACCATTGCTATCAAGGTTGAGGTAACATAATCATTAGTGGAATACAAAGTTTTGTTTCATATAAAATTGTTTTGGTAACAAGACCTGATCAACCTTGTTAACAAAAGGATTTCATTGAACAAAACAATGTTTTCACCATGATTATCTCCGCTTACTTCTATTCTATCCATTTTAGTTTTTAGTTTCGTTTAGTTTACTTTTCTATTGTTGTTTACTTGCTTGTTAGAGTGTCTTAGAACTTCTGAAGTTTTAGCCTTGTTTTGTAATTGCATCATTCCAAATACCTTTTTCTGTCAGAAAATCATTCATCTATACCTGAAAATTGTTCAAGAAAAAAGTGTCTCGAAAAATTCCAGAAAATTCATATTAATTTTTTACGTGAAAAAAGGGGAAGAGAAGTGCCTGGAAGGTCCCAGGGGGGCCCATCAGGCAGGCACACCACCTGGTGGCGCGTCCAGCCCAGGGGCGCGCCTGGCCATTATGTGGGCCACCCTTGGCCCTCCACTCACTCTCTCACTTGCCACTGCTCTCTCTCTCCCGAAAAAACACCAGTTCATTGCTCGAAATTTCGTCGTTGCTGTTCTTGCCCTCAATTTTTCGATCTCCTTGCTCAGCCCATCTTTGCTGCTGAAATTTGGAGCATTTGCTCTCCGGTATGTGACTCCTCCGCTTGTCCAAGTATATTTGTGTTTACTGGTTTATAGCTTGAGTATTTTGCTACTGTAGGTGACAGGTTATGAGAGCTTTTAAGCTTGTTCAATGCATAGAGATATAGTTTTGATGCATGTTTAGGCCTCTACAAGTCCCTATGAGTAGTACCCTCCATTATATTCACTTTGCAATCACTTGTTTAATGGATGTTTAAATTTCAGAATAGAAGATGAATGAGCATCAATTCAATCAACTTGAACTGAGGGTGCCTAAGGATATGAAGGTTCACCGAGAGGAGGAAGTTTTTCCTTCCATCTATCCATGCTCCGAATTCATGAGGGTTGCAGGAATTTCCCAGGACTTCGCACTTAGTGGGAGACGAACCTCACCAATTTGTGAAGCTAACCATGTATGTGGTGCAGGACTTTCGATTTAGTTGCTCTTTGCCTAACCCCATGGTTCACTACAAAATTTCAATATAGTTGTTGACCTCCTTGATACGTCCATTTTGCATGACTATTCTATATCATAATTCACTGTTATTCATTGATATATTTCATATTAAGAGATGATACTTGTGTTATTTCATTTGTTTTTGCATGGTTGATGACTTTTGGAGCATGGATCGCTGCAGTCAGGATTCTGATGGAAAAGGTGCTGTTTGGAGGCAAAATTCGCGACGATCAGAAAATTCGGGAAAATATATGGAAAATCCTATTTTTCCAGAAGACGAAGGAAGCCAGAAGGAGGAGTGGAGATGGGCCACAGGGGGCCCACACCACCCCCTAGCGCGAGCCACCCTAGGCTACGCCACCAGGTGGTGTGGCCGCCCTGGCCCACCTCTGGCTCTCCCCTCTGGCGTATATAATCCTCCTGAAACCCTAATACTCGGGGAGCGACCATAGAAAGATTCCGCCGCCTCTATGGGGCAGAAAACACCGAGAGAGAAAGATCTCTCCGGCAGACAGATTTCTGCCGGGGGAATTCATTCCCGGAGAGGGGAGATCGTCGCCATCAACACCACCATCAAGCTGGACTACATCGGGATCATCATCATCAGCACCACCATCATCACCATCAGCACCATCATCACCATCTCTATATTGCTATAACAATTGAGTTGAATCTTACATTAGTTCTTAGGGGAAACTTTCCCAGTGTTGATTACTCCTTGTAGTTGATGTTATTGAGTGGAACCATTGAATTATTGTTTATGTTCAGATTGTTATACATCATTATTCCATCTTTGATCATGATCCATATGATGTCTTGTGAGTAGTTCGTTTTGTTCTTGAGGACATGGGAGAAGTCATGTTGTTAGTAGTGGAGTTGTGTTGAGAAAGATTCAATAGTTTGATATTTAAGTTGTGGTGTACTTCTTCTAGTGGTGTCATGTGAACGTCGACTACATGACACTTCACCTATATGGGCCTAGGGGAATGCATTGTGTATTTGGCTACTAATCGTAGGGTTTGCCGGAGTGACAGAAACCTGAACCCCCGTTAGGAAACCATTGCACAAGGGACGTAAGGGTCTTAGAGTTTAAAGCTGTGGTTAGGTTTCTACCTTAATTACTTTCTTGTACTTACAGATGTTTGCAAGGGGTATAATCACAAGTATGTATTATTCCTAGGAAGGTCGGTACATTAGCACAGGTTCACCCACACAACACTTAGCAAGATAAAGAAGATTAATCAACTATATGAAGCGAAAGCACTTGATAGTCTTTCCATGTGTCCTCGAGAACGTTTGGTCATCTTAAGTAATACAACCGACTTGTCCTTTGCTGCATAAAGGATTGGGCCACTTTGTTGCATTTATTCTTATTGTATTTTGTTTACTCGTACTTTGTTTACTTGCTTTATTAAAAACCCCTAAAAATCCATTTGCTAAGTATTTGTAGAGAATTCGTGATTCATACCACTAGCCAGCACCTTTTGCTCCTCGTTGGGTTCGACACTCTTACTTATCGAAAATACTGCAATACACCCCCTATACTTGTGGGTCATCAAGCCTAGTTTCTGGCGCCATTGCCAGGGAGTGAAGCGCTATTGGAGTGTGGAACTGGTAAAGGAAACTTCTACTGTGAGTATTGTTTACTTCTGTTAGTTGCTTTATTTTTGTTATGGATAATTTGTTGAGTTTCTTATTTGGTACGGTAATGCTACTACCACTGCTAAGGTAGTAGATGAACCTCCACCTGCTGAGAATGATGCTTTCAAAATACATACAAGAATTATTGATCGTGTTATGGATAACTACTATGTTGGGGATGGAATAGTCCATCATGGTGATCATTTGCTCTTTATACACGAATTATGCGGGTTGTTCAAGTGTGCAGGTATTACTACAAATCAAGTTAAGAAGAAGTTATTCTCATTGTCAATGAAAGGAAGAGCTGAGGAATGGTATAATCTTCTGAAGAATGGTCAAGCTCTTGAATGGGAGGAAATAGTACCTCTCTTTTATTCAAAGATTTATCCTCCTAGTGAGATTCATAAAGATCGGAATCAAATATACAACTTTTGGCCTCTTGATGGAGAGAGTACAGATCAAGCTTGCGGGAGATTGAAGTTACTAATGCTCAAGTGTCCCATTCATTTTCTCCCCAACAATATTATTATCAATAACTTTTATGCAAGGCTTTCTCTTCATGATAAGGATTTATTGGATGCTTCTTGTGCTGGATCATTCACTCGCATGGAAGAAGAAGTTAAATGGGATCTTCTGGAGCGTACTCAAGATAATGCTGAAGCTTGGGAGAATGACAATGGTAGAAAGTCAGGTATAAATTATGATTATGAATGCATTAAATCTTTTATGGGAACTGATGACTTTCAAAATATTAAAAATGCTTATGGTCTAGATTCTCAAGCTATTGCTACTTATTTTAAGGCTTTTGCTTCCTACATTGAAGTGCCTAAAAAGAAGTGGAATAAGTATCATGAACCTTATAAAGATATTTCTAAGAGTGTTCCTGCAAGAAATACTGAAGTTTATACTGCTAATCATGTTTTACCTGAACCTTATATTGAGAAAATGCCTTTCCCAGTTAAGATAAAGGAACATTCTACGATAGCTAGTATGGTTAATGAAAGTACAAGCAAAGCTGTTGAACCTGATAAACAAATGGATGATGAACCTATAATAGAAAATGTGAAAGACTTTGTTACTAAATACGTAGAAGAGGGACACACTATCCTTTGTAAGGATATCCCTAATATTGTTTCACAAAGTAGAGTTATGAGAACTAGTATTCCTGTGTTTTCTGTTAGAATAAGTGATCATTGTTACGATGGTCCTTGTGATAGTTATATTGTTAAGTTTATGCATGATACTGAAAGTTACTATGAGAGAGGGAAAAGTGTTCTTATGCATCTCAATAATATCAAGTTTCCTAGTTTTATGCTGAAAGTTTTTATGTTAAACTTCTTTTGCCTTCCTATGCTAGTAGCCTCTGGTTTCAACAACCTATTTGTTTACAAAATTCCCTTGCATAGGAAGTGGGTTAGACTTAAATGTGTGTATTTTTTCTTCTTAATGCCCTCTTTCACTTCAATTCATATTCTTATGTTAGCATCTTCAAAATTATCATGCCCATCTTAATGGCTATAAAGAAAGAGCTTTTTGGGAGACACCACAATTTATTTGTGTTTTTAGTTTGTTTTTGTTTTTCTTTGAGTCTTGGAAGTTATTACTTAAGTAATAACCTCTCCTTATCCTTTTTGTTTGGTTTTTGTGTCAAGATCAACCTCTAATGAGAGAGAAGTAAGATTTGAGGAAGTTGCTGTCCCAAAACAGATTTTTGTGCTTCACCGTAAAAATTCGTGAGAGATCTCTGTATGTCGGATTGTGATGTAATTTTTTTTGCTTCTTCCCCAGGTTGTTATTTAACTTTCGTTAGTTTTGCACTTTTTGATTTGAGCAACAGAAGATTTTAGAAAAAATTGATCTCTATCTGCTGGTCTATTTAGACAGATTTTACCACGCTTGCATTTGCTTCTTTAATCGATTTCCTTTTTGAATTTTTTTTTGGGTTTTCGGAAGGAATTGCTACAGTATCTTGTGTTTTGATAGTTTTCAGTTGAAATTGAACTCAAAAGGTTTTATCACTTCACTTATACTAATGTTTCTAATGAGAACTGTGTAAAGTTTTGTGTGAAAGAAATTTCCAGGTTAGTGGAGAAAATGGTGTAATAAGGAAGTGAAAGGTTTTATGACTCAAGTAATAAGTGTATGCAGATGAAGATATTGATGCCTTTCAAGTTATATGTAACGTCCCAATTTCAGCAACCCTGATTAGTTGTCCAGAATGCAAAAATCAGGGGGAACAAAAACTTTTTCTTGTTTAATGCTGAAGTGTTTGCTTGTTGTTTGGATATGCTCATGCATATGAATGGGTATTGGATGATATAATCCTTACCTTAACACCAGTTGACAAAAGCTACTTCCCAAAACAGTCTTGGCTTAATTTCCATATTCCCAAATGTTCTGGCATTTCAAAACATGAGCCAAGATGCCTATGTAACCAAAACTATTTCTGTAACTTCTATTGACAAAACTATGGAGAGTTATATAATATAATCTCCTTATGTTTTCAAGATCGAACCTTCTACTATTCTTATCTCTAGATTAAACAAAACCTTTTTATGAAGCAATTGAATTCTACCCTTGGTAGAGATACCAAGAGACTCCCATCTCATTCAAAATCCAACCTCTTCAAAATGCCCCAACCTCACCTCAAGCCAGGCTTGATGGTAACCCCGGTAGTGGATTTTCTTAGGTTATAAGATGAGTTGCCTTGATCTACTGTCTGATGAATTGCCTTGATCTACTATTTGACTTGTTTTCTTAGAAGTAGTATGAGCTACCCTAGGAGCTCATCACTAGGATCAAGAGGTTTCCAAATCACCACCCCATAAGCAAGAATACAATCTGGGTCTAATCTCTAGCCACCACGTGATCATCTAAAACCCTTAACCAGATCAATTCTGCAGTGATCCATTCTAGAAGTTCCCAAGTCAATGAAGACCAATATCAAGCATGGATCCCTTCTAGTCAATCTACTCCTCAACCACATCCATTTTATGACGCTTTGGTACCTTGCAACCCATCAAAAGCATCCCCTCCCATACTCTAGTCAAAATCATCAAAACTACCAATTTTGGCTAAGTCTGGAAAACTATTTCCAACATCACCTTTTTGGATGTCTCCCTTTCTCAACCCTTGTGCATATTTGGTAATGCACGTGAACCATCTTGTTAACCATCCTAAGGACTACATAGGACCACATTTGACCCTGGTTAGATCCTCCTGCAACCCACTTGTCCATGATGGTTTTTCAGACAAGAAAATAACATTTCCTGCAAAACTAGTCATCATGCCTACTTTGGTAGAAGCTCACACCCTCATACAACCTCCTATGGACCAACTATCTGCACGGTTGTGATCTACTCATTGATGTCTATCAAAACCTACTTCACTTGCACCAAGTGCATCTCTGTGCTGCTTAAACCCACATGGTTTATAAGGCATCATGACTCATTTTGCATGGGAGCCTTCAATTCAACAAAGTTTGCCATCACTTCTGGATCACCTCAAATGCTATTAATCCAAACCCCTCCTTCCATGATTATATATATGACCTGGTCTACCCACCCATATATCCCTTGCACCAAGGTGAGCTCTGAGCTCCAAGATGCAAGCATGTTTTGGTGGTATAAAAATAACATCACCCTAGATCATCAACTCCTTGTTTTCCATCCTTTTCAAGTTGGTAATTCATTCCACAAGGTTGTAACTGCTTGCTACACCTTGTCTATCTCATCTACATGGATCCTCAAGATTTATCAATAATTATCCGTAATTTTTATGGCCCCAAAACTATTTAATTCCTTTAATAGTCAAAATCCCCAAAACTCCTTCCATAAAGGAAAGTTTGGTTTTTGCCAAAACACTCCCCCAACTTTTGGCTCAATTGAGATCCATATATCACACCCCGTCTTCCCACCTCAAAAATAAATATTTTTGAGATTCTCTATTATTTCTATTTGCCCTTTTTCTTAAATGACAGAAACAAGAAATAATCCTTTAAAAATACTTTACCACCTCAATAAATCATAATAAAATTCCTCAAGGTGTGATATGGTATCTAGGACCATATCACATCAAAATCCAACAAAGTCCAATGTAAAAATATCAAATGAGCTCCAATACTTCATTTCTGCAGTTTTTGAGTAAATGGATCTAAGTGGACTTTAAATCTTTAGAAAAATTCCAAATAATTCCTGGATATCTACCTTGACCTCATCTATCTACCAGTACCATCTCCCTACCTTGTATTATACAATTTATCAAACTTCCTTCACAAGCACCTATTTACTCAATCTAGCAAACCTAGCTAGTATTGAGTTAAATCAAGACCAAACCACCACCAATCTTGCAAGGCAATGCACCATAACACCCAGCACTCATCTCTGGTCGTGATCACTGTAGAAATTACTGTAGCATGCTTGTCCTCTAGTTCTTGGACACTAGTGCTTAACTCCATGTGGGTGTCTTGGCTTGCAAAACCCCTCTAGCAGCAGCTACCCCTCCCCCTCTGCTCTGCAGCTCGACCAGAAAACCACCTCCATGCCCACAACAACACCAGCCCTGGTTTCCCTCCTCTCTCCCATGCCCAATGGACTATGTCCACCAAGAACCTCTCCCTCTCGGTATATATTGCTAGAGGCCACTGCATCTCTCCCCTTCCTCTCATTTGCCTCCCTACCACTCCACCTCACCTCCCTAGAGCACCCTCTTCCTCCTCCCTTACTCTGTCATGCTCGTGAGAAGAAGAAGAAGGAGCATCGGCCTCCTCCATTGCTTCGAGCATAGCTCCTCCACCCCTCTGTTTCCTCCCCTGCATGTCGCCTAGCCAAGCTCCTCTCCTCCCCCTGCAGCTGACCCTGTCATCTATCTGTTGTAGGAACACCGGCGAACGCCACCCGAGCTCTTGGCCGAGCCGAGCACCTCCCGTGAGCCTTCGGCCTCTCGAGCCCCGTCCCTTCTGCATGCATCGCCCCTGGATGCTCTAGGACCTCCGCCTCCGATCCACCATCTCCCCGCCGCCGTGCATGCATCTCTGGACCCCCTCTCTGGCGAGCTCCGGTGAGCACCGAGGCAGATCTCGCGTGGCAGAGGTAGGCGACGCCCTCCCCCCATGCCGCCCCTCTACTTGTTTGCCATCGACGACTGCCTCATCTCCGTCGTTCACCATCGCCGCCTAACGCCCTGGTGAGCTCCCTGAACCCCGCCGGCGCCGCCCCTAGATCCCTCCCCGTCGGGTCCAGGCTGAGGAAGGAGAAGAGCGTGGGCCATTGATCTCCTCCGGATCGGATGGCCCCTAGCTATCCATACCCCTTTACTCCCTACCACCGCTGACACCTGGGCCCCGCCCGGCCAGGAATTCGAGCCCTTCTCCCGCCTTTGGTCCTCTCCGGGTGGGTCGCATTCTGCTTCGAGCGGCCCAGTTCGACTGGAATTTCGGCCCGGCAATGCCCCTCTCCTTTTTCTTTTAGTATTTCATTAAATCCAGAAAATTGACTTTCAGTTTAAATCATTTTGAAAATGGAAACAAATAGCATTTTCCTAGATCTAAAATTCCTAGTATTCCCGAGTGTTTGCTTGAACATGCAGAACCAAAATCCTAGCCTAATTTTATTTCCAATTTGTGTGGAAATTAAAATTCTAGCACCTATCCATTTCCCTAAATAAAATCCTATGTCAGCTTCACATATCCAATTAGAGTGAAACAAACTGCCCTTGGTAGTTTTTGAACATACCTATCTTTGCACCTTGGTCCCATACCAATGTGAATAGTAGTTTGTCCTTAGTAAAAATAATAAACACAGCTCTAATCTGACTTTAGGAATTTCTATAGGTCAAACCAACAGAGGTATTGACCCAATTCCAACTCCCTGTGATGTGGTACAACCAGTTCTATCAAAACCCAGGAGATCAAATTTTATTGATGCTCTGTCTCACTTTGGTGAATTAATCATCTCTGGCTAGGGTATTTTCAGTAGAAAAATCAATACTGGAGTTCCACAACTCCCAAAAGGTTGATTCCAATTTCTACAGAATTTTATCCTAAATACCTACCATGTGTCCTTGGAATCAAATCAAAAGCTTCTGTAGATTAAATCTGGTGAAAAAGACAAAACAGCTATAGAACTGCCTTTGGGAATTTCCTAAGGGCAATCTGTTAATTATCTTGGAGTGATTCCAACTCTCAGTGATCCGGTACATCAATCCTTATCTAACCATCCAAGGAAATAATTCTTGGAGCATCAGAAATTTTCTGGTAAATTATTTCCTAAAACTAGAGCTTTTATCACTAGGATATTCATAATAAATTGAAGAAAAGTGATAAAATAGTGAAACCACTTTTGTTGGTTTCATTTTATCAACTCCTATCTATTGGTATCATTTTTACACAATGGTATCATACATAATATGTCCTTGGTCCAAAACCCCTCCTAGGTAATTCCTAGACTATAAATCCTAAGGGATTTTCTTCCATATTACCAAGACAAGGCCAATCTTATTAAATCCCTTCCTCCTAGGACCTAATGAATAGTGACTTGTATTGCTCATTGTTTGTTGTATGTATTGGTGCTTGTGTGCCTTGTGTTGATTGTGGCTTGGTTTTCTTGCATGTACTGTCGGGACGATGATAGTTGCGATGAAATCGGAGAGCAGAAGAAGTGGTATTTATTATTGGTATTGGTATTCTTGGTTATCTAAAGAAGAAGTCCAGGGACATATTGCCATATTGTTGATCATCAGGCAAGCCACCTTCTTGCTCATAAGCCCCGTCCTACCGTTTTACTTATGCATGTTTTATCTACTATTTATGAAACTGCACTGTTTTATTATGTTAATGTATATATGGTAGTGGTTCGGCTCCTCCGAACTATTACACTTCTGTACTATTAAGTACAACCCCCTTGGAGACACCTACTTGTCCCCGGTAGAATAGATGGTGTGATACACCATACCCCTTCTGAGACCCCGATTTAGCCGAAGCAAAGTTGAGGATGGGAAGACCCCGGAAAAAGTTTTACCAAATGTTTTATGATAAAACCTTGGTGAGGTGGGACCTCCCAAGAGATGTTGAAAAAGAAGAAGGTTTTGTTTTACAAAATGCTGAAGGAAAGATGGAGGAAAAAGGTTTAAGAAAATGCACCCGGTTCTTTGCAGTTTTGCGAGAACAATTAACCCGTGCAACCACATTACTCTAGAATGGGACAGGGCTGGATTTGATGGTTGTCTATTCCGGTATAAGCTGCCTCACAACAACTACAGGGGATTGGGGATCCCTGGAGGGTGGGCCTTCTCTGATAAAGGTCCATGTGGGACATCGACCTGGAGAAGGAACAAAGGGTATGCTGGCCTCCACGCGTTACTATGAGCCCCTCATTGAAAGTGCACACTCGAGTAGTGGAAAAAGCGCTCCGGTTGGTCCTAGGTACCTGACGTCCCGGTTTTGAGGGGATTAACACTCATAGGGTAGGCACTTACATTGGAGTGGGCATCCAGAGAGTCTTGATCGGTTACTCGACCCACGATCGGTGAAGATTAGGGTAGTGTACCCGGATGGTGTGGGTAAAGTGTACAACCTCTACAGAGTGTAAATCTATTCGAATAGCCGCGTCCGCAGTCATGGACGGTTGGAAAGGTTGCTGTAGAGCGGTGCTGGTTTTGTTTTCAAAAAGGAATTCGGAAAAGAAATGGCTTTGGAAATGTTTTGACCATGGGATGGTCAAAAAGTATACCTGTTTTGACCATGGGATGGTCAGAAAGGTATGGAAGGAGTTTGGTCGTGGGACGACCGAAAGAAGGGAACAAATGGGTGACCCAGTCCTAAGGTTTTCCAAAACTTTTCAAAACGGTTTCCAAAATGGTTTACAAAACTTTTCAACAAAGATATGTAGATGATATATCTACAAGAGAAACTAGGTGAGAAAAGAACCTCTCTTGGAGCCCTCCTACTACCACAGCCATATTGCATACCTTCTTGTTATTATTATTATCTTAAGGTGGTTTGCGAGTACATTCGATGTACTCACTAGCTTTGTCCCTGGCTATTAACTTGGTCAGATATCAAGAAGAGGTGAAGTGGACGACTATGCGAGCTAGGAAGTCCTCCCAATCAGTTGCCTGTAGGTTAAGGCATGGCTCGGGCTCTGCGCTTGATGAAGTTCCGCTGATGATTATTGATGTAGCCATAACGGTATTTATGTAAGTTGTAATTCTGTATATTCTCGGATGTTGTAATGATACTTGTCGGTTATGTGCCACGACTAACTGATCATGGGATCGTGGTTGTATGCATAACAGGGATTCTCGGAGGATTAATCCGGGGGTCCCACATTATAACTCCGGAAAAATTTATCAAGGACCAAATTCAGAGACCTGCAGATTCTGTTTCCAAATAGGTAATAGTTCTGGTAAGAAAAGTTCCACGAAAATACTATCCAACTATATTTTTGCAGTTTTTAGCTAATAAGGAAAGTTATGAAGCGAAAGAGGGACGGAAACGGAGCCAGGGTGGCTCACACCACCCTGTGGCACGGGACCAGCCCTGGCCGCGCCACCAGGTCGTATGGCCACTCCGGACTCCGCCTCCGACTCGTTTTCTCCCAGTACCTTCCTTTTGTTGTGAAACTTCTTAATATATAATCCCCCGGATCCCCCGTGGTTCGTATATCATGTTCTCTTCGTGTTTTTGTTTCAATATGTTTCTGCCAGGAACTATCTTTGAAATCTTAGAAGCACAATGGTGTCCGCCAAGGATAAAGGAAAGGAGCCTATGGAGGAAGATCTCCAAGACCCTGGGCAGGAGAAGGAGATCAAGAGTGAAGATGAAGAGGAGGCAAAGCACACCGGCACTACCATTGCAAGCATTGGAGTGGTGGCAAACCCTGCTAGGACTATGTCAAATGGAGGGCAGCCTCCTCATCACTATTCAGATCCCTGGTCACTTCCCCCACGCACCAAGAATCCTTTCCATACCCTTATCCATGAGCATCAATACGAGAATATGCCCAAGGAGAAATTACCCTCCAATTAGGATTTGCCTCGTTCTAGCCATGCAGGAAAAGAAGACATCAATGAGGAAGAGTGGGGAAAGAATCACAAGAGCTGGAATTCGCAACCCGATATGATCATGAGCCACATTGAGCAAAACTCGTAGCTTATTCGCAATCTCACCTTTGAGATCGAGGACTTGGGGAAACTGATCAAAGAGCTCATCAAGAGAATACCACCACCACCGAAGGAGTAATTCGTCATCAGGTTTGGCATCCCCTTGGCTTGTTCCAAGCTTAGGGGAGTGCCACGGTATCACATCACTATCTTCTATCTTTTTACCTTTTTAGTAGAGTCATATCATGAATAGAGAAGTCATCATGTAGGATGGTTTGCATTATGGAAGTGTCCCCCCTCTCGTTAGATATGTATCCCTTGGTGTGAGTTGCCGTTATGGAATATTAATGAGAAGTTCTATCCTTTACTCTTTTGCATATCTTATATTAGTTTTCAATTCACGGTTATATGATTGATCTTGTTGTTAGTATTGGTATCACTTTGGGATCATTGAGTTAATTTAGTTGGTTTTGGCAAACCTGGCTCGGTTAGTAGCAACACTATTTTTGAGAGTTGAATGAAAAGATAAAAGTACTCTAAAGAAATATAATTTCATCATCTTTATTTCTTGATTTGCTCATAAGTTTAGTATTCTCTGGTTAAGATCTTTTGTGCTTCCAAGGAAGATTGCATGTTTGTTTTTATCACTTGTATGTTTGTTTGTTTCCTTCAACTCTTATACTTGCTACCCAGCCTTGCTAGCCAGAAACCTGTACTGAGAGGGAATTCTTCTCGTACATCCACTTCCTTTAAACCAAACCTTTGCCATTTGTGTCCACCATACCTACCTATTAGCATTATTGCTATTCCAAGTAAATTCATGTTCTTATCTACCTTCCAAATTAAACTTGTTATGTGAAAATTAGTGAATAAAGCTCTCATGAACTTGATGGCACACTTTACTTTCTTGCACTTAATAAAATTGAACCATTGTGCCCACCTATGTTGTGTATATGCTTGTGCTTTGTAAGTTGTGAATTAGCAGAACCATGCTGTCATGGGGAACGCTTTCAACATTGCACTGGTACTTTGTACCTAGTTGATATCATGTTCTTTTGTCTATGGATGTCGTCGGTGTGAAACGAAAGGGGAGTTTGTAAGTCCATGGAGTTATGCATGTGTGTTAGAGAAACGCCTGGGCCGCTGGTCTAATCCATGCTGACATGGTGGAAACCTGCAGCATAACCATAACGAGCATCTATGAAGCATTTTTCTTATAAAAAAAGAGTCTGATATTGAGAAAAAAGAGAAAAAGAAAAAAAGATTATGAAAAGAGGAAAGAGAGAAAAAAGCACCATATTCCCATGGTAAATAAGAAGATTGCTGAGATGTTTGTTGTCTGCTTGCCTTGTCATTTTGATATGAGGATTCTTCTGTATCACCGGGCAAGGGGTACCCTGTTGGCGGTTCTCTATGATACACATGTGCTTACAATGACAAGAACTTACCGGTGAATAAACTTGAGTAGCATGAGGAGCGGCCCTCGTATTCAAGGGACATGAGATTCTCAATTGACAACTTTTCAAGCATATCCTCGTATTTGATCACTTTAACCTTAACCACCTAAAGATTCCTATGATAGGGGCAATGAGAGCTGAAAGCTAATAAGTATCATAATTTTTGGGAGCTCTTTATGAAACTTGAAATCCCTGCTTCCCTCTGTGAAGGGCCTTTCTTTTACTTTTTAGTTGAGTCAGTAAACCTATTTCCTTCTATCTCAGCAAGTATTTCGAGTTATTGTGTTTCATTCATTCATTCATATGATGATTTATTCAATCATGTTTCTTACATTCCTTGTTTTGCACATTGCTCTTATCTTGGTGTCTACTACTTTGAAAGCTATCATTGAAAATCAGTTATTTGTGAACTCCATCAAATTATCAACTATTCTTCGACCAAGAGCTAAGTTTGCCATTACCAATTATGATTCACTTTATGTATCTTTATTGTGTTTCCTTTACTTATTGCAAGTTAAGTTATATAATAGTGAGTTGTCTTCTATTATGATCTATGTATTGATGAATGTGATGCTTCTTGTTCGTATTCTTTTATCGACTCTTCACTCCATAAACCTAAGGCCATGTCTATTGAGCTCAGTTTTGCTTGGGGACAAGCAAAGTCTAAGCTTGGGGGAGTTGATACGTCCATTTTGCATCACTATTCTATATCATAATTTACTGTTATTCATTGATATATTTCATATTAAGAGATGATACTTATGTTATTTCATCTGTTTTTGCATGGTTGATGACTTTTGGAGCATGGACCGCAGTAGTCAGAATTTTAATGGAAAAGGTGATGTTTGGAGGCAAAATTCGCAAAGATCAAAAAATCCGGGAAAATATACGGAAAATCCTATTTTTCCAGAAGACAAAAGAAGCCAGAAGGAGGAGTGGAGATGGGCCACAGGGGGCCCACACCACCCCCTGGCGCGGGCCACCCTAGGCCGCGCCACCAGGTGGTGTGGCCGCCCTGGCCCACCTCTAGATCTCCCCTCTGGCGTATATAATCCTCCTGAAACCCTAATACTCGGGGAGCGACCACAGAAAGATTCCGCCACCTCCGCGGGGTGGAAAACACCGAGAGAGAAAGATCTCTCCGGCAGACAGATTTCTGCCGAGGGGATTCCTTCCCGGAGAGGGGAGATTGTCGCCATCAACACCACCACCAAGCTGGACTTCATTAGGAACATCATCATCACCACCATCATGACCATCAGCACCAGCATCACCATCTCTATATTGCTGTAACAATTGAGTTGAATCTTGCATTAGTTCTTAGGGAAAACTTTCCCGGTGTTGATTACTCTTTGTAGTTGATGCTATTGAGTGGAACCATTGAATTATTGTTTATGTTTAGATTGTTATACATCATTATTCCATCTTTGATCATGATCCATATGATGTCTTGTGAGTAGTTCATTTTGTTCTTGAGGACATGGGAGAAGTCATTTTGTTAGTAGTGGAGTTGTGTTGAGAAAGATTCAATAGTTTGATATTTAAGTTGTGGTGTACTTATTCTAGTGGTGTCATGTGAACATCGACTACATGACACTTCACCTATATGGGCCTAGGGGAATGCATTGTGTATTTGGCTACTAATCGTAGGGGTTGCCGGAGTGACAGAAACCTGAACCCCCGTTAGGAAACCATTGCACAAGGGACGTAAGGGTCTTAGAGTTTAAAGTTGTTGTTAGGTTTCTACCTTAATTACTTTCTTGTACTTACTGATGTTTGCAAGGGGTATAATCACAAGTATATATTAGTACTAGGAAGATCGGTACATTAGCATAGGTTCACCCACACAACACTTAGCAAGCTAAAGAAGATTAATCAACTATATGAAGCGAAAGCACTTGACAGTCTTTCCATGTGTCCTCGAGAACGTTTGGTCATCTTAAGTAATACAACCGGCTTGTCCTTTGCTGCATAAAGGATTGGGCCACTTGCTGCATTTATTCTTATTGTCTTCTATTTACTCGTACTTCGTTTACTTGATTTATAAAAACCCCTAAAAATCCGTTTGCTAAGTATTTGCAGAGAATTCCTGATCCATACCACTAGCCAGCACCTTATGCTCCTCATTGGGTTCGACACTCTTACTTATCGAAAATACTGCGATGCACCCCCTATACTTGTGGGTCATCACTCCCCTTTGATGATTTTTGTGAAGCTATTAGAGTACCTCAGTGGGGATCGTGTGGAAATATTAATGAGCGACCTGCACCACTCATGGACTTGTATGCGGAGATTTGCCAAGGGAGCAGCTTCTCGAAGGAGAGCGGGAAAATCTGTAACATTCATCTCCCGTCTATTCGCTACTTTGCTTACTTTATTGCCAAGTGTGTTCTCACTAGGAAAACTGCTAATAAGTTATCCTAGTATGATCTAGCATTCATCTCAGCTGCTTTAAAACGAGATAGGATTTACAACTTGGGTTCCTTGATAGCTTTCCGTCTTGCTGCTAACCGCGAGAAAGGTGGAATTTGTGGAGGCCTCATTGCCTCACGTTTATTAGCTCTGCATGGTTTAGTGCCTCATCATTTAGACCTACAGTTTCCTATAGAGAGACTTCACGTTAATTTTATGATATAGCATAAATTTGTTTCTTCTTGGGCTAATTTGAGTGATTTGTCTTATGAAATAACCTTTCTCAAGGCTGGTTGGAGAAGGAGCAAGTCCGAGCGAGTTGTTCTTTTGCCTGCAACTGTTTTGTTTAACCTTGATAACATGGTAGGATGGTCCCTCACGGAGGAGGAGCTTGATACGTACTTGGGAGAGCTCTCCCAACAGGAGCAGGATACTAGAAGGGAGGTCACGGATGATTCGGTCCAGCCCTCGAATGAGGGGGAGTCTTCATATCAACATCATACCTATGATTGGGGAGCTTTTTCTTCTTCCCAAGGGCCTAACTACGATCATTCTTACAATGATCCGCCTGCTTGGAACCCTTACTTGTATTTGGATTGATACCCACTTAGGCCAAAAGCCTAATCTTGGGGGGAGGTACACCAACATCGCACTCATCTCCATATCATTTTGTGTCGGTAGTTTGTATATTCATGTTTCGTTCTCTTTTTAGTTTTCGTTCTTTCTTTGCTTTTGCTTTCTAAAACACAAAAATACCAAAAATATTTCTATTGTTTGCTTCTTCTTCTTTTTGCCTTGGTTTGCTTTTCCCTTTTTGCTTTGTTTGAACTATTCGAAAAACCCAAAAAGGTTTTGCTTTGCTTGTTCTTCCTTTTTGGTTCTTGTTTGTAAAAAAATCGAAAACACCAAAAATATTTGTTGTTCTTCTCTGGTTTTGTGAGTTTGTTGCAGGGTTCAGTAGTCCTCAGTGGAATTTGGTTTCATGTTATTATTCAAGCCACACAAGTGAAGGGCAATAATGAGGATTAATGACAACTTGAGGTGTGGTAAGAGGCTGGTAACAAACTCTATTTGTTTTCATTTTTGTACATATACTCATCATTGTGGGCATGCTTAGTCTGTTCATGTAGGGTGTATGTTATTTATGGATGCTTAGTAGTTCTTGCTTTCATATGATTAGTTCCAGCTTGCTAATAGTTTGTAGCATGTCATATGAATGTTTGCTTACATTACTCTATTCATAACTTGGTATGACACTGTGGTATCCTCCTCTGAGTGTTTCAGTTGAATTGACTTGGCACATGCTCACGCATGCATATGACTGAAATAATCAGTTAAGCCTTGATGAATTATTTTGCCTTGAGGGTCTTGAATCACTTTCATGCCATGATTAGTCATGTTTTGTTGCAAGCATGATTATGACAGTTATTGCTCTCTCGTTTGTCGCTCCCTTGCTATTGCTAGCCTTCACTTACACTGAGTATGAGCTCTACTCGTGTTTCCAATCCCCCAAAAACCAATATTGCCAAGAATGTCCACCATACCTACCTATTAGCGTCATTTGTTGTTCCTTGCATATTCAATATGCCTTGTTTTCTTCCGAATAAAATGTTTGCTTGTTATGAGAAAGTTAGTTAGTAAAGCTGTCACGAACTTGATGGCACACTTTATTTCCTGCACTTAATAAACCTGAACCATTGTGAATGTCCATGAAAGCTATATGCTTGCAAATAATAGGCTGGGGATTAGCAGAACCGTGCTGTCATGGGGAACGCTTTCAACACCTGTAAATATATACCCAGTTGATATCATGCTCTCTTTTTTGCGGATGTCGTCGGTGTGAAATAAAAGGGGAGCTTGTAAGTCCATGGAGTTATGTATATGTGTTAGAGAAATGCCTGGGTCGCTGGCCTAATCCATGTTGTCATGGTGGAAACCTGCAGTGTAACCATAATGAGCTGTCTATGAAGCATTCTTCTTATAAAAAAAGAGTCAGATATTGAGAAAAAAGAGAAAAAGGAAAGAAAAAAAGAGATATATGAAAAGAGGAAAGAGAGAAAAAAGCACCATATTCCGATGGTAAATAAGAAGATTGTTGAGATGCTCGTTGTTTGCTTGCCTTGTCATTTTGATATGGGCATTCTTCCGTATCACCGGGCAAGGGGTACCCCGTTGGCGGTTCTCTATGATACACATGTACTTACGATGACAAGAACTTACTGGTGACTAAAGTTGAGTAGCATGAGGAGCGGCCCTCGTACTCAAGGGACATGAAATTTCCAGTTTATAGTCTGTCAAGCATATAACTCAGATTGGACCTCACTTTAACCTTAACCATATTAAAGATGCTCATGATAGGGGCAATGAGAGCTCAAAGCTAATGAGTACCATACTTTCAGCATTTGGAAGCCTTTCAAACTATTCAAAACTTTTTTCATTTCCTTGTTGAGTCACCACCTATTCTATGAGCACTTTCTTGAGAGCATAGTTGTCATTCTTAGTATAATGTGCTTGTCTCAATACTGGATTAATTGTGTTATGACTTTGATGCTTGTATCTTTGATATCTTTACCTCTAGTCTTCACCTGAACTTCAGAGGTGCCTTGGCATTCACAATCAAAGGCAAGCGAGATACCACTCTATCATACCTTGTCATGAGCATTGTAATGTTGCTTATGTTTATGTTTCATGCTACTTATTATTTTTGAGTTGGAATCTCCTCATAGATTGCAATGCCTATTAAGTAAACTTAGTTGCATACTCTTTATTATGAATTGCCTAAGTAATTAATCATATGCTGAGAGTATATACATCATATGAAGCAAATGTGTTCGTGAAAGTTTCTTTTATCGCACTCAGTTTTCAACTGAATTGCTTGAGGACAAGCAATAAGCTAAGCTTGGGGGGAGTTGATACATCCAAAACGTATCTACTTTCCTGAACACTTTTGCTATTGTTTTTCCTCTAAACTTGTGTTATTTGGATACAACTAACACGGACTGACGCTGTTTTCAGCAGAATTACCTTGGTGTCTAGTTTTTGTGCAGAAAATCAACTATCAGGAAAAATCCCGAAAAATATGCCAAAAATCCTATTTCACCAGAAGACTCACGGAGCCAGAAGACGAGATGGAGTAGGGCCACGAGGGGCCCACACCACCTGGCCGCGCGGGCCAGGCCAGGTCGTACCTGGGGGTGGTATGGCCGCCTTGGCTGGCCCCTCGGCCTCCCTCTTCACCAATAAGTTTCCTTCTGACCTAAAAACTTAGGGGGGGTCAATGTTTTTCCAGAAAGAGTTCCACTCCGCTGCCACCACCATATTCATAATTCGAACCGAAACTCCGTTCGGCACGTCGGACGGGAATTGGAGGTGATCATCACCATCATCATCACCATCGCTTCTCCATCGACCATCCATGTTTACCCCATCTATGAGTTAGTAAATCCCCCGCTGTAGTCTATGGGGATGGTAGGGATTGGATGAGATGGTTCATTGTAATGGCATTGGATTGTTAGGGCATGGTGCCTAGTATCTTCTATTAGATCTTTTTGACTTTGTTGCGACTTTCAGATCTGAACATGTTATTGATTCATTATGATAGTATTGTTGTATACACACGATGTTGTCCGGAACCAAAGGCCCTGAAGTGATAGAATTCGGAATAACCGGCAGGAATGGCTTTGATGTGAGGATCACATGTGTTCATGGAGTGTTAGTGCTTTGCTCCGGTGCTCTATTAAAAGGAGCACCTTAATTGCCAGTAGTTCCCTTGAGGTCCCACTGCAAACGGGCTAGCAGGACAAAAGATGTTGTGCAAGTTCTCATTGCGAGCACGTATGACTATGTATGGAACACATGCCTATGATTATTTAGTACTTGGATGCTTTATCTTATTTATCTGCAAATGCCCTATGTTCTGATTGTTATATGAATTGTCTTGTCCATGCAACGCCCGTCCATCCATCCCTATGCCTACCGCGCCTTAATCCTACTGTTTACTACAATTGTTACTATTGTCTTTACTTTTACTACTGCTATTACTTTACTATTCCTACTACAAAACTATTGCTACTGATAAACTGCTGTGAGCAAGATTGTTTCCAGGTGCAGCTGAATTGACAACTCAGTTGTTAAGGCTTATAAATATTCTTTGGCTCCCCTTGTGTCGAATCAATAAATTGGGTTCACTTCCCTCAAAAATATTGCGATACACCCCTATACTTGTGGGTCATCATTAGTCCCCCCGCTTCCCGCCATCTTTTCTCGCCCTTTCGTTCCCTCTATATATAGGCCGACCACATGACCACCACATAACCACACATTCCTTGCTGCCTACTTTATTAGGATGCCTATTTATAGTGTTGCCACCCATGTTTAGTCTCGGTTGGTGTCTCCAACCGGGACTAAAGATGAACTTTTAGTCCCGGTTGAAGACACCATCCGGGGCTAAACATATTTCCTATCATGTTTAGTCCCTCCGCTTCCCGCCATGCATGTTTTCCCGCTGACATGGGTATGAGTACTCGGATGCTCACGATTCACTACCCTATGTTGGGTAAAAGGCTTACGACCCATGAAGTTTCTAGATGATAGCCCAAGGAAGCAACCGACAAAGGCTTTGACTGTATTAGGAAGAAACCATGAACCGACATTATGTTAGTATTGTAATTACGCGTGTATGAAACCTATCCGCATACAGCTTTCAGACCCGACCTATTATATATAGGACGGGAGAAGCCCAAGCGAGGGTACTGAAATCTAGAGGACAACTTGTAATTGTGTGATTACTCAATATTCAGGCGACTTTGATTCCATTGTTTCCCTGACATCCGACGAAATCCTCAGCATTCTCTTTTCCGCGAAACCCCAAGTCCATCACTATGGGCATTGCTGAGGTTACCCCTCATCAATTGGCGCCGTCTGCGAGAAACCTGAACGCTGGAACCACGGATTTGGTGGACCGCTCTCCACCAAGCATCAACTCAATGAAAGCAGATCCATGCCCGCCCACCCCTGTATTGGTACCCACCGATTTTAGCGGCGGATCTGATCTAATTATCGGAAGCTTCCACTTCCAGGTAGACGACCCGCAAGAATCACACCCTTCGGACCTGATCACATCAGTGCAAAAATCTGCGCCTATGGCGGCACCGGCATCTTCCATCGGATCCTCCACGGATGCCACGACACAGATCTAAACAAGCAAGGAAGACAAGAAAATAGAGATGGATATGGGGGATCTTGATGGCCATCATGGTAATCTCTCCCTCGGGTCAGGTCATCAGCCAGTAAGCCCGAAAAACTCGGAACCCATAGAAAGGATGGCGAAGATCTATCCGGAACTACGATCTCGGAATACTATCGGCACATCCATGGAAGAAGAAGATGACGCCATTATGCAATGCATAACGTGCCACCAAGTGTGCATGATCAACGGGGATACCTCAACACCACGCGACGAAAACGGTAATCCTATCCTCAACCCCAATGATATTTTATCAGATGACAATGCAGGAAACCACGACAATGAAGGAGACCACGGAAACGAAGGAGAAACAGCAAATAATCGCATAGTCCAAGGAAGAGGCGGAGAACCCCACGCAGGAGAGAGAGAAGGACTTCGGCTACCAGCGTCGGCATGGCAAAAGGCAAGGGAGCCAGTTTCGGGGGCAGTCCCGATGATAGCGGATGCTTCACATGAGGATCTATTAGCATACCAATATCTGCTCCACCACAATAAGAGAGACCTACTTCGGATGCAGAGGCAGCTTGACGAAAGAAAAAGGTTAGCCGACGAATCCAGCTTACGACGGGCACAGTTAAGCTCTACTCGAGGATCAAGGAGCATGACAGGAGGAGCACCACCAAGAAGGGCAACATCTCGATTGCAGAACATTCCTGAATCAGAAAGAAGTGGAATCATCCGAGATATCGACCTATCATTCATGTCAATTGACCAAGCAGGAAACATCAAGGCAAAAATAGCTCAGGCAGCCATTATGGACGCGCAAACATACCTGATCACCACTCAACCCGCACCCGACGATCCTTGGCATGCTAGGAGCCTCTCTTGCAGAAGCAGAGCAAGGAGTCGCACGAAAACCCCATAAATCCCCACGCCGTCACAACAGTCCTCGGCAAGTGGGACACACCCGACGATCTCGATCACCACTCCATACGCATCTTGTAGGATCCGAGCCGTGAAGTAACACAAGAAACAACAACATGCAACACAGGGGCGATAGACCAAGGGATGAAAACCGCAGCCGACGATATCATGATGACTACGACGAAGACGATCACGAGCTATGAGGGGCTAGCTGTTTCACGCAGCGGATTTGCAAAACATCAGTACCCAAAGACTTCAAACTTCCACATGACCGCCACAAGTACGATGGACTCTAGGAACCCGAAGCTTGGCTAGCAGATTATTTGGCCACTATCAAATTACAGGGCGGCTCCACAACTACCGCAATGCAAAGCCTACAACTACATCTCACCGGCGCCGCAAGATCATGGCTCAGGCAGTTACCCGAAGATTCCATTGGTAGCTGGAATGACTTCGGAGACAAGTTCATCCGGCACTTCCAATCCACGTTTAAACGACCAGCCTCCTTGGAGCAGTTGTGAGCATGCAACTGGGGAATCAATAAGAGCATTCATCCAATGATGGAATATCATTAAAAACTTAGCTGAGTACATATCCGACGAAATGGACATCGACGCCTTCAACGACGGCCTCTGTCGCCAAGAATTCATAGAAGAACTGGGACTTGTTAAACCCAAAACAATTTCCCAGCTAATGAAAATAGCAAATCGCTGGACTGATGGGGAGGATGCGCTGCATAATAAACATGCACGATCACCCGAAGAAGACAGGGATAAGCGTGGCAATGATAGAAGAAGAAGGAACAACGATGGAAACACGGGACCAAGTTATGTCGCAGCAGGTTTTTTGGGAGAAGATAGCAACAAAAGAAACGACCACAACAACGGATACCGCCAGAACAGGGATGATGTCGGAGGAAGCTAGTCCGCATAGCGGTATCAGCTAAGAGTACGAGACCCACCTATGTCCGCAATGCAAATGTTGGAAGGACCCTGTGATGTCTACACACTTCCATTCTTGTAGACAGTTGTTGGGCCTCCAAGTGCATAGGTTTGTAGAACATTCTTATCATGAGACACATGCATATAATAATTATTACTCTCCACATAAGCATAGTCATTCTTATTAATTGTAGTGGGAGAAAATTCAACAAAGTAGCTATCATTATTATTCTCATCACCATAATCATCAAATAAAGGAGGCATATTGTAATCATAATTAATTTCCTCCTCAATAGTAGGTGGACTGAAAATATCATATTCATCATTGCAATCAACATATATTGGAGGTATAGTATCATCATAAGCAATAGAATAGTTATCTTCCAAAGTGTGTTCATTTGTAAACATATCATCATTGGAAGGATCATGGATAGCACTAATAGTATAGCAATTATTAATATCATCATTTTTAGAGTTGGTATCGAAGAGATTTTCAATATCAAAGGTAGTGTGCTTTTCCCAATCATGATCACTACTATAGGTAATAGGCATAGGAACATCATCGAGTTCAGACTCATTAAAAACTATAATATGAGCAACATGCTTAGGGGAAAATACCGTTTCCTCTCTTCTTTTACTCCTCCTCTTCTTCTTTTTCTTCTTCTCTTTAGGAGGGAGAGGCTTGAAAGGAAGCTTCTCCATATACCCTGGTTTATCGTTAGAGACAATAGAAGAAACTTTGGAGGATTCCTCCTTTTCATTAATAAGAACAAAACACATATTAGTCCTGTCATATTTACGTAAAATATCATCTTTTATACTATTTTGTATGTAAGTATTTGTGTGGCAATTATCAACACAATAAAGATGACAACCATGCATGACGCTATTCATACCAAAAGCACTCATATCTACCAAAGAAGTTTTCTTGATAATTCTTCACACCCCAAAAATACTGTAAGTTCATCATGCTGATTAGGAGTGATCATGTCATCACAATACAAACATGCAGTACTCATTGGATTACAAGGGCTATTATTATGGCCTGAGCATTGAAAATTGAAATGACCCACTTCAAAGCAAAGTTCACAAATAAAAGGATAGAGGGCACAAACTTTTTTACCAAGATCATTTAGAGCCCTATACCATGTTCTAGTTTTTTCATTCCTGTGGGTGATACAATATTCTTCTTCAATTTGATTCTTCTCATAAGGTCTATGTATTCCATAAAAATTAACATGCTTATAAGAAATAGTACTTTCAGAGGTTTGAGCATGTTTATTGCTATCATTAATAACAATTTCATTATCCGTGCAAGTGTCTTTAAAAGGCTCATGATACATGTCCCATTTTTAGGAGCATTAATATGAGAAGCAAAGGTTCTAAAACAATCAATAAGAATTTGAGGATCAAGACCATATTTGGCACTAAGCTCTTGAAAATCAGCAGTTTCAACGAAAGACTTAATGCAATTATACTCATAGTTTATACCTGGTTCTTTACCTTTGTTGTTCTCCCAATCTTCGGTGTTGCTTTGAATTGTTTCAAGGAGATCCCACTTAGCTTTGACCTCCTTACTTGTGAAGGATCCCTCTAAACAAGTATCTAGATATGCCTTGTAATTTCCTGAAAGCCTTGCATAGAAATTATTAATAACAATATTACTGGGGAGCTCATGAATGGGACATTTGAGCATTAGTGACTTCAATCTCCCCCATGCTTGGGCAATACTTTCTCCATCATGAGGATGAAAATTATAAATATAACTCCTATCTTTATGAATTTCACGAGGAGGATAAAATTTAGAGTAAAAGAGAGATTCAAGTTCCATCCACTCCAAATGATGAGGATCATCTAGTAGATCATACCACTCCCTTGCTTTGCCCTTAAGTGAAATAGGGAATAACTTCATCTTAACTTGGTTCATTGAAATACCTGCACACTTGAACAACTCGCATAATTCATGTATAAAGAGTAAATGATCACCAGGATGGACAGTTCCATCTCCAAAATAGCAGTTATTCATAACACGTTCAACAATTTTTGTAGGTATTTTAAAGGGATGCTTTTAGTATGTGGATTTAACATATCACAAGTATCATTAGAATTACCACATATGGGAGATAAAGTATCATTAAAGAAAATTTTCTTCTTCAAAGCTGGGGAACTAAAAAGATCATTTTCAAAAAAACTAGCTTCCCCATGCTTAGACTTTTCCATAGCATTAGCAATAATGGTGTTCAAAGAATTCATACTAATAACATTGCTATTAGCATACAAATAAAGTTCCATAGGTTTTTTAATTTTCTCCTTCAAACACTTCATGTCCTAACTCAAGATAAATACTATAAAGCTCTCTAATTTTTTTGTTGTTTTCCATTAAGCCTAACTAGTGAAAACAAGAAACAAAAAGGCAAAATTGCAGAATCTAAAGGAAATAACTTCGAGCACTCACACCGGAGGATGTGAGTACCTTTTACCTTACCTCCCTAGCAATGGCGCAAGAAAATAGCTTGATGTCTACGCACTTCTATTCTTGTAGACAGTTGTTGGGCCTCCAAGTGCAGAGGTTTGTAGAATAGCAGCAAGTTTTCCCTTAAGTCGATCACCCAAGGTTTATCGAAATCAGGGAGGAAGTGGTCAAAGGTATCCCCTCTCAAGCAACCCTGCAATCAAGATACAAGAAGTCTCTTGTGTCCCCAACACACCCAATACACTTGTCAGGTGTATAGGTGCACTAGTTCGGCGAAGAGATAGTGAAATACAAATGGTATAGATGATTATAAGTGGTAACGGTGCCAGAAAATACTTTGATGGCGTGGAAAAGACTAAAGGCAAACTGAAATAAAGAAGGAAGCAAGCAAACATGTAACAGATCTGATAGCAAACGGTGTTTCAGTGCTTAGAAACAAGGCCTAGGATCATACTTTCACTAGTGAACACTCTCATATAAATATCTTCTCTTTAAGATACTACTCTTAACTACTCTCCAGTTGAACACTCTAATCGATGGTAGGGCTATAACAGCACACCTCAAAGTTCATATTTCCCATCTAGAAAACCCCACACTGTCACCTGGAGCTCTAGATGGTTCAAACAAACACCACAATTTCATAAAGACATCCAACTCCAAATATAACTCATAACAAGTATTTGTAATCTCTAGCCTAAGTGCCACCATGGTGTGCACACTGTCAACTTCGCACACATGGGGAGAGCAGAGATCTATTAAAGCACTTGAGTAGCAAGGTAGATCTATAGATTACAAGCTCATGATCTCAACAAGATCATGCATAGAGAGAGAGATGAACACATAGCTACCGGTAGAACCCTTAGCCTCGAGAGAGAACTACTCCCTCCTCATCATGGGAATCAACAACGGCGATGGAGATGGTGGTGGAGATCGATGGAGATGGCTCCGGGGGCACTTCCCCGTCCCGGCAGGGTGCCGGAACAGAGACTTTCTATCCCTCGAATCTCCCCTTTGGTAGCGGCGGTGCTGCGGAACTTTTCGTGGATTTCTGATTAATGATTTAGGGTTTTTGCATCGGGAGGCATCTTATAGGCGAAGAGGCAAGGTCGGTGGGCGGCCAGGGGGCCCACACCACCTGGTGGCGCGCCTAGGGCTAGCCTGCGCCACCATATGGTGTGGCCACCTTGTGGCCCCTCTCCGTCTCGTCTTCTGGCTCTGTGAGTCTTCTGGTAAAATATCGACTTTGGCTTTTGTCTGGTCCAATTCCGAGAATATTGATTTTCTGACTTTCTTGGAACCAAAAACAGCAGAAAACAGGCAACTGGCACTGTGGCATCTTGTTAATAGGTTAGTTCTAGAAAATGTATAGAAATTTTCCAAAGTGTTGACAAAACATAAGAAAGTAGATATAAAACAAGCATGGAACATTAAAAATTATAGATACGTTTGCAACGTATCAACCTGTAACATGCATTTTTACGTCGACTCGGCGGGCAGGCGACAATCCAACCACCTCATGAAAGACTGTCGAATGTTCCTGAAGATGCAGGAGCTATGTAATGCAAAGGCAACCGAAGCGGCAAATTGAGGATACGCATCCATACCTGGTACAGTAGCCATCGGTGCACCACCTCCACCACCAACGGCACCGCCACAAAACATCAATGATTCATGATTCAGAAAGGGTTTCCATCCAACATAATTCAAAAGCTTATCACATGACAAATCAATATGGCAGAAACATCAATATCATCCACACCCTAATATCTCCACTAGTCAGAGCAAGAAATCACATTCAGTAGAGCCGATCACCCGCTTCGGGTCCCACGATCGGGTCACTCAGACTTGATAGTCGAAGCACAAATTGGCAGTTTCGATATGAACAAGGTCTTCATGGACACAGGAAGTAGCATAAATCTGATCTACGCAAAAACACCGAGGACAATAGGCTACCCCTGGATAATCTCGCGCCAACAGAAACATCTTTCCACGGAATAGTACCAAGTAAATCCGAAATTCATTTAGGCAAAGTATTTCTTGATGTTGTTTTTGGTTCGAAGGCAAATTTCAGTCTAGAAAAACTGGAGTTTGAAGTTATGGACTGGCCATCATAATATCATGCAATCCTGGGATGACCAGCCTTCGCACAGTTTATGACAGTGCCACATTATGCATACTTAGTTATGAAAATGCCTGCACCAAAGGGAATTATCACGGTAAAAGGAAGCTTCACACGTGCCGACAATTGCGATCGGGAGTTCAACAAAATTTCTGAATCTTTCGGGATGGCAACAGAGTTTGAACAACTCAAAACTTCAGAAAACACACAACCATTAGAGATAGCGCGTGTCAATCCCGATCAGGATTTGACACAGCAAAGGACACAAAAGAAATACAGATCCACACTGTCGACCCGACGAAAACAACATTGGTCGTTTCTAACCTTGACCCAGCATAGGAAAGCACGCTCATCGAGTTCCTCCGTGAGTACTGGGAGATTTTCGCATGGCTACCTTCTGACATGCTAGGGATTCCCAGGGAACTCGCTAAGCACGCATTAAATTTGGATCCAAAGGCAAAGCCAGTAAAGCAACCGCTTCATCGCTTCGCAGAACCAAAGCACAAAGCCATGGGAAAGGAGCTCCATCGCCTCATCAATGCCAATTTTATCAAAGAACTAACGAAATCAGAGTGGATCACCAACCCAATATGCGTTCTAAAGAAAAATACTACAGAACTTCGGATGTGCATCGACTTTACTGCACTGTACAAGCATTGCCCAAAATATCACTTCCCATTGCCACGAATCGACCAAATAATCGATGCAACTGCGGGATGTGAACGTCTTTATTTCTTGGACGCTTACTCAGGATACCACCAGATTAGGATGAAGGAAGAAGATCAGGAGAAAACGGTGTTTATCACGCCCTATGGCATATTCTGCTACACAATAATGCCTTTTGGCCTCAAGAACACCAAAGCAACATATCAGTGGATGATGCAGAAGTGTTTGGGAAGCCAAATAGGCACAAATGTGCAAGTATATATTGATGATGTCATAGTTACAACAAACCAAGGATCTGCGTTGATCAAAGACCTCGAAGAAACATTCAAAAATCTTGACAAGTTTAGCATCAAGCTGAACCCGAAAAAATGCTCCTTTGGAGTCCTAGCAGGGCAACTCCTCGGATATTTGGTATCAGCTAGAGGAATCGAAGCTAATCCTGAAAAAATACAAGCAATCCTAACAATGAAGAAGCCAACAAATCTATCAGGCGTACAACAACTGGCAGGGCGAGTAGAGGCACTTTGTCGTTTTATTGCAAGGGTAGGAGAAAAAGCACTACCATTCTACGCCCTCATGAGGAAATCCGAAAAATTCGAATGGACGGAAGAAGCTCACGCGCCTTTGAAGATCTTAAAAGGACACTTTCGACATCTCCTGTGGTCGTGTCGCCAAAATAGAAAGAGCCTTTACTCCTTTATATCGCTTCCACAAATTAGGTGGTCAGCACGGTCTTGGTCATCGAGCGACCCGAAGAAGGGAAGACCCACAGTGTGTAGAGGCCAGTCTACTTCCTGAGCGAGGTTCTATCACCATCCAAACAAAGGTACCCACACTACCAGAAATTAGCATACGGGGTATTTATGACAGCATGAAAACTATGCCACTATTTTTCGGAGCATCCAATCATAGTGCTCAACGAAGCGCCTTTGTCAAGAATCCTCAACAATCCAGAACCAACTGGACGTGTCTCTCTATGGGGCATCGAATTATCCCCACGAGATATCAGGTATGAGAAGCGCAAAGCAATTAAATCACAAGTTTTGCCAGATTTCATCACGGAGTGGACAGAGTTGCGATGTGCGGGTCCACTAGACCTTTCTAGTGCCTGGACTATGTACTTTGATGGATCAAAAAGAATGGAAGGAGCAGGAGCAGGAGTCATACTAATATCACCTCAAGGCGACAAACTGTGCTATATACTTCGGATGAGCTTTGCGAACACCTCCAATAACGAAGCGGAATACGAGGCCATGTTGCATGGCATGCGAATGGCAAAAGCCTATGGTGCAACTCGCCTCAAATTCTTCGGAGATTCCAATCTTGTGGCACAGCAAGAAACGAACAAGTGCAACACCGTAAGTGAAAATATGGTTTCTTATCGCGATCTATATGGTGGTATGGAAGCTCAATTTGATGGGTATGAAGTATCACATATAGGAAGAGCAAGCAATGAAGAAGCCGATAACCTAGCAAACATCGGATCCTTATGCTTACCAATACCACCCGGAGTTTTTTGGGAGGAAATAACGGAGCGACCGATCAAAGCAAAAAGAGTGTCCAAGGTTGTAGCTGAAGGGTTCGCAGCATAGAAAACAAAAAATTTCCTACGATGGGAACTATTATACGCCAAGATCTATCTATTAGATACAAGCAATGGGTAGATATACATCGATAGAGAACATACCCTCGAAGACAACATAGCTTTGTTAACAAGATGGAATTCATGGATGATGTAGCTCAAGATCGTGATGAAGTCTAGTAGGTCCAGCTCCAGCACGTCCATCAGATCCAGCTCTAGCAAGTCCAGCACCACCAAGTCCAGCACCGCAAAGCAGCGGTACATCCGTGATCGCACACACGTCCGGTACCCCGACAATCTCTGTCCCTCGCTCTAGCAAAGCAGTGGAAGCAGCAACTATTTTCCAAATAAAGCCACCGGGAACATGTATCTCGCTAATCCGAGACCATGGGGGAAATACTAGAGGGGGAGAGAGATCCTTCACGAGGAGGTGTAAGGAAGAAGGGGTGTGAGGGGGGCCTTTTATAGGAGGAGGGGTGCCCCTCCCCATGGCCGGCGCCTCAAGGAGGTGACCCATCACCTCCCCCATTCATGTGGTGGTAACCCCCTCCACATAAATTTGCCCCTTAACATTTCCTTTTAAAGTCTCCACTTTAAATGCATTAAATTTCTCCAAATTTAATGCTCTCTCATTTAATAAAACTCTTTTATTAATTTTATTCAGAATTTTGTTAATTACTTTAATTAACAAACATTCACATAAAATCCCCTGCAACATTTCAATATTAGATGCAGAACCAATTTCAGCAATTTCACCCGAAACAGTTTCGATGTCTATTGAAATAATTCCAGAGCTTTCTTAAATCTTTATCTGAAACATATTTGTTCCAAATGGTGTTGGTATCCCTTAAGTGTGTCACCCTACAGTTCGTGAATAATGTAGACATGATCGAGACCCCTCTCCGATCAATAATCAGCATCGGGACCTAGAGATCCATACTGACTCCCACATATTCAACGATGACTCTTGTGATCGTGTGAACCTTCAACGTCATAACTAAATCCCTTTGTCTCGTGATATATTACATGTCCGAGATTCGATCATTGGTATCTCCATAGCTAGTTTGATCTCATTACCGACATGTACTCTTTTCTCATTCCCGTGATATAACATTCTAGTGATCGCATCACTTGCTTGAAATCTAACCAATGTGATATCACCGAGAGGGCCCAGAGTATATCTATCCATCATCGGGATGGACAAATCCCACTCTTGATCCATGAGCCTCTACATAAAACTTTCGTAGCACTAAACCCACATTTACAATCACCCTTTCACGGTGTGATGTTTGATGTTATCAAGATACTCTTCCAGTGTTAGTGATTGACATGATCTCATGGTCTAAGGACTAGGATTACTTCGTATGAGGTTATAGAAATATAAACACAATGACTTTGATCGTAATGCTATACTTCGGATGAATGTTCACCACATCATTCCACTAATGTTGTGACCTTGTTATTAACAACATCCAATGTCCATGATCAGGAAACCTTGATCATCTTGTTAATCAATGAGCTAGTTTATAAGAGAGGCATAACTAGGAACTTTCCTTTTGTTTATTAAACACACATGTATTAACGTTTCCAAATTAATACAATTATAGCATGCAAAATAAACATTTATCGTAAACAAGGAATAAGATAATAACCACTTTATTATTGCTTCTCGAGCATATTCCCTTTAGTCTCCCACTTGCACTAGAGTCAATAATCTAGTTTGAAAAACTTTTGCGTATTGAACACCTATTACTTTCTATTGTTTCATATACGCGATTGCTAGTGGTTAACATAATCTATAGATCTGACAGTTTCAAGTCCATGTGTATTTGCATGTCTTTGCGTCTCTACGCATCACTCATTCTCAAATGAGATGGCATTGTATAAATTTGGTCCTTTGGTGAGACCTTTAGTTCATTCGGGTTAAAATATGTTGATATTATTGTCATACAATATATCTTCATAGTACTAGCCCACTTTGAACCACACCTAGGTTGATAACAAACTACTCAACACAAATTCCCTCCTTTGCTGCTACTATAGCAGTCATATACTTAGCCTTTTGTTGTACTATCCATCACAGTGTCTCAACTTTGGAACTCATCCAAATCCATCATGGAACATCCTTTCCATCACATTGTGCCACCCATAGTCTAAATTGAAATAAATTTAATTTGTATCTTGTGACAAAACTAGTATCAATGTAACACTTTACAATGAACTACCTAAAACTATTTGTCACTTATACATGATATATTCTTAGTTCTTCCATAGCTATTAAGAATATCTTTACTATCGTCCAATGATCATCTTATGAATCATTCTGGTAAGTGCTCATAACATTTAGAGCATAGGACATATCTAGATATATACATATCATGGTATAATCGATCAAAATCTTCATGTGATTTTACTCACCAAGTGTTGAACACTTGAATCTTGATACAATCATTTCCATGCAGCATGAACCTTTGTTGTTGTTTCCATATTGAACCCTTTCAATATCTCATATATGTACGTCTGGCACAACCATATTAGCGCCTAAATCTATCCATATAGACATTGATGCCAAATATTCCGGTTTTGCCCAAGTCTTTCATCGAAATCCTATTTTAATGAAATTCTTAACTTGTGTCAATAAAAGATACATCATTTCTAATCAATAATATGTACTCTGCATAATGTATTGGAAATTTGTCTCAGCGCTCCCACTTAATTTCTTGCAAATGCAAGCATCTTCATCATCTCCGATGAATTTAAACTCCTTTAACATTTTCATCATGGTCAAGATTCCAACTCCGCTATGCTCACTTCAACTATTGAAGTTTGCATGCCCTTTTAGCACCCTTTGAATTAACAAAACCCTTCGGACCGTGTCATGTACACATCCTAGGTAACCATTATATTAGAAGAACCTTGTTTTGTTTATTCAACTACCATATACCAAATTATATGTAGTGGTTGCTACATTAATCCGTCAAGACTAAATATCGCTATGAAAGATCAAATCTTGTCATAGTCAACTCCTTGAACATTGCCATAAACTTATTTCCGACATGTCGACTATTTCATAGATGTTAAACATCCATGTCTATTTCTTTATAGATCCAAACACGGCCGATAGGCTTCACGCCTTTCTGGAGGGTATTCCAAGTTCAGAAACTTGATTTCTCGTGTATGGATACTATCACGGATTCTATAACTTCTAGTCATTTTATGGAGAAAGGGCCCATCATTGTTGGGGGGATACCCCCGGGTAGGGTCACTCCGGGGTATAAGGGCCGAGTTAGTCGAGGTTCGGCAAGGTCAAAGCGGATGCTGTCCGAGTCACCTCAAGGCAGGCCGGATCACGGAGTAACCCGGACCAGGGGGTCACCTAACATTGTCTCATCCGACTTAAGGAGTAATTCAGAAATGCTTGTCTAACTTATATGCAGGAACAGGTGTGGCCGGATCTACTGTGATCCGGGTCCTCGCTTGGCTTCTGAGAGAAGGAAGGAATCTCTCTGGTCAAAAAGAAGGTCCGATACGTACTGGATGAGCGGAGAAAGCAAGGGAAGGACCACCGGATCGTGGCCGACAACGGTGACGACGCTTATGTCGGCTGACGCAGGCGCCGCAAAGGCTTACGTCGCTAAAGCATGTGTGACGCTGGGGAAAAGCACCCCGGTTGGGTTACCACTTTGGGAGGGGGCATATTCTCAGGAATATGCCTCCACGTATGCCCTAGGCAGGGACCGAACTTCCTCTATATAAGGGGGGCTAGGTCTCTGGTAGAGGGGGTTGGTTAAGCTCTAGTTGGTTTGGTGATTCCATAGTGCTAGTTGATCTAGAGTTCTAGGGGAAAATAGTAGGCAAGAGTAAGAGAGCTCCTTCTTCCTCCTCTCGCCAATACAGCTCAAGGAGCACTTGTAATCTTGGAGATATAGCAATACAAACCTCTGTGTGGAGAACCACTCCACTATCCCTCCCTGGATTCCCCTAGCGCGTATTAGTCCCCACCTTTAGCCTATCCATGGCATCTGCCGTGACACCACCATGACAATCATCTCTTCTTTGCATGTAATCGGTTCATCATTGTCAAAAGAATAACGACTTGTTTATCAAATCTAACTATTTGATTCTTACCGACCCACACGGTTCAATAGGAACTCTAATCTCCGAGATCACAACCTTTGTAATCATGGGAGCAATGAGCATTGTGGATGCCACCGGGACACTTTACGGTGCTGCGCTACTTAGCACATATAGCTAAGGTTCAACAACCTTATCAAAGTTCTGTTGTCCTCCCACTTAACTTTTCGTGAAAAAATCCTTCTCAAGAAACTTGACGTTCCAAGCGACAAACTCTTTTCTCCTCGGTGTTATGGAGGAATTCCCAACAAATTATTTGGTATAACCTACAAAGACGTTCTTAACCAACTTTGGTTGTAAACATTTTACTTATGCATAGCATACCAAAATTTAAGAAAAGACAACTTGGGTTTTATCCCAAACCATAACTTATATGGTGTCATTTCAACGGATCACGATGGTGCTCTTTTCAGTGTAAAAGCGGTAGTCTCTAAAGCTTTAATCCTTAAAACATAATGGTAGTTTTATAAATTACACCTTTGATCTTACCATGTCAAACAAGATTTGATTTGATCTCTCGAACATACCATACTCCTGTGGTTTATCAGGAAGTGCAAATTCATGGAACAATTCCTGAAATCTTAGGTGTTTTGCTAAACATGTAACTTACATATCTTCCTTTATGATCGAATCATAAACTCTTTATTTTCTTGTTATAATGATTTTCCACTTCATCTTGAAAGTCTTTGAACAATTTTCAAATGTTTCATACTTCTTCCTTATTAAGTAAATATATAGATATATTCACTTAAATTTCTAAAGAAAGCATATGAAGCAAAAAGATCCATCGCATATGGCTACACATAATGGACTATGCACATCAGCATGCACAATTTCCAATAAGCTAGGCATTCGTTACTCTTTGGCCTATGAACGGAGTTCCAATTATCTCGAGGAAAGTCTCACAAGCGTCAATTGATCAAAATCAAAGACTCCAAAAATCCATCATTTGTCTTACGACATTTTAGCAATAATATTTATGGATGTGATTTCTCCAACTAGACTTGTAAAAGTTCATCCATCCTATATGGAATACAGTAATTATTTGAACAACCATTGTTCTCGTAATACCGAAACAAAATAACAATTATTAAAACAAATCTTGAAGGCTAGGTTTGATGACAACGAAAAACACAATAATACTTTATTTGTTTTTGATGAACATCATCACTTATTCTCTTGCTAGTTACTTAGGACATTGCAGTTCATGAATTGTGTTGTTCTGTGTGGCATTTCACACCAACCAATTCGGTAGCCAATACCGGTATCCAATACCTAAGAACCACATTGTTTAACAAGCAAGGAATACAACCATAACATGTATATCTTCTATATACCTAAGTTGAACATCTCCAACTTTTCTTTTCTGCCAAATATTTTATAGATTCTCTTTCAGGAATTCCTTTTCTTTTAAAAGAATCTATCAACATAAATAGTGGTGTCATTCACATGACACATAGTACAAAGTGTATATAGTCAAATACTAATACCTTTGGACTTGCACTTTGAAGTGGATCACCATTATCAAATGTTTGGCATTCTTTCAAAAATACATTCTTTAGTAATCTATTAGTGTAGTAAACATTTTACTTACATCTTTTATTCATCCTTATCATGACAACTTTCATGATCAAGCTACTATAGCCTATAAGGAATAACGTTGAGTATAATTTTAGTTCCCGAAACCTTTTGGGAGATTCGGATGCCTAGCATCTCCATCCTTCACAGATTCTCATACAATATGAGAACGTGTATTTTGCTAAATTATACTCTATGATAATGCAACCAAAAACTTTGTTTCAGATATCACAATATCTTTCACACATGATGGTTTCTGAACAATTCTTTCAGCTCCTAGATAACCTCGATATTAAAACAACTTTTGAATATCAAGAATCATGGAGGTAAAACATGATACTTTAGATACTAACACTCGAATTGTTACTCTTGGTTTAATATTACTTATTAAACTTCATGGAGTAAATAGAGTTTGCTGAAAGTTTGCAATAGGACTTCTAAACTTTAAATTGACATTCAAAACAATACGATACCAGTTCGTAAAGTAAATATCCAGAATTCTATAGTTCTATTATCTCAATTAAAACTAAGCATAAGGTAGTAAACAGATGCCAATGACTACAACAAATTATGCAAATTCACTTTGATTTAGTTTATGATAAATTTGGTTCGACTAATGCAAATTAGAAATGAACTCCCACTCAAAAACGACATCCCTCATGCCTTTTTGGTGATTACATGAACCAAATCCACTACACCAAGTTCGATCATCAGGTGAGTCGGTGTAGCTTCAAAGGCGAGCATCAATATGGGCATCACATCAACTATATGACTCATGCTTAACCTTTCGGTCCGTGTTCCGAGGCCATGTCTATACATGCTAGGCTCTCCAAGTAAGAACCTTAGTACTCGTGTGTGTAAAACTATCTTACACCCATTGTATGAAAGCGCAGAGTCGTGTACACCCGATCATCATGTGCTGTCTCGACACGATCCATAGAACGATGGATACTTAAGGAAGAACACATTTTTATCTTGATTTCTAAATGAGGGATCATCTTAAAGTGCTACTAAAACGCCAAACTAGCAATATAAGATGCAAACATCATATGTGTAAAGTGGAATGATATGGTCCATGTATTTGATCACCATCATATGCATCGTGGTATGATCTCTATCATTCCTTTGTGTGTAAGGCCAAGGTCTATGGAACTTACACGTTAGGTGTGTTGTATGAGTATCAACTTACAACATTACTATATCATGACACTAGTCCAGCAACAATCTAAACTAGACGCCACTAATTTATCCATTGCAAGTTTTACATGGCTTAGGGCTTTCGGAGATAGAACCGGTCTTACCTATGAACATGGAACCAGAACAATGATAACTAAGTTATTAGAAACTCGTTGAAAATCAGATATTGACTATAGTAGGAGAGACAGACACCCGCCAGCCACTTATGCAAAACTAGTTGCATGTCAGTCGTGGAACCGGTCTCATGTGCGATGACATGTAAGGTTGGTCCGGGCCTCTTCATCCCACTATGCCACCAATATCCAAAGTACACATAAGAACCAATAACATGATCATCACTGCCCACATAATCTTATGTGTTCTACCCGTGCAAAGCACCTACGCATAGATCAGGCTCTGATACCACTGAAGGGTTTGCAGCATAGTAAACAAAAAATTTCCTACGATGGGAACTATTATACACCAAGATCTATCTATTAGATACAAGCAACGGGTGGATATATATCCATAGAGAACATACCCTCGAAGACAACATAGCTTTGTTAACAAGATGGAACCCGTGGATGATGTAGTCGTACACTTGCCGATCTCAAGATCGTGATGAAGTCCAGCAGGTCCAGCTCCAGCACGTCCATCAGATCCAACTCCAGCAAGTCTAGCACCACCAAGTCTAGCACCACAAAGCAGCGGTGCATCCGTGATCGCACACACGTCTAGTACCCTGACAACCTCCATCGCTCGCTCCAGCAAAGCAGCGGAAGCAGCAACTCCTTTCCAGATAAAGCCATCGAGAACATGTATCTCGCTAATCCGAGACCATGGGGGAAAAATACTAGAGGGGGAGAGAGCTCCTTCACGAGGAGGTGTAAGGAAGAAGGGGTGTGAGGGGGGCCTTTTATAGGAGGAGGGGGTGCCCCTCCCCATGGTCGGCGCCTCATGGAGGTGACCCTTCACCTCCCCCATTCATGTGGTGGTAACCCCCTCCACATAAATTTTCCCCTTAACATTCCCTTTTAAAGTCTCCACTTTAAATGCATTAAATTTCTCCAAATTTAATGCTCTCTCATTTAATAAAACTCTTTTATTAATTTTATTAAGAATTTTGTTAATTACTTTAGTTAACAAACATTCACATAAAACCCCCTGCAACATTTCAATATTACATGCAGAACCAATTTCATTAATTTCACCCGAAACAGTTTTGGTGTCTATTGACATAATTCCAGTGCTTTCTTAAATCTTTATCTAAAACATAATTTCTCCAAATGGTGTCGGTATCCCTTAAGTGTGTTACCCTACGGTTCACGAATAATGCAGACATGATCGATACCCCTGTCCGATCAATAATCAGTAGCTAGACCTAGAGATCCGTACTGACTCCCACATATTAAACGATGACTCTTGTGATCATGTGAACCTTCAACGTCGTAACTAAATCCCTTTGTCTCATGATATATTACATGTCCGGGATTCAATCATTGGTATCTCCATACCTAGTTTGATCTTGTTACCGACATGTACTCTTTTCTCGTTCCCGTGATATAACATTCTAGTGATCTCATCACTTGCTTGCAAGCTAACCAATGTGATATCACCGAGAGGGCCTAGAGTATATCTATCCGTATCGGGATTGAAAATCCCACTCTTGATCCATGAGCCTCTACATAACACTTTCGTAGCATTGAACCCACCTTTATAATCACCCTTTCATGGTGTGACATTTGATGATATCAAGATACTCTTCCGTGTTAGTGATTGACATGATCTCATGGTCTAAGGAGTAGGATTACTTTGTATGATGTTACAGCAATATAAACACATTGACTTTTATCGTAATGCTATACTTCGGATGAATGTTCATCACATCATTCCACTAATATTGTGACCTTGTTATTAACAACATCCAATGTCCATGATCAGGAAACCTTGATCATCTTGTTAATCAACAATCTAGTTTATAAGAGAGGCATAACTAGGAACTTTCCTTTTGTTTATTAAACACACATGTATTAACGTTTCCAAATTAATACAATTATAGCATGCACAATAAACATTTATCATAAACAAAGAATAAGATAATTACCACTTTATTATTGTTTCTCGGACATATTCCCTTCAGTAGCACCGAAAACAGGGAAAAAGAATCATCCGCAAAAAGACTCGGGGGTGTAAGATCCCAATTTCAGCAACCCTGATTAGTTGTCCAGAATGCAAAAATCAGGGGGAACAAAAACTTTTTCTTGTTAAGTGTTGCAGTGTTTGCTTGCTGATTGTCTATGCTCATGCTTCTGATTGTATAGCTTATGATATACTCCTTACCTCAACCTCAGTTGTCAAAAAGCTATTGAACAAAACTATCCTGGCTCAATTTACTTATTCTCAAATGTTCTGGCAATTCAAAAACTGAGCCAAGATGCTTATGTAACCAAAACTATTTTAGTAGCTTCTATTGACAAAACTATGGAGAGATATATAATACAATCTCCTTATGTTTTATAGACAGAACCTTCAACTATTATCATCCCTAGGTTTCCCAAAAACTCCCTTTTAAAGCTTTTGAATTCTAATCTTGGTATAGATACCAAGGACTCTTACCTTACTCAAACTCCAACCTTTCAAAATTGCCCATCCTCACCTCTAGCTAAGCTTGATGGTAACCCTACTAGTAGCTGATTTGTTGGTAAGATGAGTTGCCTTGATCTGCTGTTTGACTTGATTGATTAGAAGTAGTATGAGCTACTCTAGGAGCTCATCCACTAGGATCAAGATACTTTAAAATCACCAAACCCTAAGCAAGAATACAATCTGGATCTAATCCCTAGCCACCAGGTGATCATCTAAAACCCTTAACCAGATCAATTCTGCAGTGATCCATTCTAGAAGTTTCCAAGTCAATGAAGACCAGTATCAAGCAAGGATCCTTCCTACTCAATATACACTTCAAAATCATCCACTTGATGATTCTTGGGTACCTTGCAACCCATCAAAATCATCACCACCCACACCCTAGTCAAAAACCCTAAATCTGCCAAATTTGGCTCTCTGGAAAACTATTTCCAACATCACCTTTTTGAATGCCTCCCTTTCTCAACCCTTGTGCATTTTTGAAAATGCATCTGAACCATATTGTTAAACATCCTAAGGAATACCAAGTACCACTATTTCCCTTGGATAAATCATCCTCCAACCCACTTGTTCTTGATGGTTTTGCAGGCAAGAAAATAACTTTTCTTGCAAATCTAGTCAACATGCCTACTTTGATAGAAGCTCACACCACCATCCCACCTTCTATGGACCAAATCCTTGCATGGTCGTGGTCTACTCTTATAGGTATATCAACATCTACTTCACTTGTTACAAGTAGATTTTTCTGCTTCTTAAACCCACATGGTTTATAAGGCATCATGACCCATCTGGTATGGCAGCCTTATTTTCAACAAAGTTTGCCATCACTTCCAGACCACCTCAAATGTAACCAATCCAAACTCCTTCTGCCATGATCATTTATATGACTTGGTCTAACTATCCATCTATCCCTTGCATCAAGGTGAGCTCTGAGCTCCAAGATCCAACAACGTTTTGGTGGTATGAAAATAACATCACCCTAGATCCTCAACTCCTTGTTTTTCCATCTAATTCAAGTTGTATTTCCAATTCACAAGGTTGAAAATGCTTGCTACACCTTGTCTACATCATCTACCTTGATCATCAAGATTTATCAAATATTATCCCTAATTAGTATGGCTCCAAATCTAGTTAATCTCTTTAGTAGACCAAATTTCCAAAACTTCCTCCATAAAGTAAAGTTTGGTTTTTGCCAAAACACTTCCACAACTTTTGGCTCAATTGAGGTCCACTTATCATACCCCATCTTCCCACTTCAAAAATAAATATTTTTGAAGAGCTTTATTATTTATTTTTACCCATTTTCTTAAATGGCTGAATTGGAATAATAATTGTTTTAAATACTTTTATCCTCCAATAAATCTTGGGAAAATTTCCCTAAGTGCGGATTCATATTTAGAATCATCTCACATCAAAAACCAACTTTGTCCAATGTAAAAATATCAGATGAGCTTCTATAAACCATTTTTGCAGTTTTTGAATAAATGATTTTTAGTGAACTAAAAATCATCTTAAAAATCCCAAATAAATAGAGGAGGTATATATGGACTATACCCCTTCCACCAGAACCATTTCTCCATATTTCCAAGATCATGAATGAGGACTTCCTTCATACTCCCTCCGTTCCAAGTCTTAAGGCATATAATTTTTTTGAAAAGTCAAGCTACGAAAAGTTTGACCAAACTTTTTGAAAAAATTATCAAGAACTATAATATTATATAAATACCATGTGAAAATATGTTTCATTATGTATCCAGGGATATATATTTCATATTGTAAATATTATTTTTTTTTATAAAAACTTAGTCAAACTTCACATAGTTTGACTTTAAAAAAATTATATGCCTTAAGCCTTGGGACGGAAGTAGTAGTTATCTATTTGTTCAAAATTGGCAAACTAACAAAACCATTGAGTTAAACCAACACAAATCCTTATGAATGCTTCTCTAGCACTCCTATCCAGCACCACTACATCATCTCTAGTCGACTCTCTACTGTAGCACTCACCTCTCACTTGTCCCTTGCTTTTGGGAAGTAAAAGAGAGAGAGAGAGAGAGAGACTAGGCCTAGGGAAATTAAATCTTGATCTTAAAGCCACAACAACTGCAGCACGCACCACCTCTCCCAATGGTCGTGTACCTAGCCCCAGATCACCTCTCCACCACCCCTCCTGCCCTATCCCTGGCCACCACCTCCCCTCCAAACCCCTCCATGCACCAAGCTCACCATGGACCTCTCCATTCGGTTTAAAGTACTAGAGGCCAGCACAACTCTCCCCTCTGCTCTCAGACCACCCCTACCCTATCCCCTCACCCCTCTCGAGCTCTAGATCCAGATCCTGAGCCCCCCATCACCATGGAGGAGAATAAGCTCTCCTCTCGGCCTCCTCCGGGTAGTGGAGTGCTTGGTTAACTCCGACCTTCCCCATCCCCTCATTCCACCCCCCAAACCTTCTCCGAGCCACCCCAGATCCCCCTCTCCCTTTCCCTGGCTTCCCCTGCCTAGGAACCCGAAGCTTCGACCCATGGAGCTATGAGGAAGGAGAAGGCCGTAGCAGGGATACCCTACTCCTTTCCTCCCCATTTCTTCTCTGGCGTGAGCCTCCCAGCGAGCCTGAGCTAAAACAACTCTTTCCTCCAACATGCAGGCACCCCCGAGTGTGCTCTGGTGAGCTCTCGACAGATCTGCGCCGGCGAGATGCGTGAACCGCTCCCTCGTGGCCGAACCCCCTCGATGCCGACCATCTACGGAGTCGCTGTCGCGTGCCGCGTCGTCCCAGCGCATCCTCGATGCCTCTCCCGCACTCTGGTGATCATTCCGCTTCCTTTTTCCCTCGCCTAGGGTTCTGGCGAGTCGGTCCCGCGTCGGAGGTTGAAGAAGCCCCGAGGCCATCCGATTTTCTTTTGTCCAATGGCCCAGATCTGCTAGTACCCGTTCGCCAACATTTGTCACCGACCGGCGGGCCCCATGACCAGGGATTCAAATCCCCTCCTGCGTCTGAATCCGCCTGAGCGGGCCGGTTTCACTCGCTACGGCCCATCCCCTCCGGATTCCAGCTCATGTGCCCCTCGGTCCCCTTTTCTTTTTAATTAATTTGAGATCTACTTAATGGCAGTCTAGTTTAAATTCGTTTAAAAATGGAAAATACCACTATACGACTAGATCTAAATTTTGGCTTGTCCTATGAAGTTTTCTCAACCATGCAGAGCTAGTCCCCTACCAATATCAATCTTAGTCATTTGCTGGAATTAAATCTAGTAAAATGTGGCATTTACACTAAATAAATTCATCAGTGATCTACACATATCCAAATGGGATGAAACAAAGTTTCGCTGAAAGGGTTTTACTATAGCTACCAGTTACCATTTACCACATGACAAGGTGAACCATGGTTTGGCATTATTAAAAATAACAAAAACAGGCATCTCTGACTTTAGGAAATTATCTAGGCTAATATATGAAATGTATTGACCTAATTCCAACTCTCCTGGTTGAGCTACATCCATATATACCCAACCCCAGGAGATAACTAATTTTTGAGCTTATGTAGATTTGTAGTGAATTAAACACTTCTACATGTGACTTTATCAATACATAAATCACTACAGTAGCTCTGCAACTCCAAAATTAGTATTTCCAATTGTTACTGGAAGGTATTTTCAATACCTATCCATTGCCCTTTGCCTTATATCAAAATACCCAGCATATTTAATCTGGTGAAAAAGACAAGTTGTCTATAGAACTGCCTTTGGGGAATTTCCTGAGGGCATTCAAGTAATTATTTTGACATGATTCCAACTCTCAGTGAACAAGTACATCAAGACCTACATAACTACCCATGGAAATAATTTTTGGACTTACAGAACATCTCTGGTGAATTATTTCCTAAAACTAGAGTATTTCCCACTAGAAAATTCATTATAAATCAATGGAAATTGATAATTTGGTGAAACCACTTTTGTTGGTTTCATATTATCACTACCTACCTGATGGTATCATTTCTATACAAAGTTATCCTACAGAACTTGAACCTTATAATTAAATCCCTTAATTAAGTAGTTTAGGCACCCAAATCATTAAAGAAAACCCACAAAGGCATTTCAAGTAATTTCCACTTGTGTAGACGCCAACCACTCAAAACCTACTAATTTGTAAACTTGTATTGTCCATTTCTTGTTCTATGTATTGATGTTTGTATGCCTTGTTTTGATTGTGCTCTTGCTTGCTTGCATGTGTGCTCCTTAACGACGATAGTTGCGATTATCTCGGAGATCAGAAGAAGATGGTTACTTTTGTATATTATTGGGTATTCTAAGAAGAAGTCCAGGGACAATTATTCCATATTGCTGATCTCAGGCAAGCCACCTTCTTGCTCATAAGCCTTCTCCTATTGTTTTACTTATGCATGTTTTATCTACTGTTTATTAAAACTGCACTGTTTTACTATATGTTGGTGTATATATGGTAGTGGTTTGGCTCCTCCGAACTATTACACTTTTGTACTATTAGGTACAACCCCCTTGATGACACCTACTTGTCCTAGTATGGTAGATGGTGTAACACACCATACCCTTTGGAGACCCTATTTTAGCCGAAGCAAAACTAGAAGATGGGAAGACCCCCAACAAAGTTTTTACCAAATGTTTTATGATAAAACCTTGGTGAGGTGGGACCTCCCAAGAGATGTTGAGAAAGAAAAGGTTTGTTTTATAAAATGATGAAGGAAAGCTAGAGGAAAAATGTTTACAAAAACGCACCCGGTTCTTTGTAGTTTTGCTAGAACAACTAACCCGTGCAACCACACTACTCTAGCATGGGACAGGGCTGGATTTGATGTTTGTTTACACTGGTATAAGCTACCTCGCAACAACTACAGGGGATAAAGATCCCTGGAGGGTGGGCCTTCTCACATAAGGGTCCATGTGGGACATCGACCTGGAGAAGGAACGAAGGGTTTGCGGGCCTCCACGCGTTACTACGAGCCCCTCATTGAAAGCGCCCACTTGGAAAGTGCAAAATGCGCTCCGGTTGGTCCTCGGTACCCGACGTCCCGGTGTTGAGGGGAACAACACTCATAGGGTAGACACTTATATTGAAGTGGGCATCCGGAGAGTCTTGATCGGTTACTCGACCCACGATCGGTGTAGATCAGGGTAGTGTACCCGGATGGTGTGGGTAAAGTGTACAACCTCTGCAGAGTGTAAATCTATTCGAATAGCCGTGTCCGCGGTCATGGACGGTTGGGAAGGTTGATGTAGAGCGGTGCTGGTTTTGTCTTCAAAAAGGATTTCGGAAAATAAATGGCTTTGGAAATGTTTTGACCATAGGATGGTCGTAAAGGAGAAAGGTTTTGACCATTGGATGGTCGGAAGGAGGAGAAAGGAGTTTGGTCGTGGGACGACCTGAAGACGGAACAAATGGGTGACCCAGTCCTAAGGTTTTCCAAAACTTTTCAAAAAGGTTTCCAAAATGTTTACAAAGGTTTTCAACAAAGATATGTAGATGTTATATGTACAAGAGAAACTAATTAAGAAAAGAACCTCTCTTGGATCCCTCCTACTACCACAGCCATAATGCATATCCTCTTGTTATTACTGTTATCTTAAGGTGGTTTGCGAGTACATTCAAAGTACTCACTGGTATTGTCCATGGCTACTAACTTGGTTAGATATCAAGAAGAGGTGAAGTGGACGACTATGCGAGCTAGGACGTTCTTCCAGTCAGTTGCCTGTAGGTTAAGGCATGGCTCGGGCTCTACGCTTGATGAAGTTCCGCTGATGTTCATCAATGTAGCCATAATGGAAAATAAGGTATGACAGGTATTGGTTATGTATTGGATGTTTACTTTGACACTTGTCGGTTATGTGCCACGACTAACTGATCATGGGATCGTGGTTGTATGCATAACAGGGATTCTCGGAGGATTAATCCGGGGTCCCACAGGGGGCTCCTTCATAAGACAAAAACATAGAAGAGGCCATCAAAGAAGAAGAACAAGAAATTGGAGAGGTCATGCTAATTGAGCCTACCTAGATGCAGCCGTATATAGCATATATGACTAAGGGAGAGCTACCAGAAGATGTGATAGAAGCCTAGCGAATGATCAGACGATCGAAGGCCTTCAAGATAATCAAAGGGGAACTATAATAGAAGTATTTCGGGCGTGTTGCAGCGTTGCGTAATACCCGAAGAAGGGAAAACCATATTCAAAGATATACACGAAAGAGTTTGTGGTCACCATGCTAGTAGCCGAGCAATTGCTGCAAAGGCATTCAGAGCAGGATTTTACTGGCTCACTACAGTTCAGGATGCAAAAGACATTGTGAGAACATGTGAGGCATGTCAACGATTGGCAACAAATCCTGGAGCACCCGCCGCTGAGTTGAATCCTATACCTTTCGCCTGGTCGTTTTCTTAGTGGGGACGTGATATGGTGGGAAAACTTCACAAATCATCGCCAGGAGGACACGTCTTTTTGCTAGTAGCAGTCGACAAATTTACGAAATGGATTGAACCAATGGCTGTCACCACCCAAGACGGAACTTCGGCTGTGAATTTTATTAAATCCATAGTATTTCAGTTTGGCGTACCAAACAGCATCATCACAGACAACGGGACCAACTTCACTTCCAATGAGTTCAAGGAGTACTGCCGGGAAATAGGCATCAAAATAAGCTATGCTTCGGTAGCTCACCTGCAAACAAATGGATAGGTAGAAAAAGCCAATGGACTAGTTAGTGCTGGACTCAAGAAAAGACTACTAGCACCACTTGACAGAGCAAAATGAGCATGGGTGGATGAATTGCCATCCGTGTTATGGAGTTTACGTACAACTCCAAATAATTCAACACAAGAGACGCCTTTCTTTCTGTTCTACGGTGCAGAAGTCGTGCTTACAGTTGAGGTGTCACACGAATCCCCAAAAGTAGCTGCATATGATGAAGAGTAATCAAGAGAAGCACTTGAAGATAATATGGATGCACTTGATGAAGCTTGAAGATGATATGGGAAGGACCATACATCATCACAGAAGTTATTCCTGGAGGAGCATATCGACTACAAGACAAGAAGACATGAGTAAATTACTCAAATCCATGGAATGTAGCATAGCTATGATGCTTTTATGCATAATATTATTTACAATATGATAAGAGTTATAGTTCGGCTTCTTAAGCCAGAAATATCCAGGCCAACGGCTAGACGCAATCCACCCAAAGAATAATGTATCATCGATTTTTCGCCTCATGTAAAAAGAGATAAGTTATATGTACCTTAATCTTTTTATTGTTCAAAAGATCAATGTTTTCCATCAAGCTAACAGCAAATATGAGCCTATGTCCAGATAAAGGCAGCCGAACATAGCCTCGGGGGCTACTCCCATCGGGAGCGCTGGCGCACACCCGATAGAAATCTAGTTGTGTATAAAAATATATTCATGATTGCAAACACCTTGAGTTTTACACCAGTGTATCCTCAAAAAGGTATTACTCCCATCGGGAGCCAGTATAAAGCATTAAAACTATTTGATAAAATCAGAAATATTGGCGGCCTAGCAGGCCAACCGCCAATATAGCCAAAAATCTCGGATCACGCTCAGACGAGACAAAAAACCGAATGCCGTGTTCAGAAACATGAAGGTAAGACCCCAGGATTCGTCCTGTGTGGCCTAGTAATCGCACAAGAATGCGCTCTGCCAGTAAAATATCCGTATCAATGATACAATGAAAAATCCCGACGGACGCGTTGGGTACCCGATAAAATAGAAGCTGGAATTCAGTATTCGGTAAGACCTCAGCGGCTCGAACTGAATTACGCCAATAGCAAATTCCGGATTCGAGCCTGGGGACTTGAATTTGATTTAGGACAACCTTGTTTTTGCCCAGGAGCAATTAATTAATATCCGGTCCGTCGGAAGCATCAGAATCGTTGTACCAAAATCCCTACAAAAATAAAAATCAAGGAACATAAAGAAGGAAAAAAGAAACTTTTGAGACTCAACCTGAAACTATGGTTCAAGTAGAGTCTCGGGGGCTACTGATATGGGTATGATTACTCGGCTGCTCACGATTCACTACCCTATATTAGGTAAAAGGCTTACGACCCATGAAGTTTCCAGATGATAGCCTAAGGAAGCAACCGACAAAGGCTTTGATTGTATTAGGAAAGAAACCATGAATCGACATTATGTTAGTATTATAATTACGCGTGTATGAAACCTATCTGCATACAACTTTGAGACTCGGCCTATAATATATAGGACGGGACAAGCCCAAGCGAGGGTACCAAAATCTAGAGGACAACTTGTAATAGTGCGATTACTCAATATTCAAGCGACTTTGATTCCATTGTTTCCCTGACATCCGACGAAGTCCCCAGCACTCTTTTCCGTGAAACCCCAAGTCCATCACTATGGGCATTGCCGAGGATACCCCTCGTCACCCGCCCTTTCCATCCGCTTCCCGCCATATTTTCCCGCCATTTCCCTCTAAATATAGTCCGACCTCATGACCACCACACAACCACACATTCCCCGCACATCCACACTTTACGATGCCCCCGCGTCCTCGTCCAAGACTCAGCGGCAACGACGGACTACTGGACTCCACCAGGGCCGGGGATGTCCGAGCCTGGGCTCCACCGGGCTGGCACTGGGAGGTGCTACCTTCCGGGATGCGCAGCTTGGTGAGGAATTAGGGTCCCGTCGTTGACCCGGAGATTATTTGGTGGTGGTCGCATGGTCCATTAGCAGTGCAGAGGGAGCTGGTCCCGAGGAGGTGGTAGAACGTCATGTCAGGGGGGGATGAGAACGTCCATATCTATATGTATATGTTGGAGGTCAGGTACTCCAATACCTGGCAGGTTTTTTAGGGATCTCACCCGAGCTATTCTCCTGTGATGGTTCCTTCTCTTTGGATGATCACCTCCCATGGCTCAGGACCCGGGAGTCGACGCGTTTGATTGAGCAAGATGTATTAGTTTTCATATCCAGATTAGTAGATCAGTTAAATGAAGAGATTGTATTGGAAAATATTCAGAATGCTCGGGAATAATACATTGCATACAAGTTTTCTTCTGGGTTTTCAGAACACAGTTACATAATTTTTTAATACATTATTACACATCATTTATTCGTGTGTGTCTCTTACTGATTGTGTTGTTACCATGGAGTATCTTCTTTAATTAACATGGTTGTTGGATCAGTGTTCACTACGAAGGGTAAAATTTCATGAAACTTATCATAATCTTCTGACAAGTTTGTCTTGTCCTCCACTCCCACGATGTTTCTTTTTCCTGAAAGAACTATGTGGCGCTTTGGCTCATCGTATGATGTATTCTTTTGCTTATCTTTTCTTTTTCTCGGTTTGCTAGACATGTCCTTCACATAGAAAACCTGAGCCACATCATTGGCTAAGATGAATGGTTCATCTAAGTACGCAAGATTGTTGGGATCCACTGTTGTCATTCTGTATTGCTCGTCTACCTTTACCCAGCCTCCTGTCAGCTTGACCCATTTGCACCAAAACAACGGGACCTTAAAAGTAGGTCCATAGTCAAGTTCCCATATCTCCTCTATATAACCATAATATGTGGTCTTTGACCCATTGTCATTTTTTGCATTAAAGCGGACACCGCTGTTTTGGTTGGTGCTCTTTTTATCTTGGGCAATCGTGTAAAATGTATTCACATTTATCCCGTACCCTTGGAAAGTCGATATAGTCAAAGATGGTGACCTGGACAACAAGTAAAGCTCATCTCCAAGAGTGTTGTTTTTTATGCTAGGTAGCAACCAACTGCTGAAAATCTTCATGTGTTCATCTCTAGTCTAGCTGTCATGCTTTCCAGGGTTGTTGGAGCGTACAATTTGCTTGTGTTCATCGATATAGGGAGCCGCTAAGATGGAATTAAGTAGAACTATGTAATGTGCTTCAGTGTAAGAATGCCCGTCCCTACATATTATTGATTTCCTTCCGAGAGTGTATTTTCCACTCGGTCTCCCCTCATGTCGCGATTGAGGAAGACCAATCGCCTTAAGGTCAGGAACAAAGTCAACACAAAACTCAATGACCTCCTCTATTCCATAGCCCTTGGAGATGCTTCCTTCTGGCCTAGCACGGTTACGAACATATTTATTTAACAGTCCCATGAACCTATAAAAGGGGAACATATTGTGTAGAAATACATGACCGAGAATGGAAATCTCTTCAACTAGGTGAACCAGGAGGTGCGTCATAATATTGAAGAGGGAAGGTGGGAACACCAACTCAAAACTGACAAGACATTGGACCACATCATTCTGAAACCATGGTAGATCTTCAGGATTGATTATATTCTGAGAGATTGCATTCAGAAATGCACATAGCTTCACAATGGGTACTCGAACATAATCTGGTAGAATCCCCCTAAATGCAATCAAAAGCAATTGCATCATAATCATGTGGTAGTCATGAGACTTCAGGTTATGGAACTTTTTCTCTGCCATATTTATTATTCCCTTTATATTCAACGAGAAGCCAGACAGGACCTTAATATTGCTCACGAATTCAAAAAAGATTTCCTTCTCTTGTTTGGTAAGAGCGTAGCTAGCATGACCTTGAAACCGTTCTGGATGCATGCCTTCTGGGTCTTTCACACGTTACTGGTCCTTCCATGCTTCCGGTGTATCTTTTGTCTTCCCATACACACCCAAGAAGCCTAGAAGGTTCACGCAAAGATTCTTTGTCACATGCATCACGTTGATTGTAGAGCGGATCTCTAGGAATTTCCAATAGGGTAGCTCCCAAAATATAGATTTCTTCTTCCACGTGGGTGCGTGTCTGTCAACATCCTTTAGAAGAGATTGTCCGCAAGGACCCTCTCCAAATGTTACTATTTGATCCAAATCCTTGACCATATCAAATACATCAGCACCAGTATGTTCCTTAAGCTTCTGCTGGTCACATGCCTGGCTATTGAAATGCTTGCCACTCTTTCTTAAGAGCTGATTGGCCAAAAGAAATCGATGATGCCCTGGATAAACATTCTTCTTACAATGTTCCAAATATATACTTTCAGTCTCATCTAAACAGTACGTGCATGCATTGTATCCCTTGTTAGTCTGTCCTGAAAGGTTACTAAGAGCAGGCTGATACGTTGCAAACGTATCTATAATTTTTGATGTTCCATGCTTGTTTCATATCTACTTTCTTATGTTTTGTCCACACTTTGGAGTATTTTTATACACTTTCTTGGACTAGCCTATTAACAAGATGCCATAGTGCCAGTTGCCTGTTTTCTGTTGTTTTTGGTTCCAGGAAAGTCAGAAAATAAATATTCTCGGAATTGGACGGGACAAAAGCTGACGAGAGTTTAACTCATCAATGCCCATTGTTATGGACTTGGGTTTTGGAGAAGGAGGGAGCGCTAGAGGCATCAGTCGGCTAGCAAACAAGCACAGAGGGACGCAGGTTTACCCAGGTTCAGGCCTCGTAGAGATCCCTACTCCTGCTTGTCTGCTCTTGGGATTAACGAAGGAATCGAAGATTACAAGGGTGCGTAGATGCAATCTGGCGAGAGTTGTGGAAACTAGGGTTGCGTGTGTCCTCCTCGCCGCCCCCTCCTAACCTTTATATAGATAGGCTAGGCCTTGGGTAGCAGGTCGAGTCGGTTATAGATTAGGGTTTTCCCTTTGAACTTTCTATCTTATGCTTCTTCTTGTCTCGCAAGCAACCGAGAATCCGTGGGCCACTCGAATTCTGTATTGGGCCTTGGCAACACCATGGGCTTCTGCTGTATCCAGGCCGTATATACCAAACTCGAGTACCTATAGGTTATACCTATGTCAGTAGCCCCCGAGTGTCTAGTGGAATCATGACTAAGACTTCTAGGGACTATCGAGTGCATGATTGAGTATTTTTTGAATGTTTAGTTCATGTCATAGGGATTGTTGATATGCGTGCCTGATTTAACCGATGTATCGGTATCAGTTAACTGCCTTAGGGCAAAACAACGCAATCTACTCAAACTCGAGTCCCCGGACTTGAATTCGAAAAAGTGCTGGCGTAATTCGACTCAGGCCACGGATGTCTTACATGAGTCGAATTCCAGTGTATAGGTGTGAGCACTCGACGCGTCCGTCAAGGCATGTTCATCGTACCTACAGGCATGGATATGTTTCTGGTAGTGTGCAGCAGATGCATTGCCAGGCCTTATTCAGGTCTTATCTTCACGTTGTAAGCACGGCATCCGAGTTTTTGTCATCGCGGAGATGATTCGGGTAACCCAGGAGATGCAGTCTCTTTGTAGGGATAGTATGAGGCAGAATCACCATAGCATTCAAGTGTGGATGTTATCAACACACAGTATGATATACAAATAATCATAGGGTGCGCGACCAGCACTCCCTCTGGGAGTAGCCCCCGAGTGCCTGGTTGAGTCGAAGACTCAGGCAGGGACTAAAGAACTTTTGTGACTGTTGCCGTCTTTTGTTGCTTGTTTCAGTCGAATTTGCTTCCGGCGCTCCCTATGGGAGTAACCCATGATCCATAATTGAATCGTAGATTCGAGTGGTGGGTGTGCTTTTAATGTTCATATTCCTGCATAAAACTGAATCTTATGGTGCGCGACCAGCGCTCCCTATGGGAGTAGCCCCCGAGTGCTTGGTGGGGTCGAAGACTCAAGAAAGGACTTAAAATAGTCAAAATCTTCTGATGCTCATCTTGCTGACATCAGTGCTAATGATGTGATGACCTTAGTTACCCGCGTGAGAGGCTTTGACGGGATGTGACGAGCGGTGGGTCCCACTTTCTGACTTCGATTTGACCGGGTGTGCATAATCTTCTGTTTTAACTGCGTCTCCTCGATTTCCGCGCGTAATGGAGATAGTGGGGGATGGTTCGTGTTTTGGCTTCTCCACGTGTCGATAGCGATGTGCGTCACGCGTCCAGTAGGGTTTCTGTTGGCCATTGGATGGCATCTGCAAGGGGGTTAAGTAGCAGCGCAGCTGCGGTAATTTTCCCATCTGCCCTTTCTCTGCTTGTGCTTCCATTGCCATTGCCGCTGCTCTCTGCTTCCTAGCGTTCGTCCTCTTCGTGGCACTGGACCAACTCCGTGTCTTTCTGAGCTACTTCCTCCACTCGCACCGCCATCGCAAGATGGGCAAGAAGAAGGGAGGCACCGCCACTGAGTCCACCGCCGCCATTGCCGCCGCCAAGAAGAAGGGCAGCTCCACCACTATGGGCACCAACATCGCTGGCGCTGGGAAGAAGAAGGTCGCGGGTACCCGCATCACCAATGGTGCATGGCGCGCATCCATCATCAAGTCCTCCGAGCTCCGTCTCCTGTGTCAAGATGGAGTTATGTCGCCCGTGGAGGATGAGTCGTGAGTGCCAGGTGGCGAGGTAATTCCTTGTCCTCCTGCTGGTTTCCAGGTGATGTTCCTTGCGTTCATCATTCGCGGTCTTTCTCTACCCCTGCATCCTTTCTTCAAGGGCCTCCTTTGCTTCTACCAGCTCCAGCTGCATCAGTTGTCCCCAAATTGTATTCTCCACATCGCCTGCTATATTACTCTTTGCGAGTGTTGGCTCGGAGTCAAGCCACACTTTGGACTCTTTAAGAGGATTTTTAAGTTGAAGCGCCAGTCAGCATCTGGTTCTATAGTCTACGACGTAGGAGGCTGCAGAATCCATGTCGACTCCTCCGTCACTTATTTCGATATCAAACTCATGGCGTCCGTCCAAGGGTGGAGAGACAAGTGGTTCTACATCCGCGATCAGAAGGCCGACGGAGAGCACTACGGACTCGTGCCCTTTGATCCCGCGACGCCGTGCAAAAGGAGGCGTTCATGGAAGAACGTAGTGATGCCTGGCGAGTCCGAGGATACGGAAGTGTTGTACAAGCGCATCTGTGACCTCGAGAGCTGCATGGGTAAAGAAGAGGGAGGCGCCGCCCTCATTCACACATGGTTCCGTCATTGTATCCAGCCTCTGCAGGCCAGAGTCCACCCCATGTTCCAATGGGCTGGTGCGGACGATGCCACTCGCGTATCTACCAATGGCATTTCTGCGGGTGAAGTAGATAAGAGGCTGCGACTGGTGACGAAGTATACTGCCAAGGAGGTTCTCCTTGGCGAACTAGTCGTGCCTCCCTTAGACGCCTCTAACCCTCCTCCTGAGGTAGAATTGTGCTACGAAGTAGCTTTCTTTGTCGATTGCCGTTAAGTTTTTGATGTATAATGAATTGTTTTCTGAATGCAAGATTGGAAGGTGTCTCCCAATTTGCCCCCTCTTCCTGAGGGGGTTATCCCTCGCGAAGTGGATGAGGAGGACGAGTCAAAATCGACCGTCCCACTTGAGGAGGAGGAGGAGGGAGCCCCCGAGTCCAGTGATCTGGACACTCGCAAGCGTTCTCGCAGCGAGGACTCGGATGCCTCGTCTCCGTCGACTCCAGAAGGCCCTTCTGTTGGTGCTGAGGAGACGATTCCCACCGTTCATGTGCGATTGATACGTCCAAAATGAATCTATAATTTTTGATGGTTTTATGCTAATAATATGCTTTTGATACTCTTTTTATATAAAGTTTATGATTTATTTGGACTAACCTACTAATAGTTGAAAAAGTGCACAATGTTCTTGTTTTACACTGTGATGTGTAGGAATTACCTAGAATACAAGTGGAAACCTTGTTGGAGTCAAATTGGGATTTTCCAGAAATCTGTCTCAAAACTCTTTTTGAAGATGGTCACGTTTCGGGTCGAAGACGGCGCCAAACGGAAAACTCTTCAACTACAAAGTTGTTGGAAATTTCACGACAAACGTTCTGGACATAACATTTAGCTGATTCCGAGTCGAGACGGGCCCAATAGGCCCGATTTACTGTAGCCCAAGATGGGGTGACGGGAATCCTAAAAGCTATATAAAGGAGGAAAACCTAATTCGTGCGAGACACCTTCACCGACGAATTTACAGCCACCAAAGCCACGTTTTCGCCTCCCCCATGGATCCCATCTCCATGGGGAAGGGCTCCCAAGAAGCCATGAAGGTGTTGGGTCTGCAGCATAGAAAACAAAAAATTTCCTACGGTGTGAACTACACGCCAAGATCTATCTACTAGGTACAAAGCAAACGGGTGGACATACATCCATAGAGAACCTACCCTCGAAGACAACGAGCTTTGTTAACAAGTAGGAACTCGTGGTTGATGTAGTCGTACACTTGCCGATCTAAAGATCGTGAGGAAGTCCGAGCGTCGCAATTCAGCAGCGCATCCGCACTCGCACACACGTTAAAGCCACCGGACAACCTCCACATCCTCGCTCCAGCGATCCAGCGGAAGCAGCAACTCCTTCCAGATGAAATGCCACCGGGAACATGTATCTCGCTAATCTGAGACCATGGGGGAATAATTCTAGAGGGGGAGAGAGATCCTTCACAAGGAGGTGTGTGGATGAAGGTGGGAATGGGTGGCCTTTTATAGGAGGAGGGGGGTGCCCCCTCTCTCCATGGCCGGCGCATGGGGGGTGACCCCTCACCTCCCCCATTCATGTGGTGGTAACTACTCCACATTAAAATGCCTCTTCACATTCCCTTTTAAAGTCTCCACTTTAAATGCATTAAGTTTCTCCAAATTTAATGCTCTATCATTTAATAAAACTCTTTTATTAAATTTATTCAGAATTTTGTTAATTACTTTAATTAACAAACATTCACATATAGCCCCTTGCAATATTTCAATATCACATGCAGAACCACTTTCTGCAATTTCACCCGAAACAATTTCCGGTTTCTATGGAAACAATTCCTGCGCTTTGCAGTTCTTTCCTCTGAAACATATGTGCTCCAAAATGGTGTCCGGTAACTCTTAAGTGTGCCACCCTACGGTTCGCGAATAATGCAGACATGATCGAGACCCTTCTCCGATCAATAATCAGCAGCGGGACCTGGAGATCCGTACTGACTCCTACACATTCAACGATGACTCCTGTGATCGTGAGAACCTTTAACGCTTGTAACTAAATCCCTTTGTCTCTCGATATATTACATGTCCGAGTTTCGATCATCGGTATCTCCATACCTAGTTTGATCTCTTTACCGACATGCACTCTTTTCTCGTTCCCGTGATATAACATTCTAGTGATCACATCACTTGCTTGCAAGCTATCCTAATGTGATATCATCGAGAGGGCCTGGAGTATATCTATCATCATCCGGATTGACAAATTCCACTCTTGATCCATGAGCCTCAACATAACACCTTCGTAGCACTGAACCCATCTTTATAGTCACCCTGTTACGGTGTGACGTTTGATGTTATCAAGATACTCTTCCGGTGTTAGCAATTAACATGATCTCATGGTCTAAGGATAAATATTACTTCGTATGATGTTATAGCAATATAAACATAATGACTTGATCGTAATGCTATACTTTAGATGAATGTTCATCACATCATTCCACCAATGGTGTGACCTTGTTATTAACAACATCCAATGTCCATGATCAGGAAACCTTGATCATCATGTTAATCAACAAGCTAGTCTATAAGAGAGGCATGACTAGGAACCCTTTTTGTTTATTAAACACACATGTATTGATGTTTCCTATCAATACAATTATAGCATGCAAAATAAACATCTATCATATACAAGGAATACATAATAACAACTTTATTATTGCCTCTCAGGGCATATTTCCTTCAGTCTCCCACTTGCACTAGAGACAATAATCTAGTTCACATAGTGATAAATCTAACACCCATGGAGTTCTGGTGTTGATCATGTTTTGCCCTAGGGAGTACTTTAGTCAACGGATCTGCTATATTCAGGTCCGTGTGCACTTTACAAATCTTTATATCTCCATCCTTGACATGCTCGCGGATGGAGTGAAACCGGCGCTTAATATGCATGGAATTCTTGTGAGACCTTGGTTCCTTTGCGTTGGCTATGGCTCCATTGTTGTCACAACAGATCACCATCGGATCCAACACACTGGGAACCACACCCAGTTCCGTTATGAACTCCTTCATCCAAACCGCTTCTGCTTGCTTCGAGCGACAACATATTCCGCCTTTGTTGTTGATCCAGCCACCACAGGTTGTTTGGAGCTCCTCCAACTAACTGCTGCTCCGTTCAAGAGGAATACGTATCCAGATTGAGAATTAGAGTCATCCGGATCAGTGTCAAAGCTAGCATCAACATAACACTTAGCGACTAGCTCTTCTTCACCTCCGTATACAAGAAACATATCCTTAATTCTTCTCAAGTACTTAAGGATATTCTTGACCATTATCCAGTGTTTCGAACCTGGATCAGATTGGTACCTACTAGTCAAACTAATAGCATGTTCCACATCCGGTCTTGTACATAGCATGGCATACATTATAGAGCCTATGGCTGAGGCATAGGGGATCTTATCCATTATCTCTCTTTCTTCCGCCGTAGCCGGACTTTGAGTCTTACTCAATGTCTTGCCTTGCAACATAGGTAAGAACCCCTTCTTACTTTCGTCCATATTAAACTTCTTTAATATCTTATCAAGGTATGTACTCTGCGATAGCCCAATTAGGCGTCTTGATCTATCTCTATAGATTTTAATGCCTAATATATATGAAGCTTCACCAAGGTCCTTCATCGAAAATTTGCTGTTTAGATAACTATTAACATTGTTTAAAAGATCTAAATCATTTCCAATCAATAATATGTCATCCACATATAATATCAGAAATGCCACATTGCTCCAACTCACTTTCTTGTAAATACAAGCCTCTCCATAAGTTTGGACAAATCCAAACTCTTTGATCACCTCATCAAAGCGGAGATTCCAACTTCGTGATGCTTGCTTCAGTCCATAGATGGATCACTGAAGTTTGCACACCTTATTAGCATCCTTAGGATCGACAAAACCCTTAGGTTGTATCATATACAACTCTTCTTCAATCTTACCATTGAGGAACGCAGTTTTGACATCCATCTGCCATATTTCATAATCGAAATATGCAGCAATTGCTAACATAATCCTAACCGACTTAAGCATCACTACGGGAGAGAATGCCTCATCATAGTCAACTCCTTGAATTTGTCGAAACCCCTTTGCGACAAGTCGAGCCTTATAGATGGTCACATTACCATCAGCATCAGTTTTTCTTTTGAAAATCCATTTATTCTCAACGTCCTTTCGGTCGTGAGGTAAGTCCACCAATGTCCAAACTTGGTTTTCATACATGGATTCCATCTTGGATTTCATGGCTTCTAGCCATTTGTTGGAATCCGGGCTCATCATCGCTTCTTCATACGTCGCAGGGTCATCCATTTCATCAACCATGAAATTCACAACAAGATTGTCGTATAGTTCAGGAGCTGCACGTGTCCTACTTGACCTGCGAGGTTCGGTAGTGTCCTCTTTCAGAGTTTCATGATCAATATCATTAGCTCTCTCTTCATTAGGTGAAGTCAACTCCGAAACAACTTCTGGAGCTGCGCTACTCGCCATTTCATGAAGAGAAGGTTCAATAACCTCTTCGAGTTCTACCTTCCGACTACTCACACCTTTCGCGAGAAACTCCTTCTCAAGAAAGGATCCATTTTTGGCAAAAAAGACCTTGCCCTCGGATCTGTGATAGAAGGTATACCCAATTGTTTCCTTAGGGTATCCTATGAAGACGCATTTTTCCGCTTTGGGTTCGAGTTTATCCAGTTGAAGTTTCTTACATAAACATCGCATCCCCAAACTTTAAGAAATGACAGCTTAGGTTTGTTTCCAAACAATAATTCATACGGTGTCTTTTCAACGGATTTAGATGGTGCCCTATTTAAAGTGAATGTAGTGGTTTCCAGTGCATAACCCCAAAATAGCGATGGCAAGTCGATCGGAGACATCATAGATCGAACCATATCCAATAAAGTACAATTACGACGTTCTGACACACCATTACGTTGTGGTGTTCCGGCAGGCGTGAGTTGTTAAACTATTCCACAGTCTTTCATATGTGTGCTAAACTCGTAACTAAGATACTCTCCGCCACGGTCGGACCGCAGAAATATGATCTTTCTGTTACGATGATTTTCCACTTCATTCTGAAATTCTTTGAACTTTTCAAAAGTTCTAGACTTGTGTTTCATCAAATAGATATACCCATATCTACTCAAATCATCCGTGAAAGTAACAAAATAATGATATCCACCTCGCGCCGACACACTCATTGGTCCACACACATCAGTATGTATGATTTCCAATAGATCTGTCGCCCGTTCCATTGAACCGGAAAACGGTGTTCTAGTCATCTTGCCCATAAGACATGGCTCACATGTATCAAATGATTCAAAATCAAGTGATTCCAAAAGTCCATCAGAATGGAGTTTCTTCATGCGTTTAACGCCAATATGACCTAGACGTCAGTGCCACATATATGTAGATATATCATTATCAAGTTTAATCCTTTTAGCATCAACATTATGAATATGCGTAATACTACTATCGAGATCCAACAGAAATAAACCATTCAACATAGGTGCATGACCATAAAAGATATTATTCATATAAATCGAACAACCATTGTTTTCAGACTTAAATGAATAACCACTTTGCATCAAACACGATCCGGATACAATGTTCATGCTCAGTGCAGGCACCAAATAACAATTATTTAGGTTTATAACTAATCCTGATGGCATATGGAGAGGCGGCGTTCTGACGGCGATCACATCAACTCTTGATCCATTGCCGACCCGCATCGAGACCTCATCCCTTGCTAGTTGTCGTTTGTTTCGCAGCCCCTGAACCGAGTTACATATATTAGCAACCAATCCGTATCAAATACCCGGTGCTACTGCGAGTACTAGTCAAGTACACATCAATAACATGTATATCACATATACCTTTGTTTGCCTTGCGGACTTCTTGTCGCCAAATACTTGGGCGATTGCTTCTAATGGCTACTCCCTTGCAATAGTAGCACTTTCGATTATGGGACTTAGGGCCAGCTCGGGGTTTCTTTTCAGGCGTAGCGGACTTGCCACCCTTCTTTCCCTTGTGCTTGCCTTTCTTGTCCTTCTTGAAACGGTGGTCCTATTGATCATCAACACTTGATGTTCTTTCCTAATCTCCACTTCTGCGTCTTAAGCATTGTGAAGGTCGGGAAGAGACTTCTTCATGCCCTGCATATTATAGTTCATCACGAAGCTCTTGTAGCTAAGTGGCAGAGATTGGAGAACACGATGTATGCCTAAGTCAATGGGAATCGTTATTCCCAAGGACACAAGCTTATCGGTGTACCCAGACATTTTGAGTACGTGCTCACTAACGGAGCTGTTTTCCTCCATCATGCAGCTAAAGAACTTTTCTGTAGCATTATAACTCTCTCTGACGCATGGGTATCGAAAATCATTTTCAATTCTCCCATGGTATCAAAGGCATTGCCATTTTCGAAACGTTTTCGAAGTTCTGGCTCTAGCCCATACAGTATGCCGCAATGAACTAAGTTGTGGTCCTCCTGACGAGTTATATAGACGTTCTTTTCCTCGTCAGGGGCATCAGGAGCTGGTGGGGGGCCTAGCAGCGCATCTAGCACATATTGCTTTTGTGTAGCAGTGAGGAGATACCTCAAATTCATAGCCCAGTTGGTGAAGTTGCTACCATTCGCAGCAAGTTTCTCTTTCTCCATGAACACATTGAAATTAAAAGCAGGTGGTGCCATCTACAACAGAATTTGTAAAGTATATTTAGACTAATTTTATGATAGATTGAGTTCAACTAATCCAAATTACTAATGAACTCCCACTCAAAAACGACATCCCTCGTGTCCTTTTGGTGATTACATGAACCAAATCCACTACACCAAGTCCGATCACCACGTGAGTCGGTGTAGCTTCAAAGGCGAGCATCTATATGGGCATCATATCAACTATATGACTCATGCTTAACCTTTCGGTCCGTGTTCCGAGGCCATGTCTGTACATGCTAGGCACGTCAAGTAAGAACCTTAGTATTTGTGTGTGTAAAACTTCTTACACCCGTTGTATGAAAGCGTAGAGTTGAAAACACCCGATCATCACGTGATGCCTCAAAACACGATCCACAAAACGGTGCATACTTAAGGAAGAACACATTTTATCTTGATATCTAAATGAGGGATCATCTTATAATGCTACCAAAGCAGCAAACTAGCAATATAAGATGCTAACATCTAATGTGTGAAGTGAGGTGATATGGTCCATGCATTTGATCTCTATCATTTGCATCATGGTATGATCTCTATCATTCCTTTGTGTGTAAGGCCAAGGTCTATGGAACTTACACGTTAAGTGAGTTGTAAGAGTATCTATTATACATCTACTTACAACAATACCATATCAAAACACTAGCCCAGCGACGATCTAAACTAGACGCCTCTAATTTATCAATTGCAAGTTTTACGTGGCTTAGGGATTTCGGAGATAGAACCTGTCTAACCTACGAACATGAACCACAACGAGGATAACCAAGTTATTAGAAACTCGTTTTAAATCAGATATTGACTATAGTAGGAGAGACAGACACCCGCCAGCCACTTATGCAAAACAAGTTGCATGTCAGTCGTGGAACCGGTCTCATGTACGATGACATGTAAGGTTGGTCCAGGCCGCTTCATCCCACTATGCCACCAATATCCAAACTACATAGAAGATGCAATAACATGATCATCATCGCCCACATATAAACATATGTGTACTACCCGTGCAAAGCACCTACGCATAGATCAGGCTCTGATACCACTGTTGGGTCCGCAGAATAGAAAACAAAAAAATTCCTATGGTGTGAACTACACGCCAAGATCTATCTACTAGGTACAAAGCAAACGGGTGGACATACATCCATAGAGAACTTACCCTCGAAGACAACGAGCTTTGTTAACGAGTAGGAACTCGTGGTTGATGTAGTCGTACACTTGCCGATCTCAAGATCGTGAGGAAGTTCGAGCTCCGCAACTCAGCAGCGCATCCACACTCGCACACACGTTCAATCCACCGGACAACCTCCACCTCCTTGCTCCAGCGATCCAGCGGAAGAAGCAACTCCTTCCAGACGAAATGCCACCGGGAACATGTATCTCGCTAATCCGAGACCATGGGGGAATAATTCTAGAGGGGGAGAGAGATCCTTCACAAGGAGGTGTGTGGATGAAGGAGGGAATGGGTGGCCTTTTATAGGAGGAGGGGTGCCCCCTCTCTCCATGGCCGGCGCATGGGGGGTGGCCCCTCACCTCCCCCATTCATGTGGTGGTAACTCCTCCACATTAAAATGCCTCTTCACATTCCCTTTTAAAGTCTCCACTTTAAATGCATTAAGTTTCTCCAAATTTAATGCTCTCTCATTTAATAAAACTCTTTTATTAAATTTATTCAGAATTTTGTTAATTACTTTAATTAACAAACATTCACATATATCCCCTTGCAATATTTCAATATCACATGCAGAACCACCTTCTGCAATTTCACCCGAAACAATTTCCGGTTTCCATTGAAATAATTCATGCGCTTTGCAATTCTTTCGTCTAAAACATATGTGCTCCAAAATGGTGTCCGGTAACTCTTAAGTGTGCCACCCTACGGTTCGCGAATAATGCAGACATGATCGAGACCCTTCTCCGATCAATAATCAGCAGCGGGACCTGGAGATCTGTACTGACTCCTACACATTCAACGATGACTCCTGTGATCGTGAGAACCTTTAACGCTTGTAACTAAATCCCTTTGTCTCTCGATATATTACATGTCCGAGATTCGATCATCGGTATCTCCATACCTAGTTTGATCTCGTTACCGACATGCACTCTTTTCTCGTTCCCGTGATATAACATTCTAGTGATCACATCACTTGCTTGCAAGTTATCCTAATGTGATATCACCGAGAGGGCCCAGAGTATATCTATCTGTCATCTGGATTGACAAATTACACTCTTGATCCATGAGACTCAACATAACACCTTCATAGCACTGAACCCATCTTTATAGTCACCCTGTTACGGTGTGACGTTTGATGTTATCAAGATACTCTTCCGGTGTTAGCAATTAACATGATCTCATGGTCTAAGGATAAAGATTACTTCGTATGATGTTATAGCAATATAAACATAATGACTTGATCGTAATGCTATACTTCGGATGAATGTTCATCACATCATTCTACCAATGGTGTGACCTTGTTATTAACAACATCCAATGTCCATGATCAGAAAACCTTGATCATCCTATTAATCAACAAGCTAGTCTATAAGAGAGGCATGACTAGGAACCCTTTTTGTTTTTTAAACACACATGTATTGATGTTTACTATCAATACAATTATAGCATGCAAAATAAACATCTATCATATACAAGGAATACATAATAACAACTTTATTATTGCCTCTCAGGGCATATTTCCTTCAGAAGGAAGGGTGCTAAGGGGCGGTGCTCCCCTGTGATACCGACGGCGGGGAAGAAGTCCTCCGTGCCGGCACCGCCGCCGCTGCCTCTTCACCATCTTCACCGCCATCTCCATTGACTCCACCACCATCTCCATCGCAATTGTTGATTCCCATGATGATGAGGGAGTAGTTCTTCCTCAAGGCTAAGGGTTCTACCAGTAGCTATGTGTTAATCTCTCTCTCTCTATGCATGATCATATTGTGATCATGAGCATTGTAATCAAGTAGATCTACCTTGCTACTCAAGTGCTTTAATAGATCTATGCTCTCCCCATGTGTCTGAAAGTGACAGCGTGCACGACATGGTGGCACTTAGGCTAGAGATTACAAATACTTCTTATGAGTTATATTTGGAGTTGGATGTCTCTATAAAATTGTGGTGTTTGTTCGAACCATCTAGTGATCAAGGTGATAGTGTGGCGTTATCTAGATGGGGAAAGCGAACTTTGAGGAGTGATGTTATAGCCCTATCATGGATTAGAGTGTCCAACCGGAGAGTAATTTAGAGTAGTATCATGAAGGTAATATATTTATATCAGAGTGTTCAGTGGTGAAAGTATGATCCCTGGGCCTTGTTTCTAAGCATTGAAACACCGTTTGCAACTAGATCTGTTACATGTTTGCTTGCTTCCATCTTTATTTCAGATTGCCGTTAGTCTCTTCCATGTCATCAAGCTATTTTTCTAGCACTGTTGTCTTTTATCCATACCACTTGTATTTCACTATGTCTTCGCCGAACTAGTGCACCTATACACTTGACAAGTGTATTGGGTGTGTTGGGACACAAGAGACTTATTGTATCTTAATTGCAGGGTTGCTTGAGAGGGATACCTTTGACCACTTCCTCCCTGAGTTCGATAAACCTTGGGTAATCCACTTAAGGGAAAACTTGATGCTGTTCTACAAACCTCTGCACTTGGAGGTCCAACAACTGTCTACAAGAATAAAAGTGCATAGACATCAAGCTATTTTCTGGCGCCATTGCCGGGGAGGTAAGGTAAAAGGTACTCACATCCTCCGGTGTGAGTGCTCGAAGTTATTTCCTTTAGATTCTGCAATTTTATCTTTTTGTTTTTTGTTTTTACTTTCACTAGTTAGGCTTAATGGAAAACAACAAAAAAATTAGAGAGCTTTATAGTATTTATCTTGAGTTAGGACATGAAGTGTTTGAAGAGAAAATTAAAAAACCTATGGAACTTTATTTGCATGCTAATAGAAATGTTGTTAGTATGAATTCTTTGGACACCATTATTGCTAATGCTATGGAAAAGTCTAAGCTTGGGGAAGCTAGTTTAGATGAGCATGATATTTTTAGTCCCCCAAGCACGGAGGAGAAAATTTACTTTGATGATACTATGCCTCCAATATATGATGATTATAACGATGAATATGATATTCTCAGTCCACCTACTATTGAGTAGAAAATTAATTATGATTACAATATGCCTCCTATATTTGATGATTATGGTGATGAGAATAATAATGATAGCTATTTTGTTGATTTTGCTCCCACTACAATTAATAAGAATGACTATGTTTATGTGGAGTGTATTAATTCTTTTATGCATGTGGCTCATGATATGAATGTTTTATGTGATAGTTATATTGTTAATTTTATTTATGATGCTACTGAAAGTTATTATGAGAGAGGGAAACATGGTTTTATGCATCTCAATAATATTAAGTTTCCCCTCTTTATGTTGAAAGTCTTGAAGTTGCACGTGTTTTGCTTTACTATGCTTGTTGCTTTGTGCTTTCATGACTTGTTTATTTACAAGATTCCTATGCATAGGAAGTGGGTTAGACTTAAGTGTTCTTTGAATTTGCTTCTTGATGCTCTCTTTTACTTCAATTCATATTTCTTTTGTGAGCATCTTTTCAAACTATCATGCCTAACTTAAACACGTTAAAGAAAAGTACTTATTGGGAGATAACCCAAAAATTTTAGATGTGTATTGGAAGTTATTATCTCTGTAATAACCGCTCCTTATCCTTTTTATTTGGTTTTTGTGCCAATAGTAACCTCTAATGAGAGATAAGTAATGCTTGGGAAAGTTGTTGTCCCGAAACAGATTTTTGTGCTTCACTGTAAAAATCCGTGTAACATCTCTGTACTTTTTTTTGAGGCGTAAATTTTTGTGCTTCTGCCCCAGTTTGTGTGCTAACTTTCGTTAGTTCAACACTTTTTGATTTGAGCAACATAAGGTCTTCGAAAAAATTATTTTTTACCTGCTGGTCTGTTTTGACAGATTTCTGCCATTATTTGCATTTGCTTCTTGTTGATTCCTTTTTGAGTTTTCTTTGGGGAATTGAGCTTTTTGAGAGAAGTTCTATAGTAGCTTGTGTTTTAATGGAAGTTTTATTGGTGTTGAAACTTAATCGAAAGACTTATTATCTTGAGTGTACTAATGTTGCTAATAAAGATTGTGTGAAGTTTTGTATGAAGGAAAAATTCCAGGTGTATGGAGAGAATGATGTAATGAGATGAAGAATATACTAAAGCTCAAGATTGGGGATGCCACCCCGTGTCACCCCAAGAAATATTCAAGAGGTACAAGCGTCAAAGCTTGGGGATGCCCAAGGTATCCCCTTCTTCATCAATAAAAATCCCAGGTTTCTTCCAAACACTTCATTTTTATTGTTTCGTGCACAGTTGTTTTATTCTTGGAGCGTCTTCTTTTTTATTTTCATTTTTGGTTTTAGTTTTCTTGGTTTTCTTAGTTTTCTGAATACATTGGTTGGACCCCCTCTTTCATACATTGGTTTTCAAATAGTTTGGTTTGGATTGGAAAAGAGTAGGAAAAGTTCATGCTTAAGTGGTAAAAGGAGCTTGTTTTTGACTGCGGCCTATGCTTTGTCATGCCATGCTTGATATTTTTTTGGCTTTATGCTTAGTGATCTTTGCTATAGCATGACATGTTATAAAAAATTGAGATTGCTTAATGTGCCTTTGAAGAATCATGCGTTGTTTTAGCATATTAAAGCATAATATTGTGGTATTGTCCTTTGATGCTTTATTTGGGTTGACTTGGCGCATGCTCACACCATGTTATCACTATCCCAAGTCACCATAGCCTTTATGATCCTTTATTTTTCGACTTGTAATATCACTTTATGCTTTAATTAATGATGTTTTCTCACTTTGCATGATTATGGCCATTATTGCTCTCTTAGTTGGTTGCTCCTAGTCTTTTGCTAGCCTCCATAACCAAGTATGAGTTCCACTCATGCATCCAACTCCTAAAACCAAGTTATTCCAAAGAGTCCACCATACCTACCTATTAGCATTTGCTATTCCAAGTGTATTCATGTTTTTATCTACCTTCCGAATTAAACTTGTTATGACAAAACTAGTGATTAAAGCTCTCACGAACTTGATGGCACACTTTACTTTTCTTGCCCCTAATAAACTTGAACCATTGTGTCATCTATGTTGTATATGCTTGCACTAATACGTTGGGAATTAGCAGAACCATGCTGTCATGGGGAACGCTTTCAACATTGCACATGTACATTGTTCCTAGTTGATATCATGCTCTTTTGTCTATGGATGTCGTCGGTGTGAAATGAAAGGGGAGCTTGTAAGTCCATGGAGTTATGTATATGTGTTAGAGAAACGCCTGGGCCGCTAGTCTAATCCAAGCTGTCATGGTGGAAACCTGCAGCGTAACCATAATGAGCTGTCTATGAAGCATTCTTCTTATACAAAAAGAGTCAGATACTGAGAAAAAAAGAAAAAGAAAAAAAAGAGATATGAGAAAAGAGGAAAGAGAGAAAAAGCACCATTTTCCCATGGTAAATAAGAAGATTGCTGAGATGCTCATTGTCTGCTTGCCTTGTCATTTTGATATGGGGATTCTTCTTATCATCTGGCAAGGGGTACCCCGTTGGCGGTTCTCTATGATACACATGTACTTACTATGACAAGAACTTACCGGTAACTAAACTTGAGTAGCATGAGGAGCGGCCCTAGTATTCAAAGGACATGAGATTTCCAACTTATACTTTGTCAAGCATATACTCCATATTTGTTCACTTTAACCTTAATCACTTCAAGATGCTTATGATAGGGGCAATGAGAGCTGAAAGCTAATAAGTACCATAATTTTTGGAAGCTCTTTTTGAGACTTGAATCCCTGCTTCCTTCTATGAAGGCCTTTCTTTTACTTTTACGTTGAGTCTCCATATTCTATCTTTATGCACCTATTGAGAGAGCATAGTGGCCATTCTTAGTTTAATGTGTATTGTCCCAAAACTTGTTGATTGATTCACAACTTTGATATTGCTTGTTCTTGAACTATTTGTATCTAGTCACCCTTATGAACTTTGAAGGTGTCCTATGCATTTATGTTTTGCTACACTATGAGGGACAAGCTGAATACCATTCTCATTATGCTTTCTTTATGTGAAACAAACAAACGTCTTTCAAAAGCATTGTTATTCATGAATATTTTATTCATGTCTTTTCATGCTACAACATAGTTGCTATGTCTTATTGTTAGAACTATATCTTTCATGCTCATGTTTAGAGTACTTTGATCCCAGCTATCAATGCTTTTACAATAATGATGATCAAGATTGTGCTAGCTGCATGTCACCTCAAAAATTATATTGTTTTTATCGTTTACCTACTCGAGGACGAGCGGGAACTAAGCTTGGGGATGTTGATACGTCCATAACGTATCTATAATTTTTGATGGTTTTATGCTAATAATATGCTTTTGATACTCTTTTTTATATAAAGTTTATGACTTATTTGGACTAACCAACTAATAGTTGCAAAAGTGCACAATGTTCTTGTTTTACACTTTTATGTGTAGGAATTACCAAGAATACAAGTGGAAACCTTGTTGGAGTCAAATTGGGATTTTCCAGAAATCTGTCTCAGAACTCTTTTCGAAGATGGTCACATTTCGGATCGAAGACGGCGTCAAACGGAAAACTCTTCAACTACAAAGTTGTTGGAAATTTCGCGACAAATGTTTTGGACATAAAATTTAGCTGATTCCGAAAAGCTATATAAAGGTAGGAAAACCTAATTCGTGGGAGACAACTCCACCCACGAATTTGCAGCCACCAAAGCCACGTTTTTGCCTCCCCCATGGATCCCATGTCCATGGGGAAGGGCTCCCAAGAAGCCATGAAGGAAGGGTGCTAAGGGGCGATGCTCCCCTATGATACCGGTGGTGGGGAAGGAGTCCTCCGCGCCGGCGCCGCCGCTGCCTCTTCACCATCTTCACCGCCATCTCCATCGACTCCACCACCATCTCCATCGCCATTGTAGATTCCCATGATGATGAGGGAGTAGTTCTTCCTCGAGGCTAAGGGTTCTACTAGTAGCTATGTGTTAATCTCTCTCTATGCATGATCATATTGTGATCATGAGCTTTGTAATCAAGTAGATCTACCTTGCTACTCAAGTGCTTTAATAGATCTCTGCTCTCCCCATGTGTCTGAAAGTGACAGCATGCACACCATGGTGGCACTTATGCTAGAGATTACAAATACTTGTTATGAGTTATATTTGGAGTTGGATGTCTCTATGAAATTGTCGTGTTTGTTCGAACCATCTAGTGATCAAGGTGACAGTGTGGGGTTATCTAGATGGGGAAAGCGAACTTTGAGGAGTGCTGTTATAGCCCTACCATGGATTAGAGTGTCCAACCGGAGAGTAGTTTAGAGTAGTATCATGAAGATAATATATTTATATGAGAGTGTTCACTAGTGAAAGTATGATCCCTAGGCCTTGTTTCTAAGCATTGAAACACCGTTTGCAACTAGATATGTTACATGTTTGCTTGCTTCCATCTTTATTTCAGATTGCCTTTAGTCTCTTCCACGCCATCAAGCTGTTTTCTAGCACTGTTGTCTTTTATCCATACCACTTGTATTTCACTATCTCTTCGCCGAACTAGTGCACCTATACACCTGACAAGTGTATTGGGTGTGTTGGGGACACAAGAGACTTCTTGTATCTTGATTGCAGGGTTGCTTGAGAGGGATACCTTTGACCACTTCCTCCCTGAGTTCGATAAACCTTGGGTAATCCACTTAAGGGAAAACTTGCTGCTGTTCTACAAACCTCTGCACTTGGAGGCTCAACAACTATCTACAAGAATAAAAGTGCATATACATCAGCGATCCATGGCTCCTCCTCCCCGGAAGAAGCTTCGACTGCCAAAGGAATCGTCAGAGTCGGAGGAGCAGTCCTTCGATCTTGATAGATTTGACTGGTAAGTTCTGTGTTTGCGACCTCGTTTTGGTTTCTTCCTTGAGTTGCCCTCTTTCCTGAAGCTTTCTTTGTATTTGTGTATCAGTCAAGCGGGGACATCGTCTACTAACGACGTCCAATTTGTGAAGGAGTCCGGAGTCGCGGACTCCAAGTCCAAGAAGGTGGCTTCACGGTCTCCTTCTCCTCCATTGGCGGCCCACTCCGGGCTCAATTCATCGAGTTCCCCGCATGCTGGGGAACATCAGATGGTTACCCGGATGACTGTGCAACAGCCTTCTTCGGAGTCTGTGGAGGATCATGTAGGTATTTTGTAGTTGGCAGTCGAATTTATTCTTGGCGTGCTTTACTTGAACTTTTAATGTCTTTGATGCAGCTCATCGTGAAGGAAGCCGCCCGCCTAGCGGAGCAGGTCCTTAACATGGGTAGACAACATGCACGATTGGACAATCGCCATCGATTGTCGAAAGTGAGTCTTGACTTCGTCTTTGTCTTTTGCGAATATTATTGATTCGATTTGGTGACACTCCCTGTATGTTGCAGCTGAGCATAATGAATTACTTCGCCATGTTGTTGCATTGGAGAAGACGCTGGCCGCGGCGACAAAGAATCGCAACGAGGCGGTCGCAGCTTTGGAGGAGTCGCAAAAGCGAGAGCGGATCTCCTTGCCTCCACTGCTGAGAGGGAGAAGTTGTTCGAGGAGTAGCTTCTCTCGATTGCCAAGTCCCTCTCAGGTATTTCTTTTCATCTGGATATGCCTTGCTCTTCTGTACTTTGACGTGTGGTTGTTATACTAATGCTTTTGTGTATGTAGATGCCAGCGGCTTGAGCTTTGATGCCCAATCTCTATGCCACACGGATACTTTGGCTGCTTCCATCGCCGCAGTCGAGGACCATAGTGTATCCCTCCAGGAGACGCTGGGGAAGGCCAAGCATGTGCTCAGTCGCATCCGTGAGGACTTAACTCCCAAGGCCGGACTGATCGACAACCTCGGCGACTTGGTGGAGTCTCTGGCTGGAGGAATCTCTGCTGACTTCAAGAACTCGCAGCGCTCCATCGACGCCACCATGGAACTCACAATGGTGCAGGCCCATGGTGTGGAGATGGATCCTGCCGCTATCTCTGAGGCGATGCCTGTTGACGCTGGAGGCCAACAGGTAGTGTTTGCTCCCTTTGCTGGTAAATGCAAAAATTACGGTCCCCAGCTTATCGAGACACTCGCCAAGTACTCCGAGGAGTGGCGTCAAGCGAAAGCTGCGAAGGCTGCGGCATCTGGGGGTACCACCGGCAAGCCCGTGGCATCAGAAACTGCCACGGAGGCGATGAAGGCCCCGAGGCCGAAGTCGAAGTCGAAGAAGCACACTGCTCCTTAGTTTTTATATGTAATAGCTCTAGTGTTTGACCTTTTGTGTCTGTGAAACAATGCTTTTATGGGGGCACCCCTGTCAAGACTTTGATATGTTTGAATGCATCCAAGCCTTTCGTCAGTGTATCTTCAGCCTCTTATTTTGCTTTTGTTTGGTTCGTGATAGGGTACCTCGAGTGGTCCTTCGAGTGATCCTTGTGATCCATCACCCACTGATGAGACCTTGGCGCAGCCGCGTTCAAGGGTGGACGAGTTGTCCCTACTTTCGCGACTGCATGATCGCGTTAAGTAGCTGGAACGTGAGTTGCCCATCCTCCGCGGTAGCGCGGATGTATGGAAGTCGAGGGCTGAGAAGTCTGCCGCCCGAGAGCGGTATCTATTGGAGGAGGTGACACGTCTGGGCGATCAGTTTAAGTGTTAGCTTCCTGCCCTCTTATCTTTTCTTGTAGTCAATCGCGGCAGTTCCTCTGTCTTCATATTGTGCCTTTTTTTGCTTGGTGTAGTTGTCAGTGCTCGTCATCCGCAGGATGAGAAAGACAGAATCGCCATTCAAATGAATGACCTAACCCAAGAACAGCTTCAGGCGAGTGGGTATTTTTGGGTGGACCATGATCGTGCGATCACACTTGCGACCCTGCAGGATCGTGCTTCTCGAGTACTCCTCTTTCTGAAGAAGGCGCAGTCGTGCCTGAGGAATATCTATCAGACGATATTTCCATTGGACGTCGTCCCTTCGAGCATGTTGGCTCTCCTGGCTAAGTTCCAGGATTTGAGTGCAATTCGTGAGCGCGTGCGGCAGCAGTTAGTGGCTGGTGCCAAGGCTACTTTGTCACTAGTGCGATTGCATAGGCCTAATGTAGACGTTGCAACTGTTGCTGCTGGACCGCCGACCCCACCGGAAGGTTCGACCTAGAACATGGTTCCACATTACCAGGCGGTGGATCGTCCATCAGAAGAAATTGTTGACTTCTTTGAGGAACAAACAAACGTTCTTCTGCTGCAGCAGTAGTTTAACATGTATCTTGCACATAAGTGTACCAGTGTTGTAAAGTTCGTATGGATATACTAGATGTAATTAATTTGTATTGATATGTAAAGAGGTTGTTAGCTTATATGTTTTGCGAGTGTATTTGTACTCTGCAGTTCCTTTTTGTTAGCCTGACTTGTTTTATCTCAGCACCTTGCCAACCTGTTAGGTGCGTTGCAACTGGGTTGGTGTTTTATCAAGGGTTCGATTGGTGTTGTGTCAGCTACTCGGGATACTACGATTTGTTTGTAGAATGAAGATGTAAAGGGTGGCGTAGCCCCCGAGTGATAAGATTGGAAGAAAAATGAGGGAAAACACAGAGTTTCGAGACACTTAGCTTTATTTATTCACAGAACAGTACGAGGTACAATGTGTGGCTAAGTAGCCTGGCTGAATAGCCTTATTTGTAATGTAAGAAAAAAATGACTAGGGGTAGAAGCGACGCAGCTGCGCGACGTTCCAGGGGTTGGAGTATGCGACTCCAGTCCCAAAATCTTTAAGGCGATAGGCGCCACCTGGGATTACTTCTGTAATCATGTATGGTCCCTCCCAAGGGGACTCGAGCTTGAGGTGCCCTTGCTGCTTCAGTCGCAGGACAAGGTCTCCTTCGACGAAGGATCTGGGGCATAGCCTTCTGCTATGTAGTTGCGCAGGTTCTGCTGGTAGATCATCGATCTTTCTGTTGCGATGTCCGTGCCTCGTCAAAGAGATCGACGGAGTCTTCGAGTGTGAGTGTTGACTCCTGCTCGTTGTACGCGACCACCCGTGGGGCTTTAAAGTGTATTTCTGCGGGTAGCACTGCTTCAGCACCGTGCACCATGAAGAATGGGGTATATCCCGTGGCGATGTTTGGGGTTGTGCGTAGGCTCCAAAGTACGGAATGCAGCTCGTCTGGCCAACATCCGGCGGCTTGCTCGAGTGGCCGGAGGAGTCGCTTCTTGATTCCACCGCAGACGAGGCCGTTGGCCTTTTCGACTTGACCGTTGGTATGTGGATGAGCTACGGAGGCATAGCTTATGTTGATTCCCAGGTTTTCGCAGAAACCCTGGAACTCCTTAGAGGTGAAGTTCGTTCCATTGTCCGTGATGATGCTATGTGGCACTCCGAAGCGATAGACAATGGACTCGAAGAACTTGACAGCACTGGCCCCTGACTAGTTTTTCACCGGCATGGCCTCTATCCAGTTGGTGAATTTGTCGACTGCGACCAGGAGTTAGACGTAACCCCTCGTGAGGACTTTGGGAGCATGCCGACCATGTCGAGTCCCCATTGCACAAAGGGCCAAGCCAATGGTATTGGCCGGAGTTCCGCGCTAGGTGCATGCGGTTTGTCCACGAATCGCCGGCAAGCATTGCAACGCTGGACGATGTCCTTGGCGTCGCGCATGGTCGTGGGCTAGTAGAATCCAGCTTGTAGAGCTTTGGCGACTAGGTGCGACTGCCAGCATGGTGCCCGCAAGTTCCTTCATGGATGTTGATAAGGACGGTCCTTCCGTCCATGTTGAAGACGCACCATTGGAGTACTCCTGTGATGCTGCGCTTGTATAGTTCGTCATTGATGACGGCGAATGCCTTGGATCGCCGCGCAATGTGTCGCGCGTCAGTCGGGTCATCCAGCAGCCTCTTGCTGAGAAGATATGTGATGTAGGGTTGAGTCCAAGATGGCTCGATCATCATTACACACATTGGTCCCCCGAGTCTTGTGTCAAGATCCAGGTCATCGGCTGCCATTGGCTCATTGGGTGGCGTAGCCCCCGAGTCCATTGTTGCGCTTGTTTTCTTCTCTGTGGCCTTTGGCTTGATGGATCGTTCGCAGATACGCTCGAGAAATACCCCAGGTGGTATAGGGGCGCAGGTGGAGCCAATGTTGGCGAGTGCGTCCACCTCTTCATTGCTTTCGCGGCCTACGTGCCGCAGTTCACAACCGTTGAAGTCCCCTTCGAGTGTGTCTTAGAGGTCGCGGTAGGCGATCATGTTGTCGTTCAGCGTGTCGCACTCGTGCATCATTTGGTTGACCACCAGTTTGGAGTCGCCATAGATGATGAGCCTCTTGGCGCCGCAGGCTTTCGCCATCCGCATCCCGTGCAGCAGGGCCTCATATTCAGCTTCATTGTTGGAGGCAGTGAACTGCACTCGCAGAATGTATTTTAGCTTATCTCCCTGGGGCGATGTCAGTATGACACCTGCGCCAGCCCCGTCCTTTCGTTTGGATCCATCGAAGTGCATTGTCTAGAGGTAAGACATATCTGGCTTTTCGGGGAGCTGGTTCTCCATCCAGTGCACGAGGAAATCAGGGAGGACTTGCGACTTGATCGCGTCGTGCTTTTCGTATGTAATGTCTCGTGGAGACAGCTCGATTCCCCAAAGCGCGACTCGTCGGGTGCCTTTGAGGTTGTTGAGGATATGCCCAAGCGAGGCATCGTTGACAACCACGATTGGGTGCTCCTGGAAGTAGTGGCGTAGTTGGCTGGCTGTCATGAAGACGTTGTATGCCAGCTTCTGGTAGTGCGGGTACTGCTCCTTTGTTGGTGTGAGCACCTCGCTGAGGTAGTAGACTGGGCGCTGCACCCCGTGGACCTTTTTTTCCTCGGCTCGTTCCACCACGAGCACCGTAGTGACCACCTGGTTGGTGGCGGAGATGTATAGCAACAATGGTTCTTTTTCGCGTGGAGTCACCAGTACTGGCGAGGTAGATAGTAGACGCTTGAGGTCTTCGAATGCTTCCTGTGCCTCATCGGTCCACTCAAACTTGTCAGTTTTGCGGAGAAGTTGGTAGAAAGGCAGTGCCTTTTCGCCCATCCGACTGATGAATTGACTGAGCGCCGCGATTCGCCCAGCTAGCTGTTGGATGCCTCTTACGTTCTTCGGCTTCTCCATGGCTAGTATGGCTTTTATTTTCTTCGGGTTCACCTCAATCCCCCTCACGGAGATGAGATACCTGAGTAGTTGCCCATATGGTACGCCAAAGGTGCATTTGTCCGGATTGAGTTTGATCTGGTAGCGGTCGAGGTTGGCGAAGGCCTCGCGTAAATCGTCGATTAGCGAGGCTTCCTCTTAGGTTTTGATGACGATGTCGTCAACATAGACTTGGATGTTGCGACCAAGTTGATTCTTGAGGCAAGCCTGCATGCACCGCTGATAGGTGGCTCCTGCGTTTTTGAGCCTGAAGGGCATTGTGTTGTAGCAGAACACACCAAAAGGCGTTGTAAACACCGTTTTCTCTTGGTCTTCCTCCTTCATTCGAATCTGATTGTAGCATGAGTAGGCGTCGAGGAAGCAGAGACGCTCACATCCCGCGGTGGAGTCGATGATTTGGTCGATTCGCGGCAGCGGGAAGTGATCCTTTGGGCAGTGCTTATTCAGGGAGGTGAAGTCCACGCACATCCGCAGGATATCCGTGTCTTTTTTCAGTACCAGCACCGTGTTGGCGAGCCAAGTGCTTTCCTTGATCTCGCGTATGAATTTGGCGCCGAGGAGTATGTTGATCTCCATTCCTACTGCCTTTGCTCTTGGTTCAGACAGTCGTCGAATTGTCTGCTTGACTGGCCTTGCGTCTAGATTGACATTGAGTGCGTGCTCGGCGAATTCCCTGCGAACCCTGGCATGTCCGTTGGACACCAGGCAAAGATTTCCTAGTGCTCACGGAGGAATTTCGACGAGCGCGAGTTCCTATGCAGAACTCAAGTTGTTGGTGATGAGGGTCGTCTTGGTCGGGTCCATTGGGTGGACCTGGACTTTCTTCGTGTGCACCGACGAGTCGAAGGACAGGTTAGGTGAACTTGGCCTACTCAGGGGAGGCAGGTTGTTGTCTGTCGACTCCTTTAATCTTGCGAGTTCCTCCTGCATGCCGAAGGACTGGGAGATTCTGTTGAATTCCCTGTCGCAGTTGTCGAACCTTTCGAAGTTGCCATTGATTGTGATTACACCGTTTGGGCCCAACATCTTCATCTGCAGGTAGGCATAGTATGGCACTGCCATGAACCTTGCGAACGCGACATGTCCGAGGATGCAGTGATATTGTCAAGGTCAGTCGACGACCTCGAAGTTGATGCGCTCTCGCCAAAAAATTTGTGGCGTGTTGAAGATGACGTCGAGGTTGATTTTGCCCAGGGGATATACGCCTTTCCCTGGTACGATACCATGGAACGTCGTGTCTGAAACTTCCAAACACGTCAGAGGGATCCTCATCGCTCGCAAGGTACTCGTGAACATTAGGTTAATGCCGCTGCCGCCATCCATGAAGACACGGCTCATGTCGAAGCCCCCAATCTGCGCCTCGAGTATGAGGGGACAGTGGCCTGGATGGGGAACTTGGTGCGGGTGGTCACGCCTGTCGAAGATGATACAGGAGTCGCTTCCACTGAGGTACTCGGTGGTGGAAGGTGGAGAGTTTATCGTCAGGTTGACTTAACGAGTGATGGCCTTCTGCACTCGATTTGAGGGATGCCCTTTTTGGATCATCCCCATGTTGCCCACGGGTCACGGGTATGGTTCACCTCCGTGATTCTGGACTGGTGTGGCCGCGGGTGGTGGTAGTCCGGGCGGTGGCGAAGGAGCTCCATGTGCCACGGTGCCTGGGGCGACTCCATAGCCCCTGTTGACTGCGTCGCGATTCATCCGGGCGAGACCCTCGTGGAGCTTGAGAAACTCATGGCAGTCCTTGAGAAGGTGGCTGGATTTTTTCTTGCCGTCGTGCTTGTGTATGTAGAAGTGCACATTGCACGGCCCGGACAGTTTGTCCTCGATGGTTGTTGCGGGTGCCTCTTCGCGAGTACGGCGCTGCCATACCTGCGTGGTTTTCCCGGAGTCGCGGTATCCACCGCTGTGATAGCCGTTGTTGCGATTGTTGTCGCGTTTGTCAGCGTAGCCGGCTGCGACCATGTTGACGTCGTCGCGGTCATCATAGACGCGCATTCGCCGCTTACCTCGATGGTCGCGTATGTGCCCGAGGTCGTCATCGTCGTCGGAGTAGGTGCAGTTTTTCACAGAATCCTCTCCATCGGCCCACCGATTCGCAATTTCCATCAGGTGGTCGATTGTTTTGGGCTTCGAGCGGCCCAGCTCCTCCCTGAGTTCTATGCGGCGAACGCCGCCGTTGAACGCATCGATTGCGCGGTCTTCCGAGATGTTTTTCGCAGAATTTTTTATGATGGACCACCTCTAGATGTACGAGCGTAGCGATTTGCCCGACCTTTGCTGGCAGCTCCTCAGTTCTTTGATTGATGCGGGACTTTTGTAAGTGCCCTTGAAGTTGCGTACAAAGCTGTAGACCAGCTCTTCCCAGCTGCGAATGGATCCGCGTGGGAGATTGTTGAGCTATGCGCGAGCGGCGCCCTGCAGCTGTAGCTGCAGGCATTGCATGGCCGTGCTTCGACTCCCGCCATGCAGCCTGACAGAGGAGATGTGGTCCTCCAACCAGATCTTTGGGTCTTGTAGGCCGTCAAACTTTGGGTTCTCCGACGGGAGTTTGAACCCTTTAGGCATTCGCTTCTGCCTGAAGGCACTACTGAAGCATCTGGCGTCGTAGAGTTTAGTCCCGTCCTCTTCGGAGTCAGTCGAACGAGCGCGTCTCGCCCTTGATTTGTCGATTTTGCGCTGCGTGAGGTCATCGCGTGCATCATAGTCGCGATCATGCCGCCGTGAGCGGCGACACCGAGACAGATCGTGACTGTCATCGCTGGATGAGGGTGAGGAATAGCGTTTTGCCAGAGCTTTTCCCTTCTTTGGCTCCGGTGTTGGCTCTTTGTCGAGGGCAACCTCGACTAACCCCAAGCCCGCGATCGTAGATCGGTGCATGGCGGCTCGTGGATCTCCAGCTGGTGGCTGGTTGTTGAGGAGGTACATGGTGGCCGTTGTTACCGCGGCTTGCGGTGTTTTTGGGACCACGTTGCCCCGCGTGTAGACTGTCATAGATCTGAAGTCAAGGACTTTTTCAGCTTATATGCGTTCTTTCTCGGTGAGATGAGCCATCTGAGATCGCCTCTTGTTGGCCACATACCCGTTGCCTTTGGAAGAGGATCCTCCGTGGGAGGAGAGCCTAGCTCGTCGAAGACTCGATTCATCCGCCACCTTTTTACGCGCCTCGAGTTGCACGATTGCGTGTAGCTGGCGTCTGTACTACTCCTTTAGTAGCCAATGGTAGCCCATCAGCATGTCCTGCAGCGTGCAGGGGGCAGAGGATTGGCTCACAGAGCTTCTCGGCAACAGGCCCACTCGTTGTCGTTGAGTTTAATCACGACACATTCACTAGTGTGTTCGTTCACCATGGTGGTGGTTCGACTGTCGTCCATTGTTGACGGGCGCGCCATTGCCACCATTGGTGGTGCCACCGTTGGGTGGTCCGCCATTAGGTATGCCATCATTGGGTGGATCGATGCCAGATCCATTGCCACCGTTTTCGCGATTGGCGATGGTGTCGCCAGCGTTGATGACGGCGTAAATGAAGTGGTTGGGGAAGCTGTTGCTTCCGCAACTTTTGGACCTGGAGCCATAGACTCCATCTTCCATTGCTAGGTCACCCAGATCAGATCCGCGACTGTTGTCGCTGTCCGTGCTCCCAGTTGTTGCTGAGGTGTTGAGCTCGCTGAGGGTGCCGATTGGTGGCGGGAACCACGATGCTAGAGCAATCATGGGTGTCATTGGCTGGTCAGGCATGCGAAGCGTGCCCATCTGACCAACCTGGAAGCGGAAGCTCCCAATCACCAGACTGATTCAATCGCCTACGGACTCGAAAGTTGGACGAGTGGCCAGCGTGTGGACGGTGAAGTTGAACACGCCGAAGAGCTGGCGAATCTCCGTTGTTGCGGAGTTGTAGATCGCGGTTGATGGGCCGGAATAAGCCGCGACATCAGCACTACCAATCCCATGGACGGCGCCAATTGATGAGGGTTTAACTCATCAATGCCCATTGTTATGGACTTGGGTTTTGGAGAAGGAGGGAGCGCTGGAGGCATCAGTCGGCTAGCAAACAAGCACACAGGGACACAAGGTTTACCCAGGTTCAGGCCTTGTAGAGGTCCCTACTCCTTCTTGTCTGCTCTTGGGATTAACGAAGGAATCGAAGATTACAGGGGTGCGCAGATGCAATCTAGCGAGAGTTGTGGAAACTAGGGTTGCGTGTGTCCTCCTCGCCGCCCCTCCTAACCTTTATATAGATAGGCTAGGTCTCGGGTAGCAGGTCGAGCCGGTTACAGATTAGGGTTTTCCCTTTGAACTTTCTATCTTAAGCTTCTTCTTGTCTCACAAGCAACCGAGAGTCCGTGGGCCACTCGAATTCTATATTGGGCCTTGGCAACACCGTGGGCTTTTGCTGTATCCAGGCCGTATATACCAAACTCGAGTACCTATAGGGTATACCCATGTCAAAAGCCAAAGTCAATATTTTATCAGAAGACACATGGAGTCTGAAGGAGAGACGAAGGGGGGCACAGGGTGGCCACACCTCCCCTTGGCGCGGGCAGCCCTAGGCCACGCCAGGGCATGGTGTGGTCCCCCTAGCCAGACACCGACCTTGCCCATTCGCCTATAAAATCCCCTCGGGACGAAAACCCTAAATCGAACAGTCTCCAGCCACGAAAAGTTCCGCAGCGCCGCCGCCACCAAAGGGGAGGTTCGGGGGAAAGAAAGTCTCTGTTCCGGCACCCTACCAGGATGGGGAAGTGCCCCCGGAGCAATCTCCATCGATCTCCACCACCATATCCATCACCATTGTTGATTCCCATGATGAGGAGGGAGTAGTTCTTCCTCGAGGCAAAGGGTTCTACCGGTAGCTATGTGTTCATCTCTCTCTCTATGCATGATCATATTGTGATCATGAGCTTTGTAATCAAGTAGATCTACCTTGCTACTCATTTGCTTTAATAGATCTCTGCTCTCCCCATGTGTGTGAAAGTGACAGCATGCACACCATGGTGGCACTTAGGCTAGAGATTACAATTACTTGTTATGAGTTATATTTGGAGTTGGATGTTACTATGAAATTGTGGTGTTTGTTGTAACCATCTAGAGCTCAAGGTGACAGTGTGGGGTTATCTAGATGGGGAAAGCGAACTTTGAGGAATGCTGTTACAGCCCTACCATGGATTAGAGTGTCCAACCGGAGAGTAGTTCAGAGTAGTATCATAAAGAGAAGATATTTATATGAGTGTTCACTAGTGAAAGTATGATCCCTAGGCCTTGTTTCTAAGCATTGAAACACCATTTGCAACTAGATATGTTACATGTTTGCTTGCTGCCATCTTTATTTCAGTTTGCCTTTAGTCTCTTCCACACCATCAAGTTATTTTTTGGCACCATTGTCTTTTATCCATACCACTTGTATTTCACTATCTCTTCGCCGAACTAGTACACCTATACACCTGACAAGTGTATTGGGTGTCTTGGGGACACAAGATACTTCTTGTATCTTGATTGCAGGGTTGCTTGAGAGGGATACCTTGGACCACTTCCTCCCTGAGTTCGATAAACCTTGGGTAATCCGCTTAAGGGAAACTTGTTGTTGTTCTACAAACCTCTGCACTTGGAGGCCCAACAACTGTCTACAAGAATAGAAGTGCGTAGAAATCAAGCTATTTTCTGCCACCGTCGCGGGGGAGGTAAGGTAAAAGGTACTCACATCCTCTGGTGTGTGAGTGCTCGAAGTTATTTCCTTTAGATTCTGCAATTTTGTCTTTTTGTTTCTTGTTTTCACTAGTTAGGCTTAATGGAAAACAACAAAAAATTAGAGAGCTTTATAGTATTTATCTTGAGTTAGGACATGAAGTGTTTGAAGAGAAAATTTAAAAACCTATGGAACTTTATTTGCATGCTAATAGCAATGTTGTTAGCATGAATTCTTTGGACACCATTATTGCTAATGCTATGGAAAAGTCTAAGCTTGGGGAAGCTAGTTTTTATGAAAATGATCTTTTTAGTTCCCCGTATTTTGAAGATAGCTATTCTATTGCTTATGATGATACCAAACCTCCAATATATGATGATTACAATGATGAATATGATATTTTTAGTCCACCTACTATTGAGGATAAAATTAATGATTAGAATATGCCTCATATATTTGATGATTATGGTGATGAGAATAATAATGATAGCTATTTTGTTGAATTTGCTCCCACTACAATTAATAAGAATGACTGTGCTTATAGGGAGAGTATTAATTCTTTTATGCATGTGGCTCATGATAAGAATGTTTTTTGTGATAGTTATATTGTTAATTTTATTCATGATTCTACTGAAAGTTATTGTGAGAGAGGGAAACATGGTTTTATGTATCTCAACAATATTAAGTTTCCCCTCTTTATGTTGAAAATTTTGAAGTTGCACTTATTTTGCTTTCCTATGCTTGTTTCTTTGTCATTTTCATGACTTGTTTCTTTAAAAGATTCCTATGCATAGGAAGTGTGTTAGACTTAAATGTGCTTTGAATTTACTTCTTGATGCTCTCTTTTACTTCAATTCATATTTCTTATGTGAGCATCTTCTCAAACTATCATGCCTAACTTAAAGGCGTTAAAGAAAAGTAATTCTTGGGAGATAACCCAATAGTTTTCTTGAGTCTTGGAAGTTATTACTTCTGTAATAACCTCTCCTTATCCTTTTTATTTGGTTTTTGTGCCAAGAATAACCTCTAATGAGAGGGAAGTAAGATTTGGGAAAGTTGTTGTCCTGAAACAGATTTTTCTGCTTCGCTGTAAAAATTCTAGAAAAATCTCGATACGTCGGTTTGAGATGTAATTGTTTGTTCTTGTGCCCCAGGTTGTTAGCTAACTTTCGTTAGTTCAACACTTTTTGATTTGAGCAACATAAGGTCTTCGAAAAAACTGGTTTTCACCTGCTGGTCTGTTTTGACAAATTCCTACCATTATTTGCATTTGCCTCTTAATCTTTTTCTCTTTGAGTCCTCTTTGATCATTTGAACTTTTTAAAGGAAGTGCTATAGTAGCTTGTGTTTTAATGGAAGTTTTACTTGTATTGAAACTGAAACAAAAGACTTATTATCTTGAGTAAACTAATGTTGCTAATGAAGATTGTGTGAAGTTTTGTATGAAGGAAATTTTTAAGTGTAGGGAAGAGTAATAGAATAAGATGAAGAATGGACAAAAGCTCAATCTTGGGGATGCCACCCGTGTCACCCTAAGAAATATCCAAGAAGTACAAGTGGCAAAGCTTGAGGCTGCCCAAGGCATCCCCTTCTTCATCAATAAAAATCTCAGGTTTCTTCCAAACACTTCATTTTTATTGTTTCATGCATAATTGTGTTGTTCTTGGAGCGTCTCATTTTTGTTTTTAGTTTTCTTTTGCTTTGTTTTCTGTAATAAGTTGGTTGGATCCCAACACACTTGTTTTGGAGAGAGACACACCCCGTTATTCATTGCCTAGAACACTCTAGTTTTCACTCTTATTGTTCTGCGAGTGTTCTCTTTTGCTAGCACTATGTTTAGCCTTAGTTTTCTTGTGATTTCAGCTTAGAACTTTTTAGTTCTTATTTGTGGATTTGTGAGACAAGCTCACTGATCTTTATTTATTATTATCTTTGTGAGTTGTTTCAAATAAGTCGATTGGTGTTGGAAAAGAGTAGGAAGCTTCATGCTTATAGTGGTACAAAAGGGAGCTTGTTTTGACTGTGGCTTAGACTTTATCATGTCATGCTAGATGTTGCTTTGACTTTATGCTTAGTGATTATTGTTGTAGCATGACATGTTATAAAACATTGAGATTGCTTAATATGCCTTGAAAGAATCATGCGTTGTTTTAGCATACAAAACCATAATATTGTGGTATTCTCCTTTAATGCTTTATTTGGGTTGACTTGGCGCATGCTCACACCATGTTAAGACTATACCAAGTCACCATAGCCTCTATGATCATTTAGTTTTCATCTTGTAATATCACTTTATGCTTTAATTAATGATGTTTTGTCGCTTTGCATGATTATGGCCATTATTACTCTCTTAGTTGGTCGCTCTCAGTATTTTTCTAGCCTCCATAACCAAGTATGAGTTCCACTTATGCATCCACCTCAAAATAAAACCAAGTTATTCCAAAGAGTCCACCATACCTACCTATTAGCATTTGCTATTCCAAGTACATTCATGCTTTTATCTACCTTCCGAATGAAACTTGTTATGAGAAAACTAGTGATTAAAGCTCTCACGAACTTGATGGCACACTTTACTTTTCTTGCCCCTAATAAACTTGAACCATGGTGTCATCTATGTTGTATATGCTTGCACTTATATGTTGGGGATTAGCAGAACCATGCTATCATGGGGAACGCTTTCAACATTGCACTTGTACATTGTACCTAGTTGATATCATGCTCTTTTGTCTATGGATGTCGTCGGTGTGAAATGAAAGGGAAGCTTGTAGGTCCATGGAGTTATGTATGTGTGTTAGAGAAACGCCTGAGCCGCTGGTCTAATCCATGCCTAATCAAGGTGGAAACCTGCAGCGTAACCATAATGAGCAATCTATGAAGCATTCTTCTTATAAAAAAAGAGATAGAGATTGAGAAAAAGAGAAAAAGAAAAAAAGAAAAAAAAGATGATAAAAGAGGAAAGAGAGAAAAAAGCACCATTTTCCCATGGTAAATAAGATTGTTGAGATGCTCGTTGTCTGCTTGCCTTGTCATTTTGATATGGGGATTCTTCCGTATCATCGGGCAAGGGGTACCTGTTGGCGGTTCTCTATGATACACATGTACTTACTATGACAAGAACTTACCGGTAACTAAACTTGATTAGCATGAGGAGCGGCCCTCGTATTCAAGGGACATGAGATTTCCAACTTATACTTTGTCAAGCATATACTCCATAGTTTGTTCACTTTAACTTTAATCACTTCAAGATGCTTATGATAGGGGCAATGAGAGCTGAAAGCTAATAAGTACCATAATTTTTGGAAGCTCTTTATGAGACTTGAATCCCTGCTTCCTTCTATGAAGGTCTTTCTTTTACTTTTATGTTGAGTATCCATCTTCTATCTTTATGCGCCTATTGAGAGAGCATAGTGGCCATTCTTAGTTTAATGTGCATTGTCCCAAAACTTGTTGATTGATTCATAATGTTGATATTGTTTATTCTTGAACTATTTGTATCTAGTCACCCTTATGAACTTTGAAGGTGTCCTATGCATTTATGTTTTCCTACTCCATGAGGGACAAGCTGAATGCCACTATGCTATGTTTTATATATGTGAAACAAACAAACGTCTTTCAATGCAGTGTTATTCATGATCTTTGTTTGTATCCTTTCATGTTGCATGCATAGTTACTATGTCTTATTGTTAGAACTATATCTTTCATGTCTATGTTAGAGTACTTTGATCCCAGCCATCAATGATTTACAAATACCTTGATCATGATTGTGATGGTGCATGTCACCTCAAAAATTATTCTTTTTTATCACTTACCTACTCGAGGACGAGCAAGAGTTAAGCTTGGGGATGTTGATACGTTGCTGACGTATCTATAATTTTTTATGTTCCATGCTTGTTTTATATCTACTTTCTTATGTTTTGTCCACACTTTGGAGTATTTTTATACACTTTCTTGGACTAACCTATTAACAAGATGCCACAGTGTCAGTTGCATGTTTTCTGCTGTTTTTGGTTCTAGGAAAGTCAGAAAATGAATATTCTCGGAATTGGACGGGACAAAAGCCAAAGTCAATATTTTACCGGAAGACAGATGGAGTCCAAAGGAGAGACAAAGGGGGGCCACATGGCGGCCACACCACCCCTTGGCGCGGGCAGCCCTAGGCCATGCCAGGGCATGGTGTGGGCCCCCTGGCCGGCCACCGACCTTGCCCCTTCGCCTATAAAATCCCCCGGGATGAAAACCCTAAATCGAACAGCCTCGAGCCACGAAAAGTTCCGCAGCGCCGCCGCCACCAAAGGGGAGATTCGGAGGACAGAAAGTCTCTGTTCTGGCACCCTGTCGGGACGGGGAAGTGCCCCCGAAGCCATCTCCATTGATCTCCACCACCATCTCCATCGCTGTTGCTAATTCCCATGATGAGGAGGGAGTAATTCTTCCTCGAGGCTAAGGGTTCTACCAGTA